>OV121083.1:34739687-35939687 GCA_921293015.1 Phorcus lineatus
GAAAGAAAAAGAAACAGAAACAGAAACAGAGAGACAGACCGGCAGACAGAGATTTCTTTAAATAGTTAGTTTATGTTTATTTTATCATTATATTAATAGCGTGTTTCCATGCAAACAACATCGTTCAAAGTTATTTCACACAATTCATGTAATTATACTGGTGTCACGATTTCACAATATACTTTATACCTATTCACACATACACACCGTTACAGAAACTCAGGTAGCGATGTAATACCTTGAATGGGTTTATTTTGGTAAGTAATTTGATGGTAGAGCATACACGCACCTGTAGATGACCTATTTCGCTCAAGTACTTACTGTGTAAGTATACTAAACATCAAACTAATCCAACTTTTACGTCAGAACAGGAAAACTTTGCGGTCTTTGAGAAAGGTAAAAGCCGACACCTGCGAATCGAGATCTAACTTCAGAGGCGCGGGCGTACACTTGTCGACCTTGGTATTTCGCCTGTTCATTCAAAATACAGAAATTGCGATGTGGAATATACATTGGGTTATGCCCAGACCGTCTCAACTCGAGCTGATAAAAAAGGCGTTATTAGTATGGCCTAGACCCCACACAAATCTATATATTACTTGATACAAATTATCTTGGCCGAACTCCGGAGTTATATAGTAAAGAGCTACTGACGATGTTTAGAAATACCTTTCGACAAGATAGGTATAACGATTTATTTAGTTGTTGATCAACAGGTATTATTTATAAACATAGCATATGTGTTGGTTCACTCGGTGCTATATTACTACGCGTATGAGTGGAGGGGTATTATAACTTCCCCTATGCACTATTTGAAGGATTCAGAAGATAAGTGGTGATGATGGGAAAGATACTTTGCCAAATCAAAATAACTTCTATATAGCTGTTATTACGTGTGCAGCGAAATCTATTGCTGAATGTTAAATAAATTGACCGAGTTTACACTATTGACGTAAAGAGACCTTGAACGCATAAACGTACTAATAAATGAAATATGTAATTCTAATGTAGCAATAAGGAGTTCGAGTGTTGGGAATTGAATTAATATCAACAGAATTGCATTAAAGACGCAAAAATAGGTTTTCGGGTTTATATTTCAATAAAAAGCTATATCGGCAGTTTATGCTTAACGAAGACTCTAATCCAGACCTTAGATCAGAAGCTACCTTAAGTCTAGAAATATTGGCAAGTCTAGATGCTTCATCTCAAGGGTCCTTCAAAGGGTCCTTCAAATATTAAAAATAAAATCCTATTCATGTATCCTTTTATCACGGCTTATTAATCTATGTTTAATTCTTCGAAAGGCTATTTTTGCTCGTAGTTTAGATTTAAGTTTTTCGGTTGATCTGTTGTTAGATCGCATACGAATTTTTTTTTTATGTTCGTCGTTCATGTGGGATAATATTTTGACATTGACAGTGAATTTGATTTGTTTATAACCTTCAAGTACAGAAAAACGTAAGAAAATATTGATTGATAGATTAGGCCCTCACATTGACCTAGTGAGATGACAGTGGCTAATTCGGTGTATGAAACGGTACCAAATGTCCAAGGTTACTAAGGCTCAATAAAGTCGCAGTATATGACACTATATTATGAATGTATGACATTTAAACATCAATATATAATTTAAGTATCAATGTATGACATTTAAGCACCAACGTACGACATTTAGTCATCAATGTATGACATTTACGAATCAATGTCAGTATTATGAATGTATGACATTAAAACATGAATGGATGACATTTAAGCATCAATGTATGACATTTAAGCACCAATGTATGACATTTAAACATCAATGTATGACACTTACGAATTAATGTCAGTGTTATGAGTATGACATTGAAGTATGAATGGATGACATCAAAGCATGAATAGATGACATTAAAGCATCAATGTATGACATTTAAACATCAATGTATGACATTTAAACATCAATGTATGACATTTAAGCAACAATGTATGACATTTAAGAATCGATGTATGACTTTTAAGAATCGATGTATGACATTTAAGAATCGATGTATGACCTTTAAGTATCATGTATGATACTCTATCATCAATACACTAAAGCATTATTTATGATACTTTATCATCAATGTATGACATTTAAGCATCAATGTATGACATTTTAGCATCAATGTATGATATTTTAGCATCAATGTATGAGAATGTAGCATTAAGTCATGATACTTTAGCCACAATATATGATACGTTAGCATAAGCGTATGACACTAGAATACTTGTGTGCTGGGTTATTTCTTAAACAATCAGTTTCGGTTTCATGATTCAAGATTAATTGTGAATTACAGTAATAATTATGTATAACTTCTTAATCCCTTACTGTAAAATATAATTGTCTGTCTCATTCTAACATCACACATTTTAAACATCATTATTTACGAACGGATCAAACTAGTTTGTAAACATCAAATGCAGTTACTTTTGGACAGATCTACATCTTACGTCATCGCTTTCTCCCGCGATCATTGATAACACCTTCTCTAATCATAAAAGCAACATTTAGCATCTGAAACGTTTTCCTTTAATCATTGCCAATACACAGTCCCGTGTTTCATCTTCACTGCCGCCCCTTGCCGTATAGTTTGTACCGCGCGCATTAATGTCCATTCATTAACGCCGAGAGATAAGAAGGGATTAGGAGTGTGTAATCAAAGGATTATGTTCAATCGGGCCGAAGGATTCTAACACGTAAGTAAATGCGAAGTGTAAAAGCATTGTCTCGGAAGCCAGCGTTGAATAAACAAGGACATGACTTCGGCGGCTATGGAAATGTTACTAAATGTCGGTGAACATTGGAAACATTTGATCTTTTGAAGATGTCGATGTTTGTTTAGAAATCGGTTCAATTGACCGATCGCTGGTTGAACGGGCTTGATAAATTTTTGAAAATAAACGTGAATCCTCTTACTAGACTGTCCAATCAGATTAAAGAATGCCAATTGTAAAAAAAGAGATTGAATCATTAAGGTTAGATAATGGAATAGAAAGTTACAATTGTTGATTTTAAGGAGGATTTCAAGTGTAAGAATTTATGAAGTTAATGTTTTGAGTTGAGAATGGTGTGCAAGATGAATCAATTTAGTTGCATGGTTTATGAGCAAAGACTGCTATGGATTTTCTGTACATGTGGAAAATGAATTTATCCCTGCTGCGAAGCGGTTCTGTTAAGTTGATTAATAATTTAGTGTAAAATGATCATTTTGAACTGGATGAACGCTGTATGGTTTCATATTGGTAGCATATTAGCGAAAGCAAGAAAAACGACATTTGCGGATTATTATTTTCCCAACATCTTATGGGAAAGTTTAGGTAGTGACAATAAAAAGGTCATTTTGAACGTCCTTGAATTTTTTTATTGAAAACTGACAGTAGCTTAAATGAATTTACCAGGAAACAGATTACAATAATAATAAAATTAGTTAGAACATTATAATAGAGATCATGAAGGTCATGTAAAAGTTACCCATTCAAGAAAAACGAGATTTTCTAGATGAAAAGTTCTTCATTATTCAGTACTCGACGTTTTGGAGTATAAGACTTCTCCATTAAGTGGTTTGTAAATAAAAACAATAAACAAAGTGGATTGGGGTATGGGGGGAACGCAAGTCTATTTCAATTTATTTTTTTGTTTATATGTATATCGTTTACCATTTTAGATGCAAATGTTTTAATGTGTCTCGTAGGGCCAAATGGCCGGATGCTATGTGATATTATTTTAAATGTCATGAAAACGAAAGTTAGCATGTGACACACAAATAAAATATCTTTTTTCTTTCTTGTTCTATGTATTTCCCCAAAAAAGAAATCCAGAAATATTTCACTTTTATTCAGAATTTTCAGACAAAAGGAAAGGTCATTTCGTAAGTTTGCATTACTTTCTACAATATCTGCCATAAAAACACACGTCGTCCTATCTTACATAATCACCCGTCATAACATGGCAATCCGCATGTAGGCATCACTTGTCAACAATGACACGTTGATCTAGCTCAATCATGTACACACAACCACTCTGACATTTATTAATCACTTTAATTACCCCAAAAACAAATTTCTTAATTACGACCAGGGGATTGTTTAGGCTAATTAGCTTGGTCCGGAGGTTTGTAACAGCTGAGTGATTCCGCGTTCCAATAAACATGTCAATTGCAAACTGTCAGTCACGGAGGGCTGAAATCGAAAGATAATGTAAACCGGGTTGGCTAGCCATAACAATTGTCATTTAATACTCTCTAAAGAAGAAAAGGGGAAAGGTTTTTGAAACTTTGACTGGAAAACGCACGATCCCACCTTTGGGTGTCAGCGCACTATAAACCCAGCTCATTACCAGTGATGAAAGAAACTAGTTTGGTTACATTTTCACAGTGTGAGACACAAAACGGCTCTCAATTGTCTAGGTTAATCGCACTGACAGGTACAGACATTGTCGTAGGCTTTCCCTTCCCTTCACTTTATTAAAGAACTCCTCTTGTCTTGAGCGATTTCCTAAACAGACGTTACCGCCCGGGACTTCGTTGGATCTCAAGCCCAATATCCCCCTATGGTATTTCGCGGATGGCAATCGGTATATGACCTAAGTTAGGTTTACTGAAGGTGTCGAGCAAGTTAACAAGCCTTCTTCGCACTAGACCACATTGCACGGATAAGATTTATGCTTCCAGGATATTACATAATCTATTTTATCGCTGAGGCCCCCATTCTCGTAACTTCACCTCCTACCCAGATGGAACAGTGGGCCCAGATTTGGGGGGGGGGGGGGGGGGGGTCTAGAGGACACCCTCCCATACCAGAACCAAGGGAATTAAGGGAGCATGCATTTCCTCCCAATAAAAAAAGGTGAATATAGGACTGTTTGAAACACTTGAGGGTAAAGACCCCTCCCGTAGAAAGAGGAACAGAAGGACATAGGGGGGACACTTGAGGGGCTATATGATGCCCCCCGAGAGAGAAAGGTTTAAAGTTGTCACTTACAAATGCAATTTACTCTTGATTGGCTTCAAGTCCAGATTTACTCAACACCACAGGAGATCCAATGTTTGATCTTTGATTATTGGATCAACATTGTGTCAGTTTTACTTATATCTTATACATCAGCTGCACACTTCTGAAGACGGGATAAAGGAATAAATGCCTTTGTTTTGATATCAGGTTTGCAATGCAGAACACGGAAGACATCAATTTATCACATTTGTCGGTTTACATAGGAATGTGTGCATTATGCATTCTCTTAGTATGTCATCAATATCCTTACGCAAATAAAGTAAAAGCAACTCTGTGTTATTAAAGAATTTCTGAAAAAGTCAGAGAAAAGATATATCAAAAGTTAAATTTTCTATTTAATGCCTTTTTTGGAATTATTTTCGGTATTCATAACCCTAGACTTATGATATTAAGTAGGATAACAATATCGTCTTTACATAGCTCCTGAATTTTAACATACAGACTTCTAGACAACTGATAACTTAAACCTTTAACCTTTAACCTGAGTTTATGCTTATTCAGTCTCTTGTACATTTTCACATTATGAATCAGGGCTAGACAATCAAAATGTACGAGTAATTGTATTTTTTTAAAAGTCACTGTAAGTTTGATACTGAAGGCTTCAATGAGAGTTTCACCTTGTAGTCGAATCCGTGACTTAAAGTGGGAAAATGGTGAATGAATCACTGTTTAGGTACAAGAAGCTGATTTTGTGAAGATTTAATCCTCTATCGCGAATAGGAATTCTTATATTGCGTTTTTTTAGTAGTTTTGGCTGAACGTTCATTTAAGGGTATTTCCCCATCAACACATCTCTTCCCAATAATTTCACAACTATTCCAGAGCGGATAGTATCATTACAGGAAGAAAGCCTGCACCATTAAAATGGAATACTCATGGCAGTGAAACCTGCGCGCTAGAAACAACGTTTCATGGGTTCCAAGTGCGTTTATTATAGAAGAAGAGAATAGGAATGGTAACACCTATATCTATGACGTAGACAGCAATGCAAGGTAATGGAGACCTGTCTGACCAGATCGGCTTAACCTATACAGCAAGCTTATTTAGATAACATGTCGACCACACATTATTTGTGGCATCTTATCATTTTGAGAAGAGGTCAAACGACGGGGATGTTGAATCTAAATACGAATCAGGTTTTCAACGTTTCACAGGCGTCTGATAAATTAGCGGGGATCGCAGGAGATTAACATGTAAGGGTATGTTACGTAATATTCACTGGGGAGATGGGGGAACCAGGAGGTTCGGGGGCTCACGTTTGTTTTGGGGTGGAGATTCATCATGGGGGTTTACAGCATAATGAAGTTCCCCTTTTGATGAGACTTGTGAGAGTCGGGGTGGGAGGGTAAAAGGAGAAGAGGGACCCCTGAGATTTTGTGTTACGTAACCATGGTAACATCTTGATGCCATCCTTGTTTGGGAGGTCCGGCTGTGTCCAGTGGATGATGGACAGTGTCCGAGATTCGACTGATTCCGAGTCGACATGATGGACGGTCATATATAATGGGGATTGGGATGCGTAAAGGGGGATTCGAGTCATAAAGAGAGAGTCGTAATGAGATTTGGGGATGTCTACCGGGGGTTTAGACTTGTCTTGCAAAATGTCGGTGTCACCAAAATGACCACTTCCGGGGTTTTTTGAGAACATTGAAGAGAAAACTTACTTAATACTTCTTAAAACTTTTAAATGTTGGAATTCTCAATAAGTATCATTCTGAAGAGCGTCGACACATGTACATATGAAATGTAAGACATTTGTAACTTCTGTAAGTTTTGGAGTTAACAATCTCAACGTTCTCAAAGATTCAATCCTTGAACGAATTCTGCTCAAAACTTTGCTTCAAAGGGTTCACCAAGTAAAGTTTATTCAAAATCACGACAATTTGAGTTTAAACGTTAAGGTTGGAGTTAATTGTACAGTAATCTGTTGTGTATGTTCAGCCAGCAGATTTAGTGATAATATCACAGTCAAAATCTGCCCAAGCGTTATCGTACATCGATACACCCAGCGACCGAAGGTACATGCTGTACCCACACTTGCTTAAAGTTTATGAACCCAGGTATTCGTATGACATAATCATAATAAAGTTACTGATTTATGAGTGCAGCTACAAACCTAGCACGATATAAGGTCGTAAAGCTCTTTCACAAACAGGCAAACAAGCCTGCTTGTATTCAAGAAACACAAAACGTGATTGTCATCAAGGTCTATTGTCTCACCAAGTAATTGGCTAACGTGTGATCCGTACAGCAGCAACAGCAAAACGTCTTGACCCAAATATCTTCTAAAACTCATGGGCTGTAAAGTACTAGTTTTACAAGCCTAACCTGGGGCAAGGCGGTGTGATGACCTATGCGATGTCCCCCCTTCCGCGACCCTCCCCCTTTAAACAGAACGCCAGATGGTTCCCCCAACATCTAACAAGCCGTCGGGTGCCGCTTCGTTATCACGACACCAGCCCCGGAGTGAGAGAAAGCACGTCTTTTGAAACGTGTGGATCTTTATTGCAAGCCCTGCATCTTTCTGAATTCAGGCCAACAGAAGGTTTCGTCTGTAACAGTCCGTCTACTTGAAGAGGGAAGTTGCACAAAACCAAAGAAAATATTTTGGCATAACTGATATTTACATGACAATACATGTGTTCGTTCAGATCGCAACAACAAAACGTTTGAAATTGCTTCCAGAATTGTATCATCTTAACACATGCTATTTAAACCCTAAGGTTAATATTTGCGTCTGAGAAGCAGATCTAGACTAGAGACGATTTCTGTCTCAAAGCATGACCGAGGAAATTGTACTAATATGTCTCCACCCTTTGAAATGTTAGTTTAACAACGACGTAGACGTATTACCAGTCAAATGACAAAGTAATGCGCCCAAAAGTCCACGCATTGCAAGTTGACCTATGGTTAGACAAGTTGAGAGATTTGCACTGTGAAACTTACAAGCAGATTTCTATCACGACTCTGTAGTGGAGTATATCCGACCCTAAAACAGTGAGAACCTCTGTTAGTATATGAGGAGTTACACAGAGTGCATGACTGGCAAGGAGCGATAGCAGACTTGTGTGAGCGATAGCCAGGTTCATAAATACACAAACAGTTCATGCAAGGGACTCGGTCCAATTCGGCCAGTGCAAGCTTGAAGGAAGTAGGAGAGAAGCGAGAGGTCGATGAACGGTCTTCTTTGAGACTGACCAATTTCTATCCCTCACACTTGAAAAGAGTCCGATTCTGAATCTTTAATTTTCTGACTATGCCATGTATCTAAACTTGCCCGATATTAATGCATGACCCTGAAAAGCTCTTGTCGTGTTATTTGTGTTATAGGAAGTTGTTAAGTTCATTTTGGCGTGTCTCATACAAGGTAGATCGGAAGATCTTTAGCCGCTAGCTGCAGTATTTGTAGAAATGTGGTTTGTAATCGAAATACCAAGTTTGTTATGGAAATAGAGATTAGAACATATTGGTGTGCCTGATACAATGTAGATTGTAGATACTTCAACCGCGAGTTGCAGTACTCGTGGATAGAATTGTAGCTTGTAGATGAAATAAAGTTTGTAATGGTATCCTATATTTAAAGCTTACCTATGAATAAATTTTTACCGTCTACTGAACAGGATTACCATTATAACAGATCGGAATACGGATGATTGTTTCCAGTCCACCAGTCCTCCACTTAGCTATTCAAACGGCAGTTCAGTCGTTTCAATCATTTACTGCATTAAATAGCAGGGCAAAAGTACATCTCCCTGTTACAGACCAAATTAACCTAAGCATAACTCTAGCGTTTGACTCTTTTTTAGAATCGCGAACATACTGCCCCACAATCATGTCAGCTGCTCGCAACTTCATGCTTCAATGAACTCGTCACGGGATTTCCTTCGGCGATGTAACTACGTTGAATCAGTCAGCAGAGGCCGAATTCAGCATGGGGATAATGTCAACCTCATCGAAAGTAGGATTAACTCGAAATTTGCACTTAGTGACTTGTTTCGTGTGAAAACAGGCAGAGAAGCGATGTACACAGGCAGCTTATTTAAGCCCTCTAGTAGATCAAGCCCACCCTAAAGATTTTTCTATATAATCTTCAACCCCAACGAAACCACGTGCGAGGCTCGTCGAGACTAATTTCACTATGTACATAGTAATTGCCGAACAGCTTTTGCTCGTTGGAGTTACAATCTAGGATGGATTAGGCCTTTGGCAAAGACCTCCCATTTACGCTCTAGGGTGTTGAGTCTATACAACGCAAGCAGAAGTTATCCATAACTAAATATCTTTAACTTTGGTGTCAAAAAATCAGTCCAAGTTTTGTCTGGTACATGAGAACTTAGTATTGATAACTTCTGCTTGCATGTCGAGACCCAGCACACACAATCATCGGCCCTGCCAGGGAGCCCGCTTTTCTGCAAACACTGACTGGCGATAGTTTTAAATAACGTTGAACTACGTCTAGAGAAAACAGAGGCATGATTTTCGTTGGACATTTTAATATAAATAATAATAGCACACTTTGTATATGGCAGAAGGGGGTGATCTTAAATATGAAATAAATAACACCCCCTTCCTTTTTCAGTTCTATACTGTATACTCTACAGTTATTTTTCTTACAAAAATCACTTTTATGAAGGCGGTTGTGAACGGGTTGAGCGGTTCTATATGCGTACTCAATATATTCGTATAAAATACTACAAAATTTACAAAATGTGAGAAATTATATTTTGTTAGATCTGGAATATACATTTGGTACAAAACACCCTGTGGGATTATGCTTTGAAAAGTTGCCCACGGGTAAAATATATTATACAACCATTCAAAGTTCTCTTGTAGAAAATATCTGAGCCACTTATAGACCTGACGTAGCCGTAGACGCAGTAGGTAGATCCATGGTTAACTGTCCAGGCTCATCAGGCCATCACTGTGTGAGTCTGTTTGTCTCTTATATGTACAGTATTTACACTCCCGATACGAATATAAAGTCTTGAAATGCATAGCTCTTATTGAGTGAGGTCCGAAGAAACGGTGTATGTAGCAGGCAGTCATTGATTTAAATATACAGTCTCAATATACACGAGCTGCCAACTACACACATGACAAATGGTCCACTGAGTCATTACATGGAAAAAACAAAAACAATGTTTGCACTATATGTCCCGGGGGGAAGTTATCACTGAGTGGAGATGAGTGAGCCGAGGCTAGTTTCTAGCCAGTCGTTCTCAAGCCCGATCATTTCCGACACTTCTGCTGTAGCATAGTCAGGGAACTCGAAATGAGAACTGCTAGCACTACCGTGGATATCAAAGGAAAAGTCTGTGTCTGTTAGTTTCCCCAAATCAAGGGTCCCGAGGTCGAGATGCCAGTTGGAAGGAATTTGAAGCACATCGGTAAGATTGTCTAAATCAGCGAGGGAGGAGCCCTCAGCTTGTGTCTCTGGTTGTCTCACTACAGTGGGCTGGGCTTTGAGAGGCTCTTGATGGGGGGATCCGGCAGGCGCTTCGTAGCTTTCTTCACCATAGAAGCTCGCTGACTCGGGTGTTGGTGGGGTGTAGACGGATGGACTAGAGGGTACCTTGGCGGGTGGGGTTAGCTGACAAGGGGCCACGGGCACTTGCTTGCTGGCCTTGATACTTTCCTTAAACTTTCGGTCGATAGTGAGTTTCAGTTTGAGTTTGTTTGTGTTGTTCACTATACTGTCAGCGGGACTTGAAGCAACCGATTGGAGATGAGCCACGGCTTTAGCAGTCTTTTTGCTTTTGTCACTTCTAGAGCTCTTAGGAGAAGGTTTAGATACCTTACCGTGCTCAACTTTGCCAGTGGTGGGCTTTGCCTTTTTCCTGGGCCTGTATTTGTAGTCGGGGTACTCCTGCATGTGTAAAACCCTCAGCCGTTCAGCCTCCTCGATATAAGGCTGTCGCTCCTCGTCAGAGAGAGTTTTCCAACGCTTCCCGAGTCTCTTGGAGATTTCCGCGTTGTGCATCTCTGGTGACACTTCGGAGATCTTTCTCCGTTCTAGCTGAGACCACACCATGAACGCGTTCATAGGTCTCTTGATGTGGTTCGTGGCCTTTTTACAGTTCGTGGCATCAGAGTACGGCGTGAGTGATTTGGGGTCCACAACCTGAGACCCAAACTGGTCGCTGTTCGCTAGATCCTCTTCCATTGCCATTTCCCGCGTGTTCTGCTGGGGAACCATGATGTTTCACTGGAATAATCTTGTAGATTCAAACATGCACAATCGTTGTTAGAGCCTTCGCAAGAAGGGTCGCTGTGAGGAGAGCTCGTTCAATGTGGTACTCCTGTTAGTGGAAGACTCGAAACTGGCCTCTCATCTCCGTCTGCTGTTTATAAAGTCCACGCGGTCGAATAAGCTCCGCCCACTTGGGAATGATTGGCTCTAAACGCGGGTCAACTTTTACAGTGCTTCGCTGTACACGTGCTCAGGGTAGGGTAGATCTTGCAAGCATCGCCCGACCCGCTGTCCAAGGAAAATCTAAATATCCTTGCCTTGATTCCACAACTGTAGCAGACTTGAGATGGTTCGAGAAAAGAAATTTGAACATCTGTGGGAAGTTTAGCAGATCAAAACAAACCGTCTCGCTTTAGACTAGGGCTAGCGTCAGTTCTATATTTACTCATACGGCCTCAGGCTGAATGACAGGAGATAAGTAAGCACTGTCGCCTCGAGATGTCAGCTGGGGTCCTGAAAATAATATAAAACATGACGTAAGGTGCTAATTAGAAAATATTTAATCACCATTGATCTCAAATCAAAAACACTAATTATAGTGGACATAAGATTTTTAAATAAAATGTTACACGAAAATTTTTTTCGCTATTTTATATAAAAAACTGTGAATCTGCTCAAAGTTATTCGCGTCTATCTGTTATTTCAACATAAAATGCGCAAGGGTGAATCAAATATCATATTTACAACTTAATTCTTGAACTTTAAGGATTAAATATGACAAAATATGTTCAAAATTAACCATATGCAAAACTTATTCCAACGTTATGCACCGTCTTGGAATATGTTCATTGTAATTATGCTAAATTATGAAATGTATTCAAAAGAAGAAAAACTTGGCTATTGTTCAAGTTTTGTGTTAAGAAAAGTACTTTTAAGGGATTCAAATTGTATAAAGACACTTTCAATGTGAAATAAGCGATAGTGTCAACGCTCATGACAAACCCATCTCGATGATTAGTGCCCGCAAATAATTAGCTATACTAATGCTTGGGTCTCAGGCTTTCTAACGATGACTCATTTATGCGCGTGTGTGTCATGCGCCTTGACAAACGCCGAAATCGATCGATATTTCGCGAAAACCCAACCAAGTCACGCCTTTATACGTCTCAGGTATTTTTTAAATTATTGCCGATTTGGATTTTGAAATAAAGTTTCAAATATCAAAGTCCGAATGAAATTCAACATTTTATTAAATCACAAGAAACTGAATTGTTTGTCTCAAAAAGACAACTAACTAAACTTGCGAATATTTTCCCCGTTAGTCATTCATAATTTATTCAATATTATTCAACTCAGTGTAATGTGCACCGGCTTCAACGTTCGAATTCATAATTATACTTTTTGAAAAAAATGAAATGAATCAATAATTCTCATCGCGTCATTTCATAAAATATAATAATCGATAAGTTGACTTTGTGGGGGTTTTTTTCAAAATACAAGATATATTTCAAAACTTATTAGCATTTTACCTATTTATTTTTCATGATATGAAAAGTTTGTAATTAACAAAGTTTCTAGAATTTTTGAAATTACTTGAAAATTTATTGTGAGAAATATGGCGATAAATTGAAAGAAAATATTACCCCTCCGCCAGAAGAATTAACGTACGCTTCGGCGATAATGGAAATCTATCGGCAAATCCTAGTGACACGCGCAGCTCATTTGCATAACAGGAACGTCGCGCGCTATTGTCCTCGGCACGTGCGCAACTAAGACGGCCGCGGACCAATTGGCGCCAAGCTCGCTGAACATAACTTGGTTTCTACGAGTGACGATTTAGAAACGCCACTCATTAAAATTCGGCCCTCTTATATTGAGACTCGGCCCTTAGGCCACACGCGCCTTGCTGATAATGACTAAAGTAACTCATGTTCAATGATAAACAGTTTTCACAATCGTAGCCCATTTGCCCGCACAGAGGAATAAATTACATATTTTATTCTAAACGTGTTTTCCTAACAAAGTTGCAGACAACTTCTAAAGTTTTGGAAACATCCGTATGACGTAGGACGAGAGTAAAAACTGCATTTTAAAGCAAACAGAAATGATTATGAAATCAATAATTCAAATACTGCAAGCGTTTGGTTATCAATAGCGTTTTGTGTCACTAATTTGAATATATGCAAATAAGGTTTTCATGAAATGCTGCACTTTAATTTTTTGCATACTTGCACATTAGTAGCGATTTGCACCGAGATAAGGAAATTGACTCGTGTGTCATATGTGCATGTGCACAAATATGCACGTCATGTTACCGACTTCACGTCTCGTTTATATCTAAATAGACCACGCGTTGTACTTAAGTTTAATTGACTATTAAAAAAACTCAAACAGGGTTAACGCCCGTCTAACAAACTTGTTCATTTTAATAGTAAAATGTGGAAAACTGTGTGTATTCTTTTGCTTCACCGAATATTGAACTCTGTCGATTTAAAACCGTATGGGCCATGAATAAACTCTACCGACAACAGTCACATTCAAAGATAGCCATAGAAACGAAATACCTCCTTTTCATAGGTGTAAATGAGGACTTTCTATGCTATATTCCACACGAGGTATTGTGACGTCACAAGCAGGTGGCGATGAATTGTGGCCATCACCCGGCACGCGAGCGCTGCAGCTGTCCTTTCTCTAAGCCAATCAGAAGCCGGGTAGGTCGCGAGCCCGATATGTGACTACCCTCATTATCTTGGGGGCAACGATATATCTTCACTCTTCTTTGATTTGACAAGTCTCCTAAATTCAATAAACCCTCTATGCAGCGCGGCTGCATTCAATAAAACGTATCTATTTACCGAAATTTTAATGGTCAACCCTGTGTCTTCGCACATCTAATGTATAGACTGTACTCTGAACATCAAAGCCCCGATTTCCAAACCTCTCTAAAGCTTCAACGAGTCGAGGACGTTTTGAAAACGCTGAAATAAAAGCAAATTTCTCACTGTAGAATCGTTGTCTTGCAGCACGCGCCCGATGGAGATAGCCTTCGGGTAGGCTGGAAATAAATCTCATTTATTTGAGCCAATGAGAATCTTTGTCGACCGCGTACCGCACGCGCCTGACGCGTACCCGATTCAATACATTTTCAAACTTCGAGTCGTTTGCCCAAGTTTTATTAAAACAGGGCGAATTGTATTTCTTTTGCAGAGTCTTACAATAGGGGCTTTACGAATATCAAAGGTTAAGCAAGTGAATAATTATCGACCGACGCTTTATTATTCCTTTTCAAGGGTTGGATATGTGATACTGAAAACTGAAGCGAAGATCGTGTAGATATTGATGAAAAGTAATAAAATATGAATTAAAAGGGTTGGAGAATATCGCCCTGGCGTATTCCGATATCAAGTAGTCGTATAAGTTTCAAACCTCTCTGTGCAAATATAGACGTGAAGAAAGATAAATCGTGTTATGGTCATATGCATTCAAACGCATACAGTGTTTAAAGATAAAGTTTTCATATCTCAGGACAAGCTATTGGCAGGAAATACATGAATATTAATGAGAGGTGTTGATGTGCAACTTACTTTAGACAGATCTCTCGGTAGAGCAAGAAATTTGTGCTCATATTTATGCCATGTTTTTATTCTTTAAAATCAACTCGAAAACAACCTTAATTTTTGTGAAACGTGTTTTGTGTTCGCAACACCAATAAACACCGATTCATAGACATGGTAAAAGTTGGTAAAAGTAACAGTTTATGTCTCCATAACGTAAATGCAGATAACTATGATGTGTTTGTATGCATGTCACGGTGACAAGGAAAGTCGCCGTATATGCACGGAATTCTGAAACACAAGGTTAATTGATATGCAGGCTGAAGGGCAAAATGCTGTTCGACGAGACAGAACTAGTGTTTTTACCCTCCTGCCCAGATTAAGTGTCCCCAGACAGGTCATAGTTGGGGATAAATCCGACAGGAGACAGGGAAGTATACCCTCACCTGTCGATCTCACACGCGCTCACGTGTCCCTGTATCTGGGGGTAACAGATGGTCACTTGACCCACCCTCCGGCCCCTTCCATATTTACCCCCAAAACAAATTGCCTGTAATCTCATATTTTCCTTCAAGGGCTTCAACAATGAATGTACCGCTAAACATACACACTTAGAAGTTATCTCATATTGAGGCCCCTTTGCACCTGTGTATATCCCGCTCCCCCTTCCACTACCCTCATTCCTCCCCCTACCACCCCGGTCACTGAGAGGGAGGGTGGAGCCAAGGCGCGTGGCTAGCCCGATCACACTAAATCACAGCGTAGATTTGACAGGTCGCGCGTCCTACAGTCATATGCTTTTGTGACGCTCCTTTTGAAGCGCCGCTCGAGGCACGCGACAATACAGCGTATTAGAATAAGGTGGTTTCTCTGCAAGCTAACGGTATTCTACGAAGTAACGTTCAACATAGCTGATAGATCCGGCCCACCTGCTCCTCTCCCACCCCTGCCTGTGCGGGTACATAGACCAAATACGCGGGTTCTATCCAAAGATTTTGCCGACTCAAATTAACATCATCGCCTTCACGCCCAAGCTTTTTAACGCGCAGCATCAAAGACGTTTTTGAGTCCGTTGAGAGATGAATGACTGCGTCGCGTATGTAATTAGCGAAATGAAACAGCGACTGAAGCTAACACCTATATGGCGATAGTTATTAGGGAAATCTCTTTGAAATATAACGCTGCATGTACAATGCTTGCATTTTATTATCACCTAGATTAATGTCGACTGATAAAAATCAAAATGATCCCCAACGAATTTTCAGGTTTTTTTCTCAAGATGAAGCGTGTAAAGAAACTGTTTCATTTGTATCAAGATTTGTTTTTCCTTATAATATACCCATAAAACTATGACTTTATAGCTATAAAGATTGCTTCAAGACAGTGTAAGAATATTCAACGTTAAGAACATGTTTGCATATTTGTCATATCATGTCATCCATTTCATCGATGTTTTAAGACCTTACCTTCGAACAAATTACCTGAAACCTTTACGAAAACATATGAAAATGTAAGTAAATAATTTGTAGACATTGCCAAATAATTATATGGGGGTAAGCTATCCCGCCTATCATTCTATCAGTTCCTGATTTGATATCATAGACTTATTATATTTTATGCTGGAAAGCCTGCGTGTGTAAGATGTTCAGTGAAATAAAGTGAAGGTTTAATGAACTTTACTGGTTGTATACAAGATTTAATTAACTTTACTGTCACGTACAAAGTATATAGTACTTCACTTGAATGTTCAAGCTTTGGTGATCTTTACTTGATTGCACTTACCGATTCCCACGGTATGGAGTAGATTACCGAAATGTACCAGATATGAGTTTCTACCTTTTTCTAGGTTTTCTACAATGTTTGGTGTACTTCACAGAAATGTACAAGATATAAACTATATCATAGAAATGTACAAGGTTTGATGTACAACACAGATTCGTACAAGATATAAACTATATCACATATTTGTACAAGATATAAAGTATCCCACAGAAATGTACAAGGTTTGGTCTACTTCGCCAAAATAAAAAGATTTGGCGTACTTCACTGAAATATATACATCTGAAAGTCTTTACTGAAATGTACAATGTTTGGTGTACTTTACTAAAATGTACAAGGTTTGTTGTACTTTAATGAATGAACACTGTTTGGTGTACTTGACTGATTTGTAAAATTATTAGTTAACTGAACGAACAAGGTTTAAAGTGCTTTTTCTGAAATGTACAAGGTTTGGTGTTTTTTACTGACATGTACAAGGTATGAAGTACTTTACTGAAACGTAAAGGTCTGGTTTACTTAACTGAATGTACAAGCTTTTGTGAAGGTTTGGTGTACACTGTAAGGTAAACTTTACTGAAATGTACAAGGTATGGTGTGGGCCAAAGAAATGTAAAGCACTAGATTTGAGGAATTGTGCTAAAACGTTAAAGGGTTAGCGTAATGAATTATACGGGTTTCGTTGTACTTTATGCAAATTTTAAAATCTACGATGAAAACACGTCCTGCAGTCGTTTAATAGAAACCAACCATAAGAGGGGCAAATTTGAACTTGAGGGTGACAATAATGAAAAAGTGTGTAAGATTTGTATAAAAAGTAACGTTTGATTTACCCGATAAACGTAAATTTTCACCATGGTATGAAATATTCCTGCAACTTCAATAACAAACCTTCACGATGAAACTTATCTCCGAAAAATGCAAAACATTACGTTATCAGTGAAATGATACGATATACATAACGCGTATCACTTTATCTAGATGATTTATCGATAATACACGTGTAATCCGTGTATCGCTGTCACCATCGATTAATTACGTTATGGTCTTCGCACCTGGAATTGACTCGCTCGTCATTAACACCTTATCATAGTGTGTCACGATGACCTGATAAATCTGATTGATTAATACTTATTTTCTTTTGTTTGTTTGATAACGTAAACCCTTCCTTTATATTTAAACGCTGATAGTTATAACTCCATCATATCACGTTCTACCAAGATTCATATTCATAGTCAAATACATGATTTTTATATTCAAAGCACATATGTGTGTCAAATACGTTAAGTACAAAAAGGTGACTGAATTCACTGAGAGCAACTTTCATATTTCAGGCTGACTTTCGTAATGTTCAGATTCTGGTGCGATCAAAGCCATTTGGTAATACCACAAGTACTTTGATTCGGATTTATATGATAAAAATCGATGCCCAGACGCCTTTAATCACTGCAATGTTGTTATCAGTATCGACCAAGTATCATTAAACACATGTACAATAGTACCAATTTCCACCTTTTCCTGATTTATTTACATAACACGTTGCCAAAGCTTGTAAACTTATACCATACTGCGATTATGACGGAGTGCAAAACATACGCAATAATATACAGATCTTCATGGATGTGCCATCGTTTTGCTATCAAGCAGTAACTCGGTACTCAAGCAGTTAATACCTAAAGGAAAGGGGATCATTATCTCGATTTATAAATGCAAAAATATCAATTGGCGTTTTTTTTATTTGACTTGTTTAATAATGATTATCGTGATTGTTACAATTAAATCTTTGAAGGGCATTTAAAAGTGATATACATAATGAAGACTAAGTTGTTTATTGTGAAATTGACAAGGTATCGGAGTATAACCTTACTCCTTCATCATTCTGGTAATGATAATACATTTACGAAAGCGCACAACTTACATTCACATGCTGATGCTGATGACTTGTTTCGTGAGATAAGCATTATTTCAAGTACAACTCAAAAGCAAGCTGAAAAGTTGTGATTTCCGAAGATTTAATAGGGACACTTCTATCGGGTTTATTAATCAATAGTTTCGAAGGAACGTTATGAAGCGGAGCCTGTGAAAGCTCGATCTCATTGGTGATATGTGTGATTGAATCTAATAATTGCAACGTCAGCACATTTGGAGATAGCTTCGTATTGAAATGTATATCTTGCTATATATCAAATCATCGAGAGGGAAAATATCACTTCTCTCATAGTTTCATATCAGAGAAGATGTCTCCAAACTGGAATGAGAATTGTTGAATTGAAATACCTATGAATTATGAATATTCATATTGAACTGAAATATAGACTTCTGTAAGCTATTAGTTTCATAATGAAGTGTAAGCTGACGACATATTTATTGAGAACGTTGTTAGGGCTTGAAGCTGGAAGGTCTGTCGTTAAAGATAGTGGTAGTCGTTGTGGCATGCATAGTATGCTGTAGTATATGCCGATGCGCTATTGTATATTTGGTGTGGTTCATTTCGTCTTTACGTGGCTTTTGTTTTGGTATTTTGAATGGTATGTATCTAGATGATAAACTTAAACTAAGGAACTTATTGAACTTTAACTGTCGATGACTAACGTAGGCTATTGGTGAAGATCAAAACATAATGGATATCTTGGTGAAGATCTATATATATCGCATATCTTGGTGAAGATCTAAACATATCGCATAACTTGGTGAAGAACTAAACATATTGCATGTCTTGGTGAAGATCTTATCACATTGCAAATCGTGGTGAACATCTAAACATATTGCATTTACTAAATGGTACTCTTCGTAAATGATTTACAATCGCAGCAAAATGTCGTATTTGCTATCTTGAATGTTCACAGTATTAAATGCTATACATGTATAAGTTGTATTTTGGAGTTGTGTATATTTGATGGTTTTGTAAAACATTTTTATTTTATTGACATGGCCTCTTGGACAGAAACAATTTATCCAAAATTATATATATTTTTGTATTTTGTCTACATTAAACAAGCTAAGTTTTGTGTAAGTACTTTTCACGCAAAAGGTGTACGTACATCTCTATGTACTGAAGCATCCATATGCCAAGAAACATTCCGATATCTACAAATATTACCCAAATTCTTTCCAACTATCAAAGAGATCTGCATTCTTTCAAATTATGGAAAAGTAAACAAAGTTTCGATTCCACAGCATGACATTTTGTAAACTCGGGTGCTTGTTTCAAAGTTTGCTATGCCATAAGCACTGATCTAAAAGAGCGTCTTCACGATCTTAGCAAAATATACATGACATTTTCAAACATAAACCAAGGAAGCCAGATGCTTCACGCGACAGTACAGGGGACGAGGCTCTTAGAAGAAGCCTGGTCTGCTATCGCGTTTTTACAGTGACTCAGACTTTGGGAGGGGTGCAGGGAAGGGAGGGGCTGTGGAGAAAGTTCAAGATCGCCCTGGAATCCTATGGGAGGCGCTAGAGGGGGTGGGGGAGGAATTAGATCACATCCTCTACAGAAACATCGTCTCGTCTGCCGCATAAAAATCTAATTGCAAAAACTTTCAGTGTCGTCTGCTTTGAGTTCGTGTCGTCTGCCGAGGAGATTTGACGCTCGTTTGGCTTCCATTACTAGAATTTTGACATTTTCGATTGGTTGAGTCTTGAAGATGGTTTTGGTTTCAGTATAGAAATAAGTTTTTTTGTAAACGTAAATAATGGAAATGTGACGCTGTAGTGCTAATATTACGTTGTTAGAAGAGTTGTTCATTAAGAGGATGGGGAGGGGTGGGGTTCAAGGTGGTCACACAATTGTTATCAGTGCAATCGATCGGGATAACCACAACTCCAAATTTTCTAATCGAAAACACATTGAGATTTGCCGCTACGGCTGAGTTATGCCAGAAGATTATATAATTGCGTGCACTTTCGCACGTGCCGGCGCGTGCATCTTGAAGATGCAGTGACCTTGGATGAGCAGCGAACTTCAAAACATGCTGAAATAATTCAGTGACTTCACATGTCACGAATATTTGATGGAGTTCAACTTCAAGTCGGGACTGGTATGTCGTGCATGTTTGAACACAAAAACAGGCCTGCAAATAAATTTTAAAATTTAATTCAACGCCTGTTATTGATTTTCACATGATAACTAACTTCAAGATTAAGTTATCACTAGATTGTTATTTCTTTTCAATAAAAAGTGCCTAGAACACACTGACTTTCATTTTCATTATTTGATGGTATTTTTGTTTCATTGCGATATGTGTAATGCTAAAATACATTTCAGAAATGCTTATTTGCACGTTTGTAATTTTGTTTTGGAAGGATTCTAATTCATCCCTTCACGTACCTTTCATCTCAAAACCATTAAAATCTAAATATTGCTTAGGGAAATCAAGATAGGGATTCACTATCATTAATTAGGTCTACGACAGATCAACATTGGATGATAATAATCCAGTGTTCACATATCTGATTTCTAGTCATTAAGCCGCTTTGAATCTGTCAGTGTGTGCATCAAGCATTCGAATTCTTCTAATTGACGAGAAAGGGATGTCAATTTCCATTTGACATGCAGTTATTGACAATATTGAGACTTGTCATACATTTGGGAGCCCGGTATCAAGTAATCCACGATTATCCAATCGACCAAGCCGCTTATTAATATCTTCAATGGCATTTCAGCGGGGGTGCAGTAATGGTCAACCAAACTGACCGACAGTTAGCACCCCTGTGGCTTCCGCGGTCGAATCCTGTGGTTACCAGGTAGACATCTTACAAGTCACAGTTCATTAGTTCATAATCTTGTCCGAATTCCTATAGCTGTTGTGTAGCTTTCACAGTTCCTGTCATAACAATTACGTAATTTACAACCTAGAGTGTGTGACGTGTGACGCGCGTGAAACAGCTCCATGAAATGCACGTGCATTTCGAGATTCACGACTGACATGCCTTAACATTTATTGCATCCATGCCGATCCGCTAATATGACGGATAAAATGTTGTCAATAACACTGGCATGTGCTATTAACATTCTTGACGAAGTGACGTCACTGCTGTTTTGGGGATAATTTTGCAATAATGATGTCATTTTTACCAAAAAATAATAATAATACGTCTTGAAATTGAAGCGATCAAACGTTCAAAGATTGAACACATAAAAACCACGTCATTTATAGAAAGAAATTGATTAAGATATGCCATTATTAAATCTTTAAACTCTTGTTTCTTCATTTTGGTACAATCGAAAGCATTTGACTTAAATCGTGCCATATGTGTGTCACAATATACATGTATACAAAAGCTATATTTGATAGTATTATATTGACATTAAGTAAGCAGACAGATATGTATATCGCATATGCAATCACTCGTCACTTCAACATGCGAACATGACACTTACAAGGATCGCATCAGCACAGCCAATTAATTTGGCGATATTCATTAACTATTCATTATCTAAGGTTACCGTGCTATATGCAACATGTCAAATTAAGCTTTCAATTCACATGTCAACAGTGCACGTGTAGTATATCACGTAGAAATACCTCCAGTGGTTTGCTGACCAGTCCTTGCTTGACCACTCAGTGATTAAATCGTCACGTCGCTTGACCTCTCTGCATGTTGATTGCAGAGATGTCATAATCGTTATCCAACGCCTCGAACACCTGAGAATGACAGGCGACAGATACATGGAAGAATCATGTCAATTTCTTCGTGCCATGCACTCATTTCATAAGTGCCAAAGTTACATAACACCTGGCAAACATGACACTTTTCGTTAACACGTTTGAAGTAATATTGATTATTAAAATATTTGTTTTGTAAAAAAATCTCCGAATATATGACGGTTGTTACGTATCATATTTTGCTCATTGGACGGTAATTATCAATTCATTTCCTTGAAATTGACATTATTTACTCTACGTTATCGAAATAGGCGAAAGTAAATCGAAGATAAATACGTTTTTTTTCTATCTATTTTTTAAATTTTTTAAGAAAATCATTGTTACGGTTATTACTATAATGATTCTATTATTTGGAAAACATTAAATTTATGCAAATATGACAGTTGCCATCAATGTGTTAACTCAATCTTTAGGACGAAAAAAATCTTATGCATATTGATAGTTATATTTCACAGCTATACCATTTTGGATTAGACATGGCCAACATTTTGAATATGTGGTTACCTTGAAGATATTTGTTATTTTAAAAATCAGATTCGTTCACAAACTGTCTTAATCTGTTTGTCGACACATTATCTGAAAATGTCATCATAGCGTTTAAACCTTTTGAAAGAAGTTGAATATAGGCATTCACCATATGAAACAGTCCTTAATGCTTCTTGGACTTGTGTCTTAATAAACTGCACAAAATAAGGACTTATAAAGGAACAATTTCCTAGTGAAATATTGTACTATCATATTTTAGTTCACGATGAATCTTTATCGATAATGGACTTTCCGTTTATGTCACGGGCGTGGGGGTCGCTCTTTGTTTCGAGTTTCGAATCTCGCCAAGGGCTTGACAATTTCAGCATTATCACATATTATTGTCGTGTAATCTCCTGAACTTGATTAGCCGGGTAATTCTCTAAACTGGTCATATGCTTTATTACCTACGAGGGCAAACATATTGGGGATCATATTTTTGATACGACGCAAAATATAACTTTTCCATTGTGACGTCACCTGAAAAACAAGCTTAACGTCACAGTTTCCTATGACGTTGTGGTCCAAATGCAATTATGTCTATTCTTTAATGTTGATTTTGATTAGTTTCTTTGATTTCTCGACTTAAGTAATAAACAGAATATCATATTCGTGCCCATGACATACTATGTTTAAGACACTCGTGCTCTCGCTCGGGAAATAATAATATTAAGCACTCGTGTCGTAAACATTGTATGTCAAGAAAACTCATATAATATCCTCTATGTACTTCGTCCGGGAGAATGAGGCAGTTTTCTTCTTCTGCGTGTGTTTCTAAAGCATATAAATTCAGCGCAGTCTTTCCCCAATTCTCTTGCCATCGTTACTCGCCTTTTTGTCCAGCATCGTTTGATTTTTAGTTTCATTTTTGAAATTCCAAAATGAACTCACATCAACCAATTTCTATGTTATATAAAACATTGTATCTAGTATTAGACAATGGTAATTAAATCATATGTATCCTATTTAAAAATTGAATTTGATGGAAAGTGGGCCAGTTGGTTTGCACAACGCCCATAAATTAATAAAACACATCTACAAATACCACATATTTGGCCATATTGTCAATTCACCTAATTTATATAATGAATAATTCAATATACGATGAAATGATAAAAACTTGCCACCCGAAGGTAATTATCTTGCTTTCAATGAACTTTGCCGAAAACATCCGTTCTTTTCTTTTATTGTCACCGCCCTTATAGCCTATGAAAGCGGTTTCCCCGCTCTTTGCATTTTTGTGTTAATGACTTCCACATTAAAAATTCATGTAATATTGGAAATCGGCGACAATTTGCTGTTTATGACACTGTACGCTCAGATGGAGGCGAGGGGGTTCGCAAGGGGTCGCTGCTCGGTCCCCATCTGTTAATGCTGGGTTCTCCCATTGAACTAAATCGAATGACAGATGCTGGGGTAGGTCCTAAACAACATCGGTGAGTTCAAAGCACTACTTTAATGGGAATTGAACTAGTTAACAGTTTATGGTGTTGTCACTTTTTGCATTACGAAGCCGCATCGCACATCATTCGGAAATGTTTCCTAATTATAAAAGAGCTCCCATTCGCAGATGAAGTCGAAATTCGTGTTGTTGATAGAAGGCCTGGGGATAGGTGGCTGTTACTGGAGTATTAGGTTACACGGCCTAAATCTCAAATCAATACGGATTTGAATTTGACGGTTAAAGAGCTACTCTGTCAAAGGGTGTCTCGAAACATGCTCAGGCCCTTTGAAGAATGTTATGCTCTACGGCTTACTGTGGCGTGAAGCACCTGCCCCTAATCCAACTAAAGTAAAGGAGAAATAGTCTGTCTCTCGTGGTCTGAAGCAAATTCAAAAGCTTATGGAAGTCTAGAAAGGTGGGACAAGTCTAGATTCTCTCAGCTAATAAAAACACCGATTTTTAAAACTTTTTTTCATTTAGTCTCCAACGGTCATTTTCGGTGATATATTTTGAAATCAATACAAACCTTATCAAATTGAAAACTGTCTAAATTCATTTCTGTCCAATTAGATTGTTCTAAAAAAAAATAATAAAAACAAATAATGATGTTACATATCTTTATTGTACTGAAACTATATAAATAAATATTCTTAATATTGAATAAAAAAATAAATGGAAATATGCTTTGAAATCAATAGTTAATCATCAAAAGATATAGTAAAGTCACATCCATCTGCCATCAAAATCAGTTCCTTCTTTCGGGCCAGTTATAAGAAAAGTTGCCCTCCAATTAACTACTCACAGAAAAAAGAAGGTACTGCTTGTTCATCTCAGAACCTAAAGACAGATTACCCTTTATCCATCAATAATATATAACTTACAGTAAGTTGTCAAATTAATTGTCAAATAATTGTCAAGTCGCGATGAATCCGATGAAAATAATAAGTATTCATTCATTCATTCCTTCATTCATTCAAGTTGTTACAAAACTATATCTGTAAATTTGTAAAAGTTTTTTTCGACGATAACTATTATCATACGAAAATTGATTTGATAATTCTTAGATTCCAAACTCTCCAGACAGGTTTCTGTTCGATCAACTACAGATTCCTGTAAAATTCCACAGTAAATAATGGCATTTTCTCAACATGAAAGCAACAGATCTTCAGACAGATAGACAGCTTATCTTTTCAGTCTTCATTTCACTTAAAATCGGAAAACAACGTAAATACATAAGGGTGTAGAGAACGCCCTTGTCGACCACCTGTCCATGGATTTCTACATAGAACACTGGAGGCTATCAGAGCCAATTACAGATAACCAGTAGTTGAACCCCGCACTTCATACTGACCAGTCCTCCATCGACCGAGTGGTCAAGCAATTCTCCTTGACCGCACGGACAGTTCGGACGCTAATGCACTGTTGACGGACAGTGGGGGCTAGACTTTATTGCAAATAGACCGACTTTATTAGTGTATGGGGAAAATGTAGGGAGTTATTTGGAGGGGATGAAGAGTAGAGCCGATAAAGGTGATAAGGTTGTTTGTATTACTCTCTATCTCTTGGTAGGACTCGAGTTGGTACAAGAAAGATTCTAACTTCATACGTTGCGGCGGGAACAGAGATAAACAGATTGCCATTAAAGTTTGAATTACTGTTGTTGCAGCTGTAATTAATACCTAAATTGTGATGGCGCGAACATGATTTATGTTGATTTGTCAATTGTGAGGATTCGGATTTGTAACAGTAACAGCTGTTACAGGAATGTTGCAAAGGAATCACAATTACCAAGTATTTTGCTCAACACACAATTCCACTTCTACATACGACATTTGAAATATAAAGATTAAAGGGTGATAAAATAAAATGAAGATCACATTCAAATCAAAGTATTTCGAATCTACATTTCCGTATTTTGCACTTTATATTACTCTATATACGGTGGAATACAGTTTCTATCTTTCTTTTTTTAGAAATATATATCTACAATGTAATTACAATTATAAAATTTGTTAATAACCTTGCCTGTAATAAGGTCATGTGGATGAAATCATACATTCATTTCTTATAACATTTATCCAATATGAAGTTGGCAGTTATTCTTAAAGATCAAATGTTATAGAGATTATTACCCGTAGAAGTGTGTCATATGACTTTAACGAAACGAGAGCGAAGGTTATATACAAATTCGCACGAGTTTTGTAAAAGTCATGTGAAAGAGTTCTGAGTCTAATAATTTCATTATTACATATTCTTTCACATCTAAAACGCAGGGAAATATTCAGAAAACAGCATGCTTTGCGACGGCTCTTTACAGTGACGTCATGAACAATGGTTTTATGACGTCACATGCGACGAAATGCACTAACTCGCGCTGAAACAATCGTTGCTAGAGGAAGTGATATGTGCACACGTGCTCATGTTGAAAATATGTCACCACTTATGATTAACCTTATTGGTAATAAAACGCCTTTATAGTAAAACGTAATATAAAACATCAACTAAAATGAAAACTAGTCTCCTTTATATTTTCATTATCGTTTTACAAACAATCTTCTTTTAACCGGAAGACGTTGAAACTCAACCCAAAAAATACAAGACCAACATATATAGTGAATTTCACGCATCAAATGGATTGTATATCAATATTTAACTATCACTACCTACCATAAGAAAAATAATGGTGGTCCTTGATTCTTTTTGCTGAATACATTGCAAAAACAGTTTTCTTCTCACGGGAGTAAATGCAATTAAGTTTGAAAACTGTCATAGACTAAAATGGAAATACGTACTGACCTCCTATCTTATATTCCATCTACATTTCAACACAAGAAGCTGCTGAAAGTACCTTAATCCCTAAACGAGGACTGTTTGTTTGTGAGGTATTTACACTAGCGGGGTTCAATACCGATATGGGAAGTTCGGACTTTGATTACCGGACATTTGACCAGAGAGGGGACGGAGGGTCGGCGAGTCTAATAGTGGAGACCATTAACCCATTGACGAATAACAAACATTTATCATGGACAAGGTAACAATCACAACTCGGACCCATGTCTGCTCCGCAGAGCTCTTCACCGACTTTGAAGTCTTCTCCATAGAATTATAACGGAATGTGGCAGCACTGTACAAAGAAACAAATCTTTAAATCGAGCACATTAGTAGGGTCAGGGGGTGATGGACAATGTCAAACAGCAAGCGAAACGTGGTAAGTGCCGACTAGACTAATACACTACCGTGATATGCTACACCGGTACCATCAGTAATAGCCAAACGTGATACGCAAATAGGGTACATACACTCTTGTACCACCTCTACATTGTACATATGACCTTGTACCACCGCTACATGGTGCATATACCCTTGCAATAACGCAACATGATACAGTTACCCTTGCACCACCACTACATGGTACATATACCCTTGTACCACCGCCCCATAGTACATACACCCTTTTAATACCGCTGAAGGATACAGTCTCATCTTGTACATTGTATATACATGACCCTTGAACTTGAACTGTTAAAAGGAATTTAAGTAATACCACCATTCACTATAATACACTACGATTTTTGTACCATTATTATGTGCTTTATGTGGTACGTTTTACCCTTGGAGTACCGCTAAATGATATACCGTAATCGTTATGTATATTCTTATACAATTGCTAGATGCTATAACGCGAAGATACGCTATACACATACCTCTGCTACCATTTCAGCTTTAACGGAAAAAGTACATGCTTGTACCATTGCCATGTTGTTATAACGTGAAAATACGCTATTGCATGTTATTAACTATCACTTTAGCTATGATGTGATACGTTACGTACATCCTTAAACAGCTACTAGACGCGATTGAAGATACGCTTTACAGATCCTTGTACTTAGCTATAACGTGTATGTTATTAACAAATTTGTACCATTTCTATATGCTATAACGTAAACATACACTATACAAATCCTTTTACTAGGTCTTGAGCAAGTACGTGATACTTTATGTACATATGCGTACCATTGCTACGTATATGCTATAAGGCACTACGCTGTGTATAATATCGTTGTTCTACTAATATAAACGAGAACCTGATACGTTACGTGAACTGTTAAACTTACGCCATACGTTGCGCCGTAGATACAACAATACACAATTATTGTACCACTACTATATCATAAAACTTGGCGTACGATATACAACGATATACTACCGATTTATTTATAGAAATTATAAGACATTTGGATAATTCATCTTCCAAAAAAAACGATATTTATGGATAGCAAAACGAAATATCGATAAATCGATAGAAACTTAAATACACATACAATTCCAACCTCAAACATGAGATGTACCAAAATAGCATTTGAATATTTCTGGAAAATATCTAACTTTGACTATGAATTTTTTTTTAAATCGTAACATCGGGTACCTATTAGTTTTGTCTATTGAGTTTAATGGTATGAATGGCAGAGAGGAAGTGAATGAGTTTCGGACTTCGGGACTTTTCGGTTCAAATCGAAACCGAGGTCGGGCTAGTGGGAATACAGGAGTTACATTGAGAAAACATGCCCAACCCCTGTCTGCACTCTGACCTCTTGAACTCTGACATGGTCCCGCTCGGCAGCTGGGAGATTAGATGCCAAGGTTTAAACCCCAACCCTCCATTGACAAGACCGTTAATGTCCGGCAAATGATGGTTGGTCACTGACTACCCGAAAATGACCTAGCCCACCGGAATACGATTGCCTTCTGGCGGGAATACTTCTAGTGACCACCCGTAATGGTTTTCATCTAATGCTGATACCCGCCAAATGAAAACTGGGATACTGACCAACTGGGGTCTTGTCCATCAAAAGCTTATACTCAATCATCAAATAAAATACGTTTTTGTCCGGCAAATGCGATTTGAAAAATGACCATTCAATTGCCCCAACCCGAAACTAAAACCCAAAGATAACGAGTCTCAATAATTTTCACTGGAAAATGCTATGAAAAGCATATAAACGTCTTGCTTTTCTCATAGTCTTTATTCATGAATGTATGAAATAGGAGCCTCCATTACCGTCTAGATCCTCATTCGGCAAGTCTAGAGCTAACTGATACAAGAACTAGATAATTTCAAGAAAATATTTTCATTAATTCAAAAAGTACATTTCACTTACTTATCAACCTAAAAACGACCCTTTTCTATATTGAATGTTCTAAACTCTTCCAAGCGTATTTTAATTTTCAAGGCAAATAATGGAGGGATCATAGAAACTGTCCTGGTCAATTTAGGATAGGATTTCGTTCGTTCGAATGCTTTTCTCTTCTGGCGGAATGGTCGTAAGCTGACCACCTGAGATTGAGTCCAATCCACCCGAGTGTGATTCCTTTCTGGGTGGACACCGGTCACTTCCTGTGATGGACAAAACCTGTCCAAATGAGAGGTTGTCAATATATGAATGGGACAATTAAAGCCATAGCGGACTGGTTTCACGGTTTATGACGCTAGAGTGGATCTCGACCAAACTAACCAATACTTCCTGTCCAAAGTGATAATGGTCAAAAAAATAAATTGTCCGAAAATCGTTATAATTTGGATTTTCATATACTCGTTTTTATACAATTGAGGATATGATAAATAGTCTTATTTGCTAAGACATAAAACGTTTGACTTTTTCATGAATCAATTAAAGGTTAGCAAAAAGTTCGAATTTGGATTCGAACAAGACTTGCATTTCTCGAACCAGACTTAAGAAAAGTGCTTTTGATATTTTTCAACTTATGTTATACCCTTAGAACCTTTAAACACTAGCCTAAAAGTTGGATTTACTCTTTCTGATTATTTTTTTGTGAAATCAGGGATTACTATAGTCCTTGGTAAATTTACAAAACTGAGTTGAGATGTGCGAAAACGGATCAGCATAAAACGTCATTTAGAAACCTGTGATTACTTATTACTTACACGATCAGCATTTGATCTTTCAAGGTGGAATTGACATCTTTGACCTTAATGCCACGTGATATATCCGTGAATCACACCAATTCAAGGCTGATGCAACGTCCGTATGATTTACTACATTATATAGAATTACCACCATCTCAACATTTCCAGTATGATGTTTGATACCCATCATATTTAAACTGTTTCTGACAACAAAACGAATTACGGAAATGGATACTACCGTATTTTACTTCACTTTCGTAAAATAATCTTCATTGTGTAAAGTAATGTTACTGAATCTGAAATGTGATGTAAATGTATTTTTGGGGAATTTGTGTTTTCCAACAACACAAGTTTGTATTGCAACATTATAAAAGTGTATATCACATATTCTATTTATCATATTTTTGTTGAAAGATTTACACTAACATTGCTGTCGCATTTATAATCCCATTTGGTTATGAAGTTGCAGAAAAAGACCCGGTCATATTATGGTCGTGAAATCATGCAACAATATGGTTATTTGAAAAAGTTTAAAGAGAAAATGGAAATTAATTTTTCTTTAGAGCTACATAATTATGACTATTGGCCGAATTTTATCAGTCATCATAATATAGTTTATATACTGTTTCCCATTTTAGCGTAAAATGCGAATAAACGTAACTGATTACTATAATGATATTATTTTTACTTTTGATGAAAATCAATGGTTTTAATAACTACAGAGCAATTGCCATTCTGCTACAATCTTAACGCATCATCTTTCAAGACACTTTTGATTCTATCGCTAGAAATCTCGTGAATTTCTCGACGTCAGTTTCACAACAATTTGAGACATTCCGCCCATTCGCCTTACGTTGTCTTTCCAGTGTCAATTGTCACTCAAAGGCAATTCAATCTCCTAAACTAATATGCATCCGTTACAGAAACAATTATTTTGAAAAAAAGGTCACGTTCTTCAAAGGCTGATTACAGAAACTGGATATCTTTGGCAAAGCAGACGACATAATTTTAACCAATCACAATGCAGCATTATCTCTGCCCGGTTGCATCATGGCGGTAGGAATTTCAGTAGATTTGTTATTCAGTGACCCCTGACCTTAGTTAGAACGTTGCTTGGATAAACGTTCAAGTCACCGGCGGTATCACAACACATTAGATCCTATCGGGAAAGGTAATTGGCGAGCTAAGGGAGGAATAGACATGATATATGACCCAACATCTGCCTGTCACCCCCCTGCCGCGAAGTAGACCCCCCGAGATTTGAATAACATTTACTGGCACTAATCGATCGAAATCAAACCCAAACCCGAAGAGGTTGGAATAAACTTTCTGGTTGGGGTGTTCCGCTTGAGTGATGTCAGACTTAAACACGCATGGTGGTTATGCAGTGTAATGTCATGGTGACATTAGCATGAATGGATTACGTAATAGTCTATAAATGATTTCTACGGAATTAATTCAAATTATTATTGACTGACGAAACATTTCCTAGTTTTTGATTAAACATTGCATTCATGTACTCATAAATAAACATATGTAGCTTCAGCATGTACGGTTTGTCTTTGAACCAGTTTAATAGACAAGGTGTTTTAATTATCAAAAATATTTACTGAGATGTAAAATGACTACTCTGGGGTAAAACATCGATCACTATTTATAAAGCTGGTCGTTAGAATGATAACGACTGAGTATTTTTAAATTATCGCCAAACCCAATCTTCTAATATTTAGAAAGAGGTTATCTTGTTTCGTGATTTTATTTTGATTTTTAACGGTTTTAGTACAAAAAGGTCTTTAACATCAACAATGACGTATCATCGAATTGTCTGCAGTTTTCCCCGTCAGCATAATGCGTGTTTGTTGATAGTGATGTATTATGATATATATACGCACATGATCTCTGGTCCCAATGCAATTAACAATGCTGAGATTCTAGTATATGGGTCAGCTAATGTCAAAACAATTACATCTGACTAACTAAACCAATCAAATGACGTAATAATGTTAAAAGGTTAATGCATCCGCTGACAAAATAGGTATCTGTGTCAAGCGTGTTGGAGATTGTGAAAGTCGTGCAAGACGAGAAAACGATGACAGTCGACTGGTTGTCAATATCACGTGTGACGGCGACCTAATGAAATTGACATGACGGTGTTACCGACACATTTACTCATATTCTGTTAATGACAGTGCCTTGACTTTCATCGCGGACAATTCTATCAATACCGAAGTGTAAATTAACAAATTAACGTAACATGGGTGATGCAATTTTGCAATCAATATTTGTTATTTTCACGTGTGCATCACATGTAAGGCCTACCAATGAATGTCAAATGTAATTTTTTGTTTACAAAAGTAACCTCTGATGTCAGTGGTGAAATCTTAAAAACAAATATCTGTAAATCATCATTATATCGCTAGCATCGGCATAAGAAATGTCGCAACTAGTTTAAGTGCGGTACTATTCAATAAGGATAATGCAATTCTGATTTTAGGGTGATGTTACATTCTGCATTCTAAGATTTAATTTCATCGTAAAAACATATCAGATTCGTAAGCAATAGTTGAAAATCTTTCGATTGCTGTGTCATTTAATGCGTTATCTCTTACAAAGTTATTGATTATGAACAAGTGCATAATTCAAGCATATTCTACTGGTGATATTAATCATAACCTCTCGAAAGGTCGTTTTACGCCATTTTTAAAAAGGCGGTATTCACATTAGTAGTCACAGAGAAAACGACGGATCTCAATAAAGTTTTGAATTCTTTTATATAGAAAACTTAAACAGTTTCACTTTGATTCATGCAAATGTGTTAATATTACATCTAGAAAAAAATAATTGTTTTCTCAGAACAGCCCTGTCGCACTGAACAGTTAAATAGAATTGTCTTGCTTCAAGATTTTTTATTTTGCAAGTCAAGTGTAAAAACAGGAGGAGTTAAGAGTAAAAGCATTAATGAAAATCAGAAGATTCTTAGAATATGTTTTACTTTGGTTACAGAAAAGACTTTTACTTGTGAATGCACAATATGTTATCTATATTCCGATTGTCCGTTTGTCACTTTCATGTTTAATGATTGACTGTTTAACATCTTTCCGCTCTTCAACCGACCCATCCACGGTTGGATCTATGGGTGAATTTGATGAGTCGGTTACAATATGGTACCAACGGTCCGATATTTTTGTCAAACATATGACCATACGAGTTTCATAATCACCAAGATGTTTATTGATTTACCGTGGTACATCTTTCTCTCCCCCATCCACTCATCCACAGATGGAGTTATAGGTGGTTTTTGGGGTCGGTAACAATATGGTACAAGCAGTTCTACGTTTGTCTACAGATTGCATCATTTCACACATACGAGTTTCATAATCACCTACATGTTTATTTATTTGATGTAGAGAATCAACCCTCTCCCTCTCTGCACCTATCCACTGAGGGATCTCTGGGGGGTGTTGGAAGGGGTAGGGTAGGGGGTTTTGGGCCGGGATATGGGAGAGATTCGGTTACATCACTATGATCAAAGATAAACGGTATTATATTGCTTTGTAAACACACAATTTTATGTCCAATCTTGATAAAACATGGGAGACTGTTACGATGAGAGGCGACGGCGACGATTGATCACGACGTTACGTAACCTATCTGACGTTATCAGTGTTTGGTTCGCTTAACGCATTGCCAATTATTAATTACAGTAACGTGAGAAATGATTGCCACCTTACGCCGACATTGAAGCAGGAGCCACCCGTAGTTATCTCCTGGTGTGTTGGGTGATGAATTGTGCACTGAAGATTCACACCTGTACACGATAGAGACTGTCCGAAACATGTAGTGCTAGTTGTGACACAATAAAATCAAGTGTTCTTACTCTTTTCCTTCTTCTTCTTTAAAGTGCAAATTGCATGTGTGTTAAAAAGGCATAAATTCGGCAGATAAATTTACAAACAATGGGTGTATCATTACGACAATATGACATACTGATACTTCATCTCAAAAGAACTTTTCCAAATATACGAATACAGTAACAGTTTACAGGTGCAACAGAATGTATGCAATGGCGGATCCAGGGGATATTGGAAGAGGGGTTTGGGGGAATTGGGAGCCCCCCCCCCCCCAATTAAAAAGAAAGTCACCGGCATGAGTTCGGAAAAGGGAAAGGAGGTGTTCAACGGTAGTTTAGATGACACTTCCGGTTTAGTGAAAATCTTTTAGATTCAAACATACGGAATGATCGATGTGACATTTTTTTCGAAGCGATTCGGTTAGATGCAACATTTCTGACTCTCTGTCAAGAAAATGTGTTAATTCTTTAATAGCTCTGGCTTCAAAAGATGAAAGGTGTTGTTAAATCGTCTTATATTCTGTCACTACTTCACTAATCCGTCAAGTATCTGACCCGAGATTTACGACTGGTGTTCAACAACGATTTTACGGGTACTAAAAAGAATTCTAAAGACGATTGTAAAGTAACTGTATATCACTAAGTCTCCGATGACACGGTGACCCCGAATAATTGCCACATCCGCCCTTTTTCAAATGAAATCCTCTTTAATTTACTTGCAATTCCAAAAAAGACAAACATATAAATCTGACAACATTTATGTCCACCCCTCCCTGTCACGATTAGAGTTGAGCTATACATTCAGACTACTAGAATAAAAACACCCCAAGGTTCAATAATCAAGGAATAATGGTCTTGTCATCAATTTCAAAACTTTTTGACCTACTTTCAAGAAGTCCCTTTTTTTCCCAAATTAAAGTGGAATGTGTCGATCACATTATCTGCATGTGTTTTTTTGTTTTTTTCAAAGATATTTCTATTTGTATATGCATGAATAAATGCTGTTGGTGGGACATTAATAACGATTATTCATGTTTCTGTCGACAAGAAGTTAGTCTAATAACCTAAAATGTTTTACGTATAGATGCAAGATTCAAGATTGTTTCTTGTACACACACCACACGACAAGTTGCCAGTGTACAAATCTACATGGCGTAGAAGCGACCCTCACCAAAGCTTGGTTACAGGAAACTGTAAATAGTTTAGTGTCGTGCATCATAGGTGTCATAAGTGTCGTTTACATAGGGACCCCCATCCACCGCCCTCCTTGAAAATCAACTATTGTCTTCAATTTGAAGAGACGTATATGGGTGACATTTTGTATTCTAAACCGCGGCAGTCCGACACAAATTCTAGTGTCGTTACCGTATATCATACTTATTTTCGCAACGCATAGTTACAAATTATCCCTGAAAGGTATCGATTGATCTCAATGAGCACGCGCTTTAACAGATTTTATTCAAAATGAACAAACTGAGTAAATTTTTAAAAAAGTTAAAAATCACTATCAAACATGCAAACTGCTTAGTCGGCAGTAATGTGAAATAAGGTTCCCCCCTCCCCCCTTACTCAACCCCTTGCATTTGACCCCTGATGATCGGGTCGAGGGACACTTCCCATCAAAGATTCACAAACTAAGGCTAATCTTCAGCAGATCAATTGCCCCGAAGCAAATATCCCCAGTTTCAGGCTTCCCGCCAAAACATAGCCATTAGGGCCGGATATCGTCTGCGCGGGAAACTGGGAGGGGCGGGGTTGGGTCGAGCATCTTTGACCAATGATAGAGGTCATGGCCGAGCTCAGGGAGTTTGTCTTGTTTAAATCTTTGGGTGAGTTGGTAGGGGAAATGGGTGACGGAGGGGAGGGGGGTTGGGTGAGAAAGAGAAGGCCATCACCAACTGTCCATCGATTCGGACTACCTGCAAAAGCTGGAGCCTCCAGTATCACTTACAATTGCCGCAAATTGGCGACCAATAGTGGTCTCTGATCATAAATTCTTCAAGACAAGTTTCCCCTTGGGCAATTTGACGGACACATTCACGCCATTCAAGGCCATGTTGGTCAGACAAGCAGCTGCCCAGTGGTCAGTGAGGACCGGAACGGGGTGACAAGTTATGCAATAGCCATTCACACGCTAGCCATTGATGGAGAAAACTGTCGAATCAGCTATTTTTCTTGCTCTGACAGTAATCGGGGCGAGTTTCCGGTGGAGGCGTGACCTTGCCTAAACCATCAATTCAATCGGTGCTATTCAATCTAAGCTTCTCGAGCTTACAGGGTGTCTTGCGGGGACAAATAGTCATCATCTATTCAAATTGCTGGGTTAATTCAACTGTCATTTCTTGATTGGCTTAACTAAACAATCGTCAGATTTGACAACAAAACGCACGTAAATTCTGCCTGAAAAGAGAATTTTCTGCTGGTTGGGCTAATCTGTATACCTATGGCAGAAGGGCTGCTTATTTTGGGCATCTGGTATTTGGATTAGGGATTTAAAACGATATATGCTTGCCGTTTCTATTCGTAAGCTGTCAGCGTACTAACGTTTTGCAGTTAACTTTTAATCCATCCTTAAGGCCAGGGATTACTAAGAGGAATTAACGATAGGTTGGATCGTCGTTAAGTGTCGGTCACAGATTCATCTTCTTACAACACTATGAACAGTATTTACATGTTGTCATCAAACTACGACGATGTTCAGGTTTCTGATTCAGATGTTCGATAGAGACCCTGATACGTAATACAGAATAAAGATGGATACGGCGGTATTTGTTGGACACGTTTATGGTGTTAACGTTAGTCGTATGTCACCTAATGATCAAAATGTTTGTTGGAATCATCTTCTGTTAACTCTATACATTAAGCATACGAAAGACTTATGATACCCTCCGCGATCCGGTGTTCTAAATGATTTCCTGGTGATTATATCAACATTCTTCAGCCTGGGTATTCTTTCACGAATTTGATTGGCCAACAAGCTTAAATGAAATTATGTTAAAACCACTTCTACCAACTATATACTATGTGTGTAAGATAATAACTAACAGCAACCATAGCATAGATTAGATTTCATGGCAGATTAAAGAATATCATGACAAATGATCAAAGTATATTTCACCTTTGTGAATGTGTAACTAAAACATAAATAACTGCATCATATATACTCTCGTTATGACCAATTCTAAGATACTCATGATGCAAAATCGATGTCAATGTCTCCGAAAGAACCGTCTTAATAGTCCGTGCACACATTATAGATATCCCGATGGAAGATTCCTTCTCGAGGAATTGCTGACTAGGCAAAATATTTGACCATTCCAAGGCTACGGACTGACCAGTTCCCTGAACTAATACTGCCATCTGTACACACTTATAACATGCAAAGCTAGACTTTCTTACGGTCTTTAGAACCAGAAAACGAGATTAGTGAATTTTCGTGTGTTTGTGGACCAAAATAATTTTTGAAATATTTCCATTATATTTCTTGACATTTTTGCCATGTTTATTTTCTAGGGACCAGCTGTTACGTAATCGATTCATACAGCTACACTTTCAAACGGAGAAATCTATTGCTTATTCAAAGTTTGGAAACACATATGGCTAAGGCCAAACGATTTTTCTGTATACACGTTAAGTTTTTCGTGTTAAAACTCATTAGATGATAGCTTAATAACATATTATCCTCATTATTCCACACGATTCATATTTTGGAAAAAATGCATGAACATTTTATGAATCTTATTTTAAACGGAACCCCTTTATCGGAAGCAAGGAGCTTCGATTAGGAACATTTAGTTTTATAACTTTTCCAGATTTAATAAGACACTGATTAATCTGCCTTTAGCAGGATGGCTTCGACCTATATATACAGATACAAATATATGATTACAATGGTAAACAAATATCATAAACATAGAATTGAATAAGTATAATTCTTAATTTTTAAAAATTAAAAAATTTTTTTAAGTATCTTCAGGATTTTTTTATAATTTTGAAGTCCTAAAACCATGTAAAGGAGACTTTATGCTAGTCTAGACACCTTCAACCATTTCGTTCTGGGAAAATTCCACGGTGGATGGCCATAGGCAATAGACCATCAAAACTACTAGAGTATATTTGGCAGTTACAATAACAGTTCATGACAACTATTAACAATTTCGGAAATATAATAATCTTCCTATATAATTCATAACTTGAAAAGAAACAAATATTTCTGATTGTGAACAAAAAATCTATTTATTCCTAATTGCGATCGTTTTTAATGCATGAGCGTTTTACGAATGTTTTAATGCTTTAAATCACAACTAGGTCATCAATGGTTGTTGATCGACAAAAAATGAAGTCTCACTTATATGTTTTGAAAGTCTTAGAAAATGTTAACTATGTTTAAACGGGTTTTAAATGGCATGTAAAATCTAAAATCACTGCCATAAATGTTAAAGTCTGGTAAACCGGGAATGTTGGATCTCTTCTCGTGATGAGAGTTACAAATGGCGACATTTCAAGCCTTATCAACCAGCGTGTTAACGACCTTTAAATGCTAATTTACAAAAATGTGAAGAAATGTTGACGAGCCAGAAACAACCCCTAATAGCATGCCGAACAATTTTGGACGCATCTGACCACTGAAATGACCAGTTGACCACATAGCAGAACGCCTGACAGAAGAACGAGATGTTAAGCGATACATAACCAGCAAATGTCATCAGCGAAATCGCTTGGAAGAGCTTAACTTGCACCGACACGGACGAGCTGTTTTCTGGCATCGGGTAGGCTGTCTCTTAAAAGTTTCATAAAATGTTGTTTACATTTCTTCGAAGTAATTGTAAATAACTACATACTCAATATATCAATCTCATATTCAACATTTTCTTCTTTCAAAAAAAAAAAACAACAACAACAAAAAGTTTAGAAAATCGTGACCTTTCGCTTTTAAACTTTTAATATATTGTTTGAGAGACCTCCGGGAAGGCTAGATATCGCTCCACGGCATGTGCATGATCCGACACGTGAGTGCACTGACACCTGTTTCAGGCTACAGACACAGACTCGAGCACGCACTGCACGTGCACCTGGCGTCTTCATGCTTTGCCCGTGCAAATCGTGCAGGTAGAGCAACGGCCGTACGAGCAATGAGAGGAAAGCTGAGGTTACAGTTTATCTTCCTGAGGAAAAAATAGCTTTGGCCTTAGGAATTGATGTCAAGGGTAAATGATAAATTTATACAAACAATAACAAATCATGCAAGTAAAACTGTTCTGATTATAAAAAAGAAATGCACTTTTAAATGAAATAATTTGGTATTGAACATAAGATATTAACCATTGTAGTTCATTTGTTCTAGATTTAATAATGATTTGCTAAGACACTAAAGATGTATTATTCTTTTGGAATGACTTATTATCGTTGATAAGTGTTAATTCTATGCTGCTGTCCGTTTATTTGGCCATTTACTGTAGATAGTTTATGTTATTTGTAACAACGTTAGATACATTCATGCATGAAAAAGGGGTTTTAAAAACGTTTTAAAACAGCACATAAAGTTATCTTTACGTACCATTTACAGTAACTTCAAAACGGTCATCAAATCAAGACTGAAAACAAACTTAAAAAACTTATTTATTTGATTTAAATTTAATATTTTGTAAACATGCTATGACAAGCTGGCTGAATTCTATGTTATTGATTTTAAGTGATATTTTCATCAATATTATAGATATTTCGTGTAACTTATATTCGATGTAAATATGACTGTTTATTGTTTTTGTTCGTCATAGATAAATATATACCGAAGTGTAGGAGTCTTGTCTACACGTGACATAATAACAGGGCTTCAACACGTATCTGCACATGCATGCTTGTCGGTGTTTATTAATACACTTCAAAGAAAATAATGACCATTGCGTATATAAGTAGGTAGACATGTATAAACAAGTGTCAAGAGGCAGACTCCTAATTAACCCCAAGTGTTCAGATCTGATGTCGACTGCGAAGGTCTGGCAGATATATTAAATGTTGTCTTCCTCACTGGTTCCAGTTGTGTAAATAGAAAGTGTTGCCAACTCAACACTATAATAAATACACAGAATAGAGATACTAACATTTCTATAACAACTAAGACGGTTTTGGTGATTTAATAGAATAAAACAATAGACATACAAAAAGTCCTCTTTGAATCCAAACACTGATCCAAATATCTGCGGAAAAAATGAAAACAAAAAGAGAAAGATGACGGCCTTGCTACAAACCAACTACGAAATGATTTCATCAAATAAGATCTAGGATTTCAATATTCTAATCAATAAAGCAATTTGAAGTTTTTATTTTTTAGAATTAACATGAATCATCCTCATCATGGACAGAGATGGTTTTAAAATATTTCATTCACACAGAATCTGGTTTCGCAAACAAGAAAAAAATTATGATATCGTAAATGATAAAAATATGCTCAAGAACAGGACAGGGGTGGCACATTAGTACAGGCATATTAAATAGTGAACGTTTAAGTCTAGTTTAATATGCTGTATTTGGAAATTCCCAGCATAGTTTTTCAGACATATTAATAGGTCACCAAGACTATGAAACATGTTTTGGGCCATAAATAAATCTTTGACATAATTGTTTTTCAATAAATACAGTTTTAGCGTGGAGTTTGACTCTTGAGACATCTTCTACACGATCGCTGAAACTCCCTGCAACGAAGGACTACAGGGGTTCAACAGGGTGGCTGTCTGACAGCTGGTGTGTTTATGTTACGTGCGGATAATCTTGTCGGGTGGCTGCTAACGTTGCGCAACGTTTGTAGGTGTGTTATCAAGATGTCGAAGGAATGATGTTGGGGGCAATCACCTAAATCTTCCCCCCTTTCCCCCATGCTCGCTTTAACACGCTACAATTAGCCGCGGTCGGTAATTTCGAGTTCTAGTGTGTCCTAATCCCTGTATTTAATTGGAGAGGGCTGACTTACCCCCGAGGTTAGAACTCGTTTGGAAATTGCCGAAGGGGTACTGGAAAAAGAAAGCGAGTGTGCCCGAATTTCACACTTATATCCTCGAACGTAGGTATTATAAACACTGATGATGAAATGTCCATAAAATCACAGGGTTACCTGTGAAAGTGACACGTGAATGACCAACTATTACGTACGAACATTGTTGTCGTTAGTTTAATTACTGCCATGGGGTAGGAAAGCTCAACATTAGCAAAAGGATCATTGAATCTATTTAAGAGTTGTCTTGAATTGACGACGATATATTACATTCAAGAGAAAAATCAGATCTGATTGTAAACATGAGACAGATCTTAAATTTTGACATTTGCCAAAGACTTCTTAAAAAATTTTTTGTCATCAAAGAATTCTTTTTACTATGCAATGTCCCTATTACTTCTAATGACTTTTTCAAGTTAACTTTTTATCATTATTGAAAACTTGAAAGACAGTTTTACGAGGCTCAAATTTATGCCATTGCCCGTCAACTCAAAAGGAAAAGTTCAGGAAATTCCTTACATTTGCTCTTTGCGCCTGAGTAGTAATGTAATGACCTTCCCAATTCGAAATTTCTTTGAAAATCGTTTCAAGGCTTCTCACCAGGGAGGGAATTCTATTTAGTATCCATCTTATACAATTACGAATGGGACTTGTTAATTCTTTTTCTCAAGTTATCATTTTCCTTAAAATGTAAAAAAATATGTTCACGATAAAGTTTCCTTGCGTTGGTATGCCAATTAAAATCTTGTAAATAAATGTCCAATCGTTCACAGAATAAGTCCAAATCATTATGACCATTTATCTAAAATTGATTCTTCAAAAAGATAGGCGTTACTGACAGCTGTGTTATTCAGAATTTTATAGAGTGTCTATATCGCATAATCGAATGACTTCTTAAGAGAAATTTGCGTTTGGCAGTTAAATGAACAAGGGAAAGTAATATCGGTTAAATTGAAGTGAAATACGTACATTTTTATTGAAACAAGCTTTTGACAATCAATACGTAAAAACTGTAGGATTGTTTCATCTTTATTTCGAAATATGATAACCTTGGAATATGGTATTAACAACTCCCTTTTTTGCGGGCTAAGCATTTTTGGATCTGCGTTTCTCATTTCGTTTGGTAACGTTGGTCCCTTTGGGGGAGGAGGGGGGAGTTTTGAGGGGAACGGGCATGGGGAATTTTCAGAGGGAGACGACCGTCTGGCCGTCCCTGCTGACAACACGGGAAACGTTTAGAATTCAAGTATAACAGATGAGCTGGTTTTCTCGAAGTGATGCGACAAACCAGATGCGCAGCCCCAGCCTTTCTCCCAGTCTCTTGGGTCACTTCACTTTTACCAAGATATTTCTTTTGATTGAATGCATTTAAATATCATTAACTCTAATAATGTCAATTATAGGATTGAATTGTGGTACAAGGTTCTCTCTCTCTGTTAAAAGAGTATCTTCCAGCCACCTTTTATTCAATGTGTTATGTTCCATTCGAATTCACATATTCCTTCATTCATCGTAACACTTTCATGACCGCTATACAGCGCCACTATACGGGAACTCTTTTAAAAGACACTGTATAGATTTGGTCATGAAATTTCATTTCTCACTAAAAGCTTTTCAACATGAACTGCCTTTGGAGTATACACTCTTGCGACAACAAGGCGCACTTTCACTCAAAATGATCTCTCAACGAGGCGAGCTTTTATAGAGAATAGGAAAACATCGTTTTCTAAAATTATTTATTTGAAAAATGTTATTTTTATTTTTAAAGCGATTTGATGTTAGTCTATGAGCCATCAAAGTCTGAACAAGCACTCCCCCCTGCCATTTGAGCCGTCCTTTATTAACATTGCTTCTTTGCTTTTACTCTTATAAATGGTTAGCCTCCAGACAAATAATAATTTAGATCATTCTCTGAAGAAAGTCATTAACAATTTCATTTCAATCATCTAAATATAATGACATTTATCATAACGACCCAGACAAATGAACGTTTTCAGTTTTCACAGTTTAATGGCATCTTTTAACCTAGACAATTTAAATTTGGCACACATGTTATTTAAATAGTTTAACACCGACTATAGTAAATGATATTTTGACCTAAACATAACCTAACTTTCAACTACAAAATGGCCATTTCCGTGAGGCTCCTTTCTTATATTAAATAAGATAATCGTTTTTCGAGAATTATATTTCATAGACTTCATATTATTCTAATTATTGAGGCACTAATTTATTTTACCAGGAAGATTTTTCTAAACTTCTGTGAAAGTAAATGGAGAACTGAAATTGCTTTATGCCCTGATGATTCCTTTTCGATTCGACACATCAGGCGATATATCAATGAATGGAAAATCTAGAAATAACTTTGGAAATATAAGAAATACAAAAATGTTATCAATATTGCCAAGAATATTGATTAACTAATAATTTTTTTAATATCGGCAATTAAGATATAGAGGTAGCAGTTTAAAGTGAGCTATGTAAAATAATATTTTGATGGGCTGTAAAGGGTGAATCTCATTGAAATCAGTTAGAACATACCACTCGTACCTAGCTTCGTTTCTGTTGTGACTACTGGTTTATAGGGATTGTGTTAGTTGGCCCTGTCTAGGATCTGTTCCTTTCAATAGATTCAAACAATCAGAGGTCCGCTAAAATAACAAATCGTGCCGATGGCTTTCTAGCCTCGTTGATTGGCTGAGGTGCAAATGTCACCTAATACCGCCCCTCTGACGCAGCTCTCAGATCCGAAACACAGCGATGTACGAGTGATACGGTAATTTCATTATGATTGACTTTTGATCATGTTGTGTTCTATGATCTGGATAACAATTGGTGATGTTTCAATACTTGCGAGGAAACTTTGACTCTAATCAGATATGTTAAAATACTAATCAGGTTTAAAGCGAATCCTTACAGTCATCAGTCACGACAAGTTTTAAATGATGTTTATCGATTCATTTGTCTTAAATGTCCATATTAGGCATATCACACTCATTAGCATTCAGAGGTTAATTAAAGAAATTGAAAGAATGAATGAATCAAGAAAAATTTACATAGAGTATAAACTTTGATCCAGAATATTTTTTGTTAGTTTAGAGCAAAAAAGGGCATATTTTGGAGAAAATTGTGAAAGAACAAGTGTGAAGTTCATGAGGTCATAAGGTCTTCATTATCCGGGGGAAAACACCATTAAACTGTAGATATTTACAGGATGTTTAGAGGAAATATCCAACTTCTACATTGCAAATATACTATAGTAGGTGAGGTGAGTTGGTGTTTAACGCCGCTTTCAAGATTATTTCACTTGTATCGCGTCTGCTAGTATTAGTGCAAGGAGAAACCCCGCAACACTATTGTGGCTATGCATTGCGGTGAAACATGCGAGCATCGGCTGGAACTAGCGAACCATGGGTGGTACTGCACTGGATTTCAGTGTAGCATTGCACCCAAACCTGCCTGCGTGTAGAACAGTTATCTACTGCAGACAAAGTTGCCGAGCCCCTGGCGGGATTCGAACCACGGACCTCCTGATACGAAGCCGAACGCGCTAACCACTGCGCTATCCCTCATGTCTGTACAAAATACACACAACAATAATGGACAAGGCTATAGCTCATATCCATGCTTATTGTCCATATTTAGCAACCACAGAAGCTGAAGGTTTCCACTAGTAAGCCCTAATTGAAAGTTTAGAACCTACTTCAATTTTTAAAAGCTTGACTTACTCATCAGATCTAAGAACTCAAAGGTTTTCTATGCTACCGTATTTATATTTTAAAATATAGCAAGACCCTCATAACCAAAAGGTGTTATAGTTTTCAAACTGTTTGGTTTCCAATGCAGTAAACGAATGCTTTAATTGCAGTGTGTAAGTAATATCTAAAGTTTCTCATTTGTAAGTTAGGTTACAGACATTACCATGGAAAACTTCTGTCATTTCTATACGACTTACACAGAAATCATGGACAAAGCTATTGAAATACTGATCTAAACTAAATTTGTCGTTACCATATCAAGGGAAACACATCTGGCCAGCGTAAAGACAGATTAATTGCAGAAAACAATTGCGCCACAACGTTCTTTCGAAAGACATTAGAAAAGATGCATAATTCATAAAGTTGACGACCGACAACATAATAGGAAAAAGGTTTGGATTTATATTCATCAATGACACTTACTCTCTTTATAGACACGACATATACAGATCTAAAGCATGTGTCGACTCATTGTCTTCAAAAAAGCCTTACTGGATTCTGAAAAGAATTTATGATTACCTTTGACTGATATATAAATGTACTATATCAAAGTTTTATATTTTACATCAAAACTTACTCTTATTCAATATGTTTATTTTCACGCTCAGTCGATGGCGATTGATTTGATTTAATTTCTTTAATGTTAATCAGTGATAAGATAGATTATCGGATTAGAATATTGGTGAGGGTGAAAGAAATGAAAGAAATGGGTTTCATGATTCTGTTTACGGGTTCATTTCGATGCAGGTTTCTATCACGGTTTTATTCCAAGATAGATTAAATTGAATACAAGAGCAAGTCTATCTTCTAGCAAGTCTGAAAATGCTACGATACCATGCATGCCAGATATTACGGTGCACATATATCGAATCTGATCATTAGAATCAACAAAAACACATTTCAGAAACTAAACGTTAGTCTGTGATATGGGATAAGGGATGTATCAGTGGATAAGGGAATGAGACTGATCCAGTTAAGGCGATCTGAGATTGTCAATTCTAAAATCTCTGGTGCTGGATTTTATTCGTTATCGGCACCACTGGTGTGATGGTTAACCGCTGGCTTCTGGCGTAGTATAGTGTTGCAAAGAATTACATAACGTTCTCCCTAGTTGTCGATTAGACACAGAGTTCATAAAGTGGACTGGGCCAGTGGGGAATGAGAAAACGATTAAGTTTACGATATTGAACAGATATTGCTCGAGTTGATTCACATGAAAGGGAAATTTACTGCAGGCAGATAAGTAGGGATTTATTCATTTGTTCTTATCAGATATACAATGATATCCAATACGGTTGTAACAGAGTAGAGATTGCGATGATGTCATCCATGAAATCAAATAAGGTTTTCTTTTACAGTGTGTTGAGTATTCAAAGGCTACAAAACTGGATCATTTCCGTTTCATCAAATTGAACAATTGATCATGTCTTCAAACGTTTCCCTATAAAACTGTTACCTATTTCCACTTGATTAACGTAAAGCGATTTTTTAAACTACAGAAAACTTGTATGATGAACTTCGTTAATTATTCGTTAATATCCCACATCGTTAATAAACCCAAATGTATCGTCAACTTTTTATCAGACCTCAGATCCAGAGTCAAGTCTTTTATAAGTGTGAATTTGATTTACAGAGCAGACGGCAGTGTTGGGTAAAACTCTGATGCAGGGTCTAGATAGTGGTAAGTCATTGCTATTGTATGGCGCTTACGACTATCTTAGCACTATGAGACTTTTGTCATCATATCTTTATAATTTAAAGTTAGCAATTTTCATTTTAAAAAACCTGTATGCTGATATACACGAAATCTAATTCAGGACGCACTTCAAAAAGTTTTTGTTACAAGCCTTTACTACTGCAACATCAGATCATGTAAGGGAATTTGAAATACTAGATTGTAGAGAAATATTTCATGTTTCAAGCCTTCTCTCCTTGGATGTTTTCATCTTGAACATATCACATTATATCTTTACATTTAATGATGGTCGAAACAAAAATTCGAAAATTATCAAACTCTGGTAAAGAAGCCCACCCGTCTCGACCCTCACTATCTTCCTCGCTCGTGCTGTCGTGTGTCCTCAGACGGGGGAGGGAGTGAGGACTGTGGGGGAAGTGGAATTGAGGGAGAAATGGCTTCCACAGGGTTGTCACTCAGATAAATCTGACGAGCCAAGTCGCAAATATCGAGTTATTTCCTCGACGATATGGCCGACTGCCTTTACGAAGGTTTTACAATTTTCGCTATAAATCAATCTGTGTCTTTTTTGTTGTGATGGAAGTCTAGCTGTGTTTTGAAGTATACACGTTTCCATTTAGATGACCAACTGATAGGGAAGACAGCTGGGCACATTTTACAACAATCCAGTTTTACTTGCAAAAAAGCAACGGAGATAATGGTTTTCCTTGTCGAACTCTACTTTGAAATAACGTTTTATAAAATGTAAACAAACTGCTTTAACAATATGCAAAATAATCTCCACAACTGGAAATGTCTTCAGAAAGTCGAGTATTTCTGCAGAATAAAATATTCCCAATACAGTATGCATAACCTATAGTGATATGAAACTATAGCACGACATATATGAATGACATACGTTGTGTTCCTTTGGAGTTACTAAAAGGCCATATCAGAGCATCTTGGTTTGACTTTAATGGTGTCACAGAATAAAAAATACATTATTGATGAATACGAGGTCGAGCCCTAGTTATGTCTATCACAGAATTACCCGTATAAGTAATACCTACCCTCTTGTCTCCCTTCAAAGAACCAAGTAGGCTCTTGAGGGCGGGTAGTCTATCACCCATAAACATTAACAAGTCTAGACCGGGGGCTTTTACAATAGGCAGGTGTTTTGGTTGTCTTGCTAAGAAATTGGACCCTCTATAACCACTACCTTGTTTCATGATCTGTTGTTAACAAAAATTCTACCCTCCCTTTGCCCATTCATCCCCTCCCCTAGTCTTGGCTCTTATTTTGCAAGGTAAGGAAAAATTGGAGCCGAATTAGTCTCACCTGTAATTGTAAGTTTATGTTTACACCTGAATAGAGTTCAATTCAGAAGTCTACATATACCACCAAGATATATTTCCCTCTGTAAATGTAACTAATTCTGCCTAAGTTGAGTTTATTACTTCAAAGGATGACGACTGAGTTCACGCACCACAGGAGTCATCAAGTTTGCGACTGTAACTACGTGTTATCTAAACCTCTATTACCGTCACGACTGTCACAGACTTCAAGTGATACGTATATGTAACAAAATGTTGATGCATCGGCGTTAACCAGGACTTATAGAAGGGCAATTGTCAAGTTTCATATATACTTAAGTTTCGTTGGAAACACAAGGACGGGTTTGTCCAGGAGAGAACCTTGCAATCCGGGAAAGACTCAAACCTTAGACGTTGACAGACACTAATAGAACGTTTTGGATTAACCTCCAAATATAGGAGTATAAAATCACAGTTTTAATAAAATATACCAATCTCCTGATAAAAAGTATATTTATGACTTATATCATATAATATGCTTATATTTGTTACATATCATATCTACTCCATCATTCGAGGTAAGGCAAAAAAATACCTTAATAAGAAGTGTAGATTTGCTCAGATTCTGAAAAAGCCGATCATTCCAAAAATCTACCTGTGTTTTTGAAGGAATTCGTCTAAAAATAGTCAGAGTTAAGCTAAAATCTAGTCAATAGTAGATATTTACTAATAAAAATGTTTTTTTTAAAAAAACATTTAACTTTTTAATGTCAATGAAAATGTAAGCTCGGATCCATCCTGCACAACATATATCGATCTTATTTTCTTGAAATAGCCTTTTTCTCTTTTTCAAATCACACCAATTCAAGTTTGGATCTAACCTTAGAAGAAGCTTACGCCAATCAAACATTTTGATTTTTTTTTTCACTTTTTGATATCTTAAATTCTCTCCTAATTTCATAGACGAGAAAGACGAGAAAATCAATACACGTTAAGTCGTAATTAGATGTCCTTATTGTAACGCTTGAGTCATAACTTAAGAGCCACATTCACGTCATCGCGATCAAACAGGGGGATCCGAATAAGGCAAAATGGAATTCCCCCATTCATCTAAACTGTGAATCATTGAAAATCATCACATATTGGGCACTTGTCGTATAGGCTCGCACATCAATTAATTTATTTCATGACTTTAAAAAAAATTTCAACAGACGTTTGACAAGGCTAATCATAACTTTTGAAATAACCCGTGACATATTTTGTTCATTGTAACAGTATGTCCCGACCTCTTTGAATGTTCTCTTAAATGGATTGAATTGAAATATGCAAGGAAAGATAAAATTGTCAGTTAAAGTCAATCTGGCGATACAAGATGTAGGCAAAATAAAGAAAAGCCATTGAAAGAAGGCATTGCAGTTCAGAAGCTATCTCAGTTCGTTTGAACCATAATGCCATGTTCACTTACATGCTTGACAGAGTCATAATAACTTTATACTTTAATTCTAATCCACACAAATCCTTCGCAAATCACATAAAGTCTCCGATTGTTGTGTGCATGAAGTCATTATGGAAAGATCATGGGGCAATGATAGAAGTCAAAGATAACGATCATCTTATCATATGGGAAAATCTTTCTGTATTATAGTTCTCTTCAAATGTTTCCTGTGAAAATATGACACTCCTTACACTACAATAAAAGAAAGTTATTATACATAATTGCAAACATTCGCCTATTAGATCGAATCTATACGCGAGACATTGTCATTTCATATGTACAAGGTATCATCAAAGAAGCGCCTCCTATGATCGCTGTACGGAGATTGACCATCAGAAGCATATGCTGTCAGATAAGCAAACAATGGTCAAATTGTCTATATACTCGTATAAAGAACCAGTGTTCAGCAAAGGTGGACTTTGAGTGGCCCTTTGGCTAATTGAAGTCAAGAAAAACGATGTTTTAGTAATCGGATACTTAAATATGTTACTGAGACCCACCGACTTGGTTTGTTTGCAAGATTTTCGAAAAATGCATATTTACAAAATCTTGGTAACATCTTTCTTACATTGAGATTGATAGACTTGCTAAAATTGACATATTTTCTATCGCTCCATAAGAGTGTTTTGACAGTCAAAAACAACTGAGAAAAGGACGACTCTTCCTTTTATACTATATGCAAGATTTACTGGCTCAGTCTACAGTTTCACAATGGTATGCTTAGCTTCATGAATTCAAATGCCTTATGAAAAGTCAATAGAACAAATCAAATATCATTGTATTCTCGAGTAAAATATTCCTTTGACTCGATTTTGAGTTACACTTTTGAGAATCCTTGAGAATTTTCGGAGTTATACACCAAGTTTTGGATTATGCAGTGTTCTTATGCAGAATTTGCCTCGTTAGTTATGATATATACTCATGATACTAATGATAGATATAGAACATAATTGATGTGGAACATCTTGTTACAAAATAGATAATACATCACTAACATATTTTAAATATTGCATGGGATTAAATGGATTTATCAACCTTCATCATAATTGTAAGGTTTACACTTAATGTCATAAATCAAGAGGAATTTTAATTATTTTTGATAATCAAAGTCTCAAAATAATCAAATGGCAGATGATTAAATACTTTGAAATGGTGAAGTACTATTTAATTACAAAAGCTCGCATCAATCATCGTCGATCTAATGACATAGGTTCACGTTACGTCCCCAACGATTTGATTTCAAATATTTAAACCGCGGATTTGTTACTCTAACCAATAAACATCATCCTTTTCTCTGCACATGCGCAAATCGACTCTACTCCGGATGAAAGGTCGACGTTAGTCCGAATGACCTTCGAATTTATTTTCAGCTTTCGTTAATCAGTAATTAGACCGCATGGCATCTAATTATCGTGGCATGGCCAGCGGTGCGAAGAACTTAGCAGTCCTGCTGAGAGGAAATAGAACTGGTAGGCCCATCTTATTTGTGACACCATCGCCCGAAATTAACACCATTGTAGTGACGTTAACGCCGCAGACCAATTACATCAAGTTCAAATCTGTAACGTATTCTAAATTTAGCACTGTAATTAAAGTTGGACCAAAAATTAGCAATAATTCAACGTCATACTAAATTGATAAATTGACGTGATGCAATTAATGATACTATGTTGACGTCAGTTGACACCAGAAGAATTGGTTATGTGGCCTAATATATGAAAATGACAAAATTCAACTTAGCCCGTCGTTAAATCGTAAGCAAATGTAAGGTAAAGGACTAAAAAAATGTCAACCCTGCGTTAATCAACGTTCTGAGTTTCTTATCTACAGAAAACAGGCTTTGGTATGTATATGACTATTTTCCCCAATGTTTTGTACTTTTCTGTTTGTCATAAAAAATGACTTTTCCTACGTCAACCAATCACGTAATTATAGTTAGCACACAAGCATCAATGATCATGTCTTCTACTTAACATGCATGTACATGGCGTTTACTTTATCCTGCTTCATGACTGTGTATAAAACAGGAGAATTAAATACAACCTTGGTCTTATTCAGCAAGACTTGACTGTATAAAAGAGAAAACAAAAAGGAAAACATTCATATGAATAATGGCAGAGTAACGGAAAACCTAGTTTATTGAGTAATTCTGGTGTATTTATAACTGTAACGGTGCTCAACTTTGAAACTGTTTTTTCAAATACCAGTGGGTGAAATATGAAAGTTATCATTATGAAAATGCCAAATCGCCATAAAATTTCCATTCCTATTATAAAGAACCGTTTAATCATTGTAGCATGTTATATATCAACGCGTGTTTTATAGTCTGAAAGCTCCCGAACATAAAAACGCCCGAGTCGCGTGGACGTCCCCCACTTTGATAGCCTCGCCTCGTGCTGCTCGCGTGGTCGTGTGACTTGCCAGTCGACAGTGAGCGAGGACAGAGAGGGAATATGATTCCTACACACCGGGCAGCTGTCAGGAGACACCCCCTCCCCTCCCCTCGCCTTCCCCCTCCCCTCGTTAACTACCCCCTTGTCCCTGTCTCCCTCCCTCCATATCATCTAAATCTCTGGCAGTTTAAGGAGACGGGGTGGGAGGGAACTTGTGACGGGGGAGACGCCGTCCTTGAAATTAGCCCAGACTTGGAACTGAATTAAGCTAAGAGGGGTGGGGTGGTGGTTTGAGGTTTGGTGGGGAGTGAGGGTTGTAATGATGAGAAATGGCGCTAGGGTGGGGTGAGGGGCGATGGTTGAGAAGTGGCACTGGGGTTAGGTGTGAGGGGATGATGGTTGAGAAGTGGCGCTAGGGTGGGGGAGGGGGCGAAGGTTGAGAAGTGGCACTGGGGTTAGGTATGAGGGGATGAGGTTGAGAAGAGGTACTAGGGTGGGGAATGAGGGTTGTGAGAAATGGTGCTAGGCTGGGGAGTGAGGGTGATGGTTGAGAAATGGTGCTGGGATGGGGAGTGAGCGCTGCGAGGATGAGAAATGGTGCTAGGATGGGGAGTGAGCGCTGCGAGGATGAGAAATGGTGCTAGGGTAGGGTGAGAAGGTAATGATTGAGAAATCCGCTAGGGTGGGGATTGAGGGTAGTGAGGATGGATAGAGATGCCTTGATGAGATTGAAACGGAGAAAGAGCAGTTTTGGAAAGAGTGCGGTTTGGAAAGGGCAGTAGAGGTTGAGACGTGTTGGGGAGGGATGGGGTGTAAGGATGGGATGGGGTCGGGCCGGAGGAAACCGGGAAGAGGTTGTAAGATGCAGTTTGGATAAGAAACATGTAATAGGAGAGATAAGGAATAGGATGAGAAAGAAGGTCTTTGATGGTTTGGGAGTTTTTAAGTGGAGATGCGGGAGTAATAGTAGGATCTGTGGTCAGTACAGGGTACATATTTTTTGTCCTTGGTACTAGTGAAGAGGTTGTGAGGTTAGGTACATCAACAGAGAGGATGGTGAAGGTTAGGCTGTGAATTGGTTTATAACCAACACGAAATGTAACACAGGGGACACATAGGATAAAATGTTGTTATATTGTAAGGGGAATACGACTAGAGATAGAACGCCGCAAGATTGGATGCGAGAGGGAGGGGGACATGTAGCTTGAAGATGGGGAGAACTAGGGCATGGTTTCAACTACAAGTTTGATGGATAAGAAAGGAGTTTAGAAACCGAACAGATGACTTGAATTTCTAAAACAGGACAGACAGCTGCCAAAACAGTATGCGACACGCGCCTGATGGAACTGGTTTCTGCTCAGGCTAATCTCCGTGATTTAAAGTCGTATATACACAAACCTTTAGGACTTGCCTTCTTTGGTAAACACATTGGGCAATATAGTTTATAATTAAAACATACTTGAAAGAAATCCATGCGTTTATATTTTCAGCCTGTTTTCAGAATATATAAACCATGCATTGCTCCAACTGCATTTGGGAAGGGGGGGGGGGGGGGGTCTGAAAGTTCTAATCTTATTCAAATGACGTAGTTTTTAATTTAACGGTAGATACGTATATTATCTCCTTTACATCAATTAAATATTAATCAACCCATCTTTAACTCTCAAAACTAGAAATGAACGAGAACACTAGTGCCACTATAGGTCCAAACTTTGTCAATCCGTTCCATCTAAGTGTCTTAACCTAGTGGGTATTAGGATTATTTGGGCTATATTTTTGGAATAGTTACTTGCCTGTGAACATCGCAGGCATATGTGACGTCATGAATAATGTGACGTCAAACACAAGGTAAATCGTAGACACCAGTAATAGGTAAACTTCATTTCCAATGCTTGACATAGAAAATCTACATCAAACCAGATGACCAAACCAGATGACCAAACCAGCCAAATGCATGGTCAGTGTTTGTCACAGACTTCAAACAATGTTCTTGCCCCTCATCTAATCATTGTCCACTTCAAGCCATATAATGGTCACCTGCAATTTTTTTAATTTTTGAAATTTTTGAAACAGTTGTCAAGTTGATAGAATGTTTTTCTAGTTTTTAGCATAACTGTTTCATCAAAAATACTCTTATATTCAGTATATTGAACGTCAGTCATTAGTCCGTCATCCTGACCCTGGAAAAATCTATAAAAAAGAGTAATATGACTATGGTATGGGAATTAATTGATGATGTCGGGAGTTGAATGTCATAACCTGCTATTACGTTCCTAAACATCATTTACCTCTCAGGTCCAATATGAAAACTTAACTTTTGTTGAAGAATTCAAGCATCCTGCTACATCAGCGAAGTTAAATCTGCGAAGTTAAATCTGCGAAGCACCTAAAATACCGTGATATCTATCAAATCAATATTTCAATGATATCACATTGTTCTCCCTAACAATTACAAAACTACTAAGATCATGGTCACAACAATGAATAAATCGAAAACGAGGCTAAAATGTTCGTCCCGCTTCATGACAATGTATAAAGAAGGAGCCTTTAATGTAGTCTAAGTCCTCATTCAGCAAGTCTAGATTTGACCTTATATTAAACAGTAAAACCTAAAGAATTTATACATGGATGATATTACACTAATTATTTTAAAAACTCTATCCATTATATTTAAGTATACCAAAATTGCGTGAAAGTTTTCAATTATCAACTCCGTTGTGACCCTTGACCCAGAGCCATGATGTATTACAAGTGGCAGTTTCTTATCTGAGTCTACTCGCTCGGGGGATATATTGGGTGATGACAGCTGCGTTGGTAACTGCGGTTTGGGGAGGTTAAACCTTAGGTCGAGCCAAGGGAAGGTGTTAAGTGAAACTGAGGCAGAGGTCAAGCAAACGAGACAATAAATAAACAAAAAGGATACATTTAAGTCCTAGCTATAGTTCTGGGTTGGTCATAAAGTTTAGCTCGTATTTAAGTTATGAAACTAACTTACGCAAAGAACATCCTTATCTCTACTTTTATTACGGTGACTTCTTGTTTGGGGATGATTGGGTGGGTGGGGGGGGGGGGGGGGTGGTCTTAATATCAATAATAAAACTAGTCACCCTCACTATGATTCGGGATGTTTTTGTAGTTCATCGTGTATACAACCTTTAGATAATTCATCTTGTATACTTGTACTTACAAACCTGAACTGTTGGATATAGAAAGACAATGTAGATGGGAAATTTGCAAGATGATTTTTAGAGTTTTTGTAGACTCGACACATCTGGACTTGAAGAAATGCTTGCATTTTTCACTCCCGAAGACGTGTCCAGAAATATAAACACGTTTTCTGTAAATAGCAAAAAATACCTCAAAATTGATTCACTGCCAATATTGTTGAAATTGGCTTTTGAAATGTCTTAAGTATGTATTTACGCTTGTCTTTTTAATGAAACGAGGAATGTATAAATGATTTCAATCACTTTGTCAACCTTCAAGTGAAATATTTATATTGTCGATGATTGAACCATGTCGTTTATAATGTCCTTTTGCAAATAGAAATATCGACAAATAGTTCATCAGTTCATATCCAATCTATCATCAGTTGATGTCAAACTTTAACATGCACTGTAGAGGACATTCATATAGGGCAAGTTCTTCCCCAGAAGTGCCAACTGAAGGAAATGTCCTGAAACTGACGGACCCATGCTGCTTAATGAAGTGACCGTATGTTGGAACCGCGTCTTACACGAGAGCAACTCAAGGGGAACTTAATCTTAACTTTTAATGAGCAGACTCAAATCTGCTACACGTGTTGATGCTTCACACAAGCTCCGCGAGACCTTGTGAGATTTGAGGCGAGATTTCGCTGACGCTGCGACTTCCGCCACGGCCAAAAAACGTCTTCAAATTATTGTCAGTAAGGTCAATTCGGTTCGTGCAGCTTGTGTTTTTACTTACAAATTTTCCTCATCACTTGAAATGTTTTTCTTCCCCTGAACTGAAATCAACTCGTCCCAGCACGTGCAAAGCGTGCTAGATACAGTTACAGGAGGTGTTTAAACGACAAAGTCAACATTCCGAACTCATTTTGGAAAACGACATCAACTGCTTCGGAATCGAGAAGTAATGAGTTTCTTTGAAAAAAGGTTTCTTGTCAATGTGTCTTGAAAATATACAAGGAAAATGGGAATTCTTCATATGCTTATCAGGTTTTAATTGGCAATATTCGTTGGTTTCTTGGCTGTCGTCAATTTACATTGAAATCTAACGAAACTCTATTAACGATAGATCGTTTTCGTTTCCTCCAACATCGAAAATAATACAGTGTGCAAGGTGCAACCATTTAAGAGATATTAACTGAAAGATATGCGAACCTAGAGATCGGTTGACATTATTTAGTAGGGTTTTTAAACTTCGGATAACGATTAACCAAAAAAACGAACAAACGACGTTTCTAAAGTTATATTTCAAATCGAGATGGGCTATGAACGAAGATTAGATGCCAAAAACTTCGCCTTTTTTTAACGATATATAAAATTTCCCAAAGATACATGTCTTATGTACCAAATGTAAAATGTAATCGAGGGTCGAATGTCCTAAAAACAAATTTAGATTTAAAAATTGAATACAATTTGACTTAACTGCTAGAAGGTCCCGAAGAAACGTGTTATGAACGAAGATAGAATTCTTATGAATGAGAATAGAATGTCACGAGGACGTGTCTTATGAATGAGAATAGAATGTCACGAGGACGCGCAGGACTAAAATAGAATGTCCCAGAGAAAGTTTCATATGAACAAGTGAGGTGAGGTGATACGGGTTTTAACGCCGCTTTCATGAGTATTTTACTTACAACACGGCCATCGTGGCTATACATTGCGGTGAAACATGGGCCTAGCGAACCATTGGTGGTACTGCGCTGAAAATCAGGTAAGCATTGCACCCAGAACTTACTGCCTGCATGTAGAACAGTTCTGTACCTATGACAAAGTTGCCGAGCCTCTGACAGGATTCGAACCCCGGACCTCTCAATCCGAAGCTGCACTCTTATGAAAAAAGTGAACATGTTTGATGTTCGAGGATAGAATGTCTCAAAGAATATGTTTTATGAATGAGGATAGAATATCCCAAAGACTATGTTTTATGAATGAGGATAGAATATCCCAAAGAATATGTTTTATGAATGAGGATAGAATATCCCAGTGAATATGTTTTATGAATGAGGATAGAATATCCCAAAGAATATGTTTTATGAATGAGGATAGATTATCCCAAAGAATATGTTTTTATGAATGAGGATGGAATGTGCCAAAGAATATGTATTATGAATGAGGATGGAATGTGCCAAAGAAAAAATAACCCTTACATAGAATTTTACAATGACACAAAAAAAAAAGATACCAACTGAGTCGAGGAATGAGAAAATATTGTTTCATATTATATTCATATCAATGTAAAAGCAATTCTCATTCTCATGATTAACAAAGTTTTTATCACATGTAGATGAAAATGTGTCTTAAAACAATGACATATTAAAGACTTTCTACTCTTAACCCCAATCACATTAGTACCAGGTACCCGGATCTCGTCGTTGTTCAGTTAAACGGGTGGGTCTCATGAAAGACAGCTATATCAACTACCATATTGAAAATATGGGATGTTTAACATTTAAAGATATCCTTGTAAAAATATTAGTGTCATATTCACTTTAAGTAGTATTATTCAAAGCCAAGATAACTGATTCGGAAGACACATGGCAAAGTTTGAAATCTACCCGTAACTCAACATGACAATTTCAATGGTATAAAAATATTTCTGTCAACTATAGCTCTGTATTTGAGTGATATATTTTACCCTGTAATACTTGTGACAATAAACTTGAAAACTACACAGAATTCGTAAGTATACTCGTAACTATATTACATTTTCTGACAGCGATTTTATTACGGTTTTATACGTTTCTCAAGGGAGGGAAATTGCAACCTGGGGGTTCTTGAATGCCATACATATGACAAGATATATTCACAAGTATAACCAGTATTAACCACTTCAAACAATAATATTAGCTTTTGACAAATACCCCTTTTAAAACCTACTCTTGAGTCAACAACTGGAGCCACTGGGTAACGTCAAAATCCTTTCAAATCTTTTATGATTTTAAGTTTAATATCGTTATGTTGTAATTTATTCCCCTCTTGAATTGTACCTTAAGAGGTTGGTGAAGATATCTAGGTGTACGAAGTCCTTGAAAGTTGATCTAAGACGTTTTCGTGACATCTTCATAAAGCCCTTACGTAGTAAATATAGCCTTTTGCCCGCGGAGGGAAGCAAGCGCCTTGACGGAGACAGTCGATCGCCTTTCGTCTCATAATTGTCGACAATGAATCTATTAATATTTCACCTTCAATCTTCATAATGATAACCCAGCTACGTAACTTTGTACCATGACGTTTATGAGGTAAGATATTAGTCAAAAGTTAATAAACGTATTTTGAAATAATTCATGCATTTAGTCAAAGAAAATCAACTTAAGTGAATATATTAAGTAAGGTTTTGGAGTCATTGTTGGATTTCCTTTGAATCAATTTTGTGTTCCAAAAAACATAATTATTATATTCTTCATTCATTCAATGATAGTTTTTAAATTATTATTTTTTCAGCTTATAGTTTATATTGTAACAAACGGAATGAAATAGCCAAGTAGTATTATGAAAACCCATAAAATATAAGCAATTATTAGATAAGAAAATTTGGTTTATGAAGTTAACTGTTGAATTTGTTCTGTATATCAAAAACTAATAACTCCAATCAAATATGACGTCACTTGATGTTGTCTCTTGTAATCATTTTACCTTAAAATGATAAATTGATTGTATGGTTACCATAGAGACAGCCGTATAGCTAACTAAGTTTTGGAATTTAATACGGTTTGTTACAGATTCATTAGACCTATTATTATCCTTACGCTTTTTAATAGGGTTTTCTGCAATGTAATCACATCTGTTTTGTCGAGACTGGAGACATCGAACGAGATGAGGCGTCTATGTCTCCACTTGTCAATCAACACCGACTTGTCCCTTTGCGTGCATCACTTTCAATTACACTGTCTCCATTTGTCCAGGAACCAGACAAACGTTTCTTCTATTTACTTCTGGATTCTTTATTGAACACACTGCATTTATGTATTTCCTGTTATGATGTCCATCACGATTTACAAACGCCCTTTTACAGACATTTTATTTCAGTATAAGGCCATTGGTAAAAAAAATACATAAGTTTTTTTAGAGAGCATTGGTTACATATGTAGATTTGCGAAACGACAACATACATATGTATTAATTATATTTCAATTAAACTCAATTTTATCCAGAAAGTGTGCCATTTTAACTATTGCTTCTTACCACCCACTGTAAATATGTAACTTGTTTAATATATGTGTTTTATTGATCTATAGTGTCTCATAGGTCGATTACGGCCTGGTAGTTTTACTAAATGTATTTTATGTGTATACTGTCGTTTTCTTGTAAAAATAAACTTGAATAAACTATCTCTCTCTCTCTCTCTCTCTCTCTCTCTCTCTCTCTCTCTCTCTCTCTCTCTCTCTCTCTCTCTCTCTCTCTCTCTCTCTCTCTCTCTCTCTCTCTCTCTCTCTCTCTCTCTCTCTCTCTCTCTCTCTCATTAAAAAGATTATTAGACCCTCCTTACGTCTCTACGAAAACAAAAAAAAGATTTAATATTTGTTCATCGTAAGATTGTAAAGATACCTTTTATGAAATTTACAAATATTTACAATATGATTCTAAACTTCATTAAATCACTCGCTTACATATCATTTATGAAATAAAACAAAGTATGTGCTTTCATTAACGAACCAGTGAATATTTATGACCCTTGGAAGACTAATCGTCATTTGAACGAATATGCACTCTATATAGTTTTTATCTTTCTTATATACTATTAATGTTCGAGTGTAAATGGACATAGATTTAAGGTCACCCCTCCCTCTTCCTCCCTCAAAACTTTTTTCAATACCCTATTTCTCTGTTATCAGTTATGATTAAATCCGATTATTTAACTATGACATGCACCGGTTCCTTTCATTAGCATAAGATTTTGTTTCTTCGGGACCTTCTCCTCACGAACCAAAGGTGTGGAAACAACGATTAATGTTACCAATAACGGACTTCAACCTAACAGAATTTCACTCCTGTCCTCATAATGTCGACGAGTATCCATTCTGTGCAGTTACGTAATCAAATCAAGATGGCGGAAACCACGTGTCCGGATGAAATTATTAAGTCTGGGGGTGATTAAACATGTGTTGCTCCCAAATAAATTTTACATATATTTTCTGGTAGGCGTTATTAGCTAGGTGCGTAGAATATCTCTGGTCAGCGTTCGATTTTTAAAATGTTATTAAAAGTGTAACAACATTTCGAAAAAACTTTTTTGAAGTACAATGTTTCCATATATTTTTTTCAGAAAGTCAACAGCGAATTATTGTTGGAATTTTACCCTTGTTTTGATTATTATACAAATCGAAAGGTTTTGACGATAAAATGTATACATTCTTTAAAACAGTTTGGTTAATTGAACTGTGTCGATCTTCAGGACTAATGGCAAATATATTTCGTCATTCAGAACTGTATTGGAAGCATGTTTCTCTGCTTCCATTGTATACGGCGATATTTTTATCAACTACTATGAAATACGTTTCCTTGAGTTCTGAAGATTTGTTTTTAAGTATGAATTTGTGTAACATTTCGACATTACTACATAACCGGATACAAATATGATATGTCAGTTTAGTTATATAAGTTAATTCAATTTCATCTGTTACCGATGTGATTCTTTGAATGGCGTTAAGAAGTGATTGATACAAGATTTTCTGGGTAACACATTCTAAGTAACAAAGACAGGGTATATCGTAGGGGACACGTTCATGACAGAATAATAGTTCCCGAAATTACTACAAAATTACAATCGTTAAAGCACCTACTACATATATGTCAGTGTCGAAGTGCGACGTTTGGTGCAACCAATTATAACTCTACATGTCAATTCATCAAATCAGTGTCATGGGACCGGATCAAACCGGTCTTCACCAGTCCACGCCCGCTCCCCACGCGCTGCACGTGCGTCTGATGGACACCTGCGCGTACCGCTATCAAAATCGCCGATTTGATTTATTAAATTGCCGCTTGAATTATTATATCCCATTATAATTGAAGTTATAGTCCGGCGCTACTGGAGGGGTAGTTAAGGGGTGAGTTATTGATTATTTTGTTCCCAATGGCATAAGCCTACTTCGGCACCCGGGGTACAGCCAAGAGTTCGGCGCACGCCGCCACACGAAGCCATTCACCCATGATCGGATTGAATGACTGCATTCGGATTTCAGTTGTTGTTCTTCGTGTGCGCGGAGACACATAATGATAACAATTACTTTATCAAGGGCTGTCGGCGAATCATCGAACGTCTGGGTTAATTAACGAACTTGGTGCAACCATGCTTCTATGGCGATAGCAATTTGAATTTGACAATTTAATGTACGTGTCATTTGTCCTTCGTCAACGTACGGGAGTTGATAAGCCCTGATTAGAATAGCCATTGAAACGTCACTTGGGCAATGTTATTGGGAACATGTTTCTGTTTAATTAATGCTCAATATAACTTTTCAGTATTAGTCGGAACAGATTATTGTCCAAAACTAGGGCAACGTATTCTAAATTGTTAATGAGCTGAAAATGTAAGGTCTGAATATTTAAAGTCATCAAACCTTTACTAACGTATCCATACATTTCTCAGATTTGAAATTGCGTTTTTAAGAATAATTGTTTGCCTTTATTGTTTTTATATTAGTGGATTACTGCACAATGTGTGTTATCTGGATACATTTAACTAAAAGTACGTGGTCCACATCCTGTCATAGACCTAATAAAAAGCTAATCGTGAAGTTCAGCAAGATGCGACAGGGCTCGCCGGATGGATGGGTGACCTACATCATTGCTGAATTAATTGAGAGTTTGAAGGTTGATCCCCACCACAACACTGAGAATAATTGGGAGACTCGGGATATCACCGTTGACACGAGACTGTCAAAAATGTGCCTCTGTTCACCCAGCAGTATAATTGGCTACCTGTTTTTGAAGTGAAGGAAATCTGATAGAAAACCATGTAAGTGCCTTATTTGGTAACTGTATTTCATACTAACACAGAAGTATCTATGTGGGTGGCGCTCTCACCATACCCCTTAGTGGCGTGCATTGAATTCACCACAGACAAAAATATCCCCATTATAACCTAGTTATCAAGTCAGACTAGTTCGATAATGGGTCATTCCTTTATTTCAGAAAATATGAATTCTTAGTTTTTCGTAATAGGTACTTAGGTTTTTTTTGCATTTAACACTGAAATAAGTAACAGAAAAAAATAACTACTTGCACTGAAGATTCGATGAAGCACTATAATTATATTTATGCGTCTGAATGTTTTCACTTAATTCCTGTATGAGTTCTGTAGTTTATATTTAAGATATCAAAAGTTGAACACCAACCGATAAATTGTCAACAAACGTGATAGATGATTACGTGATTGTATATGATATTAGAAGAAACTCAGTAATTAAAGTCTTCAAAATCTAAATGTGTTTCGTAATATGTAATATGAATGTTAAAACAGTTTTAAGTCACAGATGACATTTTAAGTTGGGTCCTTTAAAAAATTATGTAACCTATTACCAAAAGCTATTTTTTTTAAATTATCAGGAAGCTGTCGGACCCTTGGGGTGTTGAGACCATTACGGAAAATTTGGGCGGAATATGTAATATTTCCTTTCTAAATAAAAGTGACACTTGTTAAAAGACAATTTATCATTGAGCTATTGCTTGTGTAAGTTCAAGGAACGTTTTCAGCAGTTGCTTTGACAATAAATACTGCACAATGCCCTGGAAACAAATACATGCTTTAAAATATGCTGATTGAAGCAAGATGATGATATGATGTTAAAGACTTGATGACATCTCATTACTTAAATTTCACTGTTAACTGGCAATTTTGTTTACAGAAATGTCATTTTCCATTGAAAACTATTTGAGAATGAATTCGGATAGTGATGGAATGTCACTTTTACCCGTATCTATATAACCTACGACGATATTCTCCTTATATTTCCCCACTCAAACATGGAAAAATTTCTACTGACGAATCGTTCTTTCGCTCAACCCTTTCTCAAATCCAATCCATGCATTTGTTCAAGCATTATTTGTCTTGCCGGTACTTCATTATACAACTTTCAGGGTTCGAATCCCAACAGGGGCATGGTTACCTCATTAAACAAAATAATACGTATAAAAGATGAAGCAAGGTTTGGTAGAATTGAAGTGCCCTATCATCCACTGTTTACTGTTTCCAGCCAATGCTCGCCAGTTTCAACACAGCGCAGCTTTTAGTCGGTTTTCATAGATCTGCATATATAAAAAGGAAGGCAAATGCCATTTCTATTTTTAAACCTAGAATTTTTTTTGATGAAATTAAATCAAAATCTGTGACAATCACAACTATCATATTTCCAGGTCACAATTTACCTACTGGCATATTTACAATGCCTCATCAAGGTGTAAAACTGACAGAACGATGAAAGAGGCGATCACTTATGGTTATATGAACTCCACTATTAACGCAAAGCTCTGGTTAAAGAGAAATTCAAGCATTTATGAGCTTTTATTCTCTCTTCTATGTGAAGGGCGCAATATATAGAGCTGAGACGGATGGGGGCCTATTGTTATAACGACAGATTGGGATTAGGTCTAACACAATATTAATCGTTACATACAGTAAGAATGGATCACGGACCATACGGCAGTAATAAAATGCCAGATCAATTATGTTAGACTTCTTCTTGACCTTCAAAAAATACAGATCCAACGAAAGAACAGTAACTAAGAACAACATGAAAAACTATTTTACCTTTGGTGGATGGGAACTTGCTTTACTTGGCTTCTTCATAAAACGGCTTTAGACATTCTTCATGAAGGAAGTGTGTAGAAAATAATGTCACAGATATTTAAAAGCATGCAAGTCCAAAATTATTGGCTTTTAAAGAAATAATGGATTTGTATGGCAATGAAAATTGTGAATGTTGCAACATAATTACTTGTGTCGGTTATGAATATTTCTATGTAGAATAAACTATCTAATCTAACTTATGTTTTGAAAGCTGACATGCATTAAACTGCCAGTTTGACAGAAAACACCACTCCAATCATTGAAATTCACTATGTACATATTCTGTGTAGAAATAACTAAAAATCAATTACATTTAAGGAACTTACATCGTTGAGCTATCTAAAAAGATGAAATAGTTAATGCCAGTGGTTCACAAAAATACATTTGAAAAAAAAATTATGTAAAACTCGGTTCACTGAAAAAAAAGTAATCTAACCTAGATTGGATTTTAAAGTTTACAATTTTAACTTTCCTAAAAATCTGGAAAAAAAACTTGTTTTGTAAGTAACTGACAAACCGTTATCAACATTTAGGCCATTGACCCAGTTGAGCGGTGTTTAGCACTGGAAGGTGCCAAGACGTGTTTGTTCAAGGGAAGATGACACGATCCAGAGCATTCCCTTTATTTTTGCGATGACATGTGTTAAACTATACTCTTTCCGTCCCTTCTTTCTGGGATATTACCATCATGGGGTTCTACAACTGCTTTAAATTACACACACGCGTTTGTTCCAGGCATTTCGCGATTTATGTTCGCGACATGCGACTATCAACTACTGTATTTCCCCTTTAAAATGGGATATTTAATATTTCCTGGCCTCACATAAATGGCTAAGCCACGTGCTGACATTTGTTGTAGCTTCACAGGGCGTTATAGTACTTGTAGATTCAATGATAGATTTTTTAATTTGGAAATATTCACCTCATTTAGCCTTTCACTTGCTTTTCAGTCTCAAAGATGAAAAATTGAGTTCCAATTGTGAAACTACCCAAGCCGATATCGTCTGAAGATCTGACAATCATTATGAATTTAGACCATTTTATCACTGACCCTTTTCTTACTCCATGACTATGTATAATAAGGTCCTTTTCATACACTGTAGGTCCATTTTCAACAAGTCTAGTCTCATTTTAATTTATGCTTATGTTAGAACAAGCGATATATCCTATGAGGTTTGTGTCGACGAGATGACATCACAACGCCTTTACATCAAAGAGTAATGGCATCAGAACACTTTGACGTCATAACAACGATGACGTCATTGACATTAACATATTGTGAATCAAAGGGGAGTGCTGTCTTAAGAAAATTATAGTTCCATTGAAACGACTGAAAATAGATTTTGAATGGTAATAAACTTTACTTTTGTGTCGTTTGACATCAAATTTCTTCAACACTCGTTGATTAAAGTTAAAATATCCGCCTAAAGCCTCAGATATTTGTAATCTATGATAACTCTAGTTGCTATATTTGTTATCAGGAAACACTTGGATGATATTCTCAATGTTTAGGGAAACTGCAAGCAAAAAGCAACAAAAGCTGACATTCAGAAGAGCATTATATAGATTTAAAATTCATTCTAGTCTAAATTTATTCATTTATGGTTAATATCGAATATGAGCATATATAGAGTCGTATATGAGACCAAGCCCAGATCCCAGGGGTGTACGGAGACTAGGCAGTCATTTCTGAGCGATACGTGGCTCATATGGGTATCATTTATCACTTCTATACACCGAGATTCTAAGGAGCTTGGAACTTATTTTAGAAAATACGGTAAGTTCCGTCAAAAGTGTCTGGCATTTTCATGATTCTTGCCTCTTATCCCCATATCTTTGTGATGGGGATCTAAAATATTACCATCACATCCCCCCAGTTCAAAAGTAGAAAATGACAGATAAGATCGTAAGGAATAATTTCTTTGAAATTCTGTGTTTTTAGTTATAAAAAGAATGATGATCTATTGTTCAAGGAAGAGGTCAAAATATGTGATGCGTTACGATAGAATCTGCAATATCAGTTTGACGATAACTGAAAATTCTAAGATTTCAGTATTAGTGTGTTTTGAATGATTTCATAGTATGAAACCACATCTAATGTGACTTATGCGTATTTTTGCGCTCAAATTGGCTTGTAGGGTACGTTTTGAAATGCACACTCACTTTAGCTTTTCTATCAAGCTTTGTTTAAATAGTGTTTTTTACAGTTGATACTAACGTCACTAAGGGGCATACATTATAAGCGTCGGTTGCACACGAACTGCTCGTTTAAAACGGCTGAACTAGGAATATGTGCAACTTTAAAATGTATCTTTATTTCTTAACTGAGAACAAACGTTGGGATAGATTTATCATTTAAGGTGTATCTGTACCTTCATCGATGTATTTGAAATATGGAGTTTTTTTAACTTATATTGATACTTACTTATGCAATATTAATATATTCCTTGTATTGATGCTTTCCTTTTAATTGATGTTTTAAAATGTCGAGTACAAAGAGCACTCGCTGCTTCACATGTATCAGCACATTGTGAAATTATTAATGCAAAAAATTATCAAGAAGAGGGCAAGAGAAAAAGGTTAAATTGACGTTATGCAGTTATTGTCTTCATATGAAGTACTAGTCTAACAATTAGACTCTGACATGAAAATGTATCAGTTAATCGAAATTTTTTTTTAAAAAAGTAAATGAAATGAAAAGGAGACTGAAATTTCTTCATTTGCAGAAATCAAGCTCTTAAGTCTTTTTATAGACTTGATTTATTTCAGGGTCTGGCTTACAGACTACTGAAGTACCTTAGTGAGCACAGTTAATCAAAGAATCTTGTTTGAAGGTTGAACTGAAATAGCAATTACATATAAAAAGTAATAATACAGTATTATTATGCATTGTATGCTTTGGTCTTGTCTGAGCTTTTGTTTAATAAATGTCAATTTCTACGGACATCAAGGTTCGTGCGAATAACATACAATCTTTCAATAAGTCATACGTTCTACTTTCGATCTTGTGAACATTTCGCGTTACTTTTACTTTTGTAGAGATATTTTTCTCAGGCCTCTTGCTTTAATTGATTTCACCACTAATTTGCAGATTTTTTCATTGACGCAGGGGAATTAAAATTGACCTTTATCGCAACCTTCTTAAAAATGCATATATTATAATATATGTTTATGTTGTTTAATTTACTATTACGCAATATCGTTATTTACATTTTTGATGTACACAACATCATAATAGTATCTTCCAATCAAGTTAACAAATGTTATTTGTAAGCAACTATTTTATTTCAACATCGCATATAAACTATAAAAACATGAAAGGTATAGAAGATGCGTTTATATTGGAGTTTTCACAGATGTCAATATAATAAAACACTCCTTCATGGATGTCAGTTTCTCTCATAGCGAAGAAACCTACATCGTTCGCAAAATTACTGATAGTGACGTAAATATCAGAATTTAACTTATCATAACATGCCCTGGAACTTAAAATCTTATTCAATTACACCCTATAGCGAACACTTGATCGAAGTTAGCAAACGTCACTACGTTTGAAAAATATTGATCTGCTCAAATCATGCCAAGGCTTCATGCTTCAGCTTTTTCAAAACATATTTGATCTGTCACAAATTTCAACGGATCTCAGTTCAATTTCCTTCAAATTTTAACATCAGATAGATGTTCTTATATTTCAAATATGTCAACAAATTGATTCAGGTTTTTACATACATATTCCAACTGTCCAAGACGCACCTTATGTAAAAAAAACACGATTCGTTTATGAAACATCTAATACCAATCTGATATATCAACTTACTTCGTTTACATAACGTACATGAGATAACATGACTCAATATGACGTAGCCAGGCCGAGTGTGCGGAAATGAAGTGTTAATAAAGTCATTTAATATCAAAAGAGAGTTAAATTAAGGTTCATCCGTGGCGTTCAACGATATGCCATCAAATAAGCTGGATTCAGTTATTCTGTTGACTGTTTCCGAAATAATGTCATTCTTCATTTCGGCGTATGTTTTGGATCAAAGACCCTATATACATTGTAAGAATAAGTCAATATACATGATGACAGATGCATCAAGATGTATATTCATGAAGACAGATACATTAGGGGCCATTATACATAATGACAGATACAACAAGGTCCATAAGACACCTTACAGGTTAGGTAAGGTCCACAATACATGATGACAGATACAACAAGATCCATAAGACATGCTTACAGGTTAAGGTCCTTATCCATGACAATATACATGTAAATACATGACGAAAGATACAAAAAGGTCCTTTCACATGACGAAAAATAAAACAGCAACTATAAACGTGATAACGGATAAAACAAGGCTTAAAAATTGACAGTCAAGCATTTATGCATGAAGCATTTTAAAGCAATAAGACTCGCGTAATACAACCCCTTTCACGAGCTCTCCCAAATTTGCCCCCCCCCCCCTTCCCCCCCCCGGAGTTACTTTATATTACGTGCTAACTATGTTAACTGCTGACACAGTTACAATGCTAAATAGAGAAGCTAGTGTCAGTTCTACAACCATTCCGCGGCTAATTATGTAATAGCTGTCAATACGGCCAGATCTCCGTAATTGACCAACAGTATTGGCTATGAAAATGGACATATCGGTCATTCTGCGTAGGGTTGTATTTAGCTCGTGCTGACCGAGTAAGGTTGAAGTCGTGATATAGATAGCTAATCGATACTGAATGATAGAAAAAGGTCTTTAACCTATATAGAGAAACCATGGCAATCGATTTGTTTCGACCTATTTCATTTATTTGGTACGCAGATTTCATTTTGACCCGGCCATGTGCATAGTACTATAAAGAGTGCAAGTTTAAGTATGTGTATTAACCGACTTGCTATAGATTGTGGTAAGGGATGATATTAATGTTCCGCGAAATATACCGAGCATATTTGCCAAATAGAAATATGGTTTAAAGAAAGAATTCGGTTATACGGCTGTACATTGAAGATCTAGTTATTTCCGGATAACTTATTCAACAAAAAATGAAAGTCAAGTGATGATTCCTAGTTTAATGTTCTTTTCCAGGATATTACATGTATCAACGGTGAGGTGAGTTGGTGTTTATCGCCGCTTTCAAGATTATTTCACTTATACCGCGGCTGCTAGTATTATTGCAGAGAGAAAGCCCGCAACACCATTGTGGCTGTGCATTGTGGTGAAACCTGCGAGCATCGGCTAGAACTAGCGAATCATGCTGCGCTGAATTTCAGTGTAGCATTGCACCCAAACCTGACTGCGTGTAGAACAGTTCTCTACTGCAGACAAAGTTGCCGAGCCCCTGGCGGGAATGTATCAACGGCTCGCGGTATATACAATACGAGCCTTTAATAATGTCGACGTGTATGTCCTTGTTCAGTAAGTCCAGTTTTGATACAAGACCAAGAAATGAAAACAAGATAGGTATTACATTACGTCTTTAAAATACCTCATTGACACATTTGGTCTCGTAAATGACTCGCAACATCATAGATGGAAAGACAGCAACACACATGACATGCGTTTATGCATCGAAGTAAAATCTGCGAAATTTTGTTTGAACGCGAAATTTAGATAACCGAGGCATTTTCGTTTTTTTCCGGTAGGACTTTGGACTAAACATCGGCTTCCGTTTTGGTATGTTCAAATTTGCCATCGGGCAGTCCCCATTTAATATTTAATGACCGAGAAAGTTCGTCTCTCCCCTGACCGACTACGGACTAAACATCGGCTACTGTTTATGTATGTTCGTTCCCCAGTAGCCCTGAGTTTATATCAAGTCCAGCGTTCCTGACAATACGAGTCGTAATGAGCAGAGGCAACTAAACATATACTTTGAGGTCAGCTTTATCCGACTTGCTTAACTAGGTGTGGCAGGAGCTAGGGTTTCAAAACAGATTCTGTATAGTGGCCAAAGTCTGCCCTATCGTCTTGTCTGGATGGGGAAGGAAGCGTGGGAAATTATAGGTTAAAAGCTACACTTTTAGGAGATTTTGTGGGGTAAAATGATTTTTTTACATACAACTAAAAGGCATTTTGGAACCTTGTCAATTTCAAAAATTTAAATCTAATACGCTGTATGACTGAACCTTTAAGCAATCATAAGTTAAAGGTACATTCTTGAAGGCTATTATGGGTGGACATCAGATCATACAATTGCATTTTATATTAATTTATTGTATTAGCCACAGGACCTTTAAATTTAGTGCAGTTATTTTACGTTAGTGGGTTTGGCGGCTTTAAACCCTTTTTCAATCTCAGTGTAGATGCATTATATAAGGAAAGCGCGCAACACTAGTATGGCTTTGGTTTATAATGAAACATATGAAACAGCAAAGTCGAATTCAAAGTTAGAAAATATAGGTAAAATATGAACGTAACAGCTTTCAGTTGGAACATTCATAATGATTAATTCATTGCCAAATGGTGTATTCTCTATTTCATAAATCAATTCCGTATAACCTCGGGACAAAAACTGCTATCAAATCTGTAAATTTTATGACAATATTCACCTTAAGTCACTTGAAGGTGCTAAATGAACAAGTCACTTCCGTACTCAACTCAATCTGTTACAAGATGTAGTATTCTCATTTTCTTACTACAACATCAATAATAGTGGCATTTATTGGAGAATTCTCACAATCGGGGATATATTGCTTTACGGCTCCATTGTCACCGTGACAATGAGAAACAGATTGACATTATGTCATAAATGTCATGCACGGTTTAACTTGGCTCCTACATACACGGCTATCATTCTTCCATCGTTCTGCTTAAGTAGCATATGTATAATAGTCACAGCTGAACGTAATAACTAACATACGACCCTCGTGGCAGATAACGATGGATAAGTTTGTAGTAGCAGCACTAGCAAATGGTTTTAGGAGAGGAAGGATTGGTTAGTTAGGTTCTTGATACCCATGCTTGTGGGGTGTTGATAACGGTTGATTCTTGCACTGATGGAGATGATTCTCCACGACTTTCCCCATAATGAAATAGACATAAAAAGTGGCATACATGCCATAGGACATTTGTCTCTAAACTAATGTTTTCGTAGGAATTCCCGTAATTGTCGCTTGTGACGTTCTTTAGGTACATAACAATTGTCATATAATGTCATATTTGAACATGTAATGTTCTTGTAGGAGGTTCTTGATTTGAGGTGATGTTGAACGCCACTCTCAAGATTAATTCACTCATATCGCGGCTGCTATAGTAACATTGCAGAGAGAAAGCCCGCAACACCATTGTGGCTATGCTTTGCGGTGAAACCTGAGAGCATCGGCTAGAACTAGAGAACCATGGGTGGTACCGGTAATTATCTGTGTATTTTGTTTATTATTATATCTGTGTATAATGTTTAACATCTACCTCAGTAATTAACAATTTTGTTATTGTATTCTATAAATATTGAATTGGATATACTATAGTGAGTGTATAATAAATATCTAACCTCTTTCGATCTTTAAACCGTTTATACCTAATTTTCCTGTAAAGGATGTTTGTTGCGATTATTCACTTTAAACGTTAATTGGATATACTATAGTGAGTGTATAATAAATATCTAGTCTCTCTCTCGATCTGTAAACCGTTTATTTCGAAACATCTTCTTATACCCAATTTTTCTTGTAAAGGATGTTTGTGGCGAGCTAATGTCTACATGCCATTATTCACTAAGAATGTAAACTTGTAAAGTAAACATATATGAGGGAGATATCGTGTACATACTGTAATCTCAAACTCGAAGCCAAGCAACTAATGTCTTTTGCAACAACGCGTGTTCCGATATCGTGGGACACCCCCTTTAATGACAACTCGTGTCATAATAGATAGCTGTTAATAAGTTCAGGATAACCGGAAGTTTATAGAAGATGAAAGCTAGGGTAAATACAGGAAATAACTCTTGTAGACGCCTTGGTCCGTGTTCTCTAACTAGCCATAACACTAAGGCTTAATTGATCTTCTGACATACCATGCGTTGAGTACCTTGCAAATGAAGTGATGTGAGGCCTTGTTAATATTTAGATTCAAGCAAGAAGGTGGCATGATTGTTATGGTTATTATTTCACGCTTCCAGGAATCGTTCATTGGCAACTCAACGGAAAGCATTGAATGGAGAAGGGTCGTACCATGAAAAAAATTATGCAACTTCATGAAACCTGCCAGCTTCGCCTTCGACCCACGAATTAAATTCAATCGCGTTAATTGACAAAAAGTCAGCGGCACTAAAGGAAAGAATCAGCTTTTGAAAAATACTTTTAATGCATATTTAAACAGAGAGCTTAGATTAGATATGCAATAAAAAGAAGACAAAAGTTTTTCAGATTCGTAAATTTTAATTTGTTGGGTTAAATATCATCAAGTATAATGAGGAAATCTTGTATATATTTAGATCTGTCTAAATCGTAGGCTTATGATATCAATGCCATTCATTGTACATTCATATTCATTTCGCTATCATTTCAACTAACGATGCCCTCCGGTGTCTCTTAAGAACCTTTATATAAATCACTTTTCTAATGTCTCGAAAAGCTAAGTTGGAGACAAAACAGGTTAATACAGCCGTTGTACTATTATTAAGTAGAAAGTTTAGGGGTTGACAAAGATAACAGTTTCGGTTAACATTGAAACAGTCTGGGTTGACGATAGAAGTAATCTGGGTTGACGATAGAAACAATCTGGGTTGACGATGGAAACAATCTAGGTTGACAATGATGACAGTCTACGTTGACGATTATAATAGTTTCGGTTGACATAACAGTCTTGGTTTACAAGGATAACAGTCTTGGGTAACAATGATAACAGTCTCGGTTAACGAAAAAAACCCCAGTCTGGGCTGACATTCCACTCTTGATTGACAATGATAACAGTGTGGGTTGATCAAACTAAAGTCTGGATTTACAGTATCAAACCCATTGCAACGTATTAGCCTAAAATAGGCCGGAGCGAAAACGGGTTCTTCACATCTTTTTCAGGTCATCTGACATGTTTCATAGAAACTTTTAGGTCATCTCTAACTGAGAATTACATTTAGTCTGTGAATAGGAAGCTTACGTGGGACCGTAATTGCTTGACCTATTTGGCCAAACACCAATATTACGAACAAATGAGGTCACGTTGGCCCAGTTAGCTAGCTTCGCCTGTTTAATCCCTAAGTGAGAAGTCGATTTCTATATCGGTCATTGAAATGTAAATTAGGTACCGCTCTCACACCTGTCGGTCTTTGGTCAAGGGATTGGTCAAACTAGGGTTGCCTAAGTTTGATGACCGAGACATGTGGTCAGTGTATAAAAATATATCCATCTGGATGTTGGTGTTGGCCGCTGACTGACCTTACTGACCGAGCGGACATCAACGTAAATAGCAGAATGGAGTCTGTCCGGAATCAATATGGGCTATTCCCCCGATTGCCAATAAACAGGTCATGCGAGAAAAATGAGGAAAATATTGATTTTTAGGTTTGTAGTTTTCTGAATATGAATAGAATAGGGTTTTTTTATTTCTATTATTTCATAATCATTTTTAAATATGCTGGTTAATTAATACGACATATGAGATTCCCGACCATAGTACGATGCGTTTTTACAAAATATCAATATTGATTTTCCTTAAAAGAATTTACTTTTGAATACAAAATGCTTTCGTTTGTTATCTACTACATTCTATTATGAGCGCAAAAGAATAAATGATAAGATTTTATGGTATAAATTGAAGATTTATATCCATTGATAAGCTGTAACGTATATACATGTAGATAATGTTTGAATTATTGCAGATTAACATATTTTTCAAACTTATTCTCCCTAATAAAGATTTGAATGTTTTATGTGTGTTTATATCTGAATAACAAATATCACATATCAGCCAATTTGCTAAGTTGTTTATGTATACTGGAGTTTTACTTATTAAAGGATCGTTACGAGTTGTTCATCAAAACATGATCCATTTATGATTTCTCTGCAATTTTCAAAACCCAGATTTTAAAGGGCACATTTGTAAGATAAATAAAGTGATATCATGAAAATTTATCTAACAAGACAACGAGACAAAAGAAGCTCGTTTAAATCGAAAGTACCATGATCGGTTAAGCTATGCAAATCCATTTCCCTGACTCAAATATGGTGTTCACACAAAAATGGCCGCCACTACTAGATTATTTCCACTTATTACGGATGATCTGTTTGGGTGATGAGATGTTTATATCCTCTAAAGGTAACATATTTGGCATAGACTAATGTTTATCGGAATAATTGAAAAATATATCTTTCCCGAAAACTTGCTAATGCGCCTTTAAGACAGCTACAACATATACTTCCTAAGATACATTGATTTTACGACAGCAATAACATGTAAGCCATTTAGCCGTTTACATGTGCGTATATATTTTGTCGAGGTAATATCAAGGTAATTATTGTTCTAAAGACATTGATAACAAAATACCGCTTTCGTCGTCTTCATATGTGTACATTAAGGGCACTGAAGTACAATTTTAAAAATAATTCATGTTAACATTCTCCCTAATAAATGTTAGTTTATGCAAACTATATTATCTGTAGAGCGTAAAACATCTAATTATGCATCCAAATTATCCGTAGTCATGTTTCAATCGAAAACTCCATGCGACCATTTCAGTGTGAACACTTTTTAATCATTCGAGAAAAATGGAATTTCGTAGCTGGACCCAACTCAGTAGATTCGTTCAAGAATTCATTTTTTGACTAAAACGGATTGTCTTGCAATTAGCAACAATAGTTTTCCTTTTCATGTTATCTCTTTATTTCCGTAAGAAAATGAGCTAAAGTGCACTTTAGGTGATGATGTTCGTTACATTTTCTCGTCTTTCTACCCCCTCCCCTCCCCCAAAAAAGCAACTATCAAGGCAACCCAAACTTTGTCTATAAATTTAAAGAAGGCAATCATACATTACTTCTTTTATCTGTTTATGCCTATTTACAGCTGCTCATTAAGATGCTAGTATTAGTAATTTCTCTACAAGTACAACATTAAACCATCACATCTAAAACACATCATTTATACGACTGACGCCTGAAACAGAAAACACGTTGTCAGCAACTTTGAGGAGCGGTTTGCGTGGAAATGCACTTTTTGTTGCCATGACGTCAGATCCCCTTTCAGCTTCTCTGCCAAATGCAAAACCAATGTTCCAACATTGCTTCGATTTCCTTAACATACTGTCATAGTTTTGTCAACTATATCGAACAAACAGCAGAACGATTTCTCAAGTGATTGCTTGACATGCAACGGCGATGGAAATGCGACGTTGGGGATTCGAACCTATGACCCTAGCGCCATCTAAACAACAAACTGTTGAATTTCACGATAACATGTCAGAGCTTCATGTTTTTCTCAAAATGTTTGCATGTTTGGCTTATGAATGGTTTGGCTCACAACGATGCTAAAAATCGATGTATATGACCTTCGTCATGTATTGTTCGTGAATCAATATGACCCGACTCCTTTCCGTACCATCGTACCAAACATCAAAATATTGGAATGCCTAAATATGTTCATTGGCAACATTTGTGTTAAAATTACTTATATAATGGTATAATTAAATATATTTGAAAGGGAAATTATTGATAAGGTTATTCTTCATTTGCCCCCTGATAACAAATCAATCAATATCAATATCAATATATACATAACTTATTCTGTCTGTATAGTATACTAAATATAACTTGGTTGTCATTCAGGCAGTTTTTAGTATAAAGAAAACATTTTCTTTTTATAGATATTTGTAATCAAAATAACAAGAAGTATCTGGAAAAGCGGCATTTTAATATCTATATTTTTTGATTGTACGAGATCATTATGACTGCGTTAGATATCGATACACATCGATAGGTATCTACCTTGACGAATCTTTGAACGCAAATGAGGGTACGACAAGTTGCCTTTCGTTGCATCGAAATTCCTATTTCAAACACAACGTATACTTTATATAAGTAAATGACTTGATCTAAGGATGGATTTTGTGTCTGGACAAATCGGAAGCCATAACTATTTCTGATTAACTTTCGAAAGATCAAGAATCTAAATCTAATGCCCAAGTTTTAGTACTGGTCAAGTAGATTACCTGTATTTCCTATTTGCATTTCAAACAATGCAAAGACGGACGCACGCTTGTAAACGTCTCTCCTAGCATGGACACATTGAATTTTTACTGTCTTTGGTAAAAGTGGATTAGTGTTTAATCCTACTTGATGGATTAAGGTAATCCTCCCTTTTAGAGAAAAGAGAAATAACAGATAAAATGGTAAGACATAAAATAAGAAAATCTTTCGATCAATAATTATAGATTTGCTTAAAGAATATTGACACACAAAAATCAAAACGAAACGTCTTATTCTTCGTCCCACTATCCTAACTATCAACACTATCATCGTTATCATAACTATCATCATCATTGGTTTATTAAATATAATCGTTATTTTTTCTACATGACACTTATACACTTTGTAAGGTATCATCATAACACTCACCATCACAATATGTGGTGTCATCATCGTAAATTCATCACCTTTCACAATATTTATAATGACTATCGTTTTTTCTTTATCATCGCAATATCTCTCATCTTTATTGATTAACGAAATCATCACCAGGTTTTTAAAAAAATGTTTGTAACCTTGTCAGTGTCATCGAATATCAGTTGAATTTATCGTAAAGATTATCATCACATGATAATTCATGTCAATGTCGTCATTATCATAACGACAAACGTCCTCATTTGCATCACCATCATCACCATTAATGTCATCACTCTCGTCAACACCGTCATCGTGTAGCTCTATCTATAAAATCGCGATGTGTTAAGGAGAAATAATGCCACTGTTTAATCATAACAACTAAGGATCCTGTAAATGGATATTTACATTTTTATATGGGCAAGATTTCTTTCCTAATTTTGTGAAACAGCATAAAGTACCACCAGTCACAACTACACAATAGTGTTTCCCATTGGAACCTATCTAACTCAGAAGATCGTGATATGAAGACAGAGGCCAAAAATGAAACAGTTAGACGAAAGAATCAGATGAACATGAAAAGCCAATACCTATACTTATTCGTGATAGATTTGATCATATTTGTGGAGTCTTTGCAAGGAACAAATGACGGGAACTCCCGATTGGGGAGGACATGCCCATCTAATTGTATTTTCTTACATCTTGTGTTACAACTGCTTCCTTTACATTCTTTCGGATGAATCTTAGCACTTAATGTCCTTAATAATATCGAGGAATAATATTTGTCAAATTTCCCTCTTTTCTCATCAAATTACGAGCTAAGAGTATAAACATGACAAGTCTAATACTATCTAGTCTTTGAAAAGAATTTAGAAGTGAAACGAATTACAAAGATTTTCTAAATAACAGTTTCGTTATTCCAAACGTCTTAAAGTATATGCTTACTGTATATGGATATGTTATTAAAAAAATTGTTATCAAGAAAATAATTTCATACTTTTATCATCATCTAGGCCTACTCTAATTTTGTATCATTTTTAATCTAGTCTTAGTCTATTTGGTGGTTGTCCTTTGCTTTTGATATTGATAACCGTATAATTATTCCATTAACGGTAAAACTTTAATTACGCCGAATAATCAGTAACCACTCTGCTGCGCTCTTGGTGCGCATGTGCAACAAAAGACCCGTATGAAGGTTAACCCTACTACCCGTATAGTCTCCAGTGGAGATATCTCATTCAACCATAATTCAACCCTATTCATTCGTTCATCTGTCTGATTGTGCATTGTCATTAGGATACCTAATATGTAATCACAGTGTTAAGCCTGTAATCAATACCTTTACGCAAGTAAATTACTTTCTGACTTTGATCGTATTGTAAGACTGTAAGATATTGAGGTCCTTTATGGAAGAAAGTAAAGAAGCTTTAACATGTAAAGCAAAAAATATTCTGGTGAAACCCTTCATGTGGTTCTTTATTTCGGTTAAATAATATTCAAGAAAGATAGAATAAATCTGAGGACCGCGAAAGAGCTTTTCATGACATTTTACAGGTTAGGCGTAGAAATTACCCGAAAGTATTTCATGAAAGTATTATTTACATAATGATATCCACAAATATAAACAACAATGGTGGCACAAAGTCGCAACGTTGTCAGTGGTGTTGGTCCTGCAACAGCATTTGCCCCTTGACGTATTTTGTTGTCGTCACATCATTTAAGGAATGGTTCAGTATATAATCAATTCTCCAGGACATAACATCACATCGAATAGGTCATAAAAGTCATTACATGATGAAATGGAATATTAGAATTAAGTACAAATCGATTCGTAGTACATATTTCACAACACTACACAGTTTTCACGTGTAGGCTTTATAGATTCTCAGAATGTTTAATTTAAGAAATGATAGGAAACACACAAATAACTCTATATCAAAAACAACAGAACAACATATTTTCTTAAATAAATTTCTTATTTGCAGATATTTCAATCCAGAATAGAAACAATCAAATAAACCAATCAAAAAGTTAAGTTTTTCATCAATTAGAATAAGTTTCAAAACCCGATGTCTTAAAAATATTCCAACTATTGTAATTTTAAGCAGTGTTCCTGAATGATTGATAAAAAGTTATTTTCACCTTCCCAAAATCCTAGTCTCCGTTTCAAGACACGAGGTTGTTAAACAAGTGAACTATCTCTTGTAGACTTTTCTCTAAATGGTGTCAAAGATGTAAACAGTTTGTTTTATCAAAATATTTTCACACCTCAGACCCATAAAGGTGAACAGTGACCATATTGATAAATCTGATGTATCAATATTGTGTTTGACAGGCAAAGTGTTAATTACAAGTACTGTCTTTGCTTAGGTCAACTGCTTGGATACATCAGGGCGACTCTCTAACACCCCCTTATTTACTAAAAATGACGTCATACTTTTTCTGAACAATTTACATAGGCTTGACATTGTTTATCGGTATTTTATAACGAGGCACCTTCGTGATTACTTATAACAGTTTTACCCTTGAGTCTATCAAAAGGCTTTCATAGTTATTGTTTAATGATTATCATGAAAAAATGTATTTCGTCATAATTTCAAAAAACGATTTTAGCATGATTTGGGATGCTTATTACTGCATATGATTTTTATCTTAGAAGTTCATTTATGATAAAATGTTTGATTGTCAAAAATTTACGTGACTATGACAACCATTGGGTGATTAATTTATTGAGATATATAGATGTTAACTGACATGATAAGTTAACACATTATCATGACTATTATCATGCATGTCATGACAATGACATTTCATGACATGTCTTGAGTTATATTTCTTAAAGCTAATCCATGACATATCAAATCGTTTTGTATCTTAAACGTTACACGAACTTGAGCAAAAATAATTCTGTATACTCAGATATAAAAAAACGTTTCAATTTTACGCCTAGATGTTATTTTATATTGTTAAAAAATAAAAATCACAATATCATATTTAGTATGTAGATGACGAGACATGGGAGAATAATCACACATAAATCATTAATGAGAATTTGTTTCACTCACACTAATCTTTGTATATTCATAAGATTTAGAAACCGCTTTGGGAAGCTTTTACATATTAAGCAGATATTATCGCGAATGGAATATGACCTTTAACCTTCACGAAAGATCGGCTTAAACACTAAGTGTAATGATTATAACACACATCACGCTAAATTAGGCGAAACTGCAAGATATTAGAAACACGATATGTCATAATCTGATAAAATTTTGATGCGAAGCATAATGAATTCAATATTTCTGCTGAAATTGGAATTTTAAATGGGTTTTAATCAATTCAGCGATATTCGGTTAATTTTTATTATATTGGTAACCAAGGGTTCTTTGCACAACATAAAAGAACCCAAATATATCAATGCAGTAGTCGAATTTCGTCGATTTTAATGTGTTATGCGTTAGTGTGCATGTGCGTGTGTATATGCGTGATCATGTGTGTGTGCTTCTGTGTACACATGATTAACACTGATGTAATCTCAATCAATGACAGTAACGAGTTTGGTGCAAGGAATTTCGGCTTTATCCATTTCAGCTTTACAAATTCATGAATGTATGTATGTAATGTAACCAAAGGAGTAGTACAGAGGAAATTTGACTATGTAGATGTGTCTGTACAGAATTTGGGAGAAAATTTTATACAGGAAATCAATCGTTTTGCATTTTTTTTCTTTTTAAAGATTTAAATGGGATTTCCTCTTCAAAAAATGTTTTCACGCATCTACTCACTATTAAAATCTATAATGATTGGACAATTCCTATTGGTTTTAAAGCTATAATTTACAATTCTGGTTCACTCTTTAATTGCGTTCAAATACAGACGCACTCAGAATTAAAGTTACATCGATTCGAAACCGTCTGTAAAGAAATATGGTGAAATGAAGGTAATTTGAAATAACCTCATATGCATGGAATCAGTTTCATAGTGTTTTCTGTTTAAGGGAAATTGAAAAAGACGAACTAATTTTTTAAAATTCACGCTCCAACTCATCACTATTCGGATAGTTTGTGGAAATGTCACATTTCCCCATCCACAGGCGTTATGAAGCGTCCTGCATGATTTTGAGAGGTTAATCGCATTCACAACTACTTCCCAATCCATCGTAAAGATGTTCTACACAGTATGCTTGCCCAGGAGAACTAGTAAGTATATATCAGTTCTGAAATTAATCAAGAAGTTGAACTTTTGCCCTGATATAACTGGCGGTCCTATGAGGCTGTTTTTAGCGTTGTAGATTGCCCATCAACCATCAGCTGATTGAGTGACAGGTTCGAATCGGGCCGTAAACTGTCATCGACCTGTTGTCAATTTCACCATCGGCGCTTCTGCTCACGGAATTTGCCGATAATTTCCGAGACAATTATCGCTTGTGATGTTCATCGACGGGTTCAACCGCCGAGTAATCATCCTGTTCATTAATTTTGGATAATACTTTCAAGAGTTGAGTAACTTTCGTGTGAAAAGTTTCAAACGAAGACGCCAATTTCATGATTTATTCATTATTCTATTAGTTATATTTCCCGTAATAGCATGTATATTGACTGCTTACTTCGAAATGTATACGCGTGCATTATTAGAAAGGTCACAACCTCAGTGGTAAAGTTTGACGTCGTCTTCTTCTTCACCATCTTCATCATCATCATCATCATCATCATCATCGAAAACGTCAAAGTCAACGTTATCGTCGTAATTGTATGGTCACAAAACCTTTGACACAATTGTCTTATTCATCATCTTTATAAAATTGGTCGACATCATCAACATCATCATCATCATCATCATCAACATCATCATCATCATCGTGAACAAAGCTTTCACCAACATAATCAACGATTATCATGAGCGTAGCCGTCAACTTCTTTTCACTTTGACTCGTCGATTCAATCAACAAGATGATAAACATAATTGTAATCATGTTTAAAACTACTATATTCAAAGTCATCAATAGGAAGCTCACGGAGTTTCTCAGTATCTTTAATTAAACATTTTCAAGAGTATAGTATAGTATTCTCTAGTTAAAATCACGCATTATACAGTAATTTGAAATGTACATTGGCAAATTGACAAGCCAGGGTCTGAAATTAACATCGAAGGTCGGTCAAGCAAAATCGATGACTGTGTACGGATAACGCTTTCAGAACACTTATTTCCGTTTGATAAAATATATCGCGAGTTCATTCGAGCTAAACTCAGTGATCAAATCAAATTATTTTTCAGATTGCTTTTTGCCTCTTATCAACATATCGCTCGAAGGACTTATGGCATAATGAAAAATTGTGCCCGTTTATGATGAATAATAAAGGAGCGATAAGAAAAATGCCATTAGAGTCGGTGATTGCTAGATTGTGTGTAACACGAGCATCAATATTTGATGACCGAGTTATTTTGATTTCATTTATCAGCTTCAAAGGACATAACGTAGCCTTTTCCATACTTATAATAGCATTTTTTAAAGTTAAAAGTTCCACAAAATCTTGTTTACTAAATATTCAGAAAGCCTTGTCTGTGATTTTTCTTTGAGTTAAAGGATCGTTTTATAACATTAATAACGCAATAATTGTGAAATATTTCCATCCATACTTCTATAAACACGTGTATGTATGTATGTATGCATGCATGCATGCATGCATGTATGTATGTATATGTGTGTGTTTATGTATGTATGTATGTATGTGCATGTGAATGTATGTGTGTATTTATGTCTGTGTGTATGTATGTGTGTATGTATGTGTGTGTATGTATGTATGTATGTATGTATGTATGTATGTATGTATGTATGTATGTATGTATGTATGTATGCATGTATGTATGTATGTTTGTATATATGCATGTGCATGTATGTGTGTATGTATGTGTATATGTATGTGTGTATGTATGTATGTAGGTGTGTGTGTATGCGTGTATGTTTGTACATATGTATGTATGGTTGTTTGTGTGTATGTATATATGTATGTATGTTTGTGTATGTATGAAAGAATGTAAGTTTGTGTATGTATATATGTAGGTGTAAAGACGCTTTCAGTATTTCACTTATAACACGGCTGTTAGTATCATTGCAGGGAGAAAACCCGCAACACAATTATGGCCATGAATTGCGCAGAAACCTGCGAGCATCGGCTGAAACTAGCGAACCATGGGTGTTACTGCACTGAAATTCAGTGTAGCAATGCACCCAAACCTTACTGCATGTAGAAAGGTTCTCTACTGACAACGTTGCCGAGACCATTGGAGACCCTGGCGGGATTCGAAACCCTCTCTTGATCCGAAGCCAACCGCCTAAACACTGGCTAACCATTCCATCTCACCCCCCCCCCCCCCCCCGCCCGGCCCCACCCCCACGCGATGGAATGATAGATAGCCTTGAACTCTTCTTGCTATGAACATTGAAATTGACTAAAAAATAAATTGTAGTTTTGACTACACTGAGTAAAGGTTTCTTATTTTTGTTCTTGAAGATATATCATGTATATCACGAGACTAAAGTGAAAAAACGAAGGTTTATAAAAATGATGATATGTATTTCTTGTGTATTTATTTATCTGATTTATGTGTTGGTGAGGTATTTACATAAACAGACTCTTCTGGAATAAAAATATGTTTAAACCTCAATGTAGTTTTGTTGAAATATGGAATACGTTTTATAAACTTTCAACTAAATGTTATTTGTCTACCTGTTTAAAAATCTATTTATAAATCGTATTTTTTATTATCGATGATTGACTTGTTGCAACCACAGGTGATTTTACAATTAAGCCAATACTTCTATAACAAGATGTTTTCTTCTTTCATTTGTAAGAAGAAATGTACCAAATTTTAAAAACAATGATCCATTTCGTTCCTTTTTCAAAGGTTTGAAAAGAAACACTTGACACGGTTTATCAATTTTCACTTTTAAACCTTGCAACGATTTACGGGTTTAGGCAAAACTCATTAACGTTTCACAAATTTTTGCCTTAAATTTAGACGTTTTCTTTTAAAAGGGTAAAATTTAGTTGAATGCCACTTGATATCATTTACGGTTTCAGCATGTGATAAAAACGTGTCATTTCTAAAAACATCAATATTCATGTGTCGCGTGGCTTATATTTGTAACAGCGTGCCGATAGTTTATCATAAAAAAATCAACTTTCATTCTTTGATCTCCCTAAGTGTCTCTCGCCTAATACTTCAGTAATAAATTAGCTTCGGTAATTGCATATGGTGCAGATAGCCAGAAGCTAAATTGTCATCTGCAGATAAAGAAATGAGGGAAAACTATATTTAATCACGAAAATGTTCTCCTACCTTTACTCCCATTCTTTGCCTTCCCGCTGAAACCTTTGGTCAAAAAGGTTAAATTCTTTCTAATGCCGTTTCAAGTGTATGAAGTTTGATCAGACCACGGCAAAAGCATCATTAGTAGTCAGAACGTGCATCTCGTGCAATGTGTGAAATATACATGGATTTGCTGTCAATCTTTGACAAGATGTTTGAAACTAGAGCACATGTGTTAATTTCATGCACGGGATTTTGTTGCAAGCCTTTCTTGTATATATCACGTCGAGCTTTGCTTTGAAGATTTTACAATGCCATATGTAATGTACTTTTTACAAATGGAGCTTTGTTATTTGTTTATATTTCAACACACGTGTATAGACAATTTCAGAATAAAATTGGTATTTAAACATCTAAACTACACATTGCTCTACAAGTAATTATAAGATATTTACCTGTAGATTTTATTCTTTGAAATGATACATATGCTAATAATGAAAAAGTCACTTTGGGCGAAAAAACAATAATAATGGTATTCTTGTTGACATTACGTTCGAATTTTCAACAGTGTGCTTTATATTTTGAGTGAAGTGCACGTTGTATAAAATTATCTTCACACTTCAAATATCAATTTCCTTTTCATCGTGTCAAAATCATTAACCACTTGCGTGCCAGTAACCAGTTAGCGCTGCCAAGAGATATTCCCAACAAGCAAAGACTTCACACATTCCAAGATGACATCAATTTGTCATAACGGTCAACGTTAAGAGGCTATTTCTTGACCACTGGTCACACAGGTCTTATGCACAGGTGAACACCGATGTTGGCGATATTAACTTACATATCACAACTAGGTGGCAATGTAAGTTCAACTTGAGGTCGAATCTGGTCGAAAATTTCACATTTTACCCTTGGACATTCTCCTTGGGCGTTTGTTGCTGTTTTATCGGATATTGCAATAAAATGAACATTAAGTCGACAAGCTCCATAAAGAACTAATTTCTACGATTTTATATGCATGTTTATAAATTTGTTTTGGGTTAAAAGATAAGTCAGGGCTCAGTTAGAGGTGAGTCTTTATCATTATGTGGTCGTTCAGTTCAGAAAGGTATTTACATAAGAAATGATTTTTCATGACTATAAATGACAGTAATGGAAATGAAGAACAAATTCGATTTGTAACTGATTGAGCGAAATGACAATATACATAGTGATTTATATTCCTGATACATAACCTTGGTAACAAGGATTACCCCCCTTCGTGATATACACACAACGTGAATTTGAACATATTGATTTACATATTTGATTACATGATATATTCTGAATACTATGAAGAATATTGTCAAATATGATATGAATGACAACGTTTGTCTTAATCGCCAAGGATATAACTCAAAGAAATCATTATAAAATGAAAAAATAAATTGAAAATTATTAAGGTTTAATTAATTCGAAGCTTTATTTTCTTGATCTGTAATGTGTTGAAATGTGTTTGAAATGCGGTCATGTCACATTGATTATTATGTCGGTCATAATGAACTTTAGCATCGTGTCAAGAATATAATTGATACAGAATATGTATAGGTTCAAGTTTGGAATTGTAATTGAATAGTTGGTAAGATGGTTTTCATACCCAACGGGAGTTGAGCTCAAATATTGATGTAAATGAACTTATCAGTTGACTTGAAAATACCCATATGTATCATAAAATACTCCTTTCAGGTGTCAAATCGTACTTTATGCGTTAAAAAATCCGTCATCATATTCGTGACAGTTTTCAACAAAAAAAGTCTCGATTGCGTTTCTAATGTCAAGAGTGAAATTAACAATTAGACTCACATTAAATATCCAGTTTCCATAAATATGATACAATGGGTTGTGAATGAAAAGAATAAATACAATAACAAAAGTATTATGAACTTTAAACTTTGACAGGCTTAAAGAATAATTTTACTTAACAAATCAATCAATCGCCATATATACATATTTCCAAAGATGTCTCTTGTCTATAATGAAATGCAAATATGCCTGGGACATATTTCTCAAAATAAACTCAAGATGTTCTCGGTTGTCCATTGGCACTATCGATATGTTGTAAAATGGGTCTTTTTTAAACAAATTGCTATTGTTAGATTAATGTTAGATAAAAGACAAGGACAATGCTTCGAGTTAGTGAAAATAACGTTCACCAGTTCTACAAAGGTTTGTGAATACAGTCATATATAAATCGTCGTCTTTCTTTATTGGTACATTGTATGCTTTCATTGCATGAAGTAATAATCTTGAAAATTTCTTCTTACTCAAAGAAGGGTTCCAACATTTGTTTAGCATGAAATTACTAGAAGGCTTTTGCAATCTGTACCCATGACCACAAGCACGGGAGACATTGATACAGGTCATATACAATATATAATTGTATATGACCTGTATCAATGTCTCCCGTGCTTGTGCCCATGCCAAGCGTTTGTATCAGCGAGGGCATGTGTCTGCATGTACCATACAAAAACTGTACCACGAAACTATTAAACATTTTTAAACACAAGAATTGTTCGGAGCCAACTCGATTTCACGTTTACTAGAATAAATTATTATGTTTTCATTGCCATAAAAATTATTATCCTGAGGATATATATCTTCTGACAAAAAGTGTTGTTTTAACGATTTTAAGGAAGGTTTAATCAAAGCACAATCATTATTTGTTCCAGATGTTATGACCAATATTCCCGATATCTTGTTTACACTATTGTCGAATTCTGTTGGAAATGCGAGAAATTAATTGCATATATCTCACGTTTCAGATTACTTATTTTCAAATACGATTCAACATTAAGATAAAGTTTTAAAATATAGCGACTTAAAAACACATTTAGATTTCATCTACAATGAAAACAGCTGAGCGGAACATATACAAGGGAAATTCTATACTGTATATCACAAACGTTCCACTTTTTATGTTTTGCCCGAGGACCGAATCCGCTGTAACCAAAACTGTCGCCACATTGTTTACTTTTTACATCATCAGATAAGAAAACTATCATATATCCCTAAATATACACAATTGCTTGCCCTAACAGAGATCTGGTCCGTTTGTGCAAGTGCGGGTTTAGACTTTGTCAACTCGATGACACTGTGTTGCGCACATAAGTAAAACATAAGTTTCTAGTTACAATATTTTCACGAAAAAAACGGGGACTTGCTAAGCTTTTTCTTTGGAGAGATAAGTATATTTGGCTAATTAATGAACCAGTTGGTTTCAAAGAATTGAATTTCAAAATACTTTGATCCTAAAGAGAACATTAATGTCCCTTGAGAAACAAAAAGTAAAAACACCAGTGATAAATTGCTTAACTCTTGACCTTTCCAAATGTCTTCAGTAAAAAATAAGTGCCGTTTTATTGTCCAATACAAAAGATAAACTGTAGTTGGTTTAAAATAAATCAAAGTTTGAATTACAGTTTTAAATAATCATTATTTCCTTAAACTATGATTATATTTAGTTAAATTAGCAAATGTGAACAAAATAGTTTTGTGAGCCTGTAAGATGCTTGTTGCATGGTGGTGTAGCGGGTAGTGTGCTGACTTCTCATGCCCGAGTTCGAATCCAGGTGGAGACACCAAAAATCTGTTACCTAAGCTTTACACTGTGTTGTGTCCCTGGACAAGAAATTTCGTCCATCTTGCACTCCATAGTCCAACCTCCGCCGCATGGCTTTAAGTTGCCCCCGTCTCTGTTACCGGCTAATTTAAAGCTTGCTGATAACTCGGCTAAAATCGTTTATTGACTGCAGCGCCCTCGTCGGGGAAAAGTTGCAATTCCCATAAGAGTTCTCATTGAATTATGAGACCGTCTTAGCAGCCTGGGCGGCAAGTACAGAAAAGTTGTCGAAATGGTGCCTGAATTAGCCAGTCATTGGGTTTGGCGCAAGTAAGGCCATGCATGGGAAGATGCTAGTTGTCCAAATGGGTACCTGACAGAGAGCAGTTAGGAGAACTATGGACCCATATGGTGAAGTGAAACAATTAGTAGCTATCTCAAAGTAACAAATTATTCAGGGTTTATCATCATTTGTCATCGATTATAGATAGTTTCTTGACTCATTATAGATCCAAAATCGATGCCATCAGAGATCATAGAACAGATTAGGTTCAGCAACAATGGTTGGAGTTTAATTCCAGATGGGTTAGCAGCTACATGAAACTGATACAGATTGTGGTTCATGAATTTTGTATATTTTCTTATTTTCGATTGTAAATTAAAAACGGCTTTATGAATATTAAGAGGTGGAAATTCAACGTCCCATTTACATAAATATTAGTTAAATACCCCATTAAGCAATACAAACCTATATTTCCCGTTGTGTCTGCTTTAAATAAGTTTCCAAACTTACGTTGGGGCATTGGCGCGTGCCATCGTCCAATTTTCGATCATAATTCTAGACTTTTCCTGTTTACTTGCTGACTGCTAACTGATAAGCATTGATTTGTTAATTTTCAGCAACAACCATTACTTGTCAATGAAATAACACCATTTAGGAAGTTTGACATATCTGTTCCAAACAACATACTCTGTGCCCCTTTAAGAAGCTTTTCTAAATTTTCAATTCAGGTCCTGAAACACAAGGTAAGGGATTTATAGTTTCATCATGTATTAGAGACTTAGGTTGGGATGTTCATCTGCCAGCCAAGCAGTAAACTGGGTACCTGGTAGGATACAAAGGTACATAACTTGAACATTGAAACTCTGATTGGCAATAAAGAAGTATTGCCTCTGGAGATTTATGGACTGGGTTATATATTGATTTGATCAGGGAATATGCATCAGCAAATGGGAAATAAACTTGAATAAATAAAATAAAAACTAATTCTTGCTATAAGTGGTACTTGTATGCCTATAAATATTGTCTATAATAGAATATGAGTTATTGACTTTAGAATTATGGCTAAAAGTTTGAAAATTTAAGCTTTACTGAATAGTTAATGTGCAATATCTCATCAAACCATTTATAAATTCTTCACTTGCGAGAGAAACTTGGAAAAACTGTTAGAAGACATGCTTTGATTAAAGAGATTTATTCCAAAATATTTTGAATTCAAGAATCATGATTATCTTATTACACTTTTGGTCAGTTTGTTTATACTAAACTGTATGTCAAATATCCAAAAAACAAAATAACAATTAGTTTTTAAAAGTATTTAAACTATCAGTATATCTCAACAACATGTGTTACTTTTATATTCACGATTCTTAAATAAGTGTTTTGCTTTTGTGAGGCAATTAAGTACTTGGTGGGGATTCGTCTGGGAAATATAAAAAGTTATCTCAATCAAACCTGAAAATGAATATCAAAATCTCTCTGGAACACTATTTCAGAACTTGTTACAAAATAAAACCTAAAAACATCTAAATATCCATAAAATTTCATTTGGTTATCAAATTTTCCCATAAACCAATTTAAAGTAAATAAAGTAAGCCATTATCATATTTTACATAACTGAGTACACATTTTTGCTGACTTGCTCATTTCAGGTCCTATCTCATAGATCATGTTTTCAACTAAACCTTCCTGCTAAGGTATACAGAAGCATTTGAAGAATTCACTCTAACTTTATCCCAAGATCCACAAATATAAAGCACACAGACATGTTTATCATACTATAAAGCTATAGAGTATCCCTTAAATCAGATTTTACCAAAGCTAGGAGCCCCTGTACTTATCTATTGAAATTTGCCCTCACTGTTATCAGTAATATTTGCTTTAACAGACAATATTTTACTAACACTGAGGTACAAAATATTCACTGTAAATGAAGGTGGACACTAGGTGTGAAACTGTTTGATGTTGGAGTTATTAGTTACTTCTCAGACTTAAATATTTCAGATAAGTCCGACAAGGTAAATGTCTGGAGCCTAGAAGTTCAGATGATATAGGGTCAGATGGCGGTCTAAGTCAACATGAAGTTTATCTCAGAAACTTAGGATCATGTTGGGTTTTTTTAAAGGAGGGCAGAACCATTTTACTACAAATCTATAATTAACATTTCCATTGTGATCACAATATTTTCTAAGGTTACATTCTTGTATTTTTTGGGAACATTTATTTGCAGAATTGGAACCCATTTCCTCAGGGTTAAAGCTTCCATGGTTCCAACTTGACTTGGACCCAAGTATCCAAAATTACCTGTCTTAACACAAGAGGTCATGTAATAATTGTTCAGCCTGGATATTGCTGACTTGGACCCGAGTATCCGACATTACCTATCTTAACACAAGAGGTCATGTAATAATTGTTCAGCCTGGATTTTGTTGACTTGGACCCGAGTATCTGAAATTACCCATCTTAACACAAGAGGTCATGTAATAATTGTTCAGCCTTGATATTTTACACATATGTTGACTTATATACATGGCACAGTACATTTTGGAATTAATGACTTGACATAGTGATTACCTTCCTTGGCACATCTTTGACAGTCTAAAATTATTTGAATAAGTAACAGTGATCTCTCCATCGAGTCCTCAAGTTTAAGAAAATGGACTCAGATCCAACTCAACTCGAGCTCACGTACTGAAGTATCTGTGGAATTCCTCCTCTGAGTCCATAAGGTAATCTCACTGTCACCAATTCTATCTAACTTACTTTACTGAAGTCATTTCTTACCACTACACCTCTTTTGCAAGTGTGCCAAAGTGTTCAAGTTACTACCTTCAAAATTTGCAACACAGATAAAATTCATATACTTATTCAATCAAATTTTCTTTTACATCTCAGACCTACTTTTGTCTTGGAGAAATATGCGCACATACATGTATTATATTTGATTGAAACTTATAGGGATTCTTAACTGAGAAACTGGTCCACTGGTTACAGAGGTAATATGAGAAGAAATAGTTTGAGTAGCCTCTGTAAGGGGAAAACTACTATCATCAAAGGGCAGCTTCAGTTTAGTTTTTTTTGTTAAGTGCATTCAAAAGATGATTTTTCTGTAATGATTAACATGAATCAACAGTGATTCCTCCATGTTTTTGGAGTTGAGTTTACTGTGATAAAAAAGGAATAAACACAATTAAGCCATATACTTTTTATTTCCATATAACGTTTGCAATTTTGAAGTATGACCTTACCTAAAATCATAATCATAATAGGTGGTCAATTCAATAAATACCTTCTGATCTTGCCCTTGATCATTGGAGCCCAAAATACCAATCCATATTTATTATAGGTTATTGATATGAGATGATTAAAAACTACAAACAGGGAGGCTCAAATTGCAACATGATCTCCTCAGGTAAGTGCCAGGTGAGGAAAGTAGTCCTCATTTAGTTCATTTTCACCTGCGTTCATTCATCTTCTCCACAATGTCAGGTATGACAACCTTCAAAGATTCTTCCAACACTTGACGACCTGCTGTAAATGAAATCCAACACTTTCTCAATGTCCAGTCACTTTACCTGACTTACTGCCCAGTGGTCAGTCTGAAGGACAGTCCAATTGCTTGGCCTTGATCTTAAGGTCATAACCCCTTGTTGGACAATGACCTAAATCTACCAGAATGATGTTTGATAGCTGTTTGATTTTTCCGCTCCTCTTTGAAGTTGGTCAGTCTCTCTAAACAAACACTATATCCGCTGACCAGCTGGGGGGTTGCTTTATGTAATAATGGGGTTCAGTTTCTCCTCTGGTCACTTGACGGTCACTCAGGGTTTGATGGACATGGGAAGTAGATTTTTAGACATTTATGGGATAATGAGGACAATTTCCTAGTTAGCTCTGGAATACTTAGCATGTCTGTCTCATTAGGATTCTGGATTTAAAATAAACAACTTCTACCTTTTTTCTCTTGATAAACTTATAATACACGATCAATATCAAAAGACATACACATTTGCTTGTCTAAATAACTAGAATTGAAGAAGAAGACAAGAATTGAAGAAGGAAAATGTCTTTTTAACTTCATTAGGCCAAGTGAGTGTCTCCTTGGACAGGCAAAAGACATTCAAAATGTGTTTTTCTCCCCCAGAGGTATTGTTAAGTGCCTGTTTTAAAAGTGAATACATTTAGAATGTGTCCCCTTCTTCAGATCAAACTCTTCTTAAGTAGTGACATTTGTAAGAGAAAATAAAGAAACAAATCTTGTATTTAAAACAATCAACATCATTTGACAGGCCATATTATCATGCATAATCATAGAGTTTTTCATACCTTTTCTTACTTCAAAAAATTGTCATCTAAATGATATGGAAATACTTTTTAAAACAAAGTTATAATCCAAAAATGCACTTTTAATGTTGAATTGACAAAATATGTTAAGTTCTTGCAGCTGTCATAGTCATAATGATAATCAGAAAATGAAAATAAACCCTTAACAGCAATTCAACAAAAAATAAACTCGGTAGATTGACAACTTCCTCCTCAAAGAATTAAGTTTTATTTGCTGTTCATAAGTTGTATAAGACATTTATATAATGTTAGAATTGATACTGAACTATTTCTCATTCTACTGGCAAAGATGTCAGCATCCAATAAACATAATATTCTTGTTTTTACCTGTAAATTCAAGGTAATGTGTGATTGTCAATAGTTCTAATCAGGTTGTTTTGTTCCTATTTCCATTCAACAGATAAACAGGTCAATGTATTGAAATGGATCTTATTAACAATTAATCAATAAACAAACACTCTGTTTGCACAGGTAAACTACCTGGTATGTGAGTTAACGATTTGTCAGGTGTCAAGAGACAATAAACCTGAATATCCTGCTATCAGCAACAATAATCTTAAGGGCAAGAAATACATTAATATCTCATCAGTTCACAACATACCTGCACAGGTGAACTCTAGCTGTTTGTTTAAACACAAATGTAAACAAAAATAAAACAAACATGCACTGTCTCAAGGCTTGAATATTGAATTTTGTTTAATCTCATTTCAGTAAAAGCTTTCAGATCAGAAAAACAAATATGGTGTTGTTTTGTCTACCTCAATCTTTTCGCTTCAGAAAGACTTTATAACACTGTAAATGTTACATAATTTAGAGGTAAAGTAAAGGTAAAGGATTTAGATGCCTTTTGATGTTTTGTGTCGTTTCTGAAAAACAGCGAGAACTGACATCTTAATAATTGATCAGAGTATCATATGTAAATTTGTAAATTGTCACATACAGTAAGATAATTTGGTTTTTATCACATATATATGAATATAATTCTATCTATCATCAAACCAAACAAATCTTTGAAATGGAAACATTTTGTAAGCATTCCTGCTGTAAACATACATTTCTTCAGGTGCCAAAAACAAGATATTTAAACAACATCTCCTTTCATCAACAAATAACATTCCCAATAACAATCACTGATAAACATTTTATTCAAAGATGTTATAGCAAATTTTGTGATGACTCACTATAAACAAGGAAATTATTACATGGCACAACATTTGATAACAATCATAATCAATTCTTATTTTGCACAAACAAAAAGGTACCATATCATATGTCTACAAAACTATGGTCTTAATGTAATTTGACAAATATTTTTCTTCTGTATCAGTTTATGATATCAAAGAACCTTGAATTTAATTGAATTGATCTAGATTCTTCTGATTAAAATGTACCACATGCCATGCCTGAAGAAATATGATTTTGATGTCATTGGTGAACATACTTCTTCAGCATCAGTCTAGAATTAAACAACCTTAATTCATATCTAAACTGATTTTGACCCCCCCCACCCCCTCTGATTAGATGTACCACATGACATGCCTACAGAACTATGGTCTTAATGTCATTTGGTGACCTACATACTGTATATGGTTCATTTATTTTACCGATATTTGATTATTGTGATTATATCTGGAACAATTGTATGCAAACTCAAGAATTACTACTAGAAAAAATTCATTCAGATGCCCTCAGAACCATATGTGGATCCGTTAGAGGAGTAAGTCATTCGAAAATTTATTTTGAAACCGGTTTTACATCTCTAAGCGAGCATCGCAAAAATCATCAATTGTGTGTATTCCATAAAATGTTCTATGATAAAACTCCAAAAATATCTATCACATTTGATAATACTAAACATATCCTCTGTATCCACGTATGAATCAAGATCATCAAACATACTTCAAGTACCTCTTTATCGCACTGAATCATATAAAAAATCATTTTTACCATCTTCTGTGTTGGAGTGGAATATGCTTGATGATAAACTAAGAAACATAGACTCTGTAGGGTTGTTTAAAAAACACCTTGATCGAAATGTAGCATGTAATGTACATCACATTATAAGAAACTTTGGAAGAAGATACAACCAAATTATTCATTGTAAACTAAGACTTGGCTGCAGCAATCTAAACGGACATAAATTTGATAGATTTTTACAAAATACGTCAAGCTGCCCTTGCGGTCACCATTTTGAAGATGCCGTTCACTTTTTCTTCATTTGTCAAAATTTTGCTTGTTTTCTATCAGAGTGTTTCTATCACGTTAATGGTTATGATATTCAAACTGTTTTATTTGGTAATTATTCCCATTATGACAAAATCAACGAAAAGATTGATAAATCTGTTCATTTATATTTTACCCTTACTAAACGTTTTTCTGTTTAATCTATAAGTATTTATCATATAGTCTGCTAACTTCAATGATGATGAATTATATGATGTATAAATGTGTATGTATGTATGTATGTATGTATGTATGTATGTATGTATGTATGTATGTATGTATGTATGTATGTATGTATGTATGTATGTATGTATGTATGTATGTATGTATGTATGTATGGGAGAGGTATTCAGATAGGCTGCTAGCCTGTTTACCAATCCCTTTCTCTTTTCTGAAATAAATATTGTTTAAACCATTTGGTGAACATGTTCTTCTGGATCAGTAAAAAAAATCAAATAACCTTAAATCATATCTGAACTGATCTAGATTCCCTTGACTAAATGTACCACATGCCATGCCTACAGAAATATGGTCTTAATGTCATTAATGAGCAGATTTCCTCTACATCAGTAAAAGGACCCTGATTGACATGCCTACAGAAATATAATATTATCAAAGATACCATCTGTCATGCCTACATAACCATGATTTTGATGTGATTTGATGAATAGATTTCTACTGCATCAGTTTATAAATTAAAAGAAACCTTGAGTCATAAATGAACTGATCTGGATTCCTCTTATAAATGTACCGGTACCATATGACGTGCCTCCAGAACTCTGGCTTAATGTCATTTGACAACTAGATTTTCTTCATCTGAACATTGAATCATATCTGAACTGATCTAGTTTCTTCTTCTTAACGAGAACATCAAGGATAAATATTCATTTTCTTCTGAGTAAACAATTAGGAATAAACATCAATAGCATAATGAGAAAAACAGTATTTGTTAAATAGATTTATGTTTCAAGGATAAATTTTTATCTAAAAACGTGTTTTCCTTCTGATTTTCATATCATGCCAATTAAATGCTGTTTTCACTTTTCACTCTCATTACCTGAGAACATACACATTTTGTCATTTTTGCCATTTGACATCTTTATATTTACTTGAATAACAATACAAACTTTTGATATATTTGTTGCATTTATTTCACTTTGTTGTTAAAGAAGTCTTTAATATCTACCTGTGATGCTATGTATATATATATCGAAGAATTATCTATGCATTATCTGAAGTCAGTATGGAAATCAATCTTTGACTATAATTTCAACTCAAATAGAAAATGATTATACATGATTTACATAAAGAAAAGAAAACAAAAAAAGATCTGAGATATGGTTATTATCATTTTAAACAAACAATTTTTCTATGACCTTGAAAGTCCTCCTCTTGACAAATGAAATCTACATGTGAAATAAACACTCGTACATTTCAACATATCAGGATATATTTCACATCACAACCTCAAACAAACCCTGATTGTTTGCAGATAAAACTGCAACATATGATAACACAGCGTTGCCCTTACATTAGCCATATAACATGGGAGAGATCCTATCAGCGTAAAACAAATAGAGCTTTTATAGTATACAGACCTGCTAACAAGGCTGATATTTGTTTATGTGATGTTGATGAATTGGCAACAAAACATAATCTTCATCGCTGTCACTGACTTTATAGAATCAGTAAGATTAAAGACTTTTTATTAATGACAGATTTTAGATTGTTTGTTTATCTGTCTTCGTTGACAGAGTGCAATTGTTTTATTGCTTAAATCAAACATCTTTGGAATTAATGTTAATAGTCTTTATCTGACATTTTTAACATCACAATTGTCATTTACAAAGTCAGTTTTGCTGATGCAGCAACATGATGATGCAAACCCTCTCAACTAAACCATAGATCCAATTTCTCTAATTTGGAATAATTTGAAACATATCAACATCACATTACTCGATGTGTTGATAGCAGATTCTTTGCTAGACTTAAAGATACTTTATAACATGTATATCTCAAGATGACATGGCATGGGGAAGGCAAACATTAAGATTTAAAGCTCTTGCAATTTTTTTTATTTCAGTGACTGTATAACCTTTAACCTTCTCTTACTACACATAAGAGGAAACACAAGTTGTGACATATTTCATGCACACATATATCTTTTGTTGTAATTTGAGTTTCCATATTTTTTTGTCAGATACATTGATTTAAAAATAAAGTAAAAAGATGAAAGTAAACAAGATTTATCAAGATTACATGTTGTAAAGAAATCATCACTAATTGTCATGATCAAGGTAAAAATATGTGGGAAAAAAATTATGTTGTGTCACATATTACACAGAAATCATTGCTTAACTTTTGTTAATTAGGTAAACAAATTATCTTTTTACCTGTACTAGAGAAATCATCACTAGTTGATGTTTATCAACAAAAAAAGATGTTAGCAATACATGTAAAAAAGAAATTATTACTAATTGTCAGAAATCAATATAGATATATAACAATGTTAGAAAACTGGATTTCTTATTCGACATGTAGAAAAGAAATCATTAATTGTCACTAATCAAGATGAATAGATATTGATTTAACCAAACTAGCTTTTTATGCTAAAGAAATCATCACTTATTGTTGTTAATCAAGGTAAATACCTCTCAAGGTAAATACCTAGAGGAAACAAGTAAGTAACATTACCTGTTTGATGAAGAAGTAACAACGAAACGACCTTCTTGCAATGCCTCGGGTCATCAGCACCAATCAGGGGGAACAGGTAACTACATCACACCTTCCTTGTGTCAACATCACTATTAGCGCGGCAGGTAAGAAAAACATGCGCTGGTCACACCTGAAATATTTGTACCTGTCATCAAAAGAGAACTTCATTTTGAGATTTATTTACTCGGTCGCATGGAAAATATTTTTTTTCTGAAATTAACATCATTATATGTTATTCATTATAAAGTAGTTAGGTATTATCAGTGAATCAAATTTTTTGTACTAGTTTCAATAGTTTGTGTATGTAATAATGTCTGTGGCCATATTTAATAAAGATTTGTTCAATCTATCAAAAGTTTAGTTCATAATAGTACTGTATGGGTGCAAAACATCTGATCTCATAAGCAAGTATGAAAGATACGATAAAACTAAAACATTTTTATAAACAGAAATTATGTATAATGAATACAATCATATGTAAAAATAAATACATCAGATAAGAGAACTACTCATTAAAACAACTCAAAGAAAATCTTGATGACAATTAACTGTCTTTTTTAATTAACTTTCAACAAACGCAAAAACAAAACAGTGTTGATATTATACATATTATATTCATGAAAAGATAAATTAGGTGAAATTCTTTTTAAAACAAAATCATTTTTAACAAACCTTTTCATAATTTTACCAAACTGAGATTTACTGCTATTTGCTTGATGTCTCAATATTACAACCACAACTGAATTATATCTAACAATTAAAAAACTTTCAACAAACACATTTGTTCACACATTTTAAGAATTTGTGTTTCGTATTTTCTTACCCGGAGAGTTGACACAGTATTACCTGAGAGCTCACGTAGCATGTTTGGCAAATAAGACGCAAAGTGACGCAGATACCCTCTTAGTAATAATTATGTGTGCTTTTGTTAAAACCTCTTAATCCTGTGCATCTCAGAGTTACCACCTGAAGCTGAAATCTACACCCTGCCATGTACAAATATTGACGAAATACATTTCAATGCTGTGAAATTGATTGAAATAAACATCTCCGTTGAACTAGGTGGAAGGTGTCGTTGAATTAAAATCTTGAATCATTCTAAAAAGTTTTGCAAACACACATTGTAAGTGTGATATTTATTTTGACATCTGACAAAAATATCTTGTTGTGTTTGATAATTTTAACTATGTTCACTTGATACTTGGTATCATCTCGAAGAAATAATTATATGTTTTCTAATACGGGATGTTGTCTAGACAAAATGTTTCAGAAATAATTTTACAAATTGGTTTATATCATATGATTAAAAGCACATGATTGTCAAACAAACATCTCTCTGTATTTATTTCATGATGTAAAAAAAACTGACACAAATAAAAACCAGTATGTGATAATATGTGAATTTAATATGACCTAAATTGTAAATACTAGGAACAAACAAGAGGGCGATGTCATTCACACCATCTCACAAAGTATAGACTTAATCATCCTAAAATAGGATGCAAACGCAAAATCCAAAAGAATGGAAAGAAAATTACACCAAAACAAGCCAAAGAGGATCAAGAATTGCAAAGAATTGGATCTCTTTCTATCCCAAGTTCTTAACCGCCATTCCTGTCATCTTATTGTAAGGTTGACATAAATCTGCGTCTGACTTCTGACTGGGTTTATAGTTCTATCATTGCCACAAGATCCCTTTAGAATGTCTCATTGAATATTGACTTGCTGAATACATTGTATTCACACAAATGTAGCTTCAGGACCTAAAAATGATTATTTTTACCTGCTTGTATCATTCATAAGGTGATGGTGATGATTATGGTGATGATGGTGGTGATGATGATGATGATGATGATGATGATGATGACGACGGCGACGACGACAACGACGATGATGATGATGATTCAAGATTATCTAAAATTACTATTATTATTTAAAATTTATTATTATCATCATCATCATCATCATCATCATCATCATCATCATCATCATCTTAATCATCATCTTAATCATCATCATCATCATCATCATCATCGTTTACACAATATGTTCTGCCTTCACTCAAACTTATTATGCATAGTTAAACTTGTGGCCATTTTAGTGTAAACAACTTTAAATGATTAAGTTAGGGAAATTATTTCTAGAAGATTAAATACATTTTGAGTGTTGCTTTAGAATTCTTTATATTGATAAAAGAATTAATGTCTGGGAATAGGTAAAATGTTTTTTACTTTTTGTGATATCACTTTAGTTCCTTCAGAAAATGTGTTAAAGTGCCTTTAAAGGGATATTCTATTGATTTGAGTGCCTAGAAAGCTAAGGAATACATAGTTTAACAAAATTGAAAAGGATCATAGAGAAAATTAACTTAAGACAGTGAAATTAAAAAGATATTGAACCATTTTTCCCATAATATTATACCAAGCATCATGGTACAATAAAGGGTGTTTAGTGAAAGCTAGCTATCCTGAAATTATTAGACTTTGTGCTGAAAAGAATTTTTTGATTTTAGTTGTTATTTCTTTCTGTCTCAGAATTGGTGTCATGTCCTTGATAATTATAATATTTATTGATAATTATTATTAATTGATTAATCCATTCCCAATACCATCAAGAACATTCACTGTCTTTCATATTATATATGCCAATATATGAATAATTTTTATAGTTCAAATGATAATTTATCATTGATAAACGTTGGCTGAAATTTGAACTTTAATGACAAAATAATTATACCATGGGAGATATACATATTGAAAATATGAAAAATGACATTCATGATCAATCAATCACCTTCAAAAGATTTAATTTCAGCTAAAATTTACAAAATCCGAATGATAAATGACACTTGCTTGACAGACATTATAAACCAAATTTCATTCTCAACTGTTTACAATAACGACTTATTTCATCTCTAAAGTGATATCTATGAATACATAATGGAAAACAAACAACACCCAACCAACCCTATCAGTGAAATTGGTTGAGTCTTTGATGGCTGGCAATAAATACTAACAAGTTTTCCATGTATTATTGAGTTCCATGTTGACATAGCTTGACCAGTGACCGGTGAATGCCAGTGTCTGAGCGGTCATCTATTTCAATCAGCACTGGTCACTTGATGGTCAATGATTGATCTTTTGACCATGATAAGCATCCGCATTTACAGTTATTACAAACTTCATACACCATTGGAAATATACTTGTGTTATATGTATATATATAACACGAGTATATTTATTACCACCTTATTACCTTCCTATAGATATATATATATATATGAAGGTAATAAGGTGAAGAAGGTCGCATGTGAAGTAAATGTATATTTGAAATCAAATTACTTCAAATGACACTTGCTGTAGATATCATTGATGACTGGATGTGTCGCATTTCGACTTGCTATCAAGTCTTTTCAACAGTCTGTCCACTTTCTGTCCATTGTTGAAAAGACTTGTTAACAAGTCGAAATACGACGCATCCATCCAGTCATTGTTAAAATGATAACTACAGCAAGTATCATCTGAAGTATTTTATTTTCATATCTATATCTATATCTATATCTATATTTCTCTTAAATGTTTCAATTTAATTACTCTTCAGGGAGAATGACTACGTTGTCTATGTGGTCACATCATTATGACGTCACGTCACAATGCTGGACATGTACAAAGAGCTTGTGTAAAGATTATGCTGTTTAATGATGGACAGTATTTTTTAATATTTATATGTATTTGAAAATCATCTGCTTTTAATCATATATTATTTTCAATTTGCATCAGTTTGTATCTTTCCTCTGTAAATAAGTGTTGAATATTTGACTGACATAGATAAAATAAATTAGGTATAATGCTTAAATCAATAAATAGTCAACATTTTGCAATAGAAGCAACATTTCAGTCCAGATGTTAAAGGCACAGTGCATGCTTTTCCATAATTGTATTGGTTTATATTTTACGCTGTATATATTTGTTTCTGCAAAATATATTTCGTTCGGAGGGTAACACCTCTCATTATTCAACTTGATTTTCCATAGAGAATGATAAAGGCAATATTTATGGATTATCATCTTCTTTATTCTTGGAAGCGATGTCTCAACATAGATACTAATGCCTTTGCAAGCATGTCGTTTACAAGCATTGATTATCCATAGTCATAGAAAAAGTTTTATATTTCATCAGGGAAAAAAGAATTTCTACCCCAGCAAGAGCTATCCTGTTGGAAACGAAATATATGACACAAAAAGACATATAGATAAAACTAGTATACATGTAAATGGGATATATGGCTTTGGATGCTGCGGCCTGTAGACATATAAGATAATTGCTTGATTTTCATTCAAACAAGTATATAAATTTTTGCATTTCGGGATTAATATGAAAGTCTTGTGAAATTGTTTGAATAAAAATCAGTACATTGGTACTTAAGCCATATCAAAGGTAAATAGAATTTTAAGGAAAACACTGAATATTGATTTAAAGTTTAATCTCATCACAAGATAAGAGATAAATGTAAAATACTGAAAACAGATAAATTCTATTCATATATGGGATCTATCTTACATTTGAGCTCTGGAGATTTCAGATTAGAAAGAATGAACATTTAATAATATAATAGGGAGATGATTGATGAACATATAGCTGTTTCATATTTCATATTCTGTATTCATTATAATAAGCCCCTCTCTCTATGCAGTATTCAACACAATAAGCCCCCTCTCCCTATGCAGTATTCAACACAATAAGCCCCCTCTCCCTATGCAGTTTTCAACACAATAAGCACCTTCTCCCTAATCAGTTTTTAAACACAATAAGCCCCTATTCCCTATGTAGTATTCAACACAATTAGCCCCTCTCCCTTTGCAGCATTCAACTCAATATGCCCCCTCTCACTAAGCTGTATTCAACACAATAAGCCCCGTCTCCATAAGCAGTATTAAACTCAATAAACCCCCTCTCACTTCCCAGTATTCAACTCAATATGCCCCCTCTCACTATTCAGTATTCAACACAATATGCCCCCTCTCCCTTTGCAGTATTCAACTCAATAAGCCCCGTCTCCATAAGCAGTAATCAACTCAATAAACCCCCTCTCACTACCCAGTATTCAACTCAATAAGCCCCTCTCACTAAGCAGTATTCAACTCAATATGCCCCCTCTTACTACGCAGTATTCAACTCAGTATGCCCCCTCTCACTACCCAGTATTCAACTCAATAAGCCCCATCTCCATAAGCAGTATTCAACTCATTAAACCCCCTCTCATTACCAAGTATTCAACTCAATAAACCCCCTCTCAATAACAAGTATTCAACTCAATAAGCCCCATCTCCATAAGCAGTATTCAACTCAATAAACCCCCTCTCACTACCAAGTATTCAACTCAATAAACCCCCTCTCACTACGCAGTATTCAACTCAATATGCCCCCTCTCACTACCCAGTATTCAACTCAATAAGCCCCATCTCCATAAGCAGTATTCAAATCAATAAACCCCCTCTCACTACCAAGTATTCAACTTAATAAACCCCCTCTCACTAATAAGTATTCAACTCAATAAACCCCCTCTCACTACTTAGTATTCAACTCAATAAACCCCCTCTCACTACCCAGTATTCAACTCAATAAGCCCCATCTCCATAAGCAGTATTCAACTCAATAAGCCCCGTCTCCATAAGCAGTATTCAACTCAATAAACCCCCTCTCACTACCCAGTATTCAACTCAATATGCCCCCTCTCACTATTCAGTATTCAACACAATATGCCCCCTCTCACTCTGCAGTATTCAACACAATAAGCCTCTCTCCCTTTGCAGTATTCAACTCAATAAGCCCCCTCTTACTACGCACTATTCAACTCAGTATGCCCCCTCTCACTACCCAGTATTCAACTCAATAAGCCCCATCTCCATAAGCAGTATTCAACTCAATAAACCCCCTCTCACTACCAAGTATTCAACTCAATAAACCCCCTCTCACTAATAAGTATTCAACTCAATAAACCCCCTCTCACTACCTAGTATTCAACTCAATAAACCCCCTCTCACTACCTTGTAATCAACTCAATAAACCCCCTCTCACTACCTAGTATTCAACTCAATAAGCCCCATCTCCATAAGCAGTATTCAACTCAATAAGCCCCATCTCCATAAGCAGTATTCAACTCAATAAACCCCCTCTCACTACCCAGTATTCAACTCAATATGCCCCCTTCTCACTACGCAGTATTCAACACAATAAGCCTGTCTCCCTTTTAGCACCACCAATCTACGTCTTTAAACTCCCAAAAGAATTAGCATCTCCTTATCATAATTTACCTTACCAGTTTAAATGAAAACACATAACTCTTGCTCTTTCTACCATTGGTCATGTGTCGGAAAGGAAAAGCTATAAACACTAATCAAATTTGAATGATTTCAGATGTCAGAACTGTTAAGAATATACATATATAACAGTATCTGAACATGGTCTTAGTAAGTAAAAATCTATATTTCAAACAGCATATTTGACAGATTCATCTATCATGAAGTTAAAGACTCATTTTGAAAAATCTTTAACAATCAAAATAAGATAAGTGTGTAATTCAATAAGTGGTCCAAAGAATATAAGTCATTTTAAAGAGGAAATGTCTTTAGCTCCAATGTTTGATCAATTGTTTAACGATAGAGCCAAAATCAAGATGCTATACTGGACACAGATGGTCAGATTATACTTATTTTATTTTGACAAGTTGTAAATGTCATATTGAAATGCATCCCATGGGTGTTTATAATATGAAAATATAGAAAAGTAGCAATTTAGATGAAATTTGAAAAGAATATGTAATATATGACATCCAAAGTGCTGGTTTTTGTTAGAATTGTTTAATATTGGTGAAAATATTTGATGGAGGATGTTTAAACAATAAATAAGACACTTAAACTGTTACATAAATGATAAAAAGCTAAGTAAATATTACTTATAACATTTAATCCAAGAGGTAAATGAAAACAAAAATCAACACCTTGCCATGATAGAATTGCTGTGTATGATTCAAAGAGTAAACTTTTTAAAGAAAAATTAAAAATGATGATTTGGTTTTCTTTATGGTTTGCAATCAACTAGCCAAGGTCAGACGCACTTGAAGTCTCAAATGACAATTAACACAGTGGCAATATCAATATTAAGACTATACATAGTAGAAAATCCTATGAATTCTTCTGAAAATAAACCCTGAAGAGATTTTTACACTGTTGATATATTGTTAACAATGATAGATAAATATCTTTTTTTTTAAATCTAACATCTAGATACATTTAAAAAATCATATTAAAAAGGTTAAGTTTCCATGAGAAAAACCTACCATCCATTTCACATACTTTAATCATTTACATTTACATAAATACAGGTGGCTTAGGCAGTATATGAGAGACTGTCATATCTTTTTCATCAAGGGTGACATAGCAAACTAGATACTAAAATTTCCCATACTAGTCAAACCTAGGTACCTGAGAATACATATATACACACATACATTCAAATATATCCATTAGGAAATAGTATTTCAATACACACCAGCCCCTGAGAAATATATGAAACGTTCACAGGTGATCAATTTTCTCAAACTTCTATACACTAAGGACATATACTATTATATCTTTATATACACTATAGCTAAGTCTCTTTCTAATAACACCATTGTATATACTGACTACAATTAATTTTTCACCATTATACAGTCACTGTCAAGTAATTTTCTTTTTAAAAAATCACCATTAGACACTTACACACAACTAAATTTCTTTTTAAAAAATCACCATTATACACTTACACACAACTAATTTTCTTTTTTAAAAATCCCATTATACACTTACACACAACTAATTTTCTTTTTTAAAAATCCCATTATACACTCACGGACGACAATAATTTTCGTTCATAAAACACCATCATTGTATAGTGGCATCAGTTAAGGTGAAATATATCTTCATGATTACTGTAGTCTTTTTATAAGCGTTTCTTCAAGGATCACCGCTGGAGCACGAGACGAGTGTTGGGACTTAACTAGTGGGATACTGGGCTTCAATAATTTCCCATCCTACATACACTTGTACATTTCTACTCCACAGGAGCAAAATGAATTACACACTCTGTCTAACCATGACAAAACACAAGGTCATATCTTGGCCATAGATGTTTCAAAAGGCAAGGACGTTTGTGAATCCGACGGCAATACCATTGACAACAGTCAAAAGCAATTTTCACTTTTTCCTTGCATCCTTTCCCATAAGTGTGTCTGGCATACTTGCAAATAATTATATAAGTCAGATATTTTTAAACGGTTGACGTCTTTCAATTCATCTCATTTAATCATCCGTAGGTAAACATTATTTACCTGCGACATCGCCTTTCACAGTAGCCATGCCGAACTGACAGAGCCTTAAGAAGAGCATCATTAAATTTTTCCCCATTCCAAGTGGGTACATTAAGGCCTTCAGACACAGAGCAAGGTCATGTGAAATATACTTGTACCTTTATGTCCTTTTCGTAAAAGGATAAGCATAATCGGGTTTAAAACCGGTACCAGCTTGCGATGACAACTCAAATCTTGATTTTACAGGTCAGGAATTCTCATAAATGTAAGTCATAGAGTATAGATTTGTCACCAATGAAGCTCGTATATTCAAAGTTAACTGTAATTGACAGTAATATGACAAATTACTGTATCGTGACTACATAACGCTGCATGTGCATGAGGTTTGGATTTTGAAATTCATTTGAAATATTATCATGTACATATCATTCAATATCATTTCACACAGCTGATTATCTTCAATAAAATATATGATTATTTTCTTTAGGAAACTATTGTTGTAATAAGATAAGTTGGTTCAATAATCTTTAAAACATCAAATGAATCAATATTTTTAAAGGTACCCTCTCCATGATAAATAAAATCAAATATTTTTCACCCTAAATCCATTTTGTACATAGTACGAAAATAAAAAATAATATTTTGCTCATTTCATCTTCACAATACATCAAACAAAACTAAGCCATATGTCCATATCCTGCCTTCGAAGGGTTGATGACAAATCAATATTTCAAAAAGTTATCTTTCTGATAAGAAATCAAAATTTCACAAGCCATATGTTGAAAATCATGATTTCTTACAAGTGATCTTATCAGTAGTCAACACTAGAGGTTGTGTGAGAGAGAGAATGTCCTGCTACCTGCACTGAAAGTGACGTACACCCTGAGAAGGGAACAGATGGCACGGCAATAACAACCCTTAATCTGATTAGGCCCCACAAAACACATTCACAACTGGGTTAAAGGGACGCCATGCCCTGATCCTACATGACAATCAGGGCCGTGTAATTAGGTGATCAATATGTCCACTCTAGATCAGGCCAATCAGCTGTCACTGATCCCCTGAAATGAACATGTGTCTATTGCAAATTGACATTAGATTTGGTTATGACGATTATACTTATGATATATAATGTTTATATTTTTGGGTCCTTGTCATTAAATATCCCCTGAAATGAACATGTGTCTATTGTAAATTGACATTAGATTTGGTTATGACGATTATACTTATGATATATAATTTTTATATTTTTGGGCCCTTGTCATTAAATATCCCATGAAATGAACATGTGTCGATCTATTGCAAATTGACATTAGATTTGGTTATGACGATTATATTTATGATATATAATGTTTAGATTTTTGGGTCCTTGTCATTAAATATCCCATGAAATGAACATGTGTCGATCTATTGCAAATTGACATTAGATTTGGTTATGACGATTATATTTATGATATATAATGTTTAGATTTTTGGGTCCTTGTCATTAAATATCCCCTGATATGAACATGTGTCGATCTATTGCAAATTGACATAATATTTGATCATGATGATTATATTTATGATGTAAAATGTTTATATTTTTTCACTTGTTGTTTTCTCTGACATGAACATGTGTCTATTTCAAATTGACATTGCATTTGTAAACGATGGTGTATTTATTGAAAGAATTTTCATAATTACCGTATTCGACTTAATAACCGCCCACTCCCCTATAAGCGCCCACCAACCACGTTTTTGACTGAACAATATGAGTCCTGATTTAGCGCCCACCTCTCAACATTGCTTACCTTGCATGCTGATTCATTGAGTGAGGTTTTTCAGTCTTGCAATAAGTCTTTTACTTCCACTAAAGTGAAGAATACAGGGTATTTCAAGACCCCCAGCCACCACCAAAATGATAAAAGTTATAAAACCATATTTCAAAGACATATGTATCATAAGAAACCACTTTCAAGACTAGACTTGAGGACAATTTTTATCGTTTTAATTAGCGCCCCCTTTTACCAATTTTTTAAGCGCCCAGGCGCTTATCACGTCGAATACGGTATTTCATTTGTGTTTAACTTTCGCCTGAATGAACATCTACTGCTAATGGACTTTCATTTGTTTATTTTGGTTATAAACATTCAATTAATTTTCAGAATTGTTTTTCCCTTGCCTCATATGATTTCCCAGAATGAACAAATGTCTATTTCAATTGAAGGTTTATTTGGTTATTGTGATTATATTTATTCAATGTTTTTTTTCTGATTTTTTCCACTTAGTTTTTATATGTCCTGAAATGAACATGTATCTATTGCAAATGGTTATCGATGTTTCATTTGGTTGTGATTCTTATATACTCATCATTAATGTATTTCTGATAAGTTTTTACTTTAGCTCCACTTTAATTATCTCCTGAAAAGACAAACTGTCCATTGAAAAGTAATTTTGCTTGATAAATGAAATGAACATGTTCAAATTGCTACTTAATTTTAAGTTTTAGCTGTCATAATCAGTATATTTTCTTATACTGTTTCCATTTGCCATCTTTTTAAATATATTGGTCTCAATTGCTTTTAATCTAAACATTTGTTTTTTATATATATTATCATTCAATGAAATCTCTGTTAATGTTTTCACTTTCCATCATGTCGATCTTGAAATGAACATGCGTCTATTGCACTGAGCTACACACTTGGCGCTGTCGGTTATACCTGTCAGTTCAATGTAATTCAAGATATTCTATATTGATGTGTGCCTACTGCTTAATCTTTGAATTTATTGGTTTAAATATGTGCCTTTTGTCTCTGTGAATTTAATTGGGTTTTTTTATGATGAAAATTTTATGTAACTTCTATTTTCACTTGCACTTTACATAACCAAATATGAATGTAACTCTGCTTTATAATGAATTATAATTGTTATAGTTATCAATGCATTGTATTTTCTGATGTTGTTTTCCTTTGCCATTTCCATCATGTTTGTTGGTTTTACAAAGCCATCATTGAAAATATTTGTAATTTATGATATTAGAAGTAAATTTTGAAATGACTGCCTTTATTGCAAATGTATATTAGCTGATTCAGAAAACAGAAATATTTGTATGTTGTCATTGTTCTATATTTGATAAAGGCTCAAACTATGCAACAATTCAAAATATCATTTATCCACATTACATTTTTTAAGAAACTTATAATTTTCAAAGAGGTTCAATTCAAGGCCACAGAGCAATCTAATTGTAAACAGAAACAAAACAAAAGCTTCCAAATTTGTTTATTTTCTATGCAAATCCACTTCTCACTGTGTCTCTCATGAGACAAAAGTCTAGACCGCAATCTTCCCAGGGGTGTCTCACAAGACCTCATCTTTAGTCTCTTTAACCAGAGATGTCTCTCATGGGATCATTTGGTCAAAGATGAACAGTTTCCATCTGAACTTCAACACTTATCACTTTGGTTCTTTGTAAAATTTGATGGGAAGTAATTACAGAAAGTGTTCAAGTCCCTTGTATATGTATACTTAATGTAATTTTTGATCAAGGTGCTAAAAATCATCCATTTCTGTCTGACCTTAGAACCTTCCTTATAATGTGGGGTCGTGAACCAAATTTCAATGAAGGTGTCACAGGAACAATTAAACAGTAATGACAGTTCAGGGATGTCTGGAGCAAAATGTCAGGCATTACTTTTTGTCCTATGGTCACTACATTATACTGAAAATTTAAAATAATTGTCAAATATACAATCCAAGGTTGATGGCAAAGAAGGAAGCCTTGTGTAATGTCGGTCCTGAGATGCCTAGGACTTGCGTTTCTTTTTTTTACTTCAATTTGACTAAAAAAGTATGAAAAATATTACTTCTTTCTTTTGAAATCGTTCCATATAATTTTGAAGTATTAAATGACACGAGGTTTATCACATAGAAGAATACTGTATGTTATATCTGTCTTGAGATATATAGCGCATTTTACATCAATCTTGTTTCATAAAGTATATCAAATATTTCTTCTATCTTTGAAATCATTCAAATATAATTGTTTTAAGAAAACTGATTTGTTGAATGCCATGATATTTATGACATTGAAGATGTCTAAGGCACTTTATATCAATGTTGTTTCATTGAGTTGTTACTGATATGTGTATTTCATGTATATATATATATATATTCAATATATGTGTTATAGTTTTAAACATTATTCCTTTGAGAGAGTGATTAGCAATAGATCAGCTTCTGTGAGCATTGTCCTTTTAATTGAGTGAGTAGCTTCTGTCTCGAATACTCTTTGTGTAATTCTAAAAGGCTTGGGTACTATAAGCTTGTATTGTTTACTTGGTAACTTTAAAAAGGGGCCTTCAGTATCATGAAAGAGTTGTTGATAATATTCTGCATACACCAAGTAGATGATCCCTTCTAAGTTAAACCTTGTTGGTTACTATAATTTTATGGAAGAGTTGAGGTGATTTGGTGTTTAGCGCCGCTTTCAAGATTATTTCACTTATATCAAGGCTGCTAGTATTATTGCAGGGAGAAAGCCCGCAACACCATTGTGGCTATGAACTGCAGTAACACCTGCGAGCATCGGCTGGAATTTTATGGAAGAAGAAGAAGAAAAATAGTTTATTTAAGTGTCGCACAACATACAACATTGGGTGATGGCATTTTAAAATATTGCATAAAAAGTTGCATGTTGCTCGGCAAAACATGGCATATGGGACACTATTCAACAGTTAAAACATATACAATGATACTTAAACACATTCATACATATAAAATAAGTACCTGGGAATAATGAAAGAAAAAAAATAAAAAATAAATAAAAATTATAAATAAATAAATTTAAAAAGACTCAGTTAAAAACATATACAATGATATTAAACACAATCATACATATAAGATAAGTACAGGGGAATAATGAGGGGGGGAAAAATCGGTTAAATAAATGTATAGAATAAATTAATTAATTAATAAATGAACAAATAAACATGTAAACAAATAAATACATTTACACTACAAGAGACATTCATACAATTTGGGAAAGTCGGCGCTCATACATGGATGTTACTGCCGATTGATTGTTAAGCCCTATATACTTTGTTGGTTTGTCAGTTTATCTGTGTGTACTTATATACTGTAACCATTTGAATGTAGCTTTTTTGTATTAAGCTCATCCTAAATTTTATTAATCTCTTTTAGTTTCTAAAATTGTGTGATATCTTGTAGTATCTAAATACTTGCTATGTAGTAGATTGGGGGTTTGCCAATTAAACCTTTGAAACTAATACCTATATGCCTGATCATGATTGCTAATTAAATTCTAGAAGTAGACACCAAAATACAAGATGTCTTGCAAAGAACTCGGGTTCACAGACCAACCTATGCAAATGTACAAACTGCTTTCCCATTCATAGTTTTCTATAAAAAGTTGGAAGTTGCAAAGTTCACGGTACCGACAATGGTAAACTGATGTTTAGGGTGGGATGTCTGGGTCTAAAGTCAACCACTTGGGTCTGGAGCAGTACCTCAAGACATAAATCATCACTCACTTATTCCTTAACTAAAGTCTTTGCACTTACAGTGCTATTTGGCACCAAGAGGCACTTGCTACTTTTACAAATTACTCATACCATTCCCATTCTTTCTGTACAATTAGAAAGGTCAGTTATTTGGGAGCAGCCCAAGAATGGTTCCCCAGTTTAAGATGAATACAACAGCAGCCCTCTAATTGATATGACGTCTATCTGGCAAATTAGTTGTTCCCCTCAATTAGGCATTCTTGTAATAATCCTTGTCAATTTTCATCATACTGCGCTGAGTGTATGGATGCAAACATATGGTATTTGTTGCAGAAGATTTGCAGATTCAAACAGATTCCAAGATACTGCTAGACTTGTCTGGAATTTCTGAGGTAACAAACCAGTGTTGAAGATGTTTATCTTTATTAGATCATTGTTTATGAGCAATAAATATCACTTTTAGGAACCTCTTGGTACCTCATAATTAGGTCCTCACTGTTGCAATTTGAAGAATTGTGTTTAGAGGACTGATAGTTTCTGTAGATTATTTTTTACAAAATCAACCCTGTACATGTACATATACAAACAACATATCAACATGATGGCATATTTATAAACATACCAAGAAATAATTAAATGATCATGCACAGAAAATGTTATTGTACTCATAATCAAAGCTTAAGTGGTGGAAAATTAACATTTCTGGCAACTGTAATATTGATATTCCAGTTACCATTTTGCCATTCACTTTTTAATATTGCAACACTAAGGAAATAAGTTTTATTTGATGTTTTACTGATTGATGTTTTATTGACTTTGAAGGAATTTTTTCTTGTTGAAAGATACATTTTCAAAAGAAATAACAAATTGGAAAATTTCAACAACAAATGGAAACGACTGATACCAGTATTCATGGAATAATGTACAAGAATCCATATATTTAGATTGATATTTTCATTTTGAATGTCTCTTAAATAGTTGTTTTTTCCTATGTCCATATATTATGCTCAAACTCTGTAACCTTTGGGAACTAATAAAAAAAGAAGAAGTTTTATTTGATGTTTTATTGATGTGCAAGTTTTCAATGAGAGTCTGTGGGTGACCTGAAGACAGATTTACCATTCCTTGTAAAAGTTAAGGTGTATATAATCATTGAAGATTACATGACAAGATTTAGTTCTTTAAGGTCCCTTTCCACATGCATATGATTTAATTCCATTGAAGTCTACATACTCTGAATTGTTAACCCTTACATACAGTTCTGGAATATTACATAAAACCTTCTTTACATCAAATACCATCCTGAATTTTTCCTTTTTTTAACCCTTTATTGTCTTTATTATATTTTTGTGCTCTCACCATCTAGCAGTCCAGTTTAAGGGTTATTCTTTCTCCTTTATGCTGAGTAACAAGCAAGGCAGCAACAACTCAAATTTTTCAATGTCTTATGGTAAGTTTCGGATGGGATTCAAACCCCAACTGGATGATGAGTTGATACCCTACTGAGCTACATCCCCGGTTGATAGAAGACTTGTATCTTCTATAAATTTGCCAATGAGTGTTGATTTAGAAGCCTCAGTCTTAAGCTACAATGAACAAATCCTGGTTGTTTAAGAGTCTTGTAGTGGTCCTGGAAGTGAGGCACCTTGAGAGGTTCATGAACTCTGAAGGTATCGGTAGTAAGCCTGGAACTGTCATATCAGACTTGTGTATCTCCAAAACCTTTTCACTGCTTATAATCAAATCAATCATCATTTCAAAAGTTCACGGACTTAACATTTGCAGAATGATGAAAATCATGAAATAAATCATATCATAACGAGTAAATTATCATCTACAACTAAAAAATTCATCAATCAATTTCAATTCATTAATATTTAACAGAAAATTCTGATGAAGATTGAGGAAAATGTGATATATGTATCGCCTCCAATATTACAGTCCCAAGGGAAATGTTACATTTTCAAACTGCCGACTCATCAAATTTTACCTCTGCATATCAATAAATCAGCATCTGAATAACATTCCTTAAATATCTTGACCAAATTCCACCTGGAGCAATTATGTATCTTAAACCAAAAAAGTTTTCTCACATGAATTAAGACTACCTTGATAAACAAGTTTCAAAATATTTTCCTTTAAACAAATATTTTTCTTATGAAAATCTCTCTCCCATATCCTCTCCCAATTGACATATCCAAAGTTTATCTTACCTGTAAGCCAGGTATATAATTAAGGTATTCACTGTCCCCTTAACCTTCTTCCCACACCCAGTCATGTAGTGATGGAGAAGTACCTATATTATATAACAGTATCTACTGTGTAGGTATGAATGAGACAGGTAACCCACAGTGTGGGAAACATACCTGTCCACATTATATAATGTATCTATGTATGTAGGTAAATGGGAGGAGTGTGGGAAAATGTGGAGAGGGAGGGACAGGGAAATGGGGGCATGAGTTGTCCCCTTACCTTTGAGGCAACTGATGCAGAAAGTGTAAATATGAAATGATATATCTAGGAGTAAGACTATTGCTGTACGTGTTGGTGAGTACTTGTTGGACACTTAGTATCCCAATTTTACAGTGGTTTTTAGTTAATGTAGGAGAAATCTTACTAATCAATTTTCAAAAATAAAAATTCATTGTATTTTGATTTAATACATTTTAAGTACTTCATAGATGCTTATAATCCAGATTTGATCAAAAAATTTAGTTTATATACTTATCAAATGTTATTTAATTCTTTTTATAAATTTTGATTATTATTTACTTATATTGATTATATTTTATTGTGTTTGTATTATTATCAATTTAAACATTTGTACATGACAGATGCTTAGTATAAAAGTTTGACTTCAATCATAGATCAAATACACATGAAATGTATTTTTTTCATTATTTTTATCATTGAATCATCAGAATACTTTGCAAGTAATTGACTAAAGCTTGGTCCAAAATTTTCTTCAGCGCTGTACCACCCATGGTTAGCTAGTTCCAGCCGATGCTCGCAGGTTTTACCACAATGCATAGCCACAATGGTGTTGCAGGCTTTCTCCATGCAATAATACTAGCAGCTGCTATATAAGTGAAATAATCTTGAAAGCGGCGTTAAACACCATCTCACCTCACCTCATCAAATTGTTAATTAATTTGTTAATTAGGATATGAACAGTACTCAAGTATGCTGTTATGATATTGCTTTATTCAATCCTAAACTATTTTCCATCTGACAAACAAAAAAACCTTTAAGTCTGTTTTTTGAGTCAGTGCTAGTGCGTTTTAGGGTGAGTTCTAGTGCATTGTTGGGTGAATGCTTGTGTGAAAAAAAGTTAATACTTTTGTGGTTTTGGTTGATTAGCTGTGTGGATAAATATTTGTATGTTACTGGGTGAATACTAGTGTTGTGTTAGGTGAAAACTAGTTTAGTTTTAGGTGAGTTCTAGAGAGATTTTGGGCAAGAACTGGTGTGGTTTCGGTAAAGTACTTATGTAGTGTTGAATAAGAGTGTTAATTCTTTTAATTTAGTGATGTTTTGTTCTAAAATATGACAGAATGAGTATATATTAACACTGATTGAATGAAACTTTATTTATTTGAAATAACCACTAACTTCAATTTTCAAAAATTTTTCCCTTGAAAAAAATGTTTGGGAAGGGAAATACTTGACACACTTACTTTTTTTGTGTCAAGATATTATGTCTGAGTTGCTATTACCAAAAACAGATGGGCCTTGTGAGGATTTTCAATGCAGAAAAATAGTTAGCTTGGCCATTTGTTAGAAGATCCCTTTTTGATAAACTGGTCAACTGCAAAAAGTGTTAGAATATTCACTATATGTTTCAGAACAACAGTTCCATAAAGATGGTCCTTGAACTCAATGGTGAAGAAATACCTCTCTCAATTTGGCTGCGAGAGAAGACGTCTGAGGAGTCCTCCACCAATCAAAGATTCCCTGCCATCGCTTCAAGCCTATCACATGCCCTGCTAATTGCCCTGATACAGACAAACAGCCTGGTGGTCAAGAAAACAGACCTGGACAGATCATTAGTTGGTCATCAATTGACCTACATGTCAAGAGTTACTTAGATCCAACATCTTACTCTGAGGATCTGGAAAAACTAATCTACTAAGAATTCCTGAACTATTTCAAATCTGAACTTTAGCCAATATTTTTCTCTGAAGATCTGAATAAATTTTCCACACAGAATTAACAAATTAATTGTTCCATATTCCTATATCTAAGATCTGAACTGGATAAAACATAAAATCCTGAAGATATGATATTTTAATATCTGCACAGAGTTTCTGAAATTCTAATCCCTGCACTCAAGATCTGAACTATTTTCTAACATCTACATTGTTGATCTGAAATTTTTCTCAAATCTGAAATGAAGATCTGAACACTTTCTAATAAGATGTCATTGAGCATATATGACAACCACATTACCTGTGGCCCTGAAATATTCATGATAAGCATATATATATATATATATATATATATATATATATATATATATATATATATATATATATATATATATATATATAATCAGTAGACAACAGTGGTGTCTTCTCTTGTTAAATTCTCTCAAGTTTCATTCCTGTAAACTGGACTCTAAGAATAAGCTAAACTTTTAAGAACCAATCAAAAGCTAAACACTAAATAACCACAGACACTCACTTTACTTAAGTAAAGTAAGACCTAGCAAGTCTAACAGTTAGTATTGATAAGTAAATATATCTGAGCTCCAATTCATAACGTTTTTTTCATACTTTTTGCAATGTTGCCTCTTTCTAGGATTTTTCATGTGAAACTAACATTAGTTTAACATTATCCTTACACATCCATATCTTCTTAATCTGATTACTGTGTTTTGCCAAAAATCAAACCATAAATCTAAATTTGGATAATTCAGGCAATGGACCATTACCATTGGCATCGTAAATCTAATCAGGTAATCCTTTGATGGCAATAAAGACTTGATTTAACATCCAGAATAGCACAGCGAGGTACCTGGCTAAGTATAAGTATTCACTGATACCCTAGTTTTGTGAAAAGGAACGAAGATGTTAAAGTACCACTACTCATTTTCATAGTCACATTTGGTTAGGTGAATAGCGGTTTAACAAGGCTTTCAAGAGTATTTCACCTATAGCATGGCTGCTTGTATTATTGCAGGGTGAAAACCTGCAACACCATTGTGGCTATGCTTTGCGGTGAAACCTGTGAGCATCGGCTGAAACTAGGGAACCAAGGGTGGTTCCACGCTGAAATTCAGTGAAGCATTGCACTAAAACCTTACTGCCTGTAGAACAGTTCTCTACTGCAGACAAAGTTGCCAAGCCCCTGGCGGGAAAGTCACATATTTCAAACAGTAATAACGGTGTAATTTCATTAGGAAGTACTGGTTGTAGTTGTTTCATTAAAAAAAACTAAAGTAAATTTTTATAAAAAAGGTATATTTGAAGTTAAATGTTTAAATTATTCATCATAATTTAAGAGGTAATTTGAAGATATTCCCCGTCACTTCATACAAAAAAGATCTTTGAGTTCTTGAAGATAATAGTTGTTACTTCCTTTCTTATAACTCAACTTTATGAGGACAGAACAATGCTAATATTGGTGCTTCACTGTGGTGGATGCAAGATACATAAAATAAAGATTGAATGTACATCGCATTGTGGAAAATAAAGACATTATCATCATCATCATATCATCATCATCATCATCATCATCATAATCATCATCATCATCATAATCATCATCATTATCATTATCATCTTCATGTTTATATCAAAATGGAATTATAAACATTGTGGTGATGTGTATAAGATTAAAATGGAGGGTATCCACAAACTCAGTTAAGTCATAAGTCTAACTGTAATGACAGGAGGTGGGGGTCTGCTTCACAAAGAGTGATTAACCTGAAGATGTTCTTGATGGGTACTCACGACCACATGGATTACTTCACAACCACTTTAACAACAGGGCTGGCACCACAGCCTCCTCATCAGCATAAAATGCTTTTATGGTTTTAGGCACTCCACTCAAAGTGCTGCAATGACCCTTGATAGCCTTTGATACTCCTGACATGCACGGTAATAGTCGGTGCATGCTGCACAATTAAGCCATCTGCCAGGTAGGTCCCTCTAACTAGATTTACGATTTCCATCCCCTGCCCCCCATTCACACAGATTACCTGCTCATTGAGGTTGTGCGTGTGTGAGGGCGGGGGATTAGTGGTTGCTGATGGAGGGGTGGAAAAAAGGGCTAGGGGGGATGGTGTGTTGCTTAAGCTAACATATAGGACAGATTGCCTTGGAGTTGGATGGGAAGTGACTAGGGTGTTGCTTGGAAGAGGGTGGGAGGGGGTATCTAGGATGTTACCGTGGAGGGGGTGGAGGGGTTGGTGGAGATGTTTTTAGGGGGGGGGGGGAGTTACAGTAATGCTGATAAAGGATGATTTTGGTAGAAAGAGAGGGACGATGTTGCTGGTATAGGAGGGCTCTGGTGGTTGGAAAAGGCCTTGGGTATTGATGATTATTGGTTATCGGGGTTGGACCAGGGTGTCAAAGCTAGGGGTAACTATGGTGTTTCAAATACTTGGGATTGGGGAGGGAGAAATACTATGGTCATACTGATAGAGAGGGCGAGCTAGAGAGTTGCTGATACAGCAGATAGGCCCATCTGTTTCTTGTAGATGTTATTGTGGTGGGGTGAGACTAAGGAAGAGGGAGATCTTTGTAGTTATGGAGAGGAGAGGGGGTGTATTTTGGGGGGATGGCGAAAGGTATGAAACAGGTGGTTGGAAGGAAAGTGAACTGACTGACTTACCTGTGTATTAGAGCTAGATCTACCTGGAGTGTATCGGTACATCTAGCTCTGACTTCAGGTTAGTTCATGTAGTGATTGATACATACTCCGAGATAAGATACATTTTGGAAGAAAAAGTTCTGATAAGACTGGAAGAAAAAAAGATGTGAATTGGGTTGGGAAAATGATTAGATTGTGAGTATCTCAGACTATTTCTAAATCTCTGAATGAAGCAGTTCATGGATTAGTTTTGTTAATTTTCAAAGTTGCCTTAAATTTACTCTTACCAGGTATATGTTAAGATATTTTATAACAGTTAGGAAACATAAATTTATTGCGTTGTAATATTATTTTTTTGTCTTGAAACATTCTTAGTTAGCCCATCTTAAAAGCACTGTAGTATGCTCTCTAAGGAAATTAAGACATCTCTAAAATTGCATATCAAATGTTATCCATTCTAATATGAACAAAAAATGTCAAAAATCCTTTCCCTAATATAACTCAAATCATTAAAGAATGATAACACTAAAATTGCCCCATGCAGTTATCGCTTGATATGTGACTCCTTATTCAAGACTATGGTTAATAAGGTTGAGTAATGGGATATTTTACAAACTGAAGAAAATACATTTTCCTTACACTAAAAATTTGGGGGAAAATATAAGAAAGTTAATTTGACTTAAAGTGCTAACCTTTCCTAGATGATTCCCCTTGGCATAAATCTTGTAAATTGACCATTCGACATTGGCTAAGTGATCAGTTTACAGAAATTGCTCATAAACTCATAAAAAATAAACAGGGATTGTAAACTTGATATAGAGACTGTACAAAATAATTCTAAGGACATAAGATAAAGTTTTAAGTGTCCTATGTAATGTTTATACCCCTTGATGTAAGATTACAGACAGGGAACAGCAAGCACAAGTATTCAACACTTTTGAAAATTTACATTCACCAGCATTGACCATTAAGCAATGTTTCAGAGATATAAGATTGTTTATAAATGTAAATATCATTCCATGTGACATTTTGTACCTATGGTGTATGTAATAATGATAAACATTTTTGTAATTTTTTAGGGACAAAAAATCCCTCACGAGATTTGATCAACAAACTTTCAGTATAAGCACTGACTGTACCATTTGCTCATCCACTCAACCCCTGAGACTTCTCAAGAGATATCACTTGTTCAATCGCTCAGGAGGTTCAGCTTGCTTCAAAGGGAAAATATATACAAAAATTCGATATAAGTATAAAGTCAATAACTTTTCCTGCCGTCACAGTACCTATCAAACATCAAAAACAACAGGTGGCTACATTTTATTGAACTTCTTTCTAATCTTTATAAATTCACAAAGTTAGGCCAATAAATTACAGTTACATAAGCGACAAATCATCAAAAAATCAATAAACACTGTGGGATCAAAACAGTCTTGCCTTTGTAATGAACACTATAGAAGTATATTAATTTTATTAAAACTTACCTGCTTTAATATACTATCTTCAATATATATCTTGTTTAAAATTGAATGTTTTGATCTTTTCTGTGTTATATATATATATGAGTGCATGTCTCTATATTCATCTAACCAATCTATCAAAGAGATAGTTTCCCATAAGAAAATACCTACCGGTATAATTCTCATATAAGAACTTTATTATGAATACTGTATATTTTTTAATTCAATTACATGTGCTGCATACTTGATTTTACAACATTTTCAATACTTTTTCAAGTATTCATGTTAGTTTGATAATTAAGGTTTGTCAACAATGTGATAAATTGATTTATTCTAATCACAGGGACGGTGGCACGTTTTAAAGTAATTAAATCATCTGTTGTTTATTGATCAAAGGAATGTTTATTGATCAAAAGAATGTTCATTGATCAAAAGAATGTTTGTTGATCAAAAGAAGCAGTTTTAAAACGAACATACCATACATACATCCATTTCCCTATATCAAACGATTAAAAGCGTTCACACAAAAATGGCTACCAGTGATTTCTGCTTGATACTTAATGATTTCTTTTACAATAATGGATGACAAAGATGAGTAATGAGATGGTTAATCCTTTAGTTTACATAATTGGCACAAACTAATGTTTATAAGGACAAATTTGAAGAAATAGCATTTTTTTTTAAAACTTCTTACTACTCCTTAAAATAATAATTTTATTCAAATTTATTCTTCATTTCCCTAGACTATCATTTCCCTTTATCTTTCTTCAAAACCAATTTCTTCATGCTCAGACGGGGGCGGGATAGTGCAGTGGTAAGCGCGTTCAGCTTTGGATTAATAGGTCCGTGGTTTGAACTGTTCTACAGGCAGTAAGGTTTGGGTGCAATGCAACACTGAATTTCAGCGTAGTACCACCCATGGTTTGCTAGTTGCAGATAATGCTCGCAGGTTCACTGCATTGCATAGCCACAATGGTGTTGCAGAATTTCTATCTGCAATAATACTAGCAGCCATGATATAAGTGAAATACTCTTGAAAGCTGCGTTGAACCCAAAATCACATCACCTCTATCAAAGAATACCTCAGTCCAACCGTCCCTTTAAGGACTGATTGATGCGTACCTGCCTGAATAATTGTGTCAGATAGCGGGGAGTGAAGACACAGTGAAGGTATGTAGATACTATATCTAGTCTGGAGGAACTATAGATAACCTCTCGTCCCGACTCACACCGCCCCAGACACTTGCCGAGACACTCCCCCACTCTCTGCCTATAAATACTAATACAAATATATACATATACATCATAGATTCTTGTATACTTTATTCATATTTTTGGAAACAGTCGTATAATTTACATACATTAATAGATTAAATGCATTTCAGACAATTCACAATACATGACTATCTCAAAAACATAAAAATTAAATGACCATATTTAATTTTGGTTTGATGAACTTTTTACAACTATAACTTGTTTTTTGTTGTGTGTAAAAAGTATTACCGAAAAAAGTTTCATCATGCCATCAGATATGAAACTTTTAGAGTGAATCAATAAGTGTGACACCATTCAGCGTGGCAAATTTAGAGGACTCACAACTCACAAAAGGAATGTTCCGTAATAGCATAATCGTAACCTTCATACAATGGGTTGAACATGAACAGAAAAGTGATTCTGTTTTTAACCAATAATCTTCCTGAATGTAAAATTAGAAAGATTTTTGTAAATTACAATAAAGTATAAACGTGAAAAATAAACATATACTGTAAAATCATTTATTTTCGCGCAAACATAAAAAATGACTGATTCGCGGGGTTTAATTTTCGCGCATATCGACTAAGCATTAGCAAAAATTTGGTGAGCAAAACTACATGCACCGTGCAGCAAAGATTACACTGAAACTAGTAATAAATAACTTATGAAAACAATATTTATTCAAAAAGTCAATGATAAATTTTTTTTTATTTATTGTCATTAAACGGCCTCAAGTTTTGAAGTGGTAACAATACCTGTCGCCAAGTTTTCCCGGAAGTAAACATTCGGAACGGTTAAGTGTGATCTTTAACTCCAAATAATAGTGTTTGAATGATGTGACTTCTCGAGATCTCGTTCAAAGAAATACCATACCGAACTGAAAATATACGCACCGAATCGAAGCTCAAGCGTACCGCAATCAAAACATCAGGACATGCATATTGGCGATCAAGAGTGGATTCCGCCAGGCCGGATTATTGTGATGACTGTGTTTGCACAACAAACAACGTGCATATCGGCGTACGATGTACACACTTGTGAGAGCTCTAATTAGTGACTCGTCATTAATGAACGAACCAAACATTCCTGTGAGTAATAAAATGTGTCAACCAAATAATTTGTCTGTTATTGGTTTTCTTCATGTTCATAACTATAATATTTCGCGATGTTTTATTATTCGCGCATTATGGCTTTGCGCGAATTAAATTAAACCCCCGCGAAATATTATGATTTTACAGTATATCACCTGGTGATTTTGATATGAATTTAGTATAAATAAAAGTAATTTAGACAATGAATGTACATAACGTGTTATATCTATGATCCACCTATCTATTTTCTTTAAAAAATGTTTTGAACCTACATCCTCGGAGTCAGGTAACAACCAAATAAATGACCATACCAACACCACCAGCAAATATATCATCCTATCCGCACTAGTAGATATTATTTTTTAAGACCTTTGACAGATTCAAACCCATACCCCAGTCAGGCAACAACCACAGCATTGACCAGAGCAACAACCCATTCAACCACCAAGGATACCTCCAGATTGAAAGTTTTTACATCTTTCTGAGAGAAAAAATTCTTGTCAAAAAAATTACATGTGAGTCTAGCCAGTAGATAGACAAGACCGAGAGAGTGTGAGACAACTCACATCAACTGGATGAGAAGGCAGTGAGCTTGGCAGGGTGATAAGATTACTACAACTAAGACATACCTGCCTGCTAGCTATTCCACTTAATCCTGCAACAAGCAACCTGCTGATGAGACACGTTTGTTTTCTGGGCCAGATAACATGTCTGCTTCGAGATGGATGGGCAGAGGGGGGGGGAGAGAAAACAGTTGCACTCAGATAGTATAGTATGTTAGTGTGTACGAGATAGGTAGGTGAGTCAGGGAATGAGATAAAGGGCAAGAAGAAATGATAGGCAGGGTAGTCAGGAAGGGTAGTAAGAAAATGAGAGTGGATAGTAAATGAGAAACAGCATGGAGAGAATGTTAGAGATAAGATATGTGAGAGACTGAGCAGTAAGTGAAGGTTAGAGACACACAAGGTGTGAGACAGGATTGTCTCTGCATATGTGAGATACCAAAGTGTCAGTCAGGATGAGGAAGACAGACAATGTGAGAGACAAGATAGTAACTGGAGGTGAGAGATAAACCAGAGTGTTAGTCTGGATGTGAGAGACAAGATAGTAACTGGTGGTGAGAGACATATCAGAGTGTCAGTCAGGATGTGAGAAACAAGATAGTAACTGGAGGTGAGAGATATACCAGAGTGTCAGTCTGGATGTGAGAGACAGGATAGTAACTGGTGGTGAGAGACATACCAGAGTGTCAGTCAGGATGTGAGAGACAGGATAGTAACAGATGGTGAGAGACATACCAGAGTGTCAGTCTGGATGTGAGTGACAGGATAGTAACTGGTGGTGAGAGACATACCAGAGTGTCAGTCAGGATGTGAGAGACAGGATAGTAACAGATGGTGTGAGACATAGCAGAGTGTCAGTCTGGATGTGAGAGACAGGATAGTAACTGGTGGTGAGAGACATACCAGAGTGTCAGTCAGGATGTGAGAGACAGGATAGTAACAGATGGTGTGAGACATAGCAGAGTGTCAGTCTGGATGTGAGAGACAGGATAGTAACTGGTGGTGAGAGATATACCAGAGCATCAGTCTGGAGGTGAGAGACAGGCTAGTAACTGGTGGTGAGAGACATACCAGAGCGTCAGTCAGGATGTGAGAGACAAGAAAGTAAATGAAGGTCTGAGACACTAAAGTGTAAGTTAAAATGTGAGAGACAGGATATTTAATGGAGGTATGAGATACCAGAGCGTCAGTTAGGATGAGACACACAAGGTGTGAGAGACAGAGAGTGACTGGAGATGTGAGATAACAGAGTATGAGTTAAGACATAGGAGACAGAGATTGGCTTGACGTGTGAGATACCAGAGCATCAGTAAGGATGTGATAGACACACAAGGTGTAAGGTAGTAACTGGAGGTGATAGGATAGAGAAAGGGGTTGTTAGAGGGTAAGAGAGAAAAAGACAATACAGATAAAGTATGATGACTGGATGGACTCACAAGGTATGAGAGATACTTAGAATGTAAGATACAGGCCACGGGTATAGGAAGTGTGGTAAAGATTCAGATATGAAATTATTTAAATTGTGACAAAAGCATCACTTAGACTAGAAAGATACAAAAAAAATTGTGAAAACATCCCACAAGAAGGTCATAAGCTTGATTGAAATTGTTACAATAAAACTGAGAAAGTATAGAGATAGAGAAAGACTTGAATCAAGCCAGGTTTACAGGAGAGGCCTTGCTTTGGCAGTGAAGACATATATACTCAATATATAATACTCAAAGAAGTTAGACATCATGATCCAAATTTGGTCAATCAGATTGAGAAGGGAACCATGAGAGATCCACTGATAGAGAGAGAAGAATCAATCAGGGTTTGTAGAAGACGCCAATCACACACAAAGAAGCTAATAAGGATTATACAAAACTGGTCAATAAAACAGAACAAATCTGACAGATAGAGAGGGAGACAAGATTTAAGCCAGGGTTACAGAAGAGGCCTGACTTTCACAAGCTGATTTATTCTGGCCTGTCAGATGTGTAGGTGTGTTGGTATGATGTGGTATGATGTGGTATGATGTGGTATGATGTGGTATGCTGGCAGTGTGTTGGCTGTCTGTAGAGATCACAGCACTGTCAAGATTATTTTTCTCTTCTTCACAAATCCATCCATGATACATTTACAAAGTGGGAATCTAAACAATGGCTGCTGACAAGATCTGTGGGGCATGATTAGGTTGTGAAGACGATACCTCTGATCACATCATTTGTTTGAACACTCTGGTGTAGATGTCCCGCCAGGGGCTCAGCAACTTTGTCTGCAGTAGAGAACTGTGCTACACGCAGTCAGGTTTGGGTGCAATGCTACACTGAATATCAGCGCAGTACCACCCATGGTTCGCTAGTTCCAGCCGATGATGGCAGGTTTCACCGCAATGCATAGCCACAATGGTGTTGCAGGCTTTCTCCCTGCAATAATACTAGCAGCTGCGATATAAGTGAAATAATCTTGAAAGCGGCGATAAACACAAACTCACCTCTAGTGTAAATGGTTTCACAGTTTGAAATGATAAGAAGGAATGGTTCTTTTAAACGTTTTTAGGAAAATTTTGGGGACAATTTTGAGTTTGTCCCATGTTTTATTAATGTTAATTTTCATTTTAAATTCATCAAGAACTTGGGATGTTCTTGTAAATTTTATCTCAAAACTACAAAAGGAGAGTTTGTCTACAACAAATAACTTCAGGGTAAGGTTATTTCAGATTAAATGCAGTTTTCACGCTTGTTCATCCTGTCTCAGGTAAAATGTATATGCTTCCGCTTCATTTACATTTACCCTGGGATATATCCTCATTAAATGCTATGTGCTGTGACCTTCAATACAGCCAATCAAACAGTTTTATTTTGATGGTTCACGATAAAATTTCAGCCAACCACAGAGAGCCTTTTATACTATAGTTGGCTTTCATGCAACATGGTGACGTCCTTAGTTGATCGAAATAAAAAGAAATACTATTTGCCAATTACGTAGGTGTGTTAACTGTTTGAAAACAGTGTTGTGAGAAACCTGTACGAAAGAGAACACAGTTGGAAACCTGCAAACAAGGTAGCACAATCTTGATATTGCCGACTGGCATTTCAAGCGTTGCCATTGGTTGACTATTTTTAGATAGCTCTTAAGTCATAGGTCTCAGGACGTATCATATAGTGAGGGATATATCCCAGAGTAAATGTAAGTGGAGAAGGAACGCATACATTTCATACATGGCATAAACTGAGAATGTCAATGGAGGTTTTTAGGGTCTGAAAAGGGCCTTTTTCGAGTCGCTTCAATGTTTTCTTTTCTAAGTGATAAAAACTATATGTTACACATGAACATTGCTTTTGAATTGATAGGTATGCTATCAATCTTTATTAGTCTATCACATTGATATTGTTATGTTTTATCATTCACCTAAACTTAAATGATCGAGCTTCAGCTATCCAATAGGAATAACAATTACTCGGTGTACAATAAAAACGTGCATTTGTGATCATATTTTCGACAAATGATTTGTTTTAATTACGACTGAAAAAGATGATTAACTTTGATATCATGTCAAATCAAACAAATAAACTTGGTAACACGGTCTCCGAAAAATCATTCTTGACAATTTTCTTAAAATCGTTTTTTTTTCAATACCCGATCGGGTGACGCCACCTGAAATCACGTAAACCTGCCGAAATTGGATAATATGCCATGTATGACATTTTAACCTGAGACAGGATGATGCTTGCCAATAGAACCCCTTACAGAGCTATTTGTCCCATGTAACAGAACGTTACGATAATTAAAGACAGATAGTATACCTACCCAGTTGTTTGATGGCCTTGCAAAGTCACAGGTCACCCAAACAGCGAAAACCATGCCCATCTTTGCTGTGAATTAATTGATAATGTTAAAAAGGATTAACTTGAAATTAGCTTTATATAACTTGTCTCAGAGCAATAAGTCCATGTAACAATTCAATTCTACACAAGGACCAGAAAGAAAGTACATCTGAGATTGCCATCCAAGAGGTAGGTCACCTAAAAAAAATTGTGAATCGTGCCCATCGTTGCTGAACCTCAATGTATAGTCGAGAAAAACCTAGCTTGAAATTTGCTATTGACAGACAGATGGACAATACCGATTTTAACACCCCCAAACTTTGATAAAAAGACATAAAGACAAAAATACTAGCTTGAAATGTACTTGTAAAAAACAAACCTTAAGAACGTCAGAGAAATATGTCCAGGTACCAGAACAATACTACACAAGGTAGATAAAAGACTGTCAGTATACTTATCAGTTATGTAACTGCCTCACTAAGAAGGTCACCTGACCAGTGCTAAACCATGCCCATTGAGGCTGGAAACCAAATGACAGTACAAAAAAGAAATTATTTGAACTCCCTTCAGAGTAATATGTCAAAGTCACATACAACTATACAAGGTAGGGAAAGAAAGTATATCTATCATTTGTGTGGTTGCCTTGTCTAGTTTCATGTTACCCAACCAGAAATAAACCATGCCCATTGTTGCTGGACTTCAACTGACAGTATTAAGAGAATTACCTGGAAATGAACTTGAATGAACAACGCCAAAGAATTTCTCAAAGTCATATGTCAAAGTAATCATTGATGATTAAACATGGTGGAGAAAGACCTTTGTGTTCACTTCAAAGAGGCAGGCGACCAAACCAGTGGATAACTGCGCCCATTGTTGCTGTAAATCAATTGACAGTGTAAAAAGAAATAACTTGAACTGAGTTCTGAGAATAATCATTATAGTTGCCAAGAACAATAATATTATGTCAATTTAGTGATACAGTACTATACATTTGTACCTACATAGAAAGTGTACCTATATGAGAGAGAAAATCTGACAGTTAACATCGCACCACTTAACCGCAGCAATCACTTGCAGGAACCAGTCGCAGGAACCGTACATTTTATTACCTCTTTTAACCAAATTGATGCCATTTTTTTCTCCAGACTCTTGTAGACATTGCCAAAACATTTAGGGATGAGTATCGTAATAGATAAAGACATGTCTTGCCTGCAAGGTGGTTGTGAGAATATAACATGCAAGTTTCTCACACATTTCTTGCAATAAGGGTGTAGATAAACTTACTTCCAGTTATCAAAATTGTCAGCTGAAAAAGATAATGTCTCTTTTTAAATGTTTTCGTCTTTTATTGCTCATGACTAGGAATGAACCTTACATCTGATATAAACGTGTTTTGTCGATAGCTTTTGACATTTGTGGTGTTAAGACTTGACAAACTTGTTTGAAAATGTCTTTTTTCTTTAAAAAAGTGTTAGTTTTAGATTTATAGTCAATAAAGTATTTGCCTCGTAAATAAAATCTCTTGATAATGTATATGCGGTTGCATTATTCTGAAATTCTAATTCTGAATGACACCAAGATCTGCTTTGGCAAATCCTCAATATAATAAATCAAAAATTCATTATCATGATTTAGAAAAAGATGAGTTTATTGACTTACAAATTTGTATACAATAAATTCATCTTTATTTTAGATGTCCAAATTTTAAATATGAAAATTTTTGGCTTCTTTAAAACTTATACACAGTTTTACAGTAAATATATTAAATATCATTGGACAACTTTTACTTCTTGTAGATCTTCCAATATATCAATATTTGTAAAGTAGAAAAGTTACGTAATTAGTAAATTTTAGTTAAATTTTCCCTCAAAATATTTTTTACACCATCTTAAATCTTTCAAAAAATAAGTTGATACTCAAATCATATCCATATCTTTATTATTTAAATATACCAACTTATTTTCAAATATGTTTTTTATTTAAAACCAGACAAGTGATTCTGAACATTAATTATTTCAAATTTTCCCTAAAGATGTTTGTATCCCAATCTTATTTCTATAAAAGTATTATCATCAACTCATAACAATATTTATAAACAAAATAAAATGATTTTCCATCACTTAAATTCATTGTTTTACACCAGAAAAGTTGTTCCAAAGTTCTTTCCAAGTATTATGATAATTTTGTTTATATCCAAAGTTCCACTTATCATTCAAGTCTTCAAACCTATCACGTCAGACACATGTTGTTTAGGAGAGCATTTACCTTCAAACACAGACAATCGACCTCGTTTCAGAGCTATAACTTCAGAATTGCAACATAATTCAGTTATGATAAGGCAATTTATGCTAGACAACTTGCTTTATCAAAATTCTTACTGATACTAATGCTTTTCTTCAGGGTACAATATACATCTTCAACATAAACAAGGTAATAGAGATTTTACAGCATCAAAATCAAACAAGTGTTTGTGATAATGGAGAGGGTTCATGAATTTCTAGGTTAAGACCATTTGGTACCTTGTGAAAACAGAACATGAGTCCGTTGATGTTGAATTTTTTTTGTCTAAGTTGAGTTGCTCTTTTTCTTAAAATTGTTTTTCAAGATATCAACATTTTACTGATACTAATGTTTTTCTCTGAGTTTAACATACATCTTAAAGATAAACAAGGTAACTGAGATTTTACGAGCATCAAAATCAAACAAGTGGTTGAGATAATCCAGAGAGTATTAATTTCTAGGTTATGACCATTTTGTACCATGGAAAGAAGGACTGAGTTCTCTCTAAAGTTTTCTCTAAAATGACGGTGCTTTTTTTCTTCAAATTATTTTTCAAGATATCAACATTCTTTTTCCTTTTGCTATAACATACATCTTGGAGATGGAGATTTTATGAACATCAAAATCAAACAATTGTGTGTGATAATCAAGAGAGTTCATGAATTTCTAGGTTATTACAAGTTGGTACCTTGTGAAAGAAGGACAGGGTTCTTGCATGTTAAAGAGTTTTCTCTTAAAAGGAGTCAAAAGTTTTCTTAAAATTCTTTTCATGGTATGAAATATTAGGGTATTTATAATTGTGTTTGTGAATTGACATCAATGTTATCACAAATGTAAGACAAGAAAGACAATTGTTTGACACTATCATGGCAATGTTTCCACTGCTAACATTAATTCAAATGAGATAAATTTACTAGTTTTAATAAATTGGGAGGAAGCGTGATAAGCAAAAAGTTGTGTGAAATTGACTGCTGTCACAAATTTGAAAAAAGGTAAGCTGCCTGAGATGTAACAAAAATAAAAATTCAGAGTCTTTATTACCCACTATGTAGTTTGTCACATTAGTTTGAGACATTGGGCACAATGATTATGAAATGTAATATTGACGCCAACGTCACCATATTTGACTTTTGTCTGAAGAATTCTCCAACAGGGGTTGTCATTGAATTGGGAGACTTTGGTTCATATGTGTTCACAAGCACACAAAGTACCATGATGACCTTTAAAATAGGTCAAGGTTACCAAAATTGACTGCTGTCTGTGGAATCTTCCAGTGGTGGCTGCCAGAAAATTTAAAGGGACTGAGTGTGTATGTAATATCATTTTTAAAGAATTTGAAAAACAGGTAAATTGCCGTGGTGACCTTCAAAATTCATTCAAGGTCACCATAACAGGCAGGAGTCTACATAATCTACCAGTTTTGGCTTTCACAAAATTGAAGACTACAGGTACAAAGGTTACTGTGAAATCTTGTTAACAAGAGTCAAAGTGCTGTGGTGACCTTGAAAATAAGGTCAGGGTAACCCAAATCAACTTGTGTCTGCGTAATCCCCCGCGTTTACAAGAATCTGAATGTATGTATGTACATACACTGCTGAATACAATGTGTCTTGGTCCATGTTTTAGTTGGGAATAAAGAGCTATAGCTCAATCTTATATATGTTGTAAATTTGTAAAAGATGTCAAAATTGGTAGTAATTATGGCTTGATTCCTAGGGTCATGTGGCCCTTGAAGCAGTAGTTACTTGTTTTTGAGATTCATCTCTCAAGGACAAGAGATTATTAAGAAGAAGTTTAAGATATAAAAAGCAGACAGACATATGGAAAGATCCTTGGTGTCGTAATTACCATACCATAGGTCCATTAAACAATCAGACCTAACGAGGTAAAAGTTGAAAAGTTTCAAAAGCTGAAATTTTTCATCACAGAAAATGAAACCTGTTAATAAATTGACGTCAAATGTCTAAAGGGATATTCATATGTGATTTTGAATAACAATATGTTTGTCAATGTCGGTGGTCCTGGTATACTCTCCTAGGTAGAGACAGTCTACTATAAGAGACTCTCATTAGCTCAATTGTATGATAAAATTGACATCTCCACATATCCGAACACACCATAAGGATATCCTGAAATCAACACTCCTTCCATGCCAAACTGTATCAAATTTAAATAGAGCTAAATCAACATCAACTGAAATTGACATGTAAATCTCTTTAGGTAAATCAGGGATACAAAATCTCTGAATTGAATTAGAATAAAACTTACTGATACTGAAATCACATCAGTTTCATTTATTATCATTTATTATATTTTCATATGCAAAATTAATATTGCCAGTTCATTAATTATTTCAAGAATTTTTTATTTAAAAACTTTCTTTTCAATTCTTCATCCCATATTTACAGATCTCATTTTAAAATCAATGAGAAAAATGTAGTCATTTGCTAGATAGCTTTGTACCTGGTTTTGTAAAATTCCTTTTTCTCTTTCATGTTTCTGTCAAGGTTTTGACAATCAAAAGGTTAAAAAAATAAAATCCAAATTGGTATTTCTTTTATGTCTGTGTATAACCTCGAAGCAATCTGAAATTTAAAACGATGGTTCACAAATTTTGACCAAGATGACCATAAGTTGAAACTTCTGCTATTTCATAATTATTTTTTTAGGTGTTCATTTGGGCTCCAGTATGGTCTTCACAAATAGCTCAGGTATTCCAATTGCACAGTCTTTCAACTTTTCAAAGGTACCAATCCCATATTTATGACAAATGACTATCGGACAAAAGCTTTCCAAAATTAATTTTCAAAGAGACTAGTTAAAAACCCTTGATACTTTTATTATTGACAAGTGCTTGATAGTTGACTCCCATAAACATCTATGGTTTCAGATGTGAAGTTGTATAATGTTTTTGAGAAATTAACCTCCATCAGACTAGCCTTATTGTCTTGTTTACATGTATATGCATAATATTTTTCTGCCTAATTATATTAAATTGTGTCAGAAAAAAGTTATTGACAACTTATTATGCATAATTCAATTTCAATACCTTTCCCTCCCATCTGAAAAGAGATCTCTCAAAATAAGTTATATCAATATAAAGAAATAATTTTTTGTTGTAGCAAACCATTTAGAAATAAATATGTTAAACATAACAACTATAAGTCCAAAATAATAAGAAATTTTCACAAGTATTGTATTAAAAGTTTTGATACGTTTGATATTGTGAAGTCATTATTTTTCAATATCAAGTATAACAAATTTATACAAACAATTGATATTATACATTTGAATAAACACTGGAAACTCAATCTTAATTGCGCTGTCAACAATATCCACTCGCACGTTATTATAGTCATCAACAAAACCAATCATTTACAGCTGGAAAGGTCACCAAGAAAAAACATTATTCCAAGTAATTATTTATATCTTTACCATTTTACATTTGGCAAAAGCCATTTTCATTGTTATTAGTAGTGGATAATGGTTTTCAGGCAATTGCGCTTTATCAGCAGTTATTCTAATTTTTGAAAAAAAATGTGAAATGTCATTCAGTTCTTATTTGACATCATGTTCATAGTTCGGAATAAACAGAGCTATAAAGGCTTTGATATACGAGATCTTTTAATGATTAAGAGTTTCTGAACATGAATTTTAATTTGTTTGGACAATCCTACTCAATGTACTGTCAAAAATGTCCTTTTTCATAATTCTCATAAAAATTTCAAAGATTATTTAAACCATAATGTAGGCCTCTTGGATTCATTATTTCAAAATCAACAATGATTTTGCAGAAATTTACTTAAGTAATGTTGATGAGGCCATATCAATTATGAGTAAATTTATGATCATGAACATCATTGTGATTATGATTATGAGAATGTCTCTTGACATTCCAGCATACTCAAAATATCACTTAAATGTTTCAGAAATTTCCTTACCTTATAATATATACCAAAAACATTTGCCAAAATCTTTTCACAAAATCAAATGGACACCAAAACATTTTCATTGTCTCAAACTGAAAAGGACAAGATCATATTAGCATAACGCAATCACCAGGTGTCAAATTCATTTTTGCTGATGTATTTATAAATATGATCAACATGTCAACTCTATTTTTTCAACCTCCAAATAAAATCAAAATCAATGGTGTCTTGAGAATCAAAGGCCCACGTTCAAATCCTGGAGGGAGCGGGATAGCACGGTGGTTAAAAAATTCGCAATGATTTTTTCCAAAATGACGATGGCTGTAACTCTTTATTTCTACTCTCTGTTTAAACAAATAATTTGATTTTTATTATCATCAGGGATGACAGGATACAAAATGAATAATATTTGTTCTTATAATATGTATGGTTTCAGCATAAACAGCAATATGGCAGATGCTATTTTATAAATTTTTGGCATAATTTTGGAAATTTTATTTCTTCAAATTTCACCAAATTAATCTATGTTTATCCCAAATTATCTTCAGAGGGTCAAACACCTTACAGCGAAACTAAAAAGTTTCAAGCAAAACCACAGGCAGCCGTTTTAGTGTGAACACCTTTTAATAAAATAATGTAAGGTAAATTTAATCACACAGCTTTTACTAAACATGTTACTTTTGTTTGAGAACTGATTCTTTCAATGAAAAAGAATTGCTTGCAATAGTTAACAATTATTTTCTATTCTTTAGATCGCTTTGTTGACCTTAAAACATCTTACTGCCCCTTTAAACCATCAAACCAAAATTCCAGAAAATTTCTCACCTTTGAATATTCCTCAGGTGTGATTTCATCTCAGTTTGCTGGTAATGAAGTATTCAAGCCCAAAATAGATTATTTCTAAAACATTTGTGTGCGTATTCACATAATGATAAAAATAGAGAAAATATTTTGAGGTGGTTAACACAAAATAAAACACAAATATCTTTGGCAAGATAACAAAACAGCTGGATAGAGGAAACCGAGATACAGATTTGAGTCATACACTTCTCATAAAAATCATGATTTCATGAAAAAAAAATCATCAAAATACCTCTTGATTTAAGGAATATTTCTAAAGAAGAGGACAGAAAGTCTTGTACAGCTCACTCTTCGGAGAATATGCTAATTCTTTTACATGTAATAGGTAATTTCAACAAAAATGATCTAGATTTCCACTTGGTAGAGAACCTTGTACATATGTTGACATAAGTAATAGACTGAACTGTTCCCTTTTTTTCGACAGATGAGTCATAAAAATGTAACCTTTGTCAACTTTTGATCAAAATGTACTATGATATCATATTTTCTATGATTTGCCTTGTATATGCAGTGATGAAAGATAAAAATTATGTTTATATTTGAAAGAACATTCAAGCATACTTTCAAATGGTAATAAGAAGTACATGTACATTGTATTCATGCCGATATCTGCAGAGATGTAAATTAATTTAAGGATAAAAATTTCAGCATAAAATCTCCACGGGCTAAAAAATCAATTTAACAACTAATGACTAATATGGTACTCCTTGGGTGAATCGTCTAGGTTACTACCAAACATGGTCGTGTGGAGATAGCTCGTTAATTTCATGACCTCATCAGTAGAGTGACATATCTCTGTTCTTTTCACAAACACACTTGTCAATTTCTCAATCCCCTTGTACTCTTAGCAGTAATTTGATGTTCGTTCATCACATTTTTCCAAACATCAAAGAAATCATCTCAGAAATGAGTCTTAGAATGAGTGAAGAAAGCAAAAATATTTTAGAAGAATAAATGACAATGAGAAAGAGTGATTTAATACAGCTATAATAAGCATGATCTTCTGATTCTATTTGTTGATATTTATGAAAAAAAATTATGTAATATGTATAATGTGTAAAGTTTAATGAACAGGATTGTCATAATGTAATTCTTAATCTGTCATCAATGTTCATTTTTTCTTATTTGTAAATTCTTATTCACCATCAATATAATCAAAACTTAGAAATGTTATCTCCTTTTGTCTCACAATACATCTAGGGAAATTACCATGAGGGCCATCTTACTTACAGACCAATATCATCACCATTATTATCACCAAACTTTAGATTGGTTGATCTCACATCTCAATTCTTAGATGTATGCAATGTCGACAGTCTGAGAAGTCAGCTAAGAGCTTGTTAAAACTAGATTAAATTGATTGTCCTAAAACATGACTTTCAAATAGGTTAAATCCTTATATCTGTAAGAAAGAAGATGTTTACAAGCCTGATTTTCTGGCCTGTTGGGGTTAAATGGGTAATAAAAAAAAGTATGTGGGAAAAAAAGTTAAAAATTTGGTATTTTCTTGTTTTCATTGAATTAAATATGGCCATATGAAATTGAAGTTGAAGTTGAAGTACGAAGTTGAAGTCGGGTATATGTACATGATGATTAGTTATATGACCAACTAAACAATTCAAATTTGAATTTATCTTTTTGTCTGCTGTAAAATAGTAAATAAATAAGTGATGAATAAGGTTGAATAATTACATGTGAGTCATGCAAGTGTCCAATTGTTGATCATAAATCACAATTTTATGCTGTTTTTTCTCACTGATAAGCATCACAGCGGTAATTTTCAGAGACAACTAGTTCTTCTTGAGAGAATAATACCATTGACAAGTGGACAATATTGACACAATCATCATTTTGTCATGAATCAAGATGACCGAATAATGAAAAAACAAACTTTGATTCTTTGAAGAGATGACTGGTGATTGGTTTGTAAATTCTATATGTGAACGATGCCAGGAAAAGAAAATTTTATCCCAATAAATAGTTATGCCATTTTCTCATTATACACGCCGAAACATTTGGAAAATTCTCAGCTATCTCTTCTAGACTAACTGTTTTACATTTTTCATTAAAAATTTCTATTTTTACCACAACATTCAAATTTTGGTGTGTCAATGATCTAGAACAGAATATTAAATTAAATAATGAAAATGGTGGCTTAAAATACGCAAATATGAGTTTTTATTCAATTAAGGAAGCCAATTTTGATATAATTAACTTGCAATTAGACTTGTTGAAATAATCAACTTAAAATTAATAACGTCAAACAAAAATTTATGTGTCTTATCACCCATTTGCTTTATATTCACTAATTCATTTTAAAGGGGTTATTATCAAACTGAAATTAAATATAGATCATCAGTATCTTCTCTTTTCTTTATGAAAAAACATTTGAAGTTAACTTGTTCCATTTTAATATCACTTTAGGACAATTAATGTTTTATCTGTTTATGAATATTTTATAAATGAGTACCTTGTACTGTAAAATGTAAAATTCAAGAATTATAAAACTAATGCATTTAAACCATAAATAAAACTTGCTAATTGCTAATTTGCAAACTTTAACTTCATAAGTCTTGAAAAAATAATTTATATTCAATGTATGAATAGGCGTGTTTATATGATAACAAGAATTACCGAAGAATCTTTTATCATAGAAATTTATACTTAATAGACATCAAATTTATATTTTCCAGCATCTTAAAAAAGAATATTATTATACTGAAATTCGTTTACTTGTATAATTATTATTAAATTACAAATCTCAAAAAGTAAACATTCATAAACAAATCTTTACATACTATATTCATGGTTTCCTCCTTAAAACCTAATCTTACACTCATTGAAACAAAGTAGATCTACTTTACAGTGGCTTAATGAGGCATAAAAAAAGCTGACTTGTGATCTCCTTTATAGTTTTTACCTAAAGATATTAAGAAATATTTTTTGACTATAATTCATATTTTCAACTTCTGATTGAAAATCAACCATCTTTGCAAAATTTCAAGAGTTTGTTTTAAAAATTAACCGACATCACTCAATTTCATATCTTGAAAAAATAATTTCCAGAAATATACTGTACTGCAATATTTAATACTCTTCTTGAAGAGAAAAAAGACATAAATCAAAGGATACAATCATTTTTAACTTTTAATACGTTTTATTTAAAAATTCACTTCAAGTAGGTTTTTACTATAATATTTTGGTTTGACATTCATTGATCAAGATAAATTTTAATGAATTTGATAATTTTTAATAATTTGACAAGAATAATAATCCAAGAATAATAATCCAAGAAAATAACACCTGATTAAGATACATGTTTATGTAAACACTCATAATTATTGCCCTACTCAAAACAGCTAATGAAGGTAATAAAAATGAAATTTAAAAGATTCAGAAAAAAGAACAATAAGCAATATATTTGTTTTTAAAGATAACTGTTGTTATCTCACAGTGAAGAATATTGAAAAACATATCTCTTTAATGAATTATTTACCAACAATATTAGCACAATAAATACTTAAATCATAAGATAGAAATGAAAAAGAGTTCATGAATTTTCAATTTGAATAGTATTTTCAGAAGATGCATTTACTAAAAAATAATTTTTTTCAAAGCAGATGAAGTTGTAAACGAAACAACATAAAAAAACGAGTAAAGAGTTTTAAATTTGCAATCATATGCTTAAATGGAAAAAAATACATACAAATGTTTGGAAAACAGAAAGAGATGAGGGATAAACTAAAATAAGTGGATAAATATCAGCATTTTTAACCTTCTGGAACACAATATTGTAAAAGAATTCACTCTGAGAAAAACCTTGCGGCATGTTTATTCAATATACAAAAAAAACTGAAAATATTTATGCAATGTAGCGTATAACGATCAGGTAGAATTTTCTTTTTTCCAGACAACCTGATTTTGGGAGAAACATGTCAAGTTCTATTTTTGTTTCACAGAAACGCCAATTGTGTCTCTCTATGCCGTCAGAAATCAAGGTCAATGCCACGTATAGACGCATGTTTTGCCATTTCCCAGATTTTTTATAGCTCAGGGCCCCAGTTACAAGCGTTACACCCACAGTGTGTTACCTAACAGTGTTGATATCCCCCCAGACTTGTAATAGATTCCTGACACACTCTCTCAAGTAGCCTCCCTAGCAAGCAGGTGATAGGTATTGCATTGCCCAGCTTGTACATTGCATGTATATTTCTTACATTTGGTACAACTCGGATTTAGGTCTGCCTTAGGGCCTTTTATAAAACTTGCCAAAACATGAAAAGATTCCTTTAAAGAGTAATATTCGTGGTTAGAATTTGGACAGTGTTGAGCATGTAAATAGCATGTACATTTCAAAGTTTTGATGCAACTGACATTTATTTTTGTTACATAACAGAATGATGAAAACTCAAATCAAAATAAACATAGGTATATATACACTGAATGTACATTTCAAAGTTTTGCTGCAACTGACATCTTTATCAATTTTGCCACATTAGAGTACATCAAAAATCAAAAGGAACGCGAGAGATATGTATTAGTACATTGCATGTACATTTCAAATTTTGTATCCAACTACCATCTTCATTAATTTTGCTCAAAGATTTAATTCTATAGGCCTATACAAATCCAAGATTTTATAAAGCATATACTCAAATAAAAATAACCCATGAAATATTGCATGTACATTTCAAAGTTCTGATGCAAATGACATTTATGTTGTAACATAAGTGTATGGAGGATATTAAAATTAAAATTATACAAAGGGTTAGAGATACTTAGTTTGTCGTAAAACAGTTTACCTTAGTATTTTGTGCAAGGGGACCCAGATCTTTAACTAAGCAATAACTATTTACAATGATGTTCATTAGATTTGTTACTTAAGAATAATGAATCATAACTTGTTAAGAATAACGTTCAAGATGTAATTGAAGACAGAGTAAGAAAATAGAATTTCACACTTCAAAACATATTTGTTTGAAAAAATTTCAAAGTTGTCTCAGTGACACCAAGCCTATACATAATCTATTACTGGAATACTGGAATACGGAAATTACGGTCGTTAGTTTTCATAGCAGAACTATCAAGGGAAGTTATTATATCATGATATAATTTAACATCAAAACCCAAGTTATCTACAAGCTTCTCCGATGCATTTCTTGTCATTAGTTATGATTATGTCATGTTGCGTTTTGGCAGATTTTCATTGCTGCCTTGGTCTTTGATGTTTGGGTTTATAGGTAATTGGCTAGAATAATAAAACTCCTAGACAAGCTATAAGATGTTTTTGTGTCTCTTGACAAATAAAACATTGCATCAAACATCATTTATCGTCCAATTAATTTTGTCCTTTTGAATGTCCTTCACATAATGCTATTAACAACTGTAATATATGACGTAAATTTCAAACAGACAAAAGTAGATTTCAGTCTTGATGTATGCATTTTTTTAAATCTAAATTTAAAGGATTATTGACATCTATTTCAGTGAAATGATAAAATTGAAGAGTTTTGTTGAAGTATTTTGATTTCAAATTAAGTTCATAATATTTCATACACAGTTATATCATGTTCAACTGATTACATATACAGAATGATAATGTAAATCTGTGATATTTCCATGCAATGTGTGTTTGGGTCATTATGATTAATATATTAGAGAAGAAGTTTGGGGGTTCCAAAGCATGGACTCACAGAAGTGACTAGATCTTTCTTTCAGGGGGAAAGCCTGCAAGACAAGTATGTCTAAGATTTGCAGTGAAATTGTTTTGTGCAACGACCCCCCATATTCTCATATATGAACATGTTATCATATATAAACATATTTCATACTTTAATCTATAGCAGATATATTACTTACAGTAAATGATATTATGTATTAGAAGTAAACTTAAATATCAATCTGAAGTTTCTAATAACTAAAGATAATAGGATAAAAAATTTGGTGCTAATGTATTTGTTTCTTATTTTTTTTAAAACTATGCATGATCAATCAATTGCAAATTTGTCCAAAATGTTAATCAAAAATTGGTTTTTAGGTATTCAACAAAGAATATGAAAAAAAGCATTTAAAGTAATTACAAGTCAATTGATTACAAGCTAAGTTTGATGAATACATCTTGTAACTTTATTTATTTTACCGTGTAACAAGTTGATAAGGCTATACAATTTGTACTAGTGGATTGGAAATTCAATTGCTTGGACACAATTGTTTTTCAAGCATGTGTGCAATATTGATTTCTAAACAATATCACATTATAACCGTTATCAATTTTTTTGAAAATTAATTTATATAGCACAATTGAATCAAAGAAAAAATAATGTGTAATATATAACATCGATTTCTAAACTATATATTTGTTTTGTTCACTTGCTAAAAATCAATGAAACCAATTTCTATAGGTTACAATATAAAATATAAAAGAGATGAAATAACTAGCAACTGGTTTTATGAATATGCATGTTTATCAAATAATTGTTTTTTAAGATGAATATGATAATTAAACATTTGAAATCAATTCTAAAACAAAAAAATTCAGTTCTAAAATAATCTAATATATAATGTTTAAGATTTGAAGCCTCAATGAACACTGTGAATTCAAACACAAAAGGTACTTCAAAAATGCTAAAAAAATTACAATTTTTTATATTTGTAGGGCAATCCACACAACTGAAATTAAGGCATGCAATGCTTTTTAGTGTTCAAGTTAACATACAAGTTAACCGTTACCATAAATTCTCACCAAATGTTAATTATTATTCATTGATTTGTTGAAGATTAATTGTTTGCCTTTTCCCCAAATTTAAAAAAAATTTCTGGTGCAGAGAAAAAATGCCTCTCTTTTATCAAGTTGTTTAAAGTAACCAAAACATTACCTTCAGGACCATGTTTCAACTTGGTAATAACATACTTTCATAAACCAGAATGTCCCCTTGAATTTCGTTTCCACAAAAAGTACCCTGCTAGGAATATCCTTTTACATATATAACTCAATTAATGGGCTTGCACCATAGCTTGACCCTAAAACTAAAATTAGACCAAAGCATGATCAAAAGTAAATTTTTTGGGATTATGTAAACTTTAACTTAACAAAATCAGTTAAAACATCATATGAGTATAGATTGATCCAGAACCATATCATAACCACTACATCTTTTTGGTTTGCCAAGATGTAACTAACTAACTATGTCCCGAGGTTGCCAGTTAATGCCTGCAGTGCCAATACTGTAAACAAAATGCATCAAATTTCAACATCAGGGTAACATATTGTAACAGTAGCTTTTAAAGAAGTAAATATGTAGAAACGTATCATTAGACAGAGAAAACTAAAAGACATGAAGTCAACAGGTCAAGCGATGGGAGTTTACATATACATATGCCTGATTAACTAATTAACAAGAAAGTAAATCTTACAAAACAAAAGGCATGATCTTGAATGTTCTTCTGTAAGATGTTTAACATCATATTTAATTTTCTACACAACACATATTCCTATTCATATAACCCAGTTACTGAAACTGACATGTCATGTCACAATAGAAACTAGGTTAATAAGTTTCTCATAAACTGTGTATATGTACAATAACAATACAAAAAGCAGTCTGCACTACAAAGGACAGCATTGTAAGTCTTTCCAACCCAGCCCATCCCGACATAGGCAGGTATATATTTGTCTTCACCCAGCTTAACAGGCTGCCACCCTTCTATTTACAGTCAAATTGTGAAAAGTTTGCCTACTATGCAAGTTATTTATACTGCTGATCTCATTTGGGCCATGTATATTTCAAATGTATGTCAGTAGGACTGATGTACATAGCATGTTCATTTCATCCGGGATATAGGACATTCACACTCAAGCTGCAAAATAAACTTTTATTGGTCTTTTCCCAGACTAATAAACATGCACATAGCTGGTAACACCACATATATTATTTTCAAAGGACCCACATAAATCTCAAGAGACAACTACCTACTTATTGTAATGTTTTGGTATTTTATTTCTGTAAAACTGCTTTATTTTTGTAGTTTCTCATCCTGAACCATGCAGTAAAAGAGGAATGAAAGTATGGATTTCAGTATAAATGTACAACCTGTTTTGACAAATATTACAGACACGTGTTGTGAAAAATCAATTCCCATCTCAGAGAGTGTTACAAGTATACAGAGAAACGTAAATATCATGTACATTTCACACGTCCCTGCGTACATGACAGGTTTGTTATCACTTCATTCCAATCAATTATATGTCAATATATCGCTCACATGAACTCAGGATAGTATGTAGGATAAAACAAATTAAAAAATTTGATTATCAATGCAGGAAAGTTAAAACACCTGCTTCAACAAACTATCATGAAACTTTTGACTTTGACTTAAATCAAGAAGTCTATCCTATTGATAAAATTTTCTCTAAGAGAGCTGAATTTGTAACAACTTATTTCCCAAATATATTTGGATTGATAAACATGTAATTTTTTTCAGTTTTTAACATTTCCTACTCTTCCAGATTTAACTTCAATATCCACTACAAATAATTTTCAAAATATATTTTGTATCGACAAACAAGTGATATTTTCAGTTTCTAGACATTTCCTACTTTTCCAGATTTAACTTCAATATCCACTACACTGTTCACATTGACCAATGACACAGGAAATTACATACTTCCCAAAGAGTTTAAATCAAAACTGCAAGTAGCTCTCTAAGGATAGTAAATTTCTTCACAGGTCAAATCAATATTTGGACAGTTTCCAATATTCACATTGATTTTGATAAATTCATCCATTTGCAAGGGAGTTACTACATACTTTTTATACACAAAATATTTTTACATTTTCTATGAATGAGGCATCGACACCACAACTCATCTGAAAACTATTTTGACATAGATGTGCAGGGACAAATATTTTCCCCATACTAAATAGAAAATAGAGTGGTTACTCATCATAGATAAATTTCTATAAAACAAACCCTCATTCACTTCAGATGCTGGAAAGTCAATTTCCATGTAGATTTCAGCTTCCATTTCGCCATCGACAAGTATCTGCATTTGAAAAAAACATCTCCCTCAAATAGATTTTGAATGATGGGCGGAAAATACTTCAGTTTTAATACATCATCATATAATGTAATCAGCTGATTCTAAAAAAAACCCAAAACATTCTAAATCTTATTGCTTGCCCTCACCCTATATATATTTCACCTACTTAGAAATTTATACAAAAACACAACCCAGATTTTTTCTAGAAACAATATCAGGAAATATGTCAATCAAACCTGACCTGATGGAGGAAAGTTATATATATCTATAGACTCGTATCTTGTCTTCATGAATTATTAATTGACAATTAATATATATCAAATATATTAATATATCAAATGGAAAGTTACAAAATGTTCCAGATAATATTTCTGTAAGTCATGAAAAAGGCTAGTGATATATCTTATTCATTTCACATTAAAATTTTGTGAAATTCAGTATTTAAACTTGAAATCCAGTGAAAGAGTTATTTCCTATATAACTAACAAATGATTTGTTAGTGCTTTGGTCATCAAACTTACAGTTATCAAGAAAGTTATGATTTAATAAACTTAATAATTTAGGTACTGAGACATTTATTGCTTGAAAGGTCACCACATTCATAATACAACATTTCTATATTTGACATATTCATATGCATAACAGTCTAATTTTCTTAAATTTTTAGTTTTAGTTTTTAAGAAGAAGTTGAAAATGCAAAAAGGTAATGTTGGACAGATAGTTACCATACAATCAGCACATTTTTTATTTATCAATGTTATGATTTAGACCTATCATGATTTTGAGAAAGTCTGAGTTTCAAGTGAGAGAAAGTGTCTAAGTGAGGCGTGATATACTCGTCTATTTCAAGCCCATGATGTAACGTACATGTACACTGGGAGGTATTTCACTACCAGGACAAGTGAGTCATGTACATTTCACAGACACTAGCTGACCTCCCTCAGCTGGCCACAGAATCCATACACTTTCTTCTCCTAAATATACTTTATACTCTTGTCTTGAACTGAAGTTTGATAATGTGGAACCTTTAAAAATTTAAGAGCATGCATGTGTCCTACCTTTGCCATTTACAAGGGTGGAATTGATGATTAAAATGTGTTATCACATTCATTGTGAGCTTTCCTCACGCAATATAAACTCTCAAATGTTAATGAAATTTCCACTTCCCAAGTCACGACAACCGACAGCCACTATGCAACTCTAAAACACTCTTTACTCAAACATAAACAAATTCTAATCAATTATTTGTCACTATAACTATTATCACATAACACATATACTGTTACCATTTCTGGCATTTTCTTACAAATAATTGATATTATACTTTAGAAAGTTTTAAAATAAACATACAGATACATCGTTTAAGACAAATAAACATTTCAATAAATCTCGCAGCTGCAATCAGCAAACTTTATGGTCTATTTCATGGCGGGTGAATGTACATGTGTCTATTGCACTTCTCTCATAAATAGACAAGGTAGATCTACAAGTCTGTTTTATCACCCATGCAATAATTCTGAAATCAACGATGGAAATATACATGACAGATGATTACCAGACATTACATAACAGGCACATAGCATGCAATAGCTTGTAACTGATACATTCTGCTCTCGAAAAAATGACATCGTAACAATTCTTATCTTACACGCAATCAATGGTTTTGAATTAGCCGTTCAAATAGAGCGTAAGTCTACTTCAGTCGTAAATTCTGCATGTTGTGATGTAATATACTAACACATGTTCTACATAAGGTATTGGATTTGATTGTCGGGTGAAATGAAGCATTGTGATCCTGTTGCATGAGATTGTGTGAATATCCATGAACCGAGTTAAGTACAATAAAGTCATTGACGTCCATGAACCATAATTGTATACAAATCAGAATTGTTGAAGTCATCATTTAACTAATTATTTAGCTGATCTTCATGATGGGTATGGGAAAAACTCACATTTTAGGAGTTGTTAAAATCAAATGTAATTTGGAATCTTATCTAAAGCAGTTATATTGTCAGATTTTGGTTGATAGTGTTTGAAAGGTTATCAACAAGCATCCATGTTTAGGGATTTTTTATTTTGACTTCTGCACATATATTAAGCCGTTTTTCGATATCATGATATATCAAAGTTTTAAGTGTTAAAGCAGTTAAGATCATCATTCAACAGATCCAACTGAAAGACTAGTCTCGCTAGCTTCTAGTCATGGGATTCAAATGACTATCACATCTTGAAAAATATAGAAGAAAGAGGGAATCAACATATAACTTTGAGAGCTATAAAAACATATTCTTCTTTTTTTAAATTTCTTTTTTATTTGTTATTTTTATACCCTTTTGTGAAACCAATGAATGAAATTTCTTTAAAATGAAACATAGATTTAGCAAGGTGGAAGAGGGGGAAGTTATCAGGAGTGAGAGACAAAATTAAACTTGTTTGCCTTTACCTCAACTTGGTTACCTTTAGGTTGGGATGGCTCACCCACTCTTATAATGAAACAACAAAGCAAGATAGCTCAATTAGTATCATTTGGAATTCAGATCAAGTGGAACAGGGTTCAAATCCAGTCAGTAGCACGACATCAATTTTATCTTTTAGGATATAATGATGTTAACATACTTACTTCAACAAGAAATTGATTGATAAACAAGCTTATTTCAATACCACTACAATTTTTTAGAATTACACCTGAACTATGTTATAGTTTCTTAATTGCAATGCATTATTCTATGAAGGAAATACTTCCAGGTTTCACCAGAAAGCAAAGCAATATTCTTGCTTTTAGCCTCTCCCGGTTCTTCTTTCCATTTCCAGAAAATGTTAAGTTTATGTATTTTTTTCACTAGGTATGACATACTTTTCATTAATCTTTTCAATACCTATTTTGTCATTTACAAAGAAACAAAAAACATAACCTTACTACATACACATAATCAAGGTTGGGAAAACATGTTTCCCATTACAAACTTCATGAGTTTTATCTTAATAACCAAATCAAACTGTACATTTATCTTGTGGATAAATCACTTATTTCTCATCAACAGTGTTTTCACTCGCATGTTTTCAGATCAAATGGATGGTTTTAATAGTAAACATGTAAAAAGACATTTGATATATTTCGTCTATTGATTGATAAGTACTGATGAAAGACATCAGCTTGTAAACATGTATATATCTATATATCACAGCAAAAGGAAGAATTCTTAATAGAAGAGTACATGTCAATAACATGTTTATGATAAGATCAATTTCAGTGCGTCGTAAACAGTGTCGCTTGTTGCATCGAAGCTCGCACTATCGGGATTGATTTTATGGGTGATTGAATCAGAGGCGCGCCGCTAAGGAGATTATTACACTTCCACTACGGTTATATAAAGTATTATTTCATTAATGATGCATCTTCAACTATTAATTGAAACGAAAATAAAACATCAATTTTAACATTTATTTACATTTAAATTAAATTCTTGATAAAGGTTTTTAATTTTTGTTAATTTTCGATTGAAATTCCACATCATGTACAATAAGCATAATTAGAGGGCCATTGTAATGTTTGTTAACTTCTAATCGTTTAAATCTATTGTGTCAAACCATTTGAAGTATCATTTTACATAAAACATAATTTATTAACAACGGACATATTCAGAAATTGGTCAAGCACTGGCCAAAGATTGGCTTCGCAAAAAATTTCTGGAATGCAAAAGTATAAGACAGAATTTTTTTCCGGTTTCCTCCTTACAATCTGAATTTGAAACTTTAGATGGCTGACAGCTCCAGTTCAAGAATTGTTTAACTTACAATGGTAAGCTTTCTAATGAATTTTGTGAATTGACTCCTCTTCCAGAATTTTATCATTCTTCATAACAAACTCTTTTTCTGTGATATTTCATTCAACTGTGTAAATAGAAGAGAACTGAGAAAAGTGATCCAAATGCAGCTATATGCTATTTCATATGCAGTTTATTTTCCTTTCTAAATTTGATCAAAGTAACAACTTTCTTTGCTTCTTGTTAGAATATTCATACGCAATACATGTTAAAATTATCTGCATGATATACAGACCATTCCTATTCATATGATTTCTGTATAGTCAAATGACCAGAATCGAGAAAAGTGATCCAAATGGAGCTAAATGATATTTCATATGCAGTTTTATTTTCCTTTTTAAATTTGATCAAAGTAACGACTTTCTTTGCTTCTTGTGAGAATATTCATACGCAATACATGTCAAAATTATGTGCATGATATAGAGACCATTCCTATTCATATGATTTCTGTTTTTTTCAAATGATCAGCATGTTTCCATAATCAATTCTCAACTCCCCTCAGCTACGCAATCCTAGCTGCTGGTTGAGATACTTTGATGCATTCCATGTGACTCCCTCTTCTTCCAGCCAGGTACCCAGTAGAACAGCTGTTTAAAAACAGTACCCTTTCAAAAGGTAGAATCTTATTTGAAGTTTTTTCCTATAATTAAAAGTGATGCAGTTACAAATAATGCATCATTGAATACAAATATTTTTAATGGTTAACGCTTACCAGAAATATTCCCTTAATAATCTCTTATTGATTTTTTCCATTTTAAAAATTACATTTAAAGATTAGGCTTGATATGCTATCAATCATATTCATTCAAACAGCTGAAAATGTATCAAAAGTTAATTGAAAAAATAAATCAGTAATTCAATATAACCTATCAAAATCAAAATCACCACAAATATCAGGTTTCAGTACTTCAAAGGGATGACAGAAAAACTTTGTTTTTCAATGAAGACTTACATATTGATTAAACATCCATGGTTTAATGAGTTTAATTAAAAATCCTTTTTAATTTCAGATAAGGTTTCAAGTTTATGCCACGTTTAAATTTAGTACTTATACATCATCAACATTTGCATATGATCTTAATTTGTTTGTGAATATTAATTAAGACATGTACAAATTTCTAAAATGATGGACATTTTTAAAGTGAATGACAAAATTGCTCAACTGTCTTTAACAGGATTGGCAGATGAATTAAGGGACATCTTCGTTCCCTCCCCCCAAATTCCTGGGTCCATCACATTTACTGTACCATTGTTGATACATGCAGAACTTACAGCTGCTAATTTTCACTTATGTTGGAGCTATTCGAGCTATCCGTTATTTGAATGAAATGCATATTTCCTAAAGTATAAATATAAGTCCTTTCTCCATCCGAAGGCGAGTCAAAGTTAAGCAATTAATCATACCTTTTGAAGTATTTCTACAAGCCTTTCAAAATGCAAATACGTAATGAATGTTACAATCAATATTGATTGATGTCAGTTTTGGACCATAAAATTAATTTCCTTAAATTTGCTTAATGTTGCAAAAGATAATTTATTTAAGAGACTGGAATACCACACACCTCTAAATGATATAACAAACAGGAAAGCATGTTATTAATCTGAGATTACTTTTTGAACATTTATGTCTTACTTATTCTTTGAAGTATATATTTAATTGAGAACAATCATGAGAAAAGAAATTTGACTACTAGGTGGGTTTATTCTCCGATTCAAGATTGTGATCTTATATGTTTCCAAATTCATTCCAATTATCAAAGTTTGATTTTAGCTGCAATTTTACAAGTTTCATATCAATTTGCATTTCAGTCACTAGATGTTGATTTCAGATCATCAGATTTAGATTTAAGTCCCAGTTTCATCAAACATTTATCAATTTTCATATTTCATTCACTAGATGTTAATTTAAATTCCACTTCATCGTACATTTCAATATATGTGTATATACCATGTTCATTTCGGTCCCTTGGCACCAAATACAGTTTTAATGTCCAATAGCCCAGGCTGAGTCAGAGCATTATAGGTACATATATCCATCACTCACCCAACAAGGCTTGTATATAGCATGTCTATAGCATGACCAAGCTCTGAAGCCATGGTCTGGTCGTCTATTGCCTCATAAATATGTCCCAGGAGCAAGTCTGGCCTGTCTATAAAACCCTAATTTGTCAGTGTTTTTCCTGACAGAAGCCAGACTTTAGTGTTAATGGACTCTGGACAAGAAATATTTATGATATCACCTAGATGGTATTAGAAACTAGTTAATTAGTAAGGCTTTCAGTACACAATTAATGTCAAAGAGCTTTGCTCATGAATATAAGTGCAAAGCAATATAAGGCATGATAAATTCAACTCAGTCAAAGTTTAAGAGACCTTTTAAACCTTCAAGCTTTTAGTAATGTAATTAAAGTGGAAAAAAATCTAGTTAACAGGGAAATTACACATTCTATATGAAATTTTAATGAATTCAGGAGATAATTCTTGTTATTAAGTTTTCAAAAGAAAGTAAACTTTTCTTTCTGGTTATTGCTAATGAAATATTCAATTATATCAATGGAACTTGACTGTAAAAAAGAAATTATCAGTCTAGTGATGGCTAAAAGTTTTATCTTTACTCAAGTAAATGTCGAACAAGTCATCATCATTGATGGGCATTCTAAAATTGAGTTAATGAAGTTAATGAATAATAGCAAAAAAATTTTTTTATGAATATATACCTTCGCTATTCGATGTTTCGACATTCTAATGTTGTTTTCAAACATGTGATGAATAAAGAAGTTGTATATCCATAAAAACCGCCTTCATCATTCGTCACAAAACAAGTGTTTCATGTAAAAATGATCTTATGATGTCACTTTCTTACTGTGCTGATCAACATGAAATAACTTGATTTTAATTTCCATGATAACGTCATATAATAGAATATCTGTTAGTCACTTCATCCCATGAGTCACACAAAGTTTATGATTATATTCAACTTCCTTCTCAATTGTGATGTTTCAGTATAGATACTTATATACCATTAGTCTTTACCTCAACCATCTTTGCAAACTGGTTCCAGTAGAGAACTGTTCTACATGCAGTCAGGTTTGGGTGCAATGCTACACTAAATTTCAGTGTGGTACCACCAATGGTTCGCTAGTTCCAGCCGATGCTCGCAGGTTTCACTGCAATGCATAGCCACTATAGTGTTGCGGGCTTTCTTCCTGCAATAATACTAGCAGCCGCGATATTAGTGAAATAATCTTGAAAGTGGCGTTAAACCCCAACTCACCTCGCCTCACATTTACAAAAAATACACCAGCCATGCCATTAATGTCTATACTAGGTTAATTAAATTTCAGATAACACTGGATAACAGACTATAGAAATTCTCTGTAGAAGAAATTCTGGTAACAATTCTCAGATTTTTCCCACTAAGAGTTTTCTAACCTTTGACAAACTTGGAACATCCAAAAGTGATAGATTCTTCAAAGGAACTGAAGACTTTCATCGCTAGTTGGAGTGCAATCTGATAGAAAACAGTGTTTAGAGGGACATCAAACAGACTATCAGTGAAATAACCACAGGCTGTTTTGACGCTGAATTTGTCTCAGATTGAGTCTGTTTACTGTGGATGCACTGGCCAACATTTGGGGGCAATTTTATGCATGTACCATTTTCCGGGCTTTTAATTACACCTTTTCTGCAATTCTGTTGAAGATTAAAAGATTTCATCGTACTTATCTTTGTTTCTTATTACTCTTCAAAAGAATACCCAGACTTTCATAAAATGATTTTTTTTTAGATACCCTTCATCAGCAATTTTTTAATATTGAGTTGATTGACTTACAAATCATTCCCTTATGATACAGAGTTTTTGGTCTTTGTTACACATCAAGAAATACTGAATACATTATTTGTACATATTGGTTTTAAGGTTGTGGTTTATGATGTCAGTATTGTTAAATTTGCATCTATCTCTGGTTATATCCAAATTATTTGTAACGAAATATTAACATTTCCATATGCACAATAATTGGTAACATTAAAGAATACACATACAAAATATGCCAAAAATAGCAGGAAATTTGAATTCTGAATTAGCCATCCTCTATGGTCTGTTGGGTTTCCCAGGCATCTCAACCAGTGGTCTGTGTGGGAACAGTGGCTTGACCACTGGTCACTACAGCTTCCAGATGGGGGTAAAGCTTCAGAACCATGGGGGTTGTTTGTATACTTTTAGCATGCTATCATAGACAAATGTAGAAGCAAGATCCCCATACAGACTTGCAGGATCATTGGCACCAGACATACGTTTCAAGGTCATGGAGGTTAAAGTCCAGACTGAGGATGTCTGGCAGAATTGCAGGAAGTTCCAGAGCGATTGGTACCATGGTGTATCCCTCCTGATGAAGTTGGTAAAGAGTGTTTTATTGACATGGGGATTACCTCCAAGGCGAAACTGAGTCTTGTACAGCTTAACAGTCACTGGCTTTAGTGCTATCATCACATTTAAGGATTCCTTAGGCACTAAAGACTCTGATGGTGTAAATGTGTCCAGAGTCAGAAGTTTACTTTCCTTGATTAACTGCTCGTTATCATGTCTCTTTCAATTTGGAATACTCCTTTTAATGTATATTTTCTTATTGTTGTCAACAAGTCTTGATTATGTTTGTTTTTGCCGATAAGAATTGGTGACTTCTTAATTTGTTAAAAGTTTGATGAGAATAATGAGCTGTTATGTGTGTTTGGATGCTTTAATGATGAATCTTGAAACTGACAGTGTCATGAAAGCAAAGTTGAAATGAGTTTAGAATTTATCATAATTGTTCATCTTTTACTTAACATTGAGAGTTCATCAAAGTTTATTTTGTACAGTAAGGATGATTAATCAAGCATCCAAATGTATGTTAAGATATCATTTTATATATGCCACAAATATCTTTATAAATCTGATAAATTTTAATTATCTTAACCTTTTAATATTCAGAACATGAAAGACAGAAATTTATGAAATTTAAGGCACTTTCTCAAATTGATAACAATGTAACCTTTATCTTGTAATGTAGAAATATCATAGAATTATTAAGATATTCTGGGGTAAACCCTTTTAGTATTATTCTTCATAGAATAATTAGGCAAAACATCGTTGATTTACAGATCAAGATCAAAATATAATCAAAAGCTACTCCAATGTTTTTAAACCAATTTTGTTTTTGGCAAATCAACACTAATAGTCATTACACAGATTTCCATTTCATTTCAGATGTTGTTTATAATTGCAACCAAGGAGCAGGCCACTTGCTTGTAATCAAAAACCATATTTTTATGGGTCATTTAATTTTCTAGTCTTCCCTATAAACATTACCACCTGCTAGGCATCTAATTTCAGGAATCATTTCACAAGATCATGGACAGTTGGTTCAATGAGTTCACCCTTGGCGCTGGCACTCAAAGAAGACTTAAAAATATCACGACCATTTATTCTTATTGATCTAGAGAGCTTTGCAGGTTAAGAGAGGATTAGTTGCTTTATGGAGCATGAAAAGAATCTTTTTGAAAATATTAGATACATTGATGAAAATGTAAAAACATTTTTATGTAAATTAAACGTCCAAATCTGTGACTTGTATTATTTCTTACCTTATAAGTACTTTTGTATTTGTCAAAGCGTATAATTGTTACTTACTTTCTTTTGAGTTAGCAAAAACGTTTTTCATAAAAAGGTTTCTTAATAGAATTAATTTTTTATCATTATTTCAGAAAACATTGTTACCACAATTTGACAAATATCACCCATGTTGTTGGGTTTATTATTTTATACAGATGCAGTTATTTTTCTTCAATTTTGACAAATCAACATTACTATTTGGGGAGGGGAGATGGGGATGGTGGGTATTGTTGATGGCTGGATGTATATGAATTTATAAGTTTTGCGTCAATATAGACCACATATTGTTCAGTGTTGTATTTGAAAGGTTGTGAAAAAATTTCAATTTTGTAGATTTGCTTTATTTTCTACTAGTATATCATAACTAGAAAATGATAATCATTTATCTGTTTTTACACTTGTAAATATTTATTTTGATTATGTAATATTGATGATTTAACAGAATGCCTTGATTGTGGTCTCCAAATAGTATACCAGATATAGATATTATTTTCAAACATCAAGGTCCAAGAAGAAACAACCATAGTATTGTTGCATTCAGTATCTCTTCGATACATGAAAATTGGCACAGCTTCCAAGGCAGAACTGATTGAATCTCTCACCAATTTCAGTTTGGTTCAAAATTTGCATGAATTACAAATACTAGGTAAAATCAGTTTCTACCAGCTCATCATATGGTTTCAAAAAACATTACAACCATAAAACTTTTCATAAACTTTAATCTCAATTATCTACATGCTCAAGAGACACAGATAGTTGTTGTCAAACATATTACAAGTAACCAAAAACATCAACAATACAAAATATAGAATTTAATCAATATATACATATATATATATATATATATATATAGATTAAATATAACATACTTCACATAGTCGTTTGAAGAATCATTTTAATCCGATACTAGTATTTCGTCAATAGTATTGACTCATCAGGGATGAAACGATATGATCGTTAACATCGCATTACAAGCGTTTTTATAACAAAATATATATATGAGGCTTTATCCTGACCCTCGAAACATTTTGCATTAAAGTGATTGTTGACTATTGTTGGATTTTCTTTACACTATGTAATTTTCCAGTGAAAGGTTTAATATCTGTATGTTTTCATATTTGGATGTCTTTTGAATGTACAATTCTATAAGTGACAATATGCATAATGAGAGACAAGGATGTGTAGAATGAAATACCCCTTGCACTAGTACCTTGTACATTAAAATCATGACAGCTATTTCCATTGTAGGAGGAAAGCTAGTCCATATGACCAAGTTGCAACACTTAGAGAAACATATAAATAACAGCAAAAAATTTACTTGATTAAATGCTTGATTATAAAATGCTTTATAAATGATATTATTTTCATTTGTTTTCTTTAGGGATCATTAATGAAACGTTGCATCTCTTTTGCAATAAAGAAGTTGTTAATCCATATATTTCCTATTTTCTTCATAATACCAACTTCTAAAATGCCACTCAAAGAATATCATTAATGAATATTTTCATAAATGATTTTCAAACCAAAATGATGTTTATATTTGTCATATCATTACTACAATATACTACATAAAATATTCATTCAATCAATTTTTCCAAAACTACCATTTACCGTACATTACAGTGAAATTACCAGAAATTGAGGGGTCAAGGAGGGGCTATGTTTCAGATCTAAAAATTCTGAGGTTAGTTGACGATCTTTTGAATACTTCAATTTCTCAACTCAAAGTTTTGAACCAAGGATACCTAGAAAGTCAAAAAAATTAATAGGATTTTATCAACTCACATTGATAGAATGTAACTTTTCAAATGACATCTACAATAATCTTTTCAAAATCACGAATAAATTTTTTATCAAAATCAACAAGAAAACCACTTGACAAAGAAATACCAATTTTGCATCATTTCAAAATAAATTTTGCAAATTACCTTTCTTCTTAACATAAACCGACTCTGAAATGAATTTGAATAATACCTTTCGACAACTTATTTAGTATCTTTTTCCCTGGCAATACTCATTAAGCTTTGAACAGAAGCCCAGCTGTCCATATTACCTACAGAGCCCTCCAGTATTGAAAATGTTCTTTCATTTGAATACAGGCACACTTATGTGATAAGCGTAGTCATTGAAAGGGGGCATCTCAAAATTTAACTTTGTATTTACTGATGCATGACGATATGCAAATTTTAAATCTGAAAATTATACAAATGAAATCATGTAATTAAGAAATATTGATTTTATCAGTTTTAGAATTTTTGTTATGGTTTTAGAACTATATAATTTACTTTTTATGTTGCAAATGAAAGAAAATCGTTGTGAATTGATTTTCATGTAAGGAGATATTTTCATTTGAAATGTTTGAAATATTGGGACATGATAAAATAATTAAGAACTTTCACCCTTTTTGAACATGTTACTTATTTTCTGAGTAACTATCAATTGAGAAATAAGACCTCAAAATTTTTGTAGATCTCAAACATATTGAACAAACAACCATAGTCTAAAACAATTTTGATTGACTTTCACATTAAATTAAAACATGTTTATTCAAAACTATAAATAACATTCATTTTTCATCCACTCATCCACAATTGCACTTTGGGATATTGATTACATTTTCAAAAAAACAACACAACATAAAATAATTTATTTCAATGCATATCATACACTTCATAGTTTTAGAGCAAAAAACACTCAAGAAATTCAATTCAGTCAACCCTTCACAAAATCTCTGATTCTCAAACTATTGATTTTCGTTCCAAATAAGCCATAAACAAGGTTGATTACTTTGAGACGACCCCCTGTAACCAGGTGATGGGTCGCGTGGCCAGCTGCCGTTTGTCCTGCGAGAACAATAGCGCCCCCTATCGGTGATACCCGACTTAATAGCGCACTCGACCATTTATCAACATCATCAAATAATCCTCGTCATTATCCTCACTTGCCCACCCTCGCCTCGGCCTCCGGATACTTCAAAGCGTTGACCGCTAGCTCAATACTCGTAAAGTGATAGATCACAATAATATTAGGGCCTGACTAAAAATAATGAGAAATTTATGTATATTTCTGTTTATTAGATTTATTTAATATTTGGATATTTTTATTCAGATTTGGTCAGTGTACAGAAAAATGATAAATGTTGATTTGACCATACGTGTTAATTAGTTGTTTTTGATTAGCATTTAATTAGAACTTGTAATTCTGCTTTGTGATATGTTTCAATGATTTGGTTATTTTTGTCATCTTTATAATTACACCCAATTTGAAAATCTTGACATTTATAAGACTCATATAAGTAATTGTTTTAAATGACATTCATTGGTTATTTCATACTTCATGTTGTTGTATTAAATGATATATTAAAATGATTTTGATATTTCTTTCCATGATGTAGAAGAATTATGGAAATCACACACTCTATTGATTGTGATGAAAAATTTGTTTCAGTTTGATATTAAGCCTAAAGTGATGCTCTAATTGTCCATCTTTGACTATCTTCTTCTCCACAAAGCTACTATAAGCACACCACCAAAATGTATTCTTTTAATTGATATATGTCGGATTATTAATTCCTTAACTGTAAATGTCAATTTCCTAAGGAAAATTGACAATTTCAGTTGTGAAGTAGGGCTGCAAAGGACTGTTACTGAAGTAGGGCATGATAAATAAAATATAACAGATAACTAATCAAATCAAATAGATGTATGAATCCTAAACATAAAGCCAATTTCCCCCAAATAATGGTATAGCATTAAAAGGGCGTCAATTTCACAAGTCCTAATGTAAATTTCCATGCGCAATAGACGAGCAGTGAAAGTGCTATTAACCAAATGTTATCACAGTACTGCAAGCTGTCTTCTGACATGTAATTCATCACATAACTAACATAAGGTCACAGAAACCCAGAAGGTAAGTTACGAGCAGCTTATTTGAGGGATCCCTGCCTAACTTTATTGTCACGGAAATGAAATAAACAAGACCAGCAAGGTATCACCTGCTGTTTAGGTGTCTGGGCTATGTACATTCGTCATCTGCCATCACTCTAAGCCTTTAATTTCTCATGTATACATATACAAATCCGACACACAAGACTGCATAAATGATTTGTATATGATGATTTGAAGCTGGAGCTTTTCTGAACGTTGATTTCTGTCTAGAAAGTAACAATTATGATATATATTGCACTTTTAAAATGTAACATGCTTCACTTTAAGATCCATTTAATCAAAATGAACATTATGTTACAAAACTCTCCTTTTATGTAGCTGAAGCTTTTGGGACTAACTCAATTTTTCAATATTTGCGAAAATGACATTGGAAATTATCAGTGCCTTGTTACTGATAATGTTCTGATGTCATTAAACAATCCTTTGATGTGATGACATGACCCTGATGTCGTGTCCCGACATAGTGGCAGATCCAAGGGGTTCACACGATTCTTACAATCTTACATGGGGGTTTATTTTATTATATCATAACGTAAAGTAACTGATCTATATCATTATCTGTTAATGTAAGATTACTGGTGTATATCATGATGCTTGTAGTGTAATATTATGGATATAATTCATGGTATATAATGTAATTCAAGTGATGTAAAGCATGGTATATAATGTAATCTTAGTGATGTAAATAATGACCTGGAAATGAATTACTGGTGTATATCTTAATCTTTTAGAGTAACTTATTTTATGTTTATCATGATCTTGTGGTGTAACATTATTGACGTATATCATGATATATAATGTAATGTTACTGGTGTGTAGCATGACCTTACATTACTGATATTACTGATACTGATATATCACAATTTTTTATTGTAATGCTCCTTGTATATATCAATGATATGATGTAATAATACTGGTCTTTAGAAAGTCTTTCAATGTTATAACTATACGTCTTATATAGCATGGTAATGAATTTACAACTTCTAAAAATATGAAAAATCAAAATGAATGATTTGAATAGCAAAAGCATTTGTTAAAACACATTTTGGTGATTTAAATTCATTATCAGGGAAATCTAATCTGTGGCAGCAGATTGATAACTCAACTGCATAATTATGGTAAATTAGTATTTCAGTCATTTTCCGTTTAAACCTCAACAGATGTCCATTCTAATTTCATTAATTACAATAGGTTGCACACTTTCTTAACAAGCTATTATAATTTCAAGTAGATCATTATGTCAGTAAAACTTGCAATTCATTGGGTTTTTTCTTTTAATATAGATATTCTCCTTTATAGTGATGAATATCACACATATAATCACCTTATTTTAGATTATTGAAAAAATCAGTCATTTAGTTTTTTTTAGTAAATGAACATTCGGAAAACAGAAAATGTTACAAATAGTACAAAATCGATCATCTACATTTATTCTGTTAACAATACAAACATAAAAAGATTTCAATTCAACATAATTTAGATAAGCAATAACAAAGATATTCTCTAAAAAAACTTTGAAATGATTTCTATAAATCTACAAACATAAAATATCTCTAAAAATTTAGAATTTGTTAAAATCATCTCATTTTGGATCTAAAACTAAATTTGTCTTAAAAAAAAAAGCAAAATATATTTCAGCTCAATAGTATCTACCAAAACCAGCAACGAACAAAACAAATTTCCGCAACATATGTGTTCCAGTATCAAGTTTGACATAACAAATTGATCACAGAGAAACATAAATATTGTATTATCTACGTTTCCGAGGATTACAATGTAATTTCTTATCTGACAAATCCCCCATTGATGGAGGTGAACCCCTTCTTGTTGGTCAGTTTGCACCTGTCGTTAGCCCAGTGTTGGGTTCTCCGAATGAGGCAGCTGGGGCTATATGTACATGATAGGTAAATGTAGCACGCTTGACGTCTCACCTTGTGGCCGACAGGTGAGGAAAGATCAAAGGCTTTTACTTGATGGTTGGCGAGACAGGCCACCTGTGTCACCTGGTGTAGGTATTGCTTAACGATCCTCTGATTATCTAAGATATAAGTGAGACTTGTGATAACATCACTGATTAATCAGTCATTATCATGTTAATTGATGGTTTATGAATGATAATGATCTTGCAATGGTATATATATCAGTGATAAGTATGCAATTAATTTTTTTCAACTACTTATATACAAGATATTATATATCAGTGATGGATATGATAGTGATCTATTTCAGGGATTCTAGAGCTGTTAGCTGGTGACCATGTACCAGCAAGTGCAGGGTACAAATGACAAACTTCAATTGATACATACCAATTAGGTATTGTAAGCGTCACTGACTAAGCAATACAAATTTTATCTCTCTTTTATTGATTTCCTGAGATTTTCAATAATCACCTGGTAAAAGTTTCAATTAGTATGAAATGAAATCAATTTACCTGAAGATAATTTGAGCCATTGTTTTAGGTCATTACCAGTCATAACATTTAACCTTTGTCATTTGACAATAACATATCTAAATTTACTTAATTTTGATCATATTTTTATATGTTTTGAATCAAACACAAACACACAGAGGCAAAGTAAGTTCTTCTGCTTGCTTTCCATTTGGTATATATTTGACTTAATATATAATACAAATAGCATTCTTATATATACCGCACATATAACCATGACAAAGCATGCTCAAAGCGCCATGAGAATTATTACCCCGGAGAGATAGTATGTTCGGTGCTGCCAATTAATCAACTTCATGTCATTGCCAACTTTAAAATACACAAATTAGATTCATTTCAAAACAAGCAAATAATAAACTGTAATACATCTAACACTATTGAATAAAAAGTACTTTCCTAAATGAGGTTAGTTAAATAATTTACATGGAATCGATATTCACAACAGGTGATATATAACGTCTTTCATAAACTACACGACTGTTATGCATATTAAATCATATTCACAAAAGAAATATTCCTGATATTGTCGCCAGCCTGGTTAAAATGTAGGCAAAATCCCAGTTGAGTTGAAAAATTCCTTTCAAGGAAATCTGATACACCATTTGCATGCATTTCAGGCATTTTAATAACGCTTATTTTGAACAGTTGTACATTTTTCAAGAAGATATCTAATTTCACTTAGGGTAATAATTCACAAGGTTCAGTGAGTGCTTCAGGTATTAAAGTTTTACAAAATATTTCACCAAGATCGAATAACAGGCTAAAGAGCACCGATATCCTATCAGTAAAATCTTAAAACAAGCCTGCAATGAAAGGTCCAACATGTGCAATGAAGCATGGTAATATATATATCAATGAAAGACACAAATAATGATAATGACCAGTTTACAAAATATAACATGACACCAGTTACTGTATTATTCTAGATTGTATATTGGTTAAAGTAGAAGTATTTACTGTAAATGTTTTCCCTCAAGCTATCAGGGTTTCAGTGAATGATCATAACGGCCTTAGTAATTGCCTTTCTCTACCTTGGTAAGTGTTTTGTATACTATATAAAACCTATCAATATTATCTACCTTCAAATCAGGTTGTTTAGAGGTTAGAGAAACTTGTGCTAGGGTACGTATGACTTGTGTACCAAATACTCTAAAAATATACATGTATTTTATGTGAGATGATAATAAATAAATCAGGAAAAAGCTATCAACCTTGTCTACTTCCAGATCTTGCTCTCTTATTGACATGATGTTCAAAATTGCACATGATTTGTTGATGTGAGGTGATAATAGATCTGAAGTCAGCTATGAAGCCTCTCTTCTTTCAAATTCTTGCTCTCTTTTTGACATGATTTTCAATGAGGATTTCTTTATGTGAGATGATAATAAATAGATCAGGAAAAAGCTATCAACCTTGTCTACTTCCAGACTCCTGCTCTCAATTTGACATGAGGTTTAGCTCTCCTTTGACATGATTTCTAAAAATTCTTAAAATTTAATCATGTATTTATGTGAGATGATCATGATAGCTATCAGATGAGCTAAGAACCTTTCTAAATTCATTCTGAAATAATGTTGAGTATTATTTGACAGTCACTTCATAGATGAATGTAAGTAAAAATTGACTGTGAATGGTATCATGAAACAGTTTCATATTTTTCATTGATTAAAGAAGGTATTGACATTCAATAGTATGATGATGGGTATTGATGAAAATGGCAACAATGCTGTTTATGATAATAATCATAATGGATTATGGTAATCAATTTATTAAGCTGAACAAATATTCATTGTTAATGATTCATAATCATGGAAGAAGATATGATTTGATTATGTAACAATAAACATTTATTGTTTTCATAGGATGTTTAATCCATATCTTTGTCCAAACATCAGTGAGACAAAAATGGCAAATATTATAGCAATGCTTGGACATAAAAATCTAAAATGTTAATTTCTACATTCATCAAAAATGTTAAATTCTACATTCATCAAAAATGTTAAATATCATAAAACTTCTTTAAAAAGTTATCAATTATCTTATTTTGAAACAAGATAATACAATATCATATGAAGTTATTTTTTTTTAATGATTTTCCCTTGTTGATGAATGAATATCCAAGATTCAGCACTGAAATTTACAAACACAATTGAGAAAAAGTCACTTTTTTGAAGAATTTATCAAACTAGTCAGATGCAAGTGATTATTGGAATCATGTCATTAGCTGCAATGAACGACTTAGTACTAATGTCATTTGCTCCTAGGCAATCCATTGTACAGATGGTTGAACAAACAGGCACACGATTTACAAACACTTTGCCGTCTTGATTCAAGTTCAAGGTCGGGTCAATGCGACTCTCTGTTAAAGAAATCGGTTTAGCGATGTCGATCTAGTCGTTTCAGGGATGAAAAAAGTTTAAGGAGTATTTTGTACCTGAAATAGGTGATTGGTTGTTTATTTGTGAAGACACATACCTGTTGTTTTGATATTGACACTGGCTCGTTGATGAGAATTTTGTCTTGTCGACAAGTTCTGAAACACGGGCATAGTTAGCAACTCTGTGGTATATGTGACAATAGGTTTTTATCACTTTAGTTAGAAATGGAGAATAAATAAGAATTAACGACATAACTTTATCATTGGTTTTTACATATTAACATATTGACTGTTTCAAAATTATTTATGTTTAACAAATCTCAAAGCTGTAAAAAATCTTCATTTCATTATAAAGCAAAGGCGATCCAGAATGAATTAGTTTGATTGCAAATGTTTTTTAATATCAATTTGTTTGTACTGGAAAAGATACAAGGGTAACTTCAAAACAAATAGCACAAGATATGTTCAGAAAACAATACAAATATATTTATAATTCAAGGTTATCAATTTTAAAATTTCATTAAAAAATCATATATCTACTTTGAAACTCATAACAATTAAATACATATACATATAGTAACAGAAATCCGGAAGGATTTTTTTCAAGGTACAATGGAATTCTTTTTTGCATATAAAGTCAAAAGCAAGACTCACAGTGAAAAAAATTAAGACAACTTTCTGGACAACCATAATTTGTAATAAGATGTTGCCTTGGTTATATTTATAAAACAAGAGGTCAGTCATCTTTTAATAAAATGAAACTAACTTCAAACAAAGTAAGCAAATTTTGTAATAGAATACAATCACATTTTGTTCAAAACATGTCCCATAATACTTCACTTCATTAAAGAATTAAACATTGCATTAATAGTGTCAAATAAATTATTCATGCTTGCTGATAGGGTTTTTGGATTGAATTACATGACAATTAGAAGTGGTTGTAAACTTATGGAATTTCTGCGATATATAATGAATAATTTTTATGCTTGATGTACCCTGTGCCTTTACGCTAAATGAAAGTTAAGTCCATGTACTATATTTATACAACAAATTACAACAGCTGCATAACGGGAATGATTTTATCAAGGAAAATGATATTCATTATTGAATAAACAGGTGAAAAACATGCATTTTAATAACAGTTTTTTCTATTAATACAAGACTGAATGAGAAATGTAACGCTATTATTGACAAAAAATCTGATATCATATCAGTTTATTAAAATCATATATTAGTATTACAAAATATGGAAATAAGTAATTTCAAATTCGTATATCATACTATATAAGTTTTTAAGAAATTTAATTTTGTTAAGAGTCAAAGTTATTTTTTTCACATTATGTTTATTACAATTACATATAAAGATATCAAGTTATGAAAATGACATTACATTAATAAAAGAGTGAATAGAAAATAATATCAATAAACAAACCAATAATTGATTTTTGAAATAGAGAAATTGAAATAATATTTCATCTAGAATGTCGAAACAAAATTAATAATCCAAACTAAACCAAATTGTTATGATCAAATAATTTGTACATAAATATTCATAACAAGATAATTCAAATTTTTATGAAACGATGTCAAATTAACTTTTTATACTATTATCCAGGAATAAATTTCTTATCCATTGTAATCAAATAAATAATTGGTAATATTATTTACATTTACATTAAATCTGTATGCAAATCATCAAACACACATTAACACATACTGTGAAATTCACATGTTCATATTTATCTATTTTACACATAACATCTGCATGCGATAATTTTAATACAACATATTCGCTATTTATCACAAGTATGAGATTCAGAGATCAATTGATTACAATCAAGATCAAAATTGAAACAATTGACAGCCAAATTAACAGACATGTAATACTTGAAAACATAATCTCCATCACTTGATCAGGCAAAAGAACTGTGATACATTTCATGCAATTGTTTGCTAAAGCTGTCACGGCTGACATCATGGGAAATGAACAAATATATATAAAGGATAATGTCGTAGCTTGACGCAAACACTAAGATTGTTCATGTTCATTTCTTTAGCTTAGAATGCTAAAAGTACATGAGTACTGCTTAAACCCACAATATGTAAATTAACAAGTGTTTAGTTTCAGTGTGTGTAACCTATATTTATACAAATTGAGAAGTTATTAATAATAATTTAGCTGGCATTCATTTGATGATTTGATGAAACATCAAACAAAAATATTCCTATATTCTCAAGTTATTTTGTTCAGTATATAATCATATACATCATATCATACTTTGATGGCGTTCTTAAAGATTTCATGACATAGAATGAAATACGTTCTTACCATTTTGCATAATCACAAAATCTTATAATAACAATGGTGAATGTGTAAGATTTAGGATTTACTAATATTTCCCTAATGGTTAATATTGAACATTTTTTTCAAAAAACATTTCCAGAATCCATTCCAGGGACATGTCTCTTAGCTACTACGATGAACCTAAATTCTATCACCAGCAATATCAACATCTGTGTCGACTATTTGATGAAAAGGAAGTTACTTAAAAGTTAAACAATAATTACAAAGATCATTACTATTATTTACAACATACAAATTAATCCAAAGATGAACTTCAGAAAATTTTAATGTGATGATTTATAAATAAAATATGACATAAAATATGTTAAAGGAACCAGAGAGCAATGTAATATAAAATGTGAATGACTAAAGACATTACACAAGCAATTATTTCCAGATTAAACGGTATTACTTTATCTTTGAACAGCCCAAGAAAATGTTATTAAATCAGATCTCTGCATGAATCCCTAATAAGCCTGGGGGTAGTATTCAACCTTGTCTCAGCTATTATCATAACATAATAGGGCGACTGGAGAATTAATAAACATTGCCATCACCCAGGCTTACTAATTGTTCAAGCTCTAAGTGTGCTGCAGATTCTCAACTGATAAGTATCTCAAATTTGGGACGAAAATCCATAATTGGTGGCATTCTTCATCTGATTATGTTGTCACCATGGTAACCATTGTTATTGTAGTATTTCAATTTCCTTTTAGAAGACAGGGGAGTGATTAAGGCTAACTTTACTGAGCGTCCAAAGATGATCGTCAGGATCCTGACTCTGCCTCAAACAATGAGTCAGTCGATAGCGAATAAAAAAAACACTCATGAGTGGAAAAGAGATGTCTTATTTGCTGTCCGTGCGTGAAAGCACTCTTAATAATTTTGATCAATATTAGGTTGACAGGCTTTTGTATACATAATTACCCAAGGAATCAAGTCCTGTACTAAAATCTAACAAATCGGAGTGTGGCAGTGATTATGGAAATGTTTCTCATTCATTTCTTACACTTTCAGATCATTTCTAAATATTAGAAATTAAAGATAATAAATTAGAACATAATTTCATTTCAAAAGAAATATTCATTGAAAAGGTGAAATGTTATCAGTGACATAATTGAACCTGAAATATGTCTAAATTATTGTTAATATAATACTAAAAGTTAAAATATCTATATACTACATAATATACCCTTATGCATTTTCATATATTCCATATAAGGATATATAAATCATCTTCACCTTTGAATTTGAGTGCACATTCCATTCTGTCTCATCTTAAAAATGTCCTTGTCATCAAAATTTCAAACTTAAATTTTTTCATAAAAGAAGCATCCAGTAACAGATGCTAACAAATATGACCAATATTTATAACCAACAGCTATGAGTCGGACATCCTCTTTATTGTGAAGTTGCTTTTCATACGTACTGACATACATGCCACCTGCCAATACCCCCTCCTGATATATGTTTCACTTGTCAGAGTTTGAAAGAGGCAAAAATCACCTTCTCCCCTGTCCTTTGAAAGAAACCTTGTTGGAGGACACAGGTTGATGGCTTTGGACGTTGAGAAAGAGGGTTGCTGCTTCACTTGGGGCTGCCAACTGGTGATATTTCCTGTGTATGAAAGGATTTGTAGACAACGAGTAGATTTTAATCTATGTGAAGATGTTACACTTGATATACACTGTGAGATAAAACGTGTACATGAAAATGTGAGAAAGTGTGTGTGCATGAATTGGAAATATGATTATCATTGTGGATGATGTTGTACTTTATATACCCTTAAGACCAAATTTCTCAAGTTTGAAATTTTGATAATATATTTTCACATTTTAAAATACTTTTTACATAGAATAGAAGGATAAAATATAGAAAGGGTGAATAAATAAATATTAGAAGAGAGGATAGAATCTGTAAATGCTGTGATAATAATGCTATCGAAAACGATTATTATTTTATTCTTGTGTGTCCAACATATAATACATTACGTAGAAAGTACATTGAACAAATTTATTTTGTCCATCCATCTATTGATAAATTTTCTTCTTTAATGAATGTTTGAATGAAAATGTTATCTAGAATGTCTCAGTATTCATTCACCATGCAAAGATGTATATATGATATGTATGTGGCCTCCTCAGTACTGAATTAAAGATTAAATAAAAAATAATGTAGATAATTCATTTAAAGATGTTTCATTTTGTTATAAATTAAGTATTACTGTATCGGCCAATAAAAGGTAATACAAATAGCGTTTCAGATGACTTTTTTGGTTTCTTTTTTTTCTGAGATAAATAAGCAGATCTATATCAAAACTTTTTATGAGTTGAACCAGACCCATTGATTTGAAGACAAGGTAAATCAAAAATACATATTCACAGTTAAATGCACTCAAGCTTAGAAATGTTCAGAAGTTCATAAGTGTGATTAATACTCAACATATCTATATAGGAAATTGATATAGATTGAATGAATGATTAATATGATTGAACTGTCCAAATACTTGTGACACATAAAGCAATTAGTTGATCATAAATTTCACACCATGATTGATATGTACATGCTGTTGGTGCAATTAGTGATTGATTTCATACACGTATAGTTTGATTACCCAAGATTATTATGTATGTTTGTATTGATGTTGTATCTATGTTTGTATCAAGAATTAAACAGTATTTGTTTCCAGAGTAATTAACCAGGCTTTAAAGGAAGTTTTAGCAACAGAGTCATGAAAACTAGAGCCATTGGCTTTGTAGCTCATCAGGCTATCTATAATTTATTATACAAATGGTCACATGATCACCATTTGAGGGGCCATAGAATCACCACATTGACATATAATAATTCTTATCAGTTAGGGAGGCTGTACACAAAGTTTCAACTTTCAAGGCCTTTTGCATTTAAAGAAATGGATGAAAATACATTTTTAACTCGTGACTCCAAATCAATGAATTAGAATCCACATCAGCTAAGGAGTCTGTATTAAAGTTTTCTAGGCCTATAGCATCTGAAGAAAAGGATGAAATAGGTTTTTTGACATCTACTTTGTGGCCCTTTTAAATCAAAAACCTCATTAGTCAAGATTTCAGATTCATACATCTGCCTTACCCTGTCATGTGCTGAGAACTCAAAAATATTTATGTTTATCATCCGAAACTGGCTTTCACAGTAGATATCACTTGTGTGAGATCAAGCAAGTGATGTCTTCATTGAAGATATTGCTACAATCAACACGTCATAATGATTTGGATCATCAATTAATGACCACACAATGTTTGTGCATTGCTGATGACATAACATCAATTGGTGACATAACAATGCTGTGATGTCATCAAACTGATGAACTCACAATGATATAACCTCTTATCGAAGGTGTCATAAGGAAGTTTTATGGTAGATGACTCAATTTATTACAGAATAGTCATGTTGGATAATAAAAAAGATCATACTCTTGTGTCTTCTAATATCAAATATATTGAGACTTGTTGATTTAAGTAAGATATCCCCAGCCAGCCTCTGCCTCAACTAATCAACTCATGTAGATATATTTGATATAAGGAACACATCGATGAGATTCTCTATTTATTACCTTTGAGGGCAATTATATAGGGGCTCATGTTTTTCATATAATGCCCTATGGCAATACATTACTTTTTTAATGTGACGTCATATCATAAACAATGTTTGATGCCACTCTTTGCCTGTGATGTGTTGCAAATGCACCAACTGCGGGTAATCTGCCTTTGCTGGATATTGATTTTGATCATTATTGCCACTTTGGTAATAAACAGAATATCATATTTGTGCCTATGACATACTATGTTTACAACACTTGTGCCTTAATATCAGTATATACCTCGTTCTCACTCGCAAAATATACATAAAATCCTCTATATATACTATGTATCAAATTACATGCTATTTCTATGAGGTTTACTTAATCTCATTATCATACTTAAAAATATCAGTTATTAGTTAATATTGCCATTAATGTCATAGGACAAGGCTCATATTAAGGATAATGCATTACTCTCGGGTCATCTACACAAAACCACTTAGCGCTAAGAACACCCTTAGCCGACAGTCATAACACTGAGTTATGATCCCTTTTACTTTAACTGCATGGCCTTTGTACTTCCCTCAGATTATTGGTGTCATTAATTGAATCTATTAATCATTAATGTCAATAACAAAAGTGGCAGCATTTGTGATTAAAAATTTAAAAAAATTTAATTTATGCTGATTATGGTCACCTGGTATATATCATAATTGGTTTATAATTGACTTACATATTTCTTTCTTAATTCTCCACATGGCATAATTAAAGGATTTAATCAAACATGTATCAAATAAAATCTTTCAAAGACAAAAGGGATGTGTGGTTAAACCATATTTTCAAGACTTTCTCTTTATATGAAGTGTTCTTCATAAAAAACATATTAGACACCCTGCAAAAATTTGCAATAACATAATTTTCATAATATTGTTCCCACTAAGTGAATGGGTACTAAATTTATATTACGATATGTCCTTTGTGTTAAATTTTGTGGTTACAAATTAACATGAGTGACCAAAGTATGCGTTAAGGACCCTTACACTTTATGGTTCACTATTCTGATTGCCATTCATAGCGCATTGGTTAGTGTGTTCAGCTTCAAATCAAAAGGTCCGTGTTTCGAATCCTGCTAGGGGCATGGCAACTTTGGCTGCAGTAGAGAACTGTTCTTCCTGATGTAAGCTTTTGGTGGAATGCTACACTGAAATTTAGCTCAGTGACACCCATGGTTTGCTAGTTCCAGCCGATGCTCGCAGGTTTCACCGCAATGAATAGCCATAAAAGCGTCGGGGCTTTCTCCCTGCAATGATACAAGCAGCCATGTCATAAGAATGAAAGCGGCGTTAAACCTTAAATCACCTCATCTTACCTCAAAGATTATTAGCAATACCAAAAAAGTATAGATCTTTTGTTGAATCTGCAATTAAAGCACTAAACAACAAGTAAACTCATCTCTTTGGTATTTGACAAAAGCAATACAATATCTTGATAAATATAATAATCAAACAATATCAACAAAATGACATCAATGCCATTAACCTTTTGAACATAATTTTTTTTCTTATCTTTCATTTTAAAATGAGAAACAAGCATTACTGTATCCAATTTATATTCTTTGAAAAAAATTGATAATATAGACGGCATCTCTATAAGAATATCAATACAAACAAGGCCAATAGCAATGACTTTACGCAAAATGTCAGGAAAAGATATCACTTTAGTTAACAAGTATGTAATCTGAAGGAAGTAAATCTACCAACAATCAATACATCAGTCACCATATTTGATGAGTTGCTCAAATGTTATGGATCAAAAGGGTTGAGACATTTCTATTATTTTCTTAATAACAATAAAACTAAAAGACTGGGCAACAACCTAAGCTCTATAATGCCGGTGTCACGGTCAGAGTTATTCCATTTCGATGCTCCTCACAAATTATTACGAAGTTAATAAACTTTAAGCCCTAACACAGGTGCATGAAGCCAACAAGGATCTCCTGGCCTCGGAAATAATTGCAAATCAGAGGAAATTTCTCGTCTCTATTTTCTCAAGCCGTCAGAAGATTAAAAAACATCATAACCTCCAATGCCCAATAGCTAATAGGGATTACAGGTCCTAATTAATTTAGCTTGGCGAGGCCGAGCTTTTCCGCGTGTGGGTCCCGAGGGTATAGGAAATTTGAAGCCATAATAACATGGACGTCTGGCATTGAAATGCGGCGATGGACGTAAAGCAAGATGAATGGAAATGGAGCATTATTGACTGGTTGGAATCAATATCCACATTTAAATGTGCGCTGCAATGAGTGACAACTTCCTACTGTGAGGCTCTTAGCAAAACATTACGATTTCGCAGTTCTGCCAGAAGATGAGTCATTTTATGATGTCATTTCTTTAAAAGTGATGCCAACCGTGACACGGCTTTCCCTGTAGGGTACCCCGTCACTGAATTCATCACTGAACCAATTACTTGAGGATTAAGATTTATAGAAAGTACAAAAGTTGATGGTCCAATATCCCATTCTGGGACTGCCATAGTCGAAATAAAGCTGTGATTGTTAATGTTATCAAATTGTGTCTCCTAAAGTGATATTTAACACAGCACTTTGTAGAACAATTTTGACAACTTAAACAAAGTAAATACTTTTAATATTGCTTTTGTTTTAATGTTAGTGTTTTTAAAATCTCAAAAATTCTGGAGTAACGTTTTGATGAATGTCATTTTGATAATCATTTTGGTGTTTAAAAGTTATAATGTTATTTATATTATGATAATTCTCCTTCAAATCCTTATCAAGCTAAACCTGACTTATCTAAAATCTGAAATTGATTCTAAAAAAAGTAAGACAAATATATTTTTCATACGACTGCATCATATTGTATGATTATGATGACAAAATCAAATCAAACAAACCCAGATTGAACTATTACATATTTTTTCCCTTTCATTCATTTAAAATTATCTCATGCACAATTATCACTAACAATGATATAGCCAAAACGTGCTGGAAGAAAGCCTACAGCTCACCCATGCCTATATATTGTAGTGAAACTTGTATGGATGGGCTATTAAGGTAATACATATACAAATATACCATTTTACTGTGTGAATTGCCCATTACATTAAAATTTAAAATCAATATCATAAGGTGACTAAAACCTAACAATAAAGACGACAGTTAGTGTTATGATAGTGGCAGAGGACTATGTCCTCATTGACATGAGCAAGACTTGACCCATTATTCCTTTGACAGATAATGGCCACACCTTCAATGAGTGTGTTGTTCATAATGAAATTGACAACATGGAAGAAAACCTGTCAGGTGTTATGGTTACATAAGCATGTCTGTATGTGCTCATTTCATCCTGAGTAGACAGAGAAGATCAAACCATGCTTTTAGCAAGCATGTGAGGACAACGCCCTGACGATCTAAGATTTTTTAAAATAACGTTATCAAATAAGCAAAAGTCATTTACTATCAATTGTCATGCATGATTATACTGGATCAGCCAGTGTAATGCTTAAGCTTGACATATTGACATTTAGGTTGTCATTGATTACCTTGATATTGACATGAAATTGAGGGCAAATACCTGTTACATATTGACATATAGGAAATCATTAAATACCTTACTACTGACTTAATATATTGTTTTATTTCGTACAAGTGCAATCACACATTTTTCATATTTTTTCATATGATGCCCAAGGGCAATACAACCCTTTTTCTTTGTGAGGTCATATCTTAAACAATGCTTTTACATCACAGCTCAACTATGTAGTTGCTTTCCAAATGCTATGACAGTTGGTAATCTGCCTATGCTTGAAGGTTTGATTTTTATCATTTTCTTTAATTCACAGGTTCGATCACGAACAGTATATCATCTGCGTGCCAACATTATACTATGAATACTATTTGCTTATATATCAGTAAATTCCTTGCTCACGCTCAGGCAATACTAATTTTTAGGCACTTGTGTGGTATACATAGTATGTCATGAACTCTCATATACTATTCTTTATGACTGATACCTGTAATATATTGACATATTGGTTGTCATTGATTATTTTGATGTCTATATGAGAGTCAGGACAGTAACCTGTTACAAATTGACTGTAACAACTATCATATGCAATTATTTCACAAACAAGCCTTTTTTTTTAAAGAAGCTTTTACAAAATAGAATTTATGAGATCCCTAAAAATGTAGACTTGCCTACAGCCATGTACTTTTAAGTCAATGATATTTCAAAAGAATCTTTGACATTTTACTGCAAGAGACCTGCTTTACTTTCTTTTCCTTTAAAAAACCTGTTTTCAAAGCATGCCAGATCTAGGACAATCTCTTCTAAACTAAGACTCTAAAGACATTGATATAAAAGTTAAATTTATCAAAACATTTTTGAAAAAATCATTTCTAAGAAGTCATATTTATTGTGATTTAAGGAATGGATACTGAAATTAATAATATTATCAACAGATATTTACAAATATGTATTCACTCATGGCTTGTCTAAGTGTATGTTAAATATGAAATTAATGCTTCATGGATCACAGATGTCAATACAAGCTGTTAAGAAGCATCTATAGTACATAATGATCATTTTACTGTTATACCTTTTTGAAGAAAGCTTTTATCATTGTAGGAATTTTGTATATCATCATGAATCATTCATACTTCTTTCTTAAAATGTAAGTTTTATACCAGAAAAATTGACACAGTTATTAGAGGGAAATGAAGTGTCAGGGCGAGATGTCTGTGCTATGTACGAGTGATGTCCATATCATAGCATCTATCAGCATCTATTTCATCCATCAGTGTAAATTTCATGTGTCATGCAATGGTTCATAAACTTTGAATATGCTTCAATAGCAATCAAAATCAATACACTCCCACAACAATTTTTCTATACAAATATTTGGATTTGTACATTCTTAAAGGTGATTTAAATGACTGACATATCTAACTGCCAGCTCCCAAATTTTTACCACACTATTAAAATCTTTTAACCTTTTAAAAGCATTTGATTTTATCATTTTACACTTCAGACATCATCTAACTTTTCATAATGTTTAAATAATCTGCAAAATCTATATAATGTTGAAAGTTAATTAATAAACTCCTTCAAATTAATTATTATTGCTTTCAAGTTCTGTGAGGTGGAAAGTGGTTGGATATTTTGGATTGCATATTTCTTAGGATTAACTTATTTCATACATACAAACAGAAGGCCTGTAGTACTATGAGGCTATGATTTGTTGTGATCAATATGAAGGATGGCTTGAACCACGGTTTTTATTTGACTGAAATATGATCTATCCTTCCACCCAAACTCTACTGTTAAGACTGCATATACTCAACAAAATAAATTAAGGACCATTCCTATTTTCAATACTGAAGTAATCAATCATTCATACCTCAATCATAATTAATTTAAAGACAATTCATAGGATGGTGCTTAACTTTTTTGTTAAGTATATTTGGGATCACACTTTCTGCAATAGTACAAATACTTGTACTTTTTCAGGCTAGTGCCTTGGGTGTTTGAAACCTCACCTTCATAGTCTGGCAACTTGTTCGTGAGACAACTTGAAGGTGCTTGTTAATGATAACACAGATTTAGTTTACCGGTTTATTTCAGTTTTCGTCTGGTGTTACATTCTTGTGACAACCTTTTGGTCATATCGCTTCGAAAGCGTTCAGTCAAAGGGAAGGGAGATAACTCTAATTTGTACTCTTTCAAAAAATAAAACACTTTCAGGGTTTTTATTATTTGCGCTTACTAGAATGAAGAGGATTATGTACACAACTATTGCCAGCACCGACCTTACCAAAAGCTTACCCATTCAACCACTGAACCTTCTGTAGAAGATACAGGTTCTATGATGTTGAATGCACCAGAAAGAACTTGAGTAGCAATATGCTGAACACAACTTATATCACTGCTGTCATTTTGTAATAATATCATGTCTATATCACCCTATACCTTACATCATGTTACAATGGACAAAACACATCTCTCATTAGATTTCACCAAATACAATAAACATTTCTTAAAACTTTTACATTATTCTCTGAACTAAATTCATCTCTAATTAGAAAAAAACCATTTCTTACCCCTTATATACATTATCTCTGAACCAAATACATCTCTCATTAGATTTCATCAAATACAAGATAAATTTCATTCATAAATTGCACGTCTTTGATAAAACAATTACATGACTTCATACCAGAAACATCAATAGCATTCATGATCTGATCTATAAGTAAAAATCCTATTTAGATCCAGCCTATTCAGCAAAAAGACTTCTTTATTGACTTATCAATCTATCCAATGGAGAATTAACTGCTTCGTTCACAGACGGTGATCAATTTCACGATTGATTAGTCGGTTCAATGATCTGAGGAGCGTTTACGGATTTATTGGAAAGAAGTTCCTAATCACGGCAGATCCGATCAGGCCGTAAAACCCAACTTTACTTTGAACTTTAGTAAATAGATATGTGGATGTTCCCGAAAGGCTCTCTTTTACATCTAGGAGTCTATTTCTATGCCATTCACGATCCATGTTACATAAGTAAGACCAACCATGTACATGACATGATCATACATCAAAGGATATTACTATATGAATATTCAAGAAGCATTGTAGTCTATTTTTGGTGCTTATGTTCATGAATACTAATTTTCATACTTAACACTGATATGAATTTCATAAATCAGAAAATAGAACCTCGAAAAAACTATTATCAGCGCTTGAGATTAGTTTTTGTGCCTTTTTACTCAGGAGATTTGAATTTACATATGAAGTAAAAATTGATAACTTTTTACCTATGAAAATTCAAATGATATGATTCATGAACATTAAAATTACAAAATAAAAATGCATCAGTATTTAAATTGCTATAATCATTTGTCTGATTTTTCTTCTCTCTAATGAATTTTACTGAGATAACTTTCATGTATAACAGCTCTAATTAATTTTTTTTGCAATATCCATAATCATGAGCTTATTCCTGACATAAATCATATTAGATTAAGATGACAACCAATTCATCAAATTATTAAATCTTATCATCATCAGGTCACTGTTAATGTTGTTCGATCAGAATAAATGTAGTTAACGACATGACACTAGAGGAATTCTTGCTTAATAGCGTTGAATGGTCAAGCGACTAAGTGACCAAGACTGTGGACAAGAAATGGGTGATTTGATTACTATGTTTTCCTCTAGAGATTAGAGTAATAAGCAAGTGACCAGTGAGTGACATGTGATTGACATGTGTAAATATTGATCACCGTTGTCAAATTCTCTCTGAGGAATTCTACTTGACAGGCACAGCTGTCATCGAATAAACCTAATCGGAAAGCTTTTACAAATAATTGTCTTTTGGATTTGCTTTTAAGATTAATATGGTTGAAAAATTGCTTCAAAAATATTTTGGTTGCAAATTTTTTAGAGAAATGGGATGGTGTCATTATGAATTAATCCCATAACCATGAGACTGCAAATAATTTAATGTATAAGGATTATTAAAATGTTTTTATTTCTAAATTCTCACTTAGATGATAATTGTGTTTTAAATAAAACATATTTACAAAACATACTAAATATAATACTCAACTATCAACATTCAAGTATTCATTTATATAATACAAGTTCTTTATCATTTGCCTGCAGATTATTGACAATTTACCTATCTTTAGCTATTGCTTTATTTATGTTTCCTGTTGTAAATAAAAAAAATCATTTCTTTCTTTAACTCAGAACGATTAAAGGTACATCCTGCTTCATCAGGATACAATAACTTGATATCTATTGGCACAATACTGCAAATATAATAAGTAAATATGCTCAATTTGAATGCTATAGATATATAAGCAATCTCAACAGAAACTACCTATTCAAGATTGTCTTGGAAAATCCTTGACACAAATTAATACAAATTAATAGTCAGGGGAAAAAGAATTTTCCTATTCCCTTGTCCTTCTCATTTTGGTAGGTATTAAATGAATGGTTTTCTTTCCAGATCCTATTTCTTAATCTCCTAGCTAGTTAAAGTTATAAATTTCTTAACCAGTAATGTCAGCATAAAAACTCAACCAAGTGACTTGGACCTATATTTCTCTATGTCTTTTAGTGTTTCAAAAGTTATTGGATGTAAGAAAAATTACTTTTTGGGAAATAAAGTGTTATGTAATGTTATCTTATCTTAAACCAGTGTAGTATTAAGCCACTTAAAAAATCTTAGTACTTATAGTTTTTTAAAATCTAGACCCAGTTATATTCAAGAACTTTTACAAATTTCTACCTTGTTGCAACAGAAATGTTCCTGTAAATTGTTAATGGTCAAGCATTTGCCCACAGGTCAACAACAAAAGGGGAAACTCTGGTCCAAAAGGAATATTTTGTGGTCTTCTCATGGAATCAGCTTACAGGAAGGTAGACAAATGATATATATAAAATAATCAAGGACCTAGGTGATATCCTTGGAGAACTCCTCAATCTGAGACCCAACTTTGATCCTTACTAATGTTTCAGATGCGATTCCCTCCAGTGGCAGAGGCAAAATTGGTCACATCTGTTTTCCCCAAATCTGGGAAACCGGCCAGACGAGTCTCAACAAATATCTGCTTTTCCAATTCCCGATTTACATCTCGAAAGGAAAACCAAAGTGTAGCATTTATAGGGTAAGGTCAATTTGGGAATTTTATCAAAGGTTTCAAATACTTCAATAGATCTTATATTACCTACAATGGTAATCCTTTGACAATTCATGAAAAATTGTCAAAACTGTTTCAACAATTGATAGACATTAACATTTTTTGCCTTTATGTTTTATTTGAAAAAAAAATTAGGCAATTGCAGCTACGTTGAAGAGAATCTCCTCAGAAATTTATGAAAAAGGGAGGTATTTTTCTGCATATTCTACCTCAAATGATAAACATGTAATGCAATCAGCTGAATGCATGATGTGCATAAAAGATACTCATCAATATATAAATTCACAGATTTACAAAATTAAAACGTTTAAATCATAATTTTAAGATGAGATCTGTAACTGACAAAACATGTAGTTCAACTGCATCAATTCATAAGAAAAGGAAGTAAACCACTTACTCATTTACCTTAAGAAAACTATGCCTAGACTTGAAATCTAGATGTGCATGAAAGAAAAGAATAATAAGTTCTTCTGATTCCCTTGATCTAGTTGATGGTTTAAAGAAGGCATTTTCATCATATTGTACACAACTTGAGAATACCAACACTTCAGAAGAGTACACATGGCAAGTACATATGTGAAGTTTTCCCATTACATCAGAGTGCCAAGAGAAACATAGTAGCACAAACAATTGGCCTAACATAGACTGAATATTCTAATGGTGAGGTACTTTAGTCAGAGATCTGGAAAAGTACAGCATCTGTCTATTGGTACTGTTTCTGTAATATAAAGGTTGAAGAAATGTTCGAGTTCACGTAAGGTGGAGTTATTGGTACATTGCAACATACCATACTAGTTTGTTGTCTTGAAACTTACAGCGCGAACGTCTGCACCCAAGTTTTAGAACGTAGAGGTTATATGAACTCACTGAAAACTTTCAATCGATGCAGCTTTTCTTATTGAGTGCTTCATTTTGCGTTATTTCTTGTATAAAAGTGCTGATCATCACTTGATTGACGCCATTTCATATAGTTTTTCATTACATGTTGTTACATTGCGATGCATTTTCATCTTTAAATGTGCACATGTACATTTGGCTGCTTTTCTTTGGTATTCGATTTCTTAATTGGTAGGCATGATGTGAACAATGCACGATTGTTGTTGCATTTTCAAAAGTTGCAGCCATTTTTGTTCTTCAATTTGTATGCAAAATTTTAATTTCGACTATATTGTATATTAGTTTCCAACCATCTAACTTATAAATGAATGTCAATTGCAAACTTATATTTTGCACAAAAATAAAATAATCTATTAAATTTATTTTTATCAACAATGTAAATAGTTTCTTAAACAAATCAAGGAATACTGTATACAATTTACAATGTTACATAAAACATAATTAATTAGATCTCATCGTGCCGTCTTTGGGTATCCTCAAATTTCATTTGTTCATGTGTACAACAAGAAGTTCGCTCATTTATTCACTTACACATTCATTCACTCTCATTCGTTCATTTACACAATCATTCATAGACACATAACTCCATTCATTTATCATTCCTTAACTTATTACTCATTCACCATCTCTCAACTCATTCAGTTATTCACTTAATCATAATTATTCACAATCATTCATAATTCATTGTTCATTCATTTACGAATGAGTAAAAACAAATCTCAACTGAGATTTCCTCTGAACTGAAGTCAATGTTTGGATAATGAACAGGGATGTTATCTTTGAGTGAAACTCACTAACGGAACTTGTAATGATAAAACCATCTTTCTTCCCATTCCCATGTGGAAAACATTCATTCACTAAAGCATGAATGAGTGAAATTAATATTGCTATTTCTGAAAGAGTAGATATTTTTTTTGGAAGAAACAGAAAACTTCTGTTATCTTTCCAAGTTTTTTTTGCTGGTTCAGTTGAGATGTTATTTTCTTATTAAATTGGAAAGCAAGGAGTTTTATTCATGAATTGGACATAAACCTAAAATATCTCCATTACATGGTTTAGATGATCAAAACAAAAATAGTTGCTATACTACTTTCTTATGAAAAGAAACAACCATGTTTTTCATAAACTTTATATAAATAATTTGCAAATAAGATTTCAACAAAAGCAATTTTGAATGGCTAGACACATAATTTCTGTACCACTGATTCCATTTTTTTTCAAATTTGTTTTAAACTTTAAAAAAAAAATTAGTACTCAAACAGATTAATATTAATTTGTATAAATTTTCTGATATTAAAGATAGTCTTACATGCAATAAAGCAATCAACATTAATCATGGACAAAATGTGAAAACAAGACGTAAAACAAAATCCATTCATCAATAAAAACTATATCCTGAAACAGTTGTACAAAATAACGAGTAAAAAGCCAATACCGGTTGAATATCAATTACATGATTCATACGTAGTATGACAACACATTGTCACTTTAATGGGTGATTCAACATAGCATCGTTTCCAATGCAGTACACCATGAGAGAAACACAATGGACGCTCTCAATATGCCCGCCTGATTATCATGAAAAGGATACTTTGATCTGGTGATAATAACTCTCATATCCTGTGAAACTGCAAGCCCTCATTTAACAGCTGATAAAAATCTTACAACCATTGCAAACAAATCAATAAAAGTAATACACAATTCTTTATTTTTCACTAGTGCTTGCTATTTTCATAACCTTCAGTGATTTCACGACACACCAGCTTGATTCTTATGACAATGAAGTACTGAAATATTTTTCTTAAAGAATGTGATAAAATGTACATTACTTTTGAAAGTTATAAAAGTTATTGCAAAGAATTTGATAAAGAAAACATTTATTTCCTTCCTTTAAAAACACCAGCAACATCTGTGCATCTAGAACACGTGAAAAACACATTTCTTAGCATTCACTGAGTGTCAACCTACATTTTCAATAAAAAAATATGGGTTTTTTTCAATTATGATTGATATAAAAGTAAGAGAAGTTCTCCCTCCAACTTTGGGTATACCATCAGCTGATCCCATTGAGCAAGTATTCCAACTGTCATGTATTGTGTACATTTTATATTGTTACTTTCATTTTTTTTTTATTTACATTTTCACCACTACTCCGACCAAAACTAAAGAATTTTAACAACAAATTTTATTACTGAAATTTTGTAGGCAGAACAAATTTACAACATGTATTGGGAAAACATACAGTACTAACATTACTTTAAAAATTTGGCCTATTTGGTAAATTTGGATAAAAGTTAATTCATTTTATTCTTCTTCACTTTGATATGATAAAAATCATTTTAAGAAAGCCTTTGATATTATGCAAGGAAAAAACTGGTCATGCGATGAGAATTGAAACTATAAAATAATTACGAATACTTTATGTCATTTATCTGGAAAAGATTTCTGTATGCAATATACTACTGCTTTAGTCAAACCACCCCTTTTAATAAAGGGTTGAAAAAAATCAAAACATGCATTGACATTAAACTTGAGTATGATGAAATCCACAAAACATGAAACATTAATTTTCTTGAAGAAACTACAGAAATATCAAATTTCTTCATTTCATAATTCTTTATTATCTAACGGTATAAGCTTACAATTAATTTCTAAATTTCTTTTGACCAAGATAGAGTCGTCCTAATTTTTATTACTCATTTGTAGTTAATGTGCATTATACGAGAAAGAAAAACAACATCATTACTGTAATGATAAGGATTTGTAGCCTACAAATGAAGTAATAGTCTTAAAGGATGAAACGAGCTGTAATAAACACTGGAAAATACCATGAAGGTAACATGATATGTATTGATTCTAAATCCTAAAAGCCAAACACAGGTAGGGACAATTACAACATGGTCATAAATCATGGGCATCTGTCCCGATATATCTCTGGTTTAAACCAGCCAGTATATTAAGGTTTTCTCAAAGAAATGACATAAAGCTTTTAGTATTATGTGATCCCTAATAAGGATAATTACATGCTAATGAATCTTGGAAAGATGATCCAAATTTTCTTCTTTTTCTGCCATTCTACAGTTGGTAAATATTTTTTTCCCAATGATCAAAGTTTATATATGTTACTTGAGAGATCATGATTAATAATTAATTCACTTTAAATTTTTTATGAACATTTTTTAATCAGAAAATTAATTCAATCTTGTTTCAAAGAATGGAAAGCTAATCAAAATTCTTTGAAATTTGATTTCAAATCCAGCTATTTTTCGTACCTTTTTATTGAGTTTTAATTTTTAGGAAATTGCATAAACTTTTTATACATTTGTTATAAAAAATTTAATATTTAAGACCTAACAAAGCTAAAAAATTCTATGAACTTGAAAGACAACATTTTACGAAAATAAGAATTAATTGTGACTTTGAATGAAAACTTTTTATAAAATAACATGAAAATTTTGTAAAGTACCAAACCTCACATTGTTTCTGAAATAAACAACAGTGATGTAAGTTTCGTATTCCATGATCTTACAGGGACTCAACTTGATGAATATTATGATGTCAGTTTCAGTAAAAACATGTACATTTCACTGGGATCAAATCAGTCTGTCCATTGTTTATGAATGCCCAAGAGACATGCAGGCACACTTAAAATATTATCTCAGTCGGGAGTCTGTTCATCTACTCTTCGATAACTACCGCCTAATTTGCACATCGGCTTCCGAAGGCTGATAAGATGAGCAAATCCTCATACAGTATTAATTACGATTGGATAATCAATCACCGCCATATTTCCACCCCTATGCCCGTGTGAAATCCCACAATTACCTATTGATACTTGTCGGAAGTAATTGAAGATTCACCTTATGTTGCAATGATGAGGCGTTGATATGTCACTTTTGACTCATAGAGTTTCCGAGTCAATCAAGTGTAACCGCTCGCTGGAACCGTCGTCATTTTCACCTCTGAGTCACAAACTCAGAAACCATTTGCATGAATATTTTACCAAATTAATGATATTAGTTGATAAATGAAATTTTCCCTTAACATACAATTACGCCCTAACTTGACCTAATTTTTGCATGTCAGTTCACTCTGATATTAGTTCTAATCAATTTCTTCATCAGTCGTCAATTGCAGTTCAGGATTAGATTTCCCTTTAGATTTCTTTTTTGTACTTACTTTAATTATTTACAACAAAAATAATACAAGAGCTTGTACAGTGTCTGTTTTAAAAATAAGTTTATTTAAGTACAAATTGGTTTGAATATAATAAAACTCAAGAACACTTTTTCTATAAATTTTCAACTAGAAAATGTTTTTGAATTTGTAAAACATTTCAATAATTGTAATGTAACCAATATATATTTTAAAAAATCAAATTAAGTTACAATTACAAATTGATTTGCAATTTTCTAGCACATATATCTTCAACAGAAAATTATAGAAAAGTAAAAAAACAGTAAATGACCATTTACATGTCTTCCCTATCATTAATTTCTTATCAAATTGGAATATTTGATGAAAAACAGAACTGTTAACAGAAATAATTGAATATCATGCATGAACAAGCTTGAGAAAAACGTCAATACAGTGTGTCGTTTTTATTATGTATTCCACCCCATATTGATATTTTTATCCACTGTGATAAAAAGCATAATAGCAAACAATTGAAGAATACCTGGACAAATATCAATCAGACACAGGTGCACATTTTAATCAGCAATTACCTGACATTAGATGTCAAGCACGCCTCAGTATTCCATTGGGAATTATCTCATCAAAAGCTTACTCATAATAAACACAGTAACAGCTGATCAGTAATATACGCTACTCAAATTCAAACAGTGGTACTTGCTAAACCAACAACACTGCAAAGGTACATGTAATAAAAAAAATACATCATGGTACATGAAATACAAACAATACATAATGGTACTTGCAATACAAACAATACATCATGGTACATGCAATACAGACAATACATCATGGTACATGCAATACAAACAATACACAATGGTACTTGCAATACAAACAATACATCATGGTACATGCAATACAAACAATACATCATGGTACATGCAATACAAACAATACATAATGGTACTTGCAATACAAACAATACATCACTGTACTTGCAATACAAACAATACATCAAGGTACTTGCAATACAAACAACACATCAAGGTACTTGCAATACAAACAATACAAAATGGTACTTGCAATACAAACAATACATCATGGTACATACTACTCAAACAATACATCAAGGTACTTGCAATACATCAAGGTACTTGCAATACAAACAATACAAAATGGTACTTGCAATACAAACAATACATCATGGTACATACTACTCAAACAATACATCATGGTACATGCAATACAAACAATACATCAAGCTACTTGCAACGAACAATAAATCAATACAACCAATAAGGAAAGTGATCACAACAGTGATGTAAAGGCACTTGCAAAAGATCATGGACATAGGGCAAAGCGTATGGTGTATTTGTTCATATAATGAACTTGTTTACAATCATACTCAGATATTCATGTGATAATTACAACAAAGACAAAAAAAATGATGTTTAAACATTTACAACAAAACAAAATCAAGAGTGTGGTTTTATGCAAACTAGATATGAATATACAATCATGGATTCAAATGTTCAAAACTATATATATGAAATTGAAAAGACAACTTTAATCAAGTATAAAACTTATTATCAAATATGACAACATTCCATATTTGATTAACAAATCTTACATTTTAGATTTACTTGTGTGACACAAATAAGCTTATAAGCTAAATTTAGTATCAAATCTCATGGAGGCAGTAGCACTTCAAATTTCCCGCAATAAACATAAGTTTATCCCCAGTCATCCGTAATCGAAGAAGAAATTATCAAGTGTCAAGCAAAAACTAATGCCTGCCATTTTTGTGTGAACACCCTTTAATCATTTAAGGTAAGGAAATGGATTTCTATAGCTTAATTGAACATTTTACAGCTGATTGAAAATGATTGTCCATCAATTGGCATTCATTTTTGTTTTTTTATGAGATCACTTTATTTATCTCAAATACTGTATAACCACTTTCCCTTTAAATTTTATTATGAAATCTTAAATTTGAGTATCCAATTTTTATCTCAAATTTGAGAATTACATCATAGAGTCAAATATGAGTATCACATCATAAAGTCAAATATGAGTATCACATCATAAAGTCACTTGTAAGTACCAAATATTTAAATCTTAACTCAAATAAATAAATCAAAGCATAAATCATTTTTTCTTTTTATTTCATTGTTATGATCATCACCTGGCCTGTTTTTTTCTCTCTAGAACTGGACCAGCACCAGTCTGGCTGTGTGATTGATTGATAAGCAATACGTTTCTTGATGAGATGAAACTGATGCTGTATCATTAGATCAAATGAGTGAGTCATCAATGACACGTGCACCTTTCCAGTGATAAGTAATGTGAATGATATAATGACTAAGTCAAATACAATATTTAGTCAAATGGAATATTGTCATAGAGTCATGCACATGCATACTGATTTTTTTAATTCAGTCATAAAATATATAATATTCAGTCATACATGATTTTATTATCTAGTCACAAGGAATATTCCGTTATGATTTATTCACATTGATAATCATGATTTTATCACACAGATTATCATGAATTTATCATATAGAGTATTATGAATCAGTGATATAGAATATTATAATTTGATAACTGAAATATATATATTGATATAGAATGACCTAGTAGTGTATATTTAACTTTAGTAGCATAAAATATCATGATTTAGTTACAAGAGTTTTCTTGTACAAAAAAAATTAGTCATTTATTACAAGTAACAAAATGATTTTGTATACCTACCTGAAATGAATAAAAAGATGTGAAAAAAAATTATTTGTTCATACAGAAAAAAGTTAAAAAGAATTTATTGAAATCACACAGCATGTGACAGCAATTACATGTTACAGTTAACTTTATTCACATAGAGAATTTAATTACATAGATAATTATTATATAGTCCAATATATAGGAACATAAGAATTGATGTATAAAACCAGTCGAACTTTAAACTTTGAATAAATGGCTACATAATTCAAGAAATACATTTAGCCGATGCAATTATAAGAGGAATTAAGATAACAAAAATCAACTGGCTCAACCAAACACAAAATTTGCTGCTAAAAATGGAAAAAATTTGCCTTCTTATTAATGACAAAATAAGGGATTTAACATAAATGATGGAGTTACTCCTTGTTTTTGAAAGAATTTGATGGAATAATTCAGAAATTTTTTTTCTTGAATATTCTCAAAAGAAATAGGAAATCACAATACACATAATGAAGAATACAATATTATGAAAGATATTCTGCAAGATTTCCTTTATTAATTCATCATCTTTATAAACAACGAATTCAGGAAGAAAGATATTATTAAGAGATGGTGCACACACCAATTATGAATTCAAGACATCAATTGAAATTACCTAACACAATATAGTATACAAACAAACATTTTGTCAAGGATAAACAGGTCATCATTGATTTTCTCTTACCAAGCTTCACGTAAAAGAATAGCTATTTCAAAATAATTTTAGTGCACTTCTTTGAAAGGCTTACATGAAGGACCAGCATCAAAGACATCATATTATTTCAAGTTGATTCCATTATCTGATCAAATATTTGACTATTTCAACATCTAAAGGGAAACAACTCCACACTGTTTTGTTGCCTAATGAACTAATTGAACTTATAATCAATAGCTGGAAACATTTCCGCAGTCATTGTAGCCCAGCCCATGACTGCTTGCTAATTGCTCGTAAGAACTTATCCCAGTGCGATGAAAGATAATGGCCCTGCTTTCCAAAGTAATTCACCTGCTTAATCAGGTGACAGCTACTCACCTGCATGCAGGTACATTTCATAATGCTTTGAAATTGATGCAGGAACAACTATTGTCAATTTCAAATTGACGAAATTGACACTGGTACATTTCATGTTGATTTCAAATTGATTAAGGAGCATTTCTGGTCAAGTTCAAATTGACAAAATTGACATTTGTACATTTCATGTTGATAACAAATTGATGCAGGTACATTTTATGATTAAATTTTGGTGATGTCAGAGATTCATGTTTATTGAAATACATAGATAAAATCAGTTTTCATTAATTCAACACAACAGTACATTATGGTTCCTCAGATATGGGCACTATCATCATAGAGAAATAACAAAGACCTATCATGTACATGTTTATGCTACTTAATTTAGATATGATGTGCATGTGGAATTTAATATCTTATGTTAATATCTCTATGATGCTTAAGTCAATTTCATGTTGGTACATTTCATATTGATTTCTGTACATTTCAAGTTACCTTTTCATGCCTCTGATGAAAGGGCAGTCAATGATTAGTCATTCACCGATCGTGATTATGTCAAATTACCAATTAAGTAAGGAGTTCTGTTATTCTAATTAATAATGCAAAGATTCAGTGAATGAGATAACAGAACCAAAACATTCAATACAAAATGATATGTAAAATATTTTGAAGGGATGATGATTGATTATAAAAATAATCAATAAAACCAAGAAAAAAACACAACATAGAAATAAGTGTTCGTCATGTAAATAAAGCTATACACAAACATTATAAATTTCCTTTAATTTTTTTTCAATATAAATACATCAATATATCAAACAATATATTTAAGAAACACTTTAGCATTGAAGTATCTAATAGAGGATATTATGATACTTAAAAATTGTGTCTATAAGATGGTTCCTAACTTTCTTTATGAATATTGAATAAAATCATTAACAAATAATATTGGGTTAAATAAGAATAGTCATAAACTCCATTTTTTTGCATAAATATCTTTATAAAACCTTTATATTGCTTTTACTTTTTAATCTTACAACAAAAATGTGATATTCTACAAAATCTTATTGATGGTATGACTCTCAACTATTCATTCATTTCCATAGTAATTGAATATTTCATGACATTAGATAGCTAAAAAAGAAGTAAAATTTTTAAACAAATGAAAACAAGCCTAATGAATGCAATATGATCATTCAAGTGACAAGCAACATAATAAATTGTTATTGAATCTCCTGTTATAGAAATGTGAAGTAACAGTGTAACCTTACAGGTAATGTGATTTGAGAACTTGTTCATTGCATCACAGGTGTTGTATGACTAACAAGGGTGATGGCAACACAAAGGTGTTCATTTCATACTGTCCATTTTATTATATACTATTGATCGCTTATGAATATTTTTTAGAAAACGATTTTTAGAAAACTACTTATGCATAACCTTTTTTTTCTCAAATTATCTCAGGGTATCTTTTGCCAGTGATTCGAAAATAATTTCCCCAGTAAAGAGTCCAGTAATTTTGCAACTACGAGTGGTTGGACATCAATCATATGAACAGCCAAAGTTTGTTTTTTTATGCTTGAGATAAAGTTGTACCATCTGATTAAAATCAATCTTTGTCCAAGGAACAAAAGTTTCGAAATATTGTCTCTACTGGGTTACAAACTCTTTCGATATTTTCCTCTACACAGTCTGACAACAGCCCGTATAAGAGCATGTCCTGTTCTCAATTCAGTGCAGACAAATGATTGCATTTAGAAAGTGGTATGATAGTGATTATGTGTAATTGAGTTAACTGCCCATTGAATCTAATCGTGAAAGTCTTCATCAGAGGCCTTCTGATTAGGTAACTGAACTTACATCAGAACATACTGGTTGTTCTCAGACCATTGGGAGACCCCCAAATGAATTTCTTATTCCTTTAAACATAGTTGATTTTAATTGGACTGTTGTGCCACTCAAATCTTAAATTCTCATTGATTCCCTATATCAATCCACTAAAGACTATAAATGTGTATATCTTAAAGTCATACAAAGATTCCATTTGAAGGTATTGAAGATTTTGGGGTTTTAGTTGCTGTAAATCACATTAGTTAACTTTGACCAATATTCCACTGTAACAGCTTAAAAACTTTTTATCAAGGAAACATTTCTATGAAATCATGTACAGGTAATATACATTTAACAGTGTTTATAAAGGATCCAGCAGATCTGCATATATAACCCTTAATCAAAAGCACTGAAATTATGACTTGATATCCTTAAAGTTATTTCATTTCAGAATTAGACTAATAAGGACACTTACACATTTTCTATTTCATCAAAATCATAATTGAAGAAATTGCAGTTTGTGATTGTAAGAATACAGATTGTAGCACTTGCTATTAAAGCTGCTAACGTACTATCACACTTCACATAATGATTGCTCTGGGAGAAAGGAGAGGAAATTGAACGTTGAAATTCTATAATCTTGCGACTATCATAGAATCTCTGTCGCCTTTGAGATGCCAAATTTATATTAGACTCGCTCTGCAGTGCATCACGTGCCATACTAACATAATTATGTGTCTGAATATTCACAACCAATTTCAAATCATGCCTTTAAGAATGTAAATTTTGATTTGGTATTCGACAAATTATATAAAAATGTCTGAAAATTTCCTTCTACTTGAATGAAACTCACTCTTTCCAACACTTTAAATTTATATTGGAAGGTATTAAATGTATAATCTGCTACAATGACAAGAAACTATTTTCATGATATTTATCTAAAGTGTCATTTTTGACATTTATTGTTAGATCTTATATAGGGAAAACAATTTTTTTTTAGAGTTTTACCACAAACATACGAAAAATACACCATGGCAAAGATTTTAATATTTTCAATTCAAATTATAAAGATATATATGAAAAATGATATGATATTACATAACTGAATTTTCTTGTATTTAAATATTCAAAAAATCAATTCATTTGGGATTTTTAGTATTTTTATTTTTATTTAGTTGAATATTTCTTAGGGATGAATGGAATTTTTTTTTTCAGATTGACATATTTTTTCAAGAACACATTCATTACTGCAGAACACTTCGAATAAAAAACACCTATATTGTTTATGTTAACTATTATTTCATAAAGAAATTATATATTTTTAATTTCCATAATATGCTAGCACCAAAAAAACTTAATCAAGATTTAAATTTTTATATCTATAAACCAAAATTAATCAACAAAAAAAGGTTTTAAATTTTAGTCACTTGCATTTAAAAATCAAAACCACCCAAAACGAAATTCAATTTGAATTTTTTTATTGAATACCTGACATCCTAATCCTTATTCCTTGAGACATATTTGTCTGTTTTGAGACAACCTAACAGCAGAAAGTGACAATGGCCCTCTGAATGTGTTGATGGCTTTTTGCCAGGGTGACCCGTGTTTGACAATGTTACATAATGGATCTAAGAAATATCTCAAGTCTCAGCCTGCCAAGACAAACTTGTGTAAATCTGCAAGCTTTTGAGCCAATCACCTCAGCTATACAGGCCAACATTACATCTTTGTTATAGGAGACTTGCCTAAAGGCTAGTTCTTTCTCATGAAGCTTGATATTTACCTATAACTTTTATATCAAAGCTTACTTCGAAGGTGAATTGAAAAACCATCTCTACTATTAGAGACTTGTCTGAAGGCTAGATCTTTGTCATGAATCAACTATTTCCATTTTCTCAACAATTCTTATATACTTCGTAGGTGGCAAAACACCTAAATTTCTTTAGGAGACTTGTCTAATGGTGAGGTCTTTCTCATATGAATACAAATATATCCCTATTTTTTCAAAGTTTTGCAGGTGAAAAAACCATCATCGCATGTCAAATGGATATTTCTCACATATCAAACTATTTCCCTATTTTTATCAAATTCATTTTTTACATCAAAGTTTATAATGGCAAGGGAAGAAACCATCTTTACCATAGGAGAACACTCTAAAAATTAGGTTTTCTCATAATTAAAACAAGTTGTGCATATTCATCAAAATTATTTTCTGTTATCAAAGTTTACTGTGAAAGGAAAGAACACATCTTTTCATCTTTATCTAAAGGCTAGTCTTTCTCCTAAATAAACTATTTGCCATTTTCTTCAATTTCAATTTTGTTATCAAAGATTTTGGAAAATGAAGAATTTCAATATCCTTGCTATAGATGACTTAATTGACTCAAGGCTAAATATTTCTCACAAATCAAACTATTTCCTTATGTTAAATTGTTTTTTTTTTTTTCATACCATTGCTTCTTTTTAACGATGATAATTTTGGCAAATCAACCGAATTAACACGTTAATTTCTATAGAAGACTTTGTCCAAAAAAAAGAATCAACCTATTTCCCTTCATTTTTTTTAATTAATTTTTTTTTTTTATCAAAGGTGTCTTCAGCATATGTAAAATACAGTTTTCTTCAGACTAAATCTTTTTCAAGACTTCCTATTTCATTATTTCCCTTTTTTGATACAATTCTTTTTCATCAAAGTTCACCACTGCAGCTTTGCCATAGCAGAATCATTTCTAGATCTTTTCCATAAATCAAGTTCTTTCCCTAAGGTTCTTTTATCAGATTGTTTTCTTTTTCATCAAAGTATATTTCAGAGTCAAGAATGCATCTTTGCTAATGGAGACTTGTTTAAAGGCTAAGTCTTTCTCTTCAATGAAACTATTTCCTAACTTTCTCATCAAATTGTTTCATTTTTATCAAAGTTTACTTCAGCAATTGAATTAAGTTTGATGTTGGCTGAGAGGATGACAATCTTCTGTGTTTGACACATTTTCGACAAATTTGAAATTTTGTCAACAATGCAAAATTTCAATTCATTTTACCTTGAAATTGACTAAACACGAAAATATTAGCTTTACACAGAATGTTTGTTTCATTTTCTGTGAAACTACATGAACATCAACATTTACTTTTATTTTGTTCATTAAAATAGAAATTATTTTAATACTTAATCACATATCATGATCTACAAACATGTAAATGATAGATTTTTATAAACAATTTCATGCTGTGAAATTAGTTAATAATTTGTGACAGGCAAAAAACTTTTGAAGTTTGAGTAAAAAAAGGAAGATAAGTAACAATAAAAGAACATTTTCATTTAAAACACATAAGATTTCCATCAGCAATGCTAAATGTATCGAAAGCTAATATCTTGGAAAAGTAATTTAAAGTTTGAACACATTTATCTCTATTATTTAATCATCAAAACACATAACAAATTAGTCTCATCCTATAGAACCTATTCACAATTATTTTTATTTTTCAAAGTTTAAAAGTTACATCTATACAACAAAGAAATGCACAGAAACATTTTCCAGCAATCGACACATATCTTCAGTATGTATGTCAAGGGTTGACATAGGCCTGTACATTCATGATAAGAACATCCGGTGGACTTACAATTGTCAACATCACTGAATAATAACTCAATAATCTCGATAAGAAAAGTAAATGCTGTTTACAGTACACAGGGCTACAGTAAACTGATATCCTAAAACACAGGTCATCAAACTATAAGATATATACAACCCTCCAGCTTTAACCCTCTAACAAACAACTCCTCTCTGTGTATCTAGCTCGTTGATATCATTAATGACTACTAACTGATGACTTTAAAGCCCAATAAAGAAGGCTATATACCATAAATTACCCTTGATAGTTTAGTTCTCAAATCAATGACTTTAAGCACATTTTCTTCTCATTAACTCCACACTGATCATTTTAAGCAAGTCTTCATTGTAGATCATGAATGGATTCTAACGGATAAAGAAATCATTTCTGGTACATTTTCCCTCCTGAAATTGATTTTTTTTCACTGGAAGAGGAATTTTGGTATACTTGATGGACACGATTCATTGATCTCAAAATAGATTTATCAGATAAACAAAATTCTGAAACATTTTCTGAAAAAAATATAACATAAGCCAATCTCTTATTGATTACTTACGATTATTTGTGACATGAGTGATAGGTTTGATAACTTTTGTGTTGCCATTTTATTATCATCAAATTCATATATGAGATAAATACAGTAAGGGTTTGCTAACCACAGGGATTTGACACTGAGATTTTGTTTTTCAATATCAAACAATGTGGTGTTTGACAGAATTATTGTTAGAATTACAGACTAATAGCGGTGTGAGACAAGGCACACTACTGCCTCCTATTTCATTTTTGAAGGTTTCATTCAAGCCAGATTAAAGTGAAAGGATGCATATATATAACGGCTGTAACAGGTTAATGGACTCATGACTTTTTTTTAGCTACAATAATCCTAATGCAAAAATGCATGAAATATACATATATATATATATTGAATTTTAGGGGTTTTTTTTAGGTACATAGGTACCTTATAACTCTATTGAAATAATGCCATTAACCCTATAGTGAGTGAGTGAGTTTGGGTTTTAACGCCGCTTTCAAGATTATTTCACTTATATCGCGGCTGCTAGTATTATTGCAGGGAGAAAGCCTGCAACACCATTGGGGCTATGCATTGCGGTGAAACTTGCGAGCATCGGCTGGAACTAGCGAACCATGGGTGGTACTGCACTGAAACTCAGTGTAGCATTGCACCCAAACCTGACTGCGTGTAGAACAGTTCTCTACTGCAGACAACGTTGCCGAGCCCCTGGCGAGATTCCAACCATGGACCTTTTGATCCGAAGCCGAACGCGCTAACCACTGCACTATCCCTCCCCCCATTAACCCTATAGATTTAGATTTAGATTAATATAATACTTGGAAACAATTATCATTTATATTACAGTATACAATCACTGTTAATCTTTTCATGCAGGTAAATGATAATTGTTTCCAAGTATTATATTAATCTAAATCTAAATCTATAGGGTTAATGGCATTATTTCAATAGAGTTATAAGGTACCTATGTACCTTTAAAAACCCTAAAATTCAAGAGCCTTTGGAATTTAGTTTAAACTTCACTACCAATTACAAGGAGAGAAAATATCATTTTTTCTTAATCATATTCTCTTAAACAGCCATGTGAATAAAACGAGTCCATTATCATATGATCATTTTTCAAAGGAACATGTTATAATTATTCAGAGAGAAACTTCACTTGTCAAACTATATATTATATATTTTGACTACCTTTATTAAAACTACTTTGCATAGAAGCAAGTAATCCTCTCCAACATAAGGGGTATGAAATGAATTTAGTTTCCTTAGAAAAATTTCTTTTAAGTCTACTACAAGTTACAAATTGTTAAGTTCTCCGTCTCTGAAAAGTCTTTCAAGGTAGAAGCACTTAGTCTTTGCAACAGTAACATATTATTAGTATAAGGAACAGGTGACAGGGGCTATTGTAACACTGACACTTCTGCACCCTCAACAAACAGGAACACTTTATCTATATAAGTATAGACCCCACAGGCTCAGCGTTTATGTCAAATCTGCTTTATCATGGTGTTTAAATGGAAGGAGAATTTTGACTGGAGATCTCTTTGAAGTTTACAAAGTGATAGAACTGGACAGTAAACGTGAACATGGATACTAAATTAGAACGACACCAACTGTTATATTACAAGCCTCTCTCAGTTGTAGTTCCTGCTTTGTATATTAAACTCTTTATACAGCTTATGTCCTTTTGAAGTAGGGTCAAATAGAATAACATTAATGGTATTAGAATTTATCCGTTTCATGATTTGTCTACATACACTCTCTCATGGTTGGTAGGATTATTGACAGTTTCAGATATCTTTTAGTGTTGACTGTCACAGTTACAAATAGCTTTTTCATAAATATTCCTGCATAAACTGATATGTATAAAATGACATAAATTCTTTTATCTCTTGACACACTTAATAATAACGTTACAAGTCTATATTGACTGAAAGAAGATTTTTGTTTTGTTTTTGTTGCTTTTTTTCAGGTATGCATAGAGGGTGACATACAGGGTAATTTATAAAACAAAGAATTGTGGCATTAAAGAAAATTTAATGAAATGAATTGTAACGCAATAACTCAGAATCATATGATTCTATTGAAATAAATGTCAAGATATGATTTTTGACAAACACATCTAAAAAACCCAAACTTAAAGTCAATGATATATCTAACGATACAGACAATGTATCCTAATAGCTTTTTCTCAGAACATGAGAGAGTAGGGTTTAACCTGCACTATTTCAGGAATTTATCATGTTGTCAGATTAGGAATCAGATTATCGATACTAGCTACATCATAACAACTGTAACGGAAATTATCAACTTTTACAAAAACCGATTCTGTTTGAGACCATTTAACATAGGTTGGGTAAAATCTATTCAAAAGAGGGGGGTTACTAAGGGGTTAAAAAAATATAAAAGAACAGGTGTGGAGGGTTCGAAGTCTCTGAACCCTCATAGATCCACGACTGGTGAAGAGAATTTCCTTGATCTTATATAAAAAGCTTCACAAAGTCAACATTCACCTTAAACCTGCTAGTCCTCTTTGACACGAATTATCCTTTAGAGAGGGACCAAATATCACATAGGTGTAAATCTCATTGAAAGTGATTGTCAAGAATATTGGACAATTTACAACAACCGGACTTGTACCAAGATTGGCTGTATTAGTATGTACCATCCCTCTTTCAGTTCATAATCCACTAAATAAATCTCCGTATCAGCATATCTTAAACACGACCCAGTCATATTTCACATAATTACCTGACTTTGGTGTCAGAATTGAAATATACGACATGGTCGTCAATGTCACTTCAAGTATCGGGTGTACCTATTGGCTGACCTATATGAACATAAGCCCTAGATCAACTTCCTACTGAAATGAACATAGAAGATTACTTCAAGAGGTGACCCACCCTACAGAACATTAAACCCGAGGGAGAGAACCCCAAGATATAGGAATTTCCTTTCACATTGAGATTAAGGGTATCCCATTAACTGCATTGAGCAATTTCACACCCACAAAGTATATGCTTCATGTTAGACTCATATTTAGTTTTTGAAAACAAAAATGTTTTTTTTTCACACTTTTATTATAATGACTGCTAAAAATAATGAGACAATCATGGAATCTCTAAACTATAATCTGTCTTCTGAGATCAACAGTATGCTAATGATTATAATCACCAGTTTTGCACTTGCGCTAGAGTCACATTGAGTCTTTGAAAACTTAGATGATTTTTAAACCAAGGAATGATAATGAAACTCAAAAGAATAATGAAATAATATGGAAACTGTAAAATACTAGTCTGTCCTCTGGATTCAACTATCAGATTAAAGGGGCACAGAGTATGTTGTTATGGTCAAATATGGTAAACAATGGCTTGTTCCAATGACTCAAACATAATTTCTGAAACTAATTTGTTGGAGACACAACAAAAAAATAACTTGGCATTGCTAAATAGGTCATTTAACTAGTATATATGTAAACAGTATGCTGAATTTCGACGTCTTAACATTCATATTGCCATTTTTAATTTACATCAAAAACGAGGAAATGTCATAATTTTGGCATTTAAGAAATAAAGATGCAACTTTAGACAGACAATGAGAACTCAGGTCATTTGGTATTTCTATTGAAGCCACATGCAAAATTCTTGAAACATACTTTGTGTCAACTTAAGGATACTTTATGAACTACCAGTATTCTTCAATTTTTCATATACATTGTATACTTCATGTTAGACGTACATGTAGTCTTTGTAAACAAAGATGTGATCTTACACATACAATGATATGATAATGAATGCTCAAAAAAATTAAATTTTAAAATGGTACTGTAAAACAAATATTTGTCCTCATCTCTTCAACCATGAAGTTAGGGTCTCTAGCAAATTGACCATGTTCACCAATTTTGCACAAAATGAGTCTCTAATGTTTGACTCGATCATATCTAAACTGAAATGATATTCTAGACATATTTAATCTGTTATTATTTATGACTCATATTCTAATACTCTTAAAATGTTTGGAGTTTCTTACAAAAAATCATTAGAACGAATGTCCAAATAGTGATTAGGAACTGTAAAAGACTAGTCAATCTTTCAGTTCCACACAAGCACATATATGTAGTCAAAGCAATTCCCATTGCGGCCCCTTATCTAACAGGATTATCCTGGGGTTTGCCTACATAGACCCCCACCGAGATAATTGTTGCAAACAATGAAATGTTAAGACTGACATCACAGCAATAATCCGTAAACACTTCGACAATAATCCACGGTCAGAAAGCTGTAATTATTTCACTGATGCCTCTTTGGAAGTTGGGTTACATAATAATGGCTCTAGGCGACATTATCTCTGCACCAAATTTTCTTGAAACTTTTTCATTTCTTTAGCCCATTCATGTCTGTGATTTATGTTCAAGAAACTCTGACGAGAAGGTTTAATCACTGTTTTAAAGAGGAAGCTTTGCATATAATCCAGCTATATCATCTTGTCTGTTGTCAATGCTGAAGGGTTAACTTTTCATTGGGTAGTTAAGTTATGTCACATAATCTGCCATTGTGCTATTTAATGATCTTTTTCTTCACTTACTAGCAACTCTATATAAGATGTTTAATTAGCAATTCTGGGTCAAACATAAAATTAGTTCATCTTTTAGGGGGAAGTATAAAGTTAGTTGATCTTAATAGACAAATATTTGAACATAGGTCATTGGTTGGTTGAAAGAATGGGAAAGAATTTACTGATAAGGCTAATTGGATTCAACTGAAATTTTCACTAACTTTTTTGCTCTGTCAGCTTTTTTTACTTTAACAATATATAACCATATCTGTCAACTTAATTTTTTATTAACTTTGAAATGTTTAACTAATTAAGTTGAAACAAAATCAAGTTTAGAGCTGTTTATTCAATTACAATATCGTAAAAAATATACATGAATTATCTAAATTTTATCTAATTTCCTTTTCCCAAACATTACAAAGATCACAAGCAAAACACTCTATTCAAAGTATTTCATTCACAGATTTTCATGCGATTTTCAGGTTCATTTCAATTTGCCAACATCACTGTAACATGACTCACATCCACACAACATCAGACACTGGATAAACATAAAAAATGACCACAAGACAATGTTCTATAAAATCAGCAAAGATCCATTGATGGTTTAGCTTTGTGTGTGGTTTGGAGGGGTTAGGATTTCATTGAGTAAGGTCAACTCCACCTAATGATTTCAACTTAGATGCATTTTATAGCCAATATTCACACATTCCATTGTGTCTCTTCAGCATCCGTAGGCGATAAAAGTTAAAACACTAAACCTCCAGCAGGGTTATAGACACATAAAGAGTTCAAGACACTTTCCTACTGAACACAGGACAATATAACATGATTTAACACCAACAGGAAATCAGGGAGACTGCACTGTTATTGGGGCAAATACGTCATTCATTTCAATTATACTCTTTGTAAAAAAAATTTATTATCCTTATTTTTAGCTACAGGAAATCAGGGACACAATCTTGATATCGGGACAAACATGACATTCAGTGACAATTGAAAATCTAAACTTAAAATTATTTTTTGATAAGCATCATCAAGCAGGAAAATTTGATGTTGTATCAACGATGAAGCGGTCACATTTCTTATCAAAATTCAAGACCAACATGAAATCATGAAGGAAAAGCAACCAAACAGCATGTGGGAAATTTTAACTGAAAAATAAATGGCTCCTGAACAATTTTTCAAAGTTGGTAAAGATTTGGATATACATAGGGTAAAAGGGGTGAAAAAGTAAAATATATGCATACCATTTCGACATCCATACAATGATAGCAATTTAGAATGGATATTGTCATGTTAATCATATAAGCTAAGAAGAACAGGAATTTGCACTTGATCTGTAGCTTGACCATTCTGTGTGGCCAATTTCCAGGGACCACAAGGTGTTTTCAAAGGAAAAGATCACCAAGATCTTCAATCACCTGCAGTTAAAGGGTTAAAAAAAGAGTTTTCTTCTATGATTATCGTCTTTCCCAAAACATTTTCCTGGCCATTAAAACTTAAAACTATTAACATTTCAACTGGTGAAATTAATTCATCAATGACATCTAAATATTAAGTCGCAAAGAAAACAAAACCAAACTTGTTCATTTTAAAAGGTTATCTGTGTCTCTGATCAAAATGAGGACCAAATTTTGTTCTGATAGATTGAGTGCAACAGATGTTGGTATGGAAAAAAGAAGTCAAAATTTCACCATATAGTTTTAGCTTTATACATTGAGAGAGTCTGATATTACTGAAAGTACGCTAATGAAGGTTGTTTCTTCTTCTTTCTTATTCTGAAAAAAAATTGATAGTTCAACAACATTGAGAATAATGATGATGATGATGATGATGATGATGATGATGATGATGATGATGATGATGAGGTTGGAGATTTTACAAGCGCTTCCAGCAAAGCTGATTTCGCACTTGGGTCTGTGAAGACCATTAATGAAGTTCCGAAAAGCTAATTGAGAAAAAAAGAAATTAGAATGAATAAAATTTCAATTTTATAGCTCTCTGAGGCAAATACGAGCTCCATGACCTGGTGAACTAAGGCTGAATTGACCATCTGACTGATCAAGAGGATGAGAGTGGTCAACCTCAAGTGGGCAAAAGGTGACTGGGTGTTAATCCTGTATGCTTCAACACAGGGATTACAGTGAGAGGGTTTGACAATAGGTAGGAGTGGGCTGGGGATATTCCTTTACTGTTAATCAGTGTCACTGCCACCCTGTCACACCTGTTTACCTTTGCAGCCCACCTGCAAGTTCTGCAGGTGAGAGAGAAATATTAACCCCTAAACTGCAAACCTTTGGGAAAAGTTTCATGAATAGTAAACTTCATTGCAATTTCATTTAAAAACGTACATTGTTATCAGGCAAGCGACTTCTTGATTATAATTCATAACACTCAGTTGACCTTCATCTCTATAATTTATTATGCTTCTTAAAGAAGCTGTAAACTTGCACCTGCATGAATTACCAGATATCACTCCTTGCAAAGAAGTGATGCATATTTCATTGATACTGAAATCTCAAGTATGTTTTCATTGAGGATTAGAACAAAATATTAATTTGAAATCTTAAAAATTGGCCTAGATGAATTACTTGATGCCAATGCTGGTAAAGTCTCATTGACTGATCACTTGGTTACCTAAGGTTACTATGTTCAAGGAAACCTGTAGTCCTTCTAGATGATCAGGGATTACTGAATAACAACCAGCGAAGAGGGAGAGGATGTCAATCATATATGTTTTCAACCTTCTTCAGCTTTTTAAGGATTTAGTTTAAAGGGGGAAAAAGAAATTCATTTCCCTGAAATTTATAATTCTCCCTTCTCTTCCTGCATGAAGATTTTGTGGGACAAAAAAAAAGTTCTTTGGCAGGTGAACCATAAAATAATTTCAAAAGTAGACTAAAATTTGAAAAGCTGGCAAGACAATTGCAGTTTAGAAGAGGGGTTATGTTAAAAAATATATATATATAGTCGATTTTTATCCTTATTCAGAGATATGAAACAACTAAAAATATTTCAGGTGCTGAAGACAGAAAAAGTAGTTTTAGAGAAGAGATAGGTTAGAGAAAGGAAATACTAACCCCTTTTACCTGGTTCCCTTAGCTAGTCAAATAGCTGAAGCATGGTGTTGACAAAACAGAGACTTTTTATCTGCAAAAAGAGAAAAAATATCCCAATGTGTGCAATACACTAGAATAAGAAAACACAAATGGTAAGAAAACATTAAAATCTGGTATCAGAAATGGGAGTTTGTCACCCTTGGTGACATCCCTTTGTAGGAACTAACGTGAATCCAAGTGGAAAACAATGGTGGAAATTTAACTCTTCAAAATCTCAGTCATATTCTGTTTTCAAGATTATAACACCAAAAGCTCTCACCGCATCACATATGAAAGACTACAAGATCAAATTAAGTCAGACAAATTCAAGTTCATGGAGTTGACAATATTTTGATTGCAATGTCAATATGAGTACAAAATTCCTTAGTTAAATTATTAATATAATAGTAATAAAGAACTGTTTTTAAAATGTTACATTTGCACAATTTAACTTGATAACTTTACTTGTCACTAGTTCAGAAAAATAATTTTCATTTTGCAAGTTACTGCTTAAATGCCAAGACCTAAAAAGCAAACAATAACATCACAATTCAACATTTATATTCAAATAACTTTACATAATTCTATTCAACTAATATTTCAAGGGTCTAGCACAATCACAATGTGATATCGTGTTAAAATTTGGTATTATACTTAACTAAAATTGAAATATCATCATTTATTCATCATATATTTTGCAAACATAATCTACATCAAATTGGACAATACATATTTTCTCTGAAGCCAGATACACTGTCACAGGGTACATATATTCCATAAGTATATGCTTACCTAATAGAAAAGATTCACAGCTCGGGAATTAATTTCATAACCAAAACATACCTATAATGACATTCAAGTTCCCCCAGGAATGATTTATATTAACATAATCACTTACAAAAACTTCACACAATGAAATTAAAAACCCATTTATTAAAAAATGCCCCTAAAAGTTTAAACTGTGCATAGGTCAAGTGTAAATTGGTTAAGATGTCTTTATGCATTGCTGTTGCTTTAGATATCTTATAATAATCTTAAAGATGAACCCAATTTGCAGTAAGTCAACGCTGGGGGGTCTGTTGTCAAAGGTACATGCTGCAAATTTCATCAAGCTACCATATTGTGATTATGCTAAACCCTTGAAATTGACAGCCTCCACACACATTGAGAGGACTTTTTTATTACAACATTTTTCTCAAGCTTATCTTGCTCTCGATTACTTACGGTCATGTTATACTCCTTATTCTGCAAATACTTAATTTTGATATGGGCTTGACAGAACACCACTATTCTATTGATAATACATAAGTATATTAGGCTGTCAAATTTCTAAGGTGTATGGATGAGTTATATAGCTTAGCACCCAAAGCTCACCAAAAGATGTAAGTAAATGGATTAACATGAGAAAAACGATGGACAATGACAATAAGGTACTATGAAGCCACATACTTCATATGCGTCATTAACCTGGTGTCATTGACAAACTGAAAAAGATATCTTTATCAAGCGTGTTTTATTACAGTCGTAGATTTCACCTTGTGCAACCCCCTGTGAAGTATACTTGAAGAAGATCCTTTCAGGCCAGGTAAAGTGTACCTGTCTGTCCAGGTAAATTATTAACCAAGACTCGCAGACAGGTGTGTTCTTGTCTTGATATTTCATGCATGTAATGTCACTAAAATGTGAACATTTGAAATTATGTTAAGTAGCCATTTACAAAATGCATAAGGAACAATCACGTAATCATGATATTAGCATAGTACCTTTCAACCTTTGGGGGCATACCATGAGTCTGCAAATTATGGAAAACCATTCAGGTAAACAATTTGTTTAAGGAATAATATCATTGACATTAAATGTTGTTTGAAAATATCATGACCTTTCGATAAATGCATACATTAGCTTATCGTTATAACATCATCCAACATGTTTCAATGAATAATTTGGTCATTATTTGCAACTTGCTAAATGTTGAATATTCTCAGAATTATTTCTGGCCCTTTGAACTAAATACACTATACTCTCCTCAATGAATCAAATATAAATGAATAAATGATTGTTAACATTTGTAGTGCTGTATAGAATATTTAACAAGTATAACTTAGTATTGATAGTTGATGTTGATAGATGGTATTGATACTGTGAATTAATCATAAAAGCACTGGTGTCAGTGGCTCACCTTGCATTTACATCTTTTTATTGTTGAAATTTATATTTGGTTTATATAAACAATTACTGTTAAGTTATATAATCAAAAATACTACCTACATTGCTGTTCCTAAACTTCTACACCAGAAATGATGTCTATTAATACTTATCACCTTCAACATTGATAAAGCATTAAGAAGAATGATAAATGCAAATAATTTTTCAGATATACAACTTCTTTAAACTAGGATTAAACAATAAGTTGCATATTCTAAACTTGCCTTCATGATTCCTATAACTTATTAGTCACAACTACACGGAAATACAACCTATAGCAATGGCTATTCTAATTTTTAAAATTCCTCATCTGTATTTGTAAGATTTTCATTTTGATAAGTATTGGAGCACATTATAAATTTTGAAGGATAATAAGTTACTTCATCCTATACCTTCCATTTTGCTACATAAGTAAAAGCACCTTACACATATATAGACCCAGAGTGAGATAAGCATTATGACCCAAATCCCAGTGGGGTATATCAGACAGTCTCTTCCAACCTCCGCACCTCGTGACCTCACAAGTTGTTATCACCCTAGTACCCAGCAAATAGCAAGTTAATAACCCATTGATCACGCTACTCCTCTTCCATAAAGATTATCGACACATGACTACAAAAAGGAGTGTCTTATATAATTCATGAGTTTTTATGCTGATATCATGTTTGTGTTCGATATGAATGACATACAATAGAGAAATACACATTTGTACTGATTGACCTCTGTATTCTTTATCTATTACATGAAACTGATAGACTTTTCCAAATTGAAAACACTTAGTCACTCTGACTATATGATCCCTAATATGTTTCTTACAAACAAATTTCTGTTTATTTATTCTTATTTTTGGCAACATGATATTATTCGACCACATTCTGTTGTCAATGATTAGCACATACCTTTCTCCTGATTTCTCCATTCATTTTGATGTTACTGCATTTATGTAATAATCCCCAAGCAGGTTTGACAAGATTGAGGTTTACCAACGGTTCACATTTAATCTAATACCAGGTCAGATTTCAACTTAACTAAAAATTACTTTCACTTCATAATTTCAAAGTTTAATAGGACTTCATTTTTTGTTGTTGAAATCAATTGAAACAACTAACAACCCTTCGCACGGTAGCTGCAGACTCTACTATTCTACCATAGCGGACTACATGCTGTTCTGGAAATGACGTACTGTTGTAGTTTGGTCTACATACTTTTTGAACAGGGATACATTTTATGTGTGATTTATGTATGGGTGACTTATACTAAAAACAATACCACTATTACATCCATATCTACTTTAAAAGTGCATGACATTATTTACCTTCTGAGAAAACCCTCAAGATGGGTTTTAACAGACATTTCAAGAACCTTTTGGTGGCAAGCAAGGTCCAACTGTCTTGTCACTCCAAGCCACCATCAGGATTTTGAAATGTCCATCAAACTTCTGTCCTTGTGTTTTCTCCCTGACATCAAACTTCTTTCACAATTTCTGATAAAGATATCACTCACTATACGTTTCATCTCTTCACTAATAAAGACAACTTCTTCATTTAGATGTCATATGAAAAATTATCTACCCATCCGAGGAAGAGAAGAACTACTGATCTGTATGTTTTTAGATTAATGACTAGTATTTGATGTTCTGGTAAATTATTCACAGGAACCTTTGTTCTTATATAACTGATATTAGTGAAACAAATCTTTTTAATGTGTATTTATTAAAAAATAGTTGAATACGATAATCACATAATCTATCACAAAGTAAACCAAAAGCAAAGTTCTGATTTTGCGACATTTGTCCAAGTAGCAGTAAACATATTGAAAGTGTATTTTCATTCAGTTAACAGATTGAAATTAATATTCTGTTGCACTGATTCCCAGTAAATAAAAAGTAAAAGAAATAATTTGATGAAATAATGCTGGTTCAACATCCTATAACACTTTGTTTCAGATTCACAACTTTTTAAGAATTTCTTCAATTTTGCTGATAAATTTCACAAAACATCACTTTCAGGCTTGCAATTGATCCAGCTTACATCACACACTACATTCCCTTACACCTATAACGTTTTTACAATACCAACTTACAGTGCAAGTAGAAGAGAAGTAAAGTCATATAGGTTTGGTCTTGTCTGATAAATTATAAATGAACTAGTACTTGAGATGAATATCTATGACCGGAAAGTTGGTATCATCTACCTGTCAATGAGTAACAGCTGAGTCATCATATTGTAAATCATTCATTACACGGAACATACGCATACACTCATGAAAACTCATATAGCTGCAGGAACGGTATAGCTTACGATATCAAACTGGAAATAGTTTCTTAAAGTGTCAGTGGCAAGTTTTTTTTAAATTTTATTTTTTTAAATTTCCCCAAATAAACATATGTATCACAAATAAGTTATCTTCAGATGATCAAACATATCATTTCTCAACCCGGTCTTCTGCAGTTGTAGAAGAAATTATAAAGTATCTAGCAAAAACCATTGGTGGCACCACAACAGGATTATTCAACACCATATTTTTATGGATTTCTTAATTTTGTTTTGTACCAAGCATCATGATGAATATTCAAGAGTGGTGTTCAGATAAACCATATGGCTTGTTCGCCAATGCGCATTTCATTTTAAAATAAAATATCTTTAAATCAGAAGGGTTAGCACATTCAGATTCATATGTCTAGGTCTTAGATTTAAATCCCATTAGCAGTTTAAAATTTTTTGCAGTAGAAATATATTCTTTTTTCATTCATGAGTAGGTGAAGTTCCACGATGTGTTTCGGTGCAATATATATAGATTAAAATCATTACCAGAGGAAGTGTTATATGACTTTTACGAAATGAGTTTGAATTTTGTTTTTACCCATGCAAGAGTGAGGCAAAAGTAATATGTACACATGTGTTCATATTGAAAATGTGTCACCACTTATGATTAACCGTAAATAAAGAACCATGTATCGTTAGTTCCAGGCTTCATGATAAACCATAATTACAATGGCGTTGAAGACCTTTCCTCTGCAAAAATACTATACCACATTAACATAACCTTCTTTTGCACAAAATCTATCTCAATTATAACTTAAAATTATATGCAATAGAAAAATGTGCTTATTGATTAATATAATGTTGATATTTTATATTCACAATGAAAAATTATGTGTAGAAAAAATCTAAAACATTACCAAGCACAAATTTGTTAGTTTTATTACAAATTTGAACTTTTAAACAGAAAAATATATCACCTAACCGATACACACTCAGTAATCTTATCACAGACGGGTATCCAATATTTATCATCAAAGCTCTTAGTCTAGGAAGAAAGCAACCTGATACTGCTTAAATGTCCCTTCTCCTCTTAGAGAAGAAACTTGAGAATAAAATTCTGGCGATTGCCTACTTATTATCAACTTTAAACATTTACCTATTTCATAATAAACATAAGCTATCTGACAGTGAAATACTTTACCATACACATATGTTTTCATCTTATCTATTGGACATGCATAAAAAGCGTTTAGTGCTATAAATATGACTTCAAGCTAATTTTGTATTTGTCATAACAATCATCAATATCAATAAGATGAACTGTTATCAAGATGAAAATTTACTCATAAAGACCTGAATAATACATCTGATAGTAATGTTGTTTTCATACAAAGTAAAAACTAATTTATTTCAGTATGCCTTTTAGGATAACATTTAGTTTCTCTTCTAACACCAAGAGTGTAGAAAATGCTATGTTGTGACCTCAAAATAACCTTTCAAAATTCAAAATAAAAGTCTAGATCTGAAGTCAACTACTGAATGTACCATTTCTCTGAGGTCCCTTCTTATACTTATTAAAATAATCGTTTTTGAGAATTATTTTTCAGACACTGAACATTAGTCTAGTTAGTTCAATGTTTTACTTATTTCATGTAAGTAATTTACTTCTTGCATTTATTGTGATAATAATGAAACAAATTAATTAATTATTAAGTCTTAATCAAATAATCATGAACAAAAATATCAGCATATCTACAAAATAATAATGATAAACAGCATGTCAATCAACATGAAACCAAAAGTTTCATCAAATGTACCCGATGACCTTTCATCCTTTCTAAAAATAATTAGTGTTCTGTACAACATGACAAAAACCTTTACATATCAAAAGATTTTTTAAAATTCTTTACACTGTTAAAGTATGTCAATAACCAACAACACGAAATCTATCTTTTCAAACTTTTACAAATATCGGCAATCTGCTGGTTTTAAGTGTCTCTCTAATTACAAGGTGTGACATCCGAATCTACATTAACTCAAGCCATTTTACAATAGGTAATCCTTCAACGATTGTTGTAGATTATAAGCAGAGTGGTGTCGCAAGCGCTTACCAGTCAAGCATAGATAATTGTTATTTGTCATGAAGGTTGAATAACTTTCGACCGACTTATCCAGCCTGTTCATGACTAAATTTGTTTACTTAGCTGATTTTGTACTTACTGGCTCAATGTTTTTATAACTTATTGCAAACCTAATGTATCGTGTTATGCAAAACACCCACATTGATAAATTGTGTCTATAGAAAGGATTCAAGTGAAATGAACTTATACACACAATGGCTTGATATACAACACCACGTATATCTGATAATTATGGTTATTAAGTCATATACATGTCCATAAGCAATGTATATTTTTACATAGAGTATATATGCCAATTGTGTGTTATCAAAGTTAGACCACTTATAGGGCTAAAGCCAAACAAGGAAACTAACACTTGATAATATCCTTTTACAACTACCAGTTACACGCAAATGTAATGAAACAATTGTTCTTAGATGTTAAACGATAAAGTTTGTATCTTTGTATATGAGATATTTTTTTAATGATTACTTCACATATTTTTCATGAAATAAAGCAAAATTAATTTCAAAATTAATTCATATACAGGAATAACTTGTTAACACAAATTCCTAGCTATGACGATTCTTTTCAGTCCCATCATTACTTTTGTGACAAAATGGATGAGGGATAAGCAAAAATGCATACAAATATTGCTCTCTTCATGGTCCTTTGGAGTTTTATTTAACAAATTGTGACTACATGTACTTTTATATAATTCATTGAAGTTTATGAATATAATCAAAATAGTGATTATTTCTTGACTGTTGCTTTTGATGAGAAAAGTAATTTTGATGAGAAAAGTTTGAAAATAAAAGAGAAATATTAATAAAAGGTATGACATTATCACATGAACCGGGTCTCATGTGTAGTTATCCTTTTTACTTATACTATATGTAAGAAAGTATGCATCATTGTTTTTTGTTGTTTTTTATATTGGATTTTATTGTTTTTTATATTGGATTTGTTCTGAATCGATGTGTCACTCCAAGCCATTACTCATAATATAAGCAGAAACAACTTGTCATTAATAATTCATATATAACATGTAATTATGTTACTTATTGTGATGTTTATTATGTACTTATTTCAAATATTTGTGTACAGAAATAAAAATACTTTTAGACTAACAACTTCAAGAAGATAATCAATTTATACATCAATCAGTTAAGTAAAAAGTTTCCTTTTTTCACTTCATTACAAACATCGTTAATAATAAAATGTACATGTTTTATAAAGAATCAAAAAGTATATTTTGTTTTCAATTATGCCATGAATTATTACATTTCTGAGTTTTCAAATCATTTCTATTTGAGAAAAAATTACTAATTGAAAAAATAAGTATAAATCTATTTTAAACACGACACTGTATGGGCACACAAAACCTACTTCACAGAATAAATTAAGGTAAAAACAATACATTTGAAGGTTTCATACATATTTTAACCTCAAAAACCAGAAAAGTGATTCATTCACATCAAATAAGTTACAATACACCTACTGAGTCTGTACAGTAAAACTGTTGCAATAAAACACATTATTCACAGGAAATTGTTACACTGTATCAATTATTCTTGACTGACTGATTCAATTATGGTGTAACAACAGCTACAAACAATCATATATGTGTCCATCCTATCCCTGCACTTAGAAGCATGACTAATGTACTTTATACATACATATTTTTAATAATTTATACCCATATTGTCATGCTATGTGACTATGTTGATTTGGCTCTTAATCATGGAACTAATCAGTAAATTTATTAATTTATGCAAATCATATTCTAATATTGAGTCATAGTACATACTACATTGACATCTGATAGTAATATGCGTCAATCATGCATTTAGAAGTTATGAAGTGTGACCAACCTACAGATCTTACATTGACGTTTGGTGGAGTGAAATCTATGTTACAAGGTTATATATAGCTTTGTTGACAGGGTATAATTACGACCTGATAAAGCAAAATCTTGTCCGTTATGACCTCCCTATTTACAACCCAAAGGAAAGGTAAATAACATTAAGGAAATACTAGATAGGTACTTTAAAGTCAACGACTCTATGAAACTGAGACAGGATGTTAATTAACTTATCAACGGCTTATGACATATCTTATATTCATATTCAATAAGATAAATTTTTATAGATGACGTCTCATAACATTGTGTTTATAGATCTTATAGATAAAAATCAGTCAATAATTATTTTTTTTATTTATTCAAAATCATGACAAATTATTTTTTCATTGAAAACTTTTGAAAGAGTGGCTACACTAGCAGAACATCATTAGGTTATAGATTTAAAGCAGCCTAATGAAGAAATGCCATCTCTTACTATGACATCATATATTTCAAATTTCAAGACTCTGGCTTCATGCCCATGTCCTTTTGGAAAGTCTTACATAAACTGACTTTACCAATGTACGAGTCTTTTGATATAAACTTTAAAAATGTCATGAAATACTGACAAACGTATCAAGAATAGTTGGTAATAACATGAATGTTTGCAAGGAGAGATTTCACCTGAACGAGTAGCACCTTGTGTGAGCTAGTAAGCGTAAATCATTAGGCGAGGAAGTATAGGTCTTTACCTTTAACGAACACCATGTGTTCTGATGAACTTGTTCTGGAATTAGTCTGTGGAATGCTCCTCAACACCCATATTTCCTCTATGTGACTTTAGCACTAAAAACCAGTAACTAATTCATCCATTTTCTTCATGTCTTTTACATCAAAATTGTTATATACTGTTCAAATTGTTATAGAAATGATCAGCCTCTCAGAATGTCCAAATCCAAATTTCATCTTCAGCCTCACCCTAGCACTAACAAGCACCTCAGATGATAGATTAGTTGCCAGTGATTCTTTCATTATCTTCAATAAGATTTTTTGACTTCATGCATGCTCTTACTTATCAGCATTGGTTTCCATACAGACTTAAATTAATGTCCTTCAAAACCTCATGTGACAGTCACCTTGGCTTTACCTTAACACCAAAACCTAACCATTATCTCAGTGCACTTGCCCAGTAATTAATTCATGATGACTTTCCCTCTTCATGTAAGGCCTTTAAACTGTATTCATATTGATATAGATAATGGTTTTTATTATATCTTATATACCCTAACATACTAAGCAGTATATTTCTTCAAAATAAAAACCTCAACAGCCAGCTGAGCAAATTATATTGAGTTGTTTCTTCCAAATTTTAAACCACAACTGCATTTTCTCATCCTTTTATGAGGCTCTTTAAGATTCATCACATTTATTAAACTTGAGATCTTAACAAGATTTTCCATTGCATTCGAACAAGTTAGTTTCTTCTTTACAGCTCTGTGAATACCAACAGTGTTTTGAATTGCAACCCTTTCAACACACACCATCTCTGAGGATTGTCACCCTCTTATATAAATACACCTATTCCACTTTATAACCCAGCCTCAACAACCTCTATCATACTTATCACCTAAACATGAGGTAAGCGTTCTTGTTTCCCCCTAAGTCTTAGAATACAGCCTCTCCCTAATACACACCATCCCTCATGAGAGTTGTATATCATTATTTCTTTATTAATTCCTCGAAATATCCTTAAGTGTGCACTTTCCATGTAACCATATACCAACAAATAAGCTTTCTGCTGATTCTACATTCTAAACAAACATCACTTAGACACCACCTCTTCATAAATGTTTCTTTACAGGGATGGCTCTAACAATTTTACAGGGATTAAAACACATTTATAGATATACAAGAACAAAGCTATGTGACCTCTTTCATTGGCATTGCTACTGTACTTTAGCCTTACTTTAGCATGACAAGGCACTGATGGTCAGTCAAGAGAATCCAGTCCAGATTTTCTCACAGAATCATGTATTCCATAATAACATAGTTGAATGAGTATCAAATAATAGCTCTCTTTTCTAATAGGACAAAAATGGGCAAACATTTCCCCAAGAACTGTAATTTTTATAGAAATTACACACATTTCTATATATTCATCACAACTATCCTCCCCCTATTTCCCTCACTCATGCCCTGATAAACCACCCGTGAGCCTGTGCCGTGTTACCCCCTTCTAACATACAGCCCCAACATACACCATCCCTTCATAAGGACTGTCACTCTAATAGAGATTTATCCCCAATTCTCTACGTACAGGTAGATTAAAGATCTACAATAGAGACTGTAGGCTTGGCAGAGTCCGTTTTGAAGGCAAATAATGAAATCTTACAGGTTTATAGTCGCTCATTGAATGGGCCATCTGCTGTTGTTGGCATAAGCAGAAGAAGTTAGTAAGCACTCTATTTTCAATGGAGAGCACCACAGATGTTGGGGTGTGTGCTGGTTTTGACCTGGGTACATGTCAAGAGGGGACTGCCTACCATTCTCCAGTATTCTCCTTTTAATTTATGTCTTTTATCATGTTGTAATTTGTAAGGTACTTTTACATAAAGTTTGGGTGTAATTTTGATATTTTTATTTCTAAATTTTTAAAGCTGAAATTCTATTCTAAGGTATTATGGATTTTCAGTAAGGTGTTAATGAACGATTGATATGAAAACTATCACAATGATTTCATGAAGATAATATGAGATTTCAAAACAAATAAAGTAAGAATTTCTTTCATTTTGCAGATATTCTTTGTAACATAAGGCAGCTTGTGTGGTATCAAGGACATCATTAGAGTTAATTGCTTACAAATTACAACCTGAAAAACTTTTTGAGTATATACTGTTATCAACTTAAAATAAAGGCGAGTGAACAAGAATCCAATTCAATCTGCTGATTAGTGAAAAGAAAGTGAATGAACTGGCCTCATACAAACATAAAATCTCTCCTTAACAGAAGAGAGATCTCTCATAAACCGTAAGTCTACGTATCTAAAATATACACTTATCAATATAGGTGAGTATATACCTATCAAACGGACATGTGAGGGACTAAAGGTAACTAGTACTGGGTGGCTCGGGTTATGGTAGACACTGGAGTTAATCAGGTGCATCTGGTCGAAAAATCCAACCTTGTCTCCAACACCCACTCCAATTACAGCCCTCGTCCCCGCCAGGTACTGGGTGCAACATACGTGAAATCTACGTGAAATATATGTCTTGATTGTCATGTCCTCCTGCAGATCTAGCTGATAACTGTAGGCACGTGAGTCAACAAAGCATCACAATTCACTCACACTTAGGTGCAATTAGTCAACAATCATCTGTCACAAGGCTCTAGGGGCCGACGGTTAATCCAGGTCTGACTACTAAGTCTCTGTTATTCGTCTGCGATTGTGCTCGTTCAAAGGATGATAATCAGCCTGATTATCATAATGGAAATCAGTGAACTGAAGGATGCTCCCATATTGACGAAAAATCTCTCGTCTGTTGGAAAGTTAAATGTATTTGTTAGACATTATGGTTTCTGAACTCTGAACCACCATTTCCAGATGCCCAAGTTAATCCTAGGTATCTGAAGCAAATGGCTACAAGTAAAAATATTCTGAAATAATTGTTATGATTTAAAGTTGTAAAATAAACTTGTTAAAATGAAATACTAGTACTGCCTCCTGCTTTAAATGGCTTTATCATTTTGTTTGTCTTATCGACAAATGACTTGTTAACTTTTCTGGGCAATATCCAAGCACTTAATTAGTTCAACTGTTATTTACATCTTCACTAGAAATGATAAAGGACCTAATACATAACCTTGCAGAAGACAAGTATCTGTCAGAACATAATCGTCTAGACATATTCAACATTCCTTGCTCTGATTGTTCTTTTATTACACTTATGCCCTACACATGACCATGTAAATAAGCCAAGGTTTGAAATCAATGTGAAAGTGACGACAGAGCACCTGGTGTCGAAGATGCAGCCGCTCTCGTTACTGAGTGCACCATCAAACTCTTCAGCTTCACTAGAGTGTGGGAAACTTCTCGCCAATTATCATATCTCCTTGCACCTAGAGAACTTTTCCCTGAAATTCTGACTCCCTCATTTCGATAGACTGGTGGTTGGTCTCTGAAAAAATGAGGTTGATACAAAACTAGGCCAAATCATATCTTATCAATGATAATTGAAAACAAAACACCTGAAATAAGTGGCCTCAGAAATCTGTACACTCAAAACTCGAGACATATTTATCAGACACTCTTTAGGATGACAAGGGGGAAATAAAAATTTGGGCTGTGGGACAGTCTATCCTTTCAGATATTTGAAGATAAGATTAGAAAATTAAAAGAATATCTGTGTGATGAAAGCCGCAGTTAACCCTCTACTACTGTTGCAGTGATACAAGTACTTATTTTGGAGGCCTGTCGTTACTCAAGAGATTCTGAACTGGATCAGTTGGACTTAGACTTAAATGTTATATGCACAGTACAACCCATTCTGTGGAACATATTTGAGAGAATACGCTCTTTGAGCATGTAAGCTATCAATGTATGGTATGAAAAGCTCTATTTCAAGCATATTTCCTTTGTTGATAAGTGTTTGATATTAGTTATAGATAGAGGAATAATAAAGGATAACCAATTTCTATGGATATCTTCAATATTTCATTTTATTTGACAATCATTGCATGATGATGATGAAAGTATTTCCAATTTAACATCACATTCCAATTAATATAGAAGTTGATCATCGACAACACTTAATCAGTTCTTTATCATCTTCAACTTATGAAATATCATAGAAATTTTAGTAATAACTACATATTCCTAGAGATTATGATACAAGGAAGTGTGTAATATGAGTTCTACAAAGTGAATGTGAAGTTTTGTTGTACGCGAGTGTGAGCAAGGGTTATACATTAATTTGCCATTCTAATTGTAGTAAGTTCTTCATACCAAAAGACGTTAAAAGATAGGAGGTATTGCTTCCTTGCACTTAGCATTATAAGGACAGAACAAAGGTTTAACTGGCACTAATCTGTGGCTGCCAGATGCAAGATGCAAAGAATAAATTTCTAATATACAAAGTATTGAGGATGATAAACAGTTATTATTATCATTATCATCATAATGATTATGATAATCACCATCATATACCCAAATGTACTGTCCCTTTGACTTTGAAAGTCTATGATTTCTAATATGAACCCTCTTGAGTCAAGTGAATTTCACCTGCTGGGTGTAGCATCATTTCCTAATATTCCTTGAAGTGTCTTAATTGATAATGCTAATGAATCTTTGGAAATTGTGCTTGGCAAAATACTGAACCCCTTCAAAAATATGCAGAAGCAGCAAATCTTCTTTTCCAAGTATCCTCGTTTTTGGTCCAAGGTCAAGTAGCGATGTAAGAACAAAATTAAAAAATACTTATCTCTTGTTCATTTCATGCTAAACATACGTTTGCAATTCCAAGGCATTTTTTTGTTTATTGAATGTAATGAAAATATCAAGAAAGAGAAAATAATTGCTTCTCAAGGCCATACCTGTATGATTATGTAATGTTTGTGTCTTATTGCAAAAATATCATATGATGTAACATTTGAAAAAATATTTGTTGATAAAGTATTTCAGTTTAAACATTTTATTTGAATTAGGAATTTCACAATTCAATAATTCTACTTTACTGTTACTTATATCAATCATATATAAATAAGTTGTGTGTGAAGCAAACATTTTCAAATTAATATTTTTCACATTTATCCGCGTCTGAACAAGTGTATTTCAAGCTGTCAGTTTCATATATAATACCCAGGACTTATTGAATTAGTGCTTTGATGATAATTAAAGGCTCTTTTTAAATCAAAGGAGGTCATAGGTTGGTCATTGCCTTCAGAACACAATTTACTTGTTAACAGTTGGTTAGCTACGGGTATGGTTACCTGACTCAAAGGATGTTGGTTCAAATCCCAAAAGGGACTCGACCTAAAAAAGTAAAAGAATTTGTACTATTGCAGATAGTTTGATCCAAAATATAACAATGTTATATTTGTTACTATCTAAATGGCATGCATCTTGAACAATTTCATTTTCTAATTCTGTAGTCTTCGAAGATGAAATAAACCTTATTCTGCCTCTGTTAGTTGTTGAAACCTCTAATGAATCATCTGGCTTTATGATCCCGAGTATTAACCTGATTCCTGCAACTAGATCAGAGATGTGAGAGGTGCTGATTATACTGCAAACAAACATATGCTCTCTCCAGTAAAGTAAATGATTATGAGTTACTGAACTTTCAAAGAAACATGCCAATAACTAGAGTTTGTCTAATACTTTTACCATAACTAAAACTGTAATGATCCTGTTGTTCATTGCCATGTGTAAAGAAATTCTCCATCTTAAGAATTTTGAGGACAATATTTATTTTAAATTTTGAAAGGCATTTTAGATGTTGTATTGATGATAATGGACGAAATATGGATGACAACTTCTTTCTTCATGATATGTGGTTTTACGACACAGATTTTTGTGTTGAGATCAAATATCACTGTAATGATCTGGTTTTTCTCTTCATGTGCAAACATATTCTCCATTATATGGACTTTGTAGAAAATTCTTTGAGAGGTAATTTAGAAGTTGTGCTGATGATAATGAAGAGATATATATGGATGACAACTTCTTTAATCATGATGTCATGTTTCATTAGCAATTATGTCATTATCAAGCATAAAGAAATTGTCATCCATATATTTCTTTTCATTAACAACATTCATTAAAATCATCGCATCACATATGTTCCAATGTGTAAGCTTTGGGATACCTTGACAGATTTAATTCATTTATTCTGCAAATATCATATCAAACATGAATATGTTAAAATTGATACAGGTTAAAAAGAAGTAACATTATAGCCTTAGATAAAAAAGGTTAAGGATAAAGGGAATGGTAATCTATTTTAATGATATTCATATAATCAATATTACAATGGATGAAAAAATTATTATTGCTAGGAATTCAAAGGAATTCAACATCAGTGCTTTTTAACCAATATGTTTTGCAGCGCATGCTTTGTTAGACATTATCATACAGAACATTTATTAATGCGTTTTATTACAACAGAACTTTCATAAATATAAAAGATCAGGATCAAATAAACAAAACAAACAAAACATCTTTTGCTTTCATCAAAGAATTTACTATTAGAAATGAATTTGTCTCGATGAGATCTATACATACCATGATAAAATAATAAAAAAGACCCTTAATGATGATTTTGCAATGACATCGTGTACGGATAAAAAATTTCAATTGTGCAAAAATCTCATTTGTAAGTATAGTTAAGTCCATGTGCAATATTTCTCTGACCTCTAAATAATTAAAATGCATTGCTTTAAAATAATTTGAAGAAGTTGATAAGCATAACATATCTCATTCAGAGCAACTTATTATAATGTTTATCAATAATTATAACATTCTCTATACCTTGTCTTTGAAATAAGGTTAAACTTTATCACGATTTGAACTTATATGATATATGGATAAAGAATTTAAAATCTAATTTGTAAGTAAAATCCATGTCTATCAATAATATTCTCTATCCTTTGTCTTTGAAAGAAGGTAAAACCCTAAATCAATTATTGAAATTTATAATATTGTCCTGCCCATGAAATCATAAATAATTAGTTCAGTCTAATCAGTAATTTAACAATTATTCATAGATGTAGACCGGCCACCAGTCAACAGAGGATGCTCCATCTTTGTCACCATACATCATTCGCAAGCGCCGGGATAGAGGCGTCGATTCCTCCTCATCAGGAAATTTACCTGTCTCAGGTGTGTTCCCTGTTCATTACGTGAAGTCACTCAGGTATAAATATCAGAAATGAATTACCCATCAGGCCTATCAAATTACATTCTAATGACACGGGTCTCAATGCTAATGGAAAATAATGTAGAATACTCTAGTTGGTCTTCTTAAAGACCTTGTTGTTGGCTGTTAGAGGCTTCTTAATAGCAGACTCAAAGACATACATGTGGCATAAAGTGTATCAGTTTACATGGGTCGTTATTGTCCTAATGTTTGTAATTATTTCCAAGTATCTTTTAACAAATATGACTCTCATCAGAAACCTTAAAATTTTGTCCTAATTGTACATGGGATTAAAGCTCTCCACTAGAGCTTCTGTGACTTTGTCGTTTCACAAGATCAAAGTTAGAAGTCATAGGAATATAAGATTGGTAGTTGACTTCCAAATACAGTATAAAGTAATATTTTGGAGGAAAATGACACCAAAAATAATGTTGGGAGGTGATAAGACTCTAAAACATCAAAAATAATGTATTTGGTTTAATCATCTCATATGATAGTTAATCTAATCTCTTTCATTTGGCAGGAGAGTATGTTGAGTGTTGAATGCACATTTCAATCATGAATGAATCATAAATATAGATTTTGTTTGCTTTTGATGCTTATTTCTTTCAAAAACATCATATTGATGAGTCTGATCAAAATGGCATTTTAAAAAACTCAAAAGATTGAAGTTCAGATAAGTATTTCTTTTTCAATAAAATTAAGATTCAATTAAATTAATCATTAACAGCATAACATCTTAATGAGGTTCTATGTTCCATATTTTCAAAACCTCATAGTAAAGGAAAGAGCTTGCCATAACTTAGATTTAAAACGATAAATGCTTTTTGAAATGCCAATTCTATTATTGTCAAGATCGAATAATAGTGTCAAAATGTGTTTTCTACAATCTTCTTATCTGACACGTAAATATCAATTGTTTAACAATTTGAATTATTAAAAAGCATTTCAAAATTAACGCCTCAAATAAACTTTACTCATCATTGCACATATTGTCTATAACAATTGCCTGTCCTCTCTGATGGCTTTTCTAAACATAATAAACCATTTATTATTTCTTGTTCAATCATGTGTAAATAGTAGTCTCATAATTGCTAAAAGAATCAGGTGGCTATTTTGACATCGGTACCCTTGATTTACAGCTATTATCAATTTATCAGGTATAGAGAAATCAATTAGAAGATAGTTAATAGAAAACATAATGCTAGCAATTCTAAGAACAAATGCCTTTCAATAGTCTTGACAGAATTTGTAAGGAGAAAAAAGAAAGAATTCCAGTTTTAACAAACTGAATATATTAGCTATGTACATCAGGGAATCATAAACAAAGTATAAATTACAAGAAAAGGAAGAAAGAAGTGAATAAAATGTTTTACTATCAAATGTCTTGCTATTCCATGTCATATAGCACAGAAATTGGAAATATCATTTATTGGACAGACATTGAGTGCTATTAAATATAAGTAAGCAAGTGAAAATGTATAATGTCAGTGAATATTAAAATGAAATGACTATACTATGTGTTATCATTTTGGTGGAACATTATGGTGATTTCTGTGGGCTAGATTAAAGTCTCAAAATCAAATTCAAAGTCACTGTTGCACGTTTTTGGTTGTTTTAAATGTTTTAATATTCATCAAATATTAGCTCATGCAAAATTTGTGTTCATTGGAGGGAAAAACATCTCGTTACTATTCATTATCTATGGTTGAGAATAAGATATATGTGTGATGAGAAAACATCACGCGGCCATTTTAGTACGAACACCTTATATCATTCAAGAAAGTGAAATTGATTAACATATCTTTAACACAACTTGGTATGTTTTTTTAATAACTCCTTGTACAGAATGAAAAGAGTTGTCCACCAATGTTAAAACAAATATTTGCTTTTCTTTGAGAGAGGTTTCCCAAAGAATATATGTGAATACCTTTAAAGGGCCATTAACACATTTATTTTAGATAAATAAAACGATCTCATGAAAACAAAAGTAAATATCTCAATTGCACGACCATGTTTTTCTAATCATAAGAAGCGGTTCTAAAACAAACTTATCATGATCAGTCAAGCTATGCCATTCCATCATCATTCCTCTAATGTTTAAAAGGTGTTCACACAAAATTGGCCGCCAGTGTTTTTTGTTTGTTACATGATTATTTCCCGTATGAAATCGTCCATCATTGACTAATGAGATGTTTCGACCCTCTTGATATAATGCATTTGGCATAAATTTATGTATGAAAATTTTAAGAATAAATCTTTCAAAAAACATTAGAAGATATCATAAACCAGGAGGTTTGTGAGTATGGGACTGAAGGAACCATCAGAGTTTTCATCCTGTTCCTTTTCATTCCCTTCATTTAATTTGATGCTGGCAGACAAAACAATGTAATCATTGAAATGGGTCAAATCGTGATGCATTCTTATGTAAGGTGTGTCATTTTGTTTATGGCTATAATAAACAAGAATTCTATCTATAACAGGTGCTCATTTCACAGCTGCCACGGAAATGTCTGGATTTTAACACTTGATAACTAGATTATCTTTAATCCCTTAATCAGGGTTTATTGCAAGTTCCTGTTGAGATATGCATTACCCTCTTGCTGAAATAATCAATCCATTGCAGATATTTGATGGATGGTCACTTATCATATTTCTTTTTCTAACACCGTATATTTTGGTGATCTTCTGCATAAATGACTACTTCCTGTAGCGTACATATAAAAGATGAAATCACTTATCTGTGTTAGAATTTTATAAGGGGTTGATAATCCATATGATCTCAAGGGACTTATCTAGATTTCATGCATCATTACATGGTGAACAAATACATACAACCTTGCCAGGACAAGCAAACTTGGTGTATTACTTGAAACGTTGGTAGGACTGTCATGTTATCTGTTCGTGAAAATTGATTTCTAATGTCATAGAGATACATTTAAGTATTAACTGATCAATAGAAATTTGGAAAATATCTTTTATTTCATTTTTATTGATGACATATATACAAGCAGTTTACAAATCTAAAATTTCATTTTGTAGCTTCTCTTGTTAAAATTGAGTTTATTGAAATTTGATTAAGATTACCTTTACCCTCATTATTGAGTTTATTTCTTTAGGCTTTCAATTAGAGGCATGTCTAGACTTACATAACGAGGGCTTATATGGAGCAACCTGACAGGTTAACCTTTACAATGACATGGACATAATAAAATCTCTTTGGAACAACCCCTAGACAACATCAGTCATAAAAATTTCATTGATTGGCAAGATGTTGTATCACATTAGATATCACATCAGATTAAAAGGATGTCTGACCTAACAATATGTTCTCTACATCTTGCACTTCAGCACCAACACCACTAGAAATGTCTCAGAGGATAATATAATTTGACTCTTTTATGTATCAATGGTAGTTACACATGCTCAAAAAGTCAACTTGAAACTTTTTATTTTAAATGAACTTGATGAAAATTAATAGAATATTTGCTAATTATCTAAAAGTCTTCACACCACACTGATCAATAAAGAAAACAGGTTTCACCACCCAATCAAATGGTTACAGGCTGTTCTCAAATATAATAAATTAACATTTTTGGAAAATATCCAAAAAGTGAAAATACACCGCCTTCCTCCCAAGTACATGTAAGTAAGCAGACCAAGAGTGGATACTTCTCCCTACAAGCTCTCACCCCCAGTATATAAATTTCACATCTATTGATTCAGAAGATAACTCTTATCACATCCTAGCGGAGTCTAAAAGGATGTTTACCAATGCACATCTGTAGCAGCTGTCAACTGTCCTTATCCTCTACTCCTTACCTTATCCTTAACAAATGACAAGGCTTTCAAATAAACTTCCTTGTGACAAGCTGTTGCACATCCTTATGTGTATAAAGTATTTGTATTAACATTGAATAAGAGAAATTTTTTTTTATCATTAACTTCTAGAAGTCATCACCTCTTTTATAGTCATTTTATGATCATTTAATTAATTGAGGATGAGGATATCAGTTTTGAATATGCATTTTTACATTTTAAAGTTATCATTTTACAACTGGTTCAATATACTATAAGATCAAAACTTTTGCCCTTCCTCTGATAATGTTTTCCACTAGTCTATTTGTATTATTTGTATAAAATGTTTGACAAAAGAAATTTTGAAATTCTGAATTGCTAATTTTATGAAATTTTCACACATTGCCATTCCTTGTTGTTAATCTAATGTTTTTCTGGAAATAATTGTCTTTTCTTTATAAAATTTGATGAGACGTTTAACAGATAGGTGACAAATGGTTTAAATACACTACCTTCAAGCTGTTGCATATCCTTGAGCAAAGCTGATATGATAATTTTTTCTAGCAGAATACAGAAGTTACCTAGTCTACTTTGTAGGAATTTGCATATCTTTATTAATGTTCATAGATTTGATGGAATCCTGGAAAGGTGAAAACTGCGTGTTCATGTACATCCTTCAAGCTGTTGCATATCCTTGAGTGAAGCTTGTGTTAGGAACAGCTTTGTTGAAATGCAAGCCTCATTTAGTTCATTTTGTAGATACTAGTATTCACATAAAAAGATAAAACATAATGTGATAAAATGATCTTGTCATGTTTAATAGATTGATCCGAATCTGAAGTACACCCTCGAGATGGTTAGGGGGTTCTTGTCAGCAAGACAGTGAGTTATTGTTTAATACAGCTTGGGCACTATTTCAGCCATTAGTGGCAGGGTTTTTTTCATAATTGAATTCAGGATACATATCTTTATTCAGTTAATTGATTGACCTTGCAAGTAAGAATTCTGTTCATATCATGGCTTGCTTGAATAGACATCAAATTCTTTTGATTTACCTATCTAAATTCAGTCAATTCCCAGCTCCTTATCATAATAAGGGGATTTTGTCATTTTGATATTCACAACTGTAAAGTAAGTCTTATTTTCCTTCAATCAATATGTAACCAAAAATATATATGAGGAAACCTTATCTTAAATCTCCCTTCTTGAGAAGTTGATTCCTGAAAATTGACCACTTGGAGTATGTGCAAAAAACTGTAGAAGTTTATGAAAACTGACTATTCAGTTCAAATACCCCTCCTTATAACTAGCCATTTGTTTTTCTTTCATTTGTTTGAAGACGGACAAGATGCTCTTATGTATTTACGACTCACTGCATAAAATACATGTTACTATGACATTTATTTTGTTCAAAGCAATCTTTCTGTTGCTTGTAATACATGTGCTTCGTAATAACCTTTCAAAGCTGTTGCCAGGATTAATTTTGTACTCCTGTGAAATCTGTTACAGTTACAGTTCCAAGATCAATGAATACACCTTTATAGTTGAAGTCTTTGAAATTAAAAAGTCCATATTTCCTTTCCTTATGTTTGTACTTTATCTGAACAATATCAAGAATTTTATGTTTTTTGCATGTTTGAGAATCATCAACATTGAAAATTTATTCATATATATCTGAGCCTTTTCACTCAAGTATCAACACTTTAGGCTTTCATAGCTTTCATTATTTAAATCATTGTCTATATCGTTTTAAATTCAAAATTTCCTGATCGCAACGTATCAGACCTTAATTGATTATCAATTCAATATATTATGTATACCTTATTCGTTATTACTGACATTCCATTGATGTTCCTAAGCTTTCAATTTACATCTCTACCCTCAGCAAAACTTTTAATGTTACATTTAGAAATATTGTTTTCAATATCACATTAATTTCAGTACCAATATGACCACTATATAAACTTGATGGACTTTTAACGTCTTTTATCGTTAATCAAATATTTACAAAGGCATGTACATTTCATCGGCAATACTGTAAAACATACATGAAGATTTCATATAAAGTCATAAATAACACAACCCCTGTGATCAAATTCAAACACATCTGCCACTCTCCCAGACAACCAAATACACCTAAAGTCATCAAAGCGTTCAGCTGCACAGGTGGTATGAGAAGGGAGGTAACTCTTTCCATGTCACCTGTATGCAGACGATGCTCTCGTTGGTCGAGAGGGCTCAGAGCGGCACGCGACACCTGCCTATTTGGAATGCACAGGTGACAAAGCTTTTGAAAGCACAGGAGATTTAAGTACTGCATGATAGGTGGAATGAGTTAAGGACAAACTGTCTGTCAAATTTGAGGAGGCTTGAATAAAGTTGGACGTTGTCAGGATAAAATATCACAGGAGATCGCAGAATGAAGTGTTTGTGTTATGCAAAGTAATGAATTAATCAAAAGCAATGAGGTTTTAGATTTCACTAATATCAAAAGCAATGTTACCAAACACAAATATAAACATGTCATTATCAAAACATAAATCTATGTAATCATCTAATATATGCATTGGCGTATTCAGTAATAATGTTCAAAATTTCATAGAAATCAGCAACATTATTCATGTAAGGTAAACTGTGACAAAAGTATTTTGATACCAGCAGAAAACTAATTATCTTAATCTAATGAATTTCAAGGAATGTTTTACTTTTCCTGATCTTTTAAAGTAACACACATTCAAATTTCAAAAGAATTGCATGGATTCTCGCTGAACTTGTTGAATTAATTTTCACAGCAAAATATGTGCATGTATCTGGTTTTCATGTTTCGGGAGTGTTACATATATCATATATGAAAATTATGCAAGCAATTATCAATAATCAATAAAATGGTATTTTGTATGAATTTTGTTTTCTCATTATTCAAATGAGAGGCAAAACAACCAATTACATATATTTGGCATAGCATAATGCATATTTGGGAAAACTATCATATTACTATTTGTGAACAAAACATAAAATCTAATATCAGTTGTGTAAATATACTTTTACATGCAGTTTCAGTATTAGAAAATAGACAACAGATTTTGAACAAATGTTTGAATAATGATTGTAGAAATTATGACTTTTGAGAAAAAAGCGTTCTACTTTCCATAATCAAACTGAATGTCGCAGTACCTTTCACAATTAAAGCATTACGCTACAGCGAGACATATTTCCAAGTCTCTGTCTCAACATATTTCTCAAAGTATGCAAGTCACTGAATTTCACGACAATGACTTTATTTGTCATAGTCTTAAATTCACATGGTATAAATATCAGTCGGGGAAAAAAGAAACATAGTTCCCTACCTTGAAAGTTTTTTAACTTGACTTCTATTAATTGTTCTACATTCATACTACTGTACTGTTTCATATTGGTTAACCCTGATCACCTTGAAAATAAAGTTGGAAAGTTCCTGGTTGAATTCAAACATAGGATCTCTTGTTCTGTACAAAATAACTAAAGCATCTCCTCCTCTGTCCCTGCTAGTAAGGCAGTTCTCAACTGAAACTAAAGATGGAAACTTCTGGAATGATTCAAATTCAAGATTTCTTTTTTTGTGTCCAACAACCACAGCATCTCTTCCTCTCCATGTTCAGTTCTCTAAGAAAAGTAAAGTCGGAAAGTTCTGGAAGGATTAAAACTTAAGATCTCTTGCAGAAAAGCCAAACACTACAGTATCTCTGGCCGGATAAGCAAGACATCTTCATAGAAAGTCATAGGCCTGAGGCCTCTTCAGTACAGAAATAAAGAAAGTAAAGTTGGATATTTCCTGACAGGATTTAACCCCGATCTCTTGTGCTGTACCCTATCACTACAGTATCTTTCAGGCTTTCCCTGCAAGTAAAACAGCTCTCAATGGAAAATAAAGTTAAAACCTCAGCATTAATTCTTCCAAAGCCGACTACTACTCAATCTATAGCTCTTTCCCTTACAGTAAGACAGTTCACTGTCAAAAGTTAAGTTGGAAAGTTCTTGTCAGGCTTGACCTCAAGATCTTTGGATCTGAATTTCATCAATAGAACTTTTGGAACAAGGGAATTGACTATCATAATATAGTGGTATCTCATTCATGTCATACCAAGAGGTTATCAGATAAACACACTAGTCATGATTACAAGTTATCAATGCAGCTTGTCCAGATCCATATTCATTCACATTGACCTCTGTATGACTCTGGACTGGCCACTGCTACAGACTGATTAATGTTAAATGAAAATAAGTCATCTATTCATGGGCATTTAATAACACCCTAATTAAATGGAAAGATCAATTTTCAATATTGGCAATTTCACAGGCTATTCATGGTTACATGGGGTCAAGGTTAGTTTGGCTTATTTCAATAACGAGAAGGCAGATCCTTGATTTCAATCTAATGAGTGCTATTATTAACCCATTACTTTCAAATTGTAGGGAAATTCTTTGAAATGGCTTTTGAACTTGCCTTTCATCTATTCAAAATAGAACTGTCCTTACTATATTTGCAGTAATATCTGAATTTATCTAGTAGTACCTTTTGAGCTCAATTATCTACATTCAATACCTTAATTAAGTGATATTGTGGTTGTAATACTTTTTAGTGATCTCACTTTATAGATTTATATAGATAATTACATACAGACAATCGACATATTCAACAAATGATCTTCAAATTTTGAAAATATTGAAAGCTATAATAGTTTATGTCTTCTAATTCTCTGCTCTAACCATCAGAATGTTTGAATTCATTTTCTACAAAATTTATATAATACATCAAACTTGTACAGCATACAAAACATTTATAAAAAGAAAGAGAATTTATTGAATATAGCAATGAAAGCAAACATTATACATGGTATACCCCTTCTACACTCTCAAATTTTGTTTGCAAAGTTAAAACATGATTGTACAGAAAAATGTATCCACATCTCAATTTTTTATTTGTGCAGAAATTATTATGTATGAGGCCACCCTTGAATCATAACCTGTAAAGCAGGGGTGAGCCCGGGTTATACAATAACTCCTGTATGCTTATCAATTTGTCGTAGGGTTCAGGTACAAGGGCAGGTCTAGTATAAATACAGGCTATGTAAATTTCATTAGTATTTCGTATTTGCAGTGAACCACCCCTAGGGGTATGACAGCTGGATCAAACCTTTCAAGCCTGCAGAATAATGGCTGCCCATTGAATGACTACATACTGCTATTTTTTGACAGTCAAATAATTTACCAGGGCCACAATTAGAGTGTTTGCCCTGGCGTTTTGGTCGCGTGACATGGTCTACCAGCAACACGCCCTGAAATAAAACTGATGAAAATGATCAAGTCATGGATCAAAATGGCATAGCCCATCTGGTGTTGTTCACACCATGGACTTTTTGGAAACTACCCACTTAATATCAACAATGTCCTCATGCAGACAGCTTAAGTGGACCATTATGTATGCATTTTGGAAAAGAGAAAAGAGAAAAGAAAATTAATTACAGTCAATACATACGAATTGTCAATACATGTAGAACTGTTTTCACATATGTATTTAATTGCAAACTCAGATATGTATTGACATTTTGAAACTAAAATTAGTTCATCAAAACAATTTTAAAAACATTATTCAAATTGTTTTGATTTTATTTGGGAATCTAAACTTAAATTAAAACTGTCAAAGATCCCTTAGCATCAATACTTATTACAGTTCAAAAATTATTAACATAGTTTGTGTGAGGGGGGGGGGGGATTTTCATGAATTGAGGGGATTTTATATTTGCATGAAATGTAATGTCCAAAACCATTGTTAAGGAAATGTATAGTTTTAAAAACTTCCGTTAAATGTTATCTTCAAAGTATTTTCTTTGCCTTTTGCAGGATGAGTTTTGACCGATCTATCTTCACAACTAGCAAATTTGCTTTTATTGACAATTCTTTATAAATACCATAATCATCAATCACAGGTAATATCTCAAGTTCTTGGAATGCAATATTTTTCAATTGAAAAATAACTGAAATGTCAAAATATATTCAAATCTTATATTTATGGCAGCTTTCGAAAAAATTGATTTCTTTGACAATATAATTAATATAATTTGGTAAAAGGTAAATGCGAAGAAATGAAACATAATGTATATTGCTAAGGTTCTAATTGGGAAGCCTACTTATAAGTTTCACACGATTGCTTCAAGCAATAAATCTTGTTTAAAAGTACAATATTGCTGCACGTGTACAATTACAATCAAAATCATTACCAAATATAATAGCCCTGAAAATTAGTCCTCCAGTTCACTGGCTATGAAAGACCTGCAATGTTGGACACAGGATGGAATTTGTTTGAAGCCCAAGACTGACAATGGAGCAGGATAATAGCAAGCGTCACAACTATAAATAGGGCACTCGGTGAATAGATGCTCTGTGTAGTTGGCAATCAAAGAAACACTTGGTATTGATTTGACATTATGGATAATCAATACTAATGTTATAAAGTTTGGGTTTAATTCAAAAGGTTATTTTCCCATATATGACAACCTGGAGTAATTATTTGGAAAATATTGGATTTTTAACGTACATTTATGAAAGCATTGATTTTCTTGATGAAATGAGGCTATATATTTTGAATACTTCAAAGGTTAATTTTCCATGTATAAAATGAGATGACGATTGAGGTGTTATTATAAGATCAATTTAGTAATTATAAATATTGTTAACGGCATCAATATGATTATAAGTCTACATTGCACTTGCTGAATTCAAGTTTTAAAATCTTGAATTTTTTCAAATTTTTTAATATATTTTTAAAATCACAAATACAAATTAGATTTCATTTAGATAATTTCCATAAAAAACATTAATTAGCAAACTATTAGCTCACATGTTTTCCAAATGAAAATCACCATTTACAACAAACATTGGAAAAGAATACATAATTTAATTTTTTTACATTTTGACAGAACAATGAGTAAACTAATGATAAATTACAGTATATTTATTTCTATGATAATTGCAACTCACAATGAAGTTTGGCATGAAATATAATATGAATATAACTAGGAGGATGTTAACAGATGTACAATATTATAAAGCCTGGAATATAAACACGCCCTTAAAATGCAACGGCCTTCACGGGTAGAGAGTTCTGGCTGACTAAATAGCATGTGGCAGATGGGTCCAGACATTTAAATAATTGATAATGGGAAAGAAAGGGTGACCTGACCTCAAACAGTTTGTTGAGGGCTGATAACTCAGATCGATATTCACCGCACGTGACTTGCAATTTTAATGAAAACTATCTGCTTTCCGACTAGATGCAGGCCAAAATTTGAATTTTTCACAATTTGCACATAACATTTGCATGACTGATGATATTCATTTGGTGTTAAGTTGACATTTCTACATTTGAAATTATTAAATAATGAAATATATTTGGGTCATTACTAATATTGGTACTTTTTTCAAAATTTACAAAAAAGGTTATCATGAAAGAGTTTGAGTATAAATCTCCTTAAGTTTCTTTCATCATTTTTTTAAACCTTTATTTGTTTGTAAATAAGGAAAGGGTTTAAAGGAACCTTTTGAAAAGATAAGTTAAAATAATTAACACCTTTGCATACACTATCAATAATCTGAAATATACACTGTATTAACAATTTTTCAGCATTTTAATGAACAAAAACAGAATATCAAATACCTCAATGTAACACTTCGAGCCAAAAGAGTAAAAATTATTTAATGAAATCACATCTACATTTATTTAGATAAGATCAACACCAAATATATATTCAGAAAAAAAATTAAAACCAATAATTGTATAGTTACATCTGTTTCTACAACATGTTACAGTTTGTGAAACTCAATCATATCTACTTTCCATCATTTATCATTCCAAATTTACATAAATTCTCTGTATATAAATACTGCATAAAAGGGCCTTGTTATTTTAAAGGCAGCATGTCAGTTATGCCTGGTTGATTTTAATCAACATCAATATTTAAAAGAGATGCTTTCATCTGTTATGCATTCGATAGGGGCCTTAATCCCCTATGCGAAGGATATTGACGTGACTAGGGGACAGCTGGCTTGTGTACCTATCTATCTACATACACATCTACCAACATCAGGGAAACGTGATATCACGCCCATTCAAACGCCATATCCCTCTTCACGCCTGTGTAATTAATGTGTAATCAACTGCATAGAAACAAGTCACAGTTTTTAAAACTGTTGAATTTCAATCTTGAGTTACAAATTCAAAACCTTCAAACTATGTTTGAAATATCTGTACATTGAAATATGTACATACAAGAAGTAAATGTATAATATTTGGACCAAGAAAGTATGAAACGTCATTGGTACCATGCAACTGAATGGGGTCTTTTTGTGAAAGATATGATAAAACACCACAAGCACATGACATTAAAATCTTCAGAAAAAGTATAACTTTCTTACAACTGCAGTTTGTAAAACTTTGAACTGAAGATTGTTTGAATGCTGTGCAGATATAAAAACATACAGAAAAAGGTTACGTACATTGAAAGCCAGTTATGTTATTTTTGCTTATGATAAATTTGTATTTTAGGTTCATTAGAGGCATTAGAAGTTGGTAATTATATAACAATGTGACCATGTAACCATGTATTATGCTAATTAGGGATTGACCATATAAACATATGAATCTATTATGACACGTGATGTGATTTAAAAAACCGCTAACCTCATCTTTATCACTTCTTGATTTTCGTTCAAAGATTTTTCAACAAAATAAGGACTGGGCTTGATTTTTGTTAATTTGTTCAATAAACACCTTTAATTAGCCTTTCATTAAGACAGCGTAATTATCGGCTGTGAAAAACCCACCTGGGCTAGGGGCCATAAAATTTGTGCGGGTGTGACGTAATATACAGACTGTACCGAGTGGTGCATCATTGTTTCAACTGAAATATAGTCTTAAATAATTGTTTAATTACCATTGATGTGGATATCTTTTTAACACCAAACACCAAATAGTGTTACATCGTCAAATGATTTATCTGAGTGGAAAACATTCTCTGAAAAACGTTAATTATTGTTTTTTTTCTGTGATATTTTTACGATAGTTGTATAGATCACGAGGCAATGATTCTGTTTATGACGTCACAAAAAGGGCGTGTGACCAGTCATGCATTCACTGGTTTGTGGCCAGATAGATCTAAGCGGTCCACAAAAAGTGACATTCAAAAACGGATTTCATTACCAAACTGAACATATTTGAGTGGCAGCCTTTGACGCACTATTCTATATTGTAATCAGACATTTATATATTCCAAAGAAAATAGTGAAATATGTTTGTGGTTATCTAAACTTACAAAATCTTATGATGGTCATTAGCAAGGATTCTTAAACCAACAAGAAATGTTCTACTCAGTTGACGATTGAAAAATCAATACATTCAGAGTTGAAAATCAGAGGGATTGTCAATACAATACAATCAATTGATTAGTAGATGCAATCTTCTCATGGCTCGAAAGGCAGCAATGTCCGTGAGAATTCTACAACCTGTCTGGCCTTGTGTCATCCGGCTGCCATTGCTTTTGATCTTAGCACCTAATTTGACACATTAGGCAAACTCCTCAAATTTGCATCATGTGTGTGCGTCAATAATTAATGATGGGAACTTGAGGCCAAGAGGCTCCCAGACAGTTGGGAGAAACACAACGCCCTTGCCATCGATCATCCAGACACGAAAAGAATTTTTAATGAAGAATATCTGATTTTATTCGTGTAAATCATTGTCCAGATTATTTGCTGTTGGGGATGCTGCAATGACTTGATTATAAACCTGCTTTGTTATTCACCATAGACAAATAAAGAATCAATAATTAACTGAGAAAAGGAAAGCCTGCAGGGGTCATCTTTCATAGTTTGATATCATTGTTAATTTTAACAGAACTTCCAGATGAAAAAATGGTGGCAGACGTAGATGCTATAAAGAGACATCCTCAAAAACAAATCATTTAAATGATATAGACAAAAGATTAAGTTTCTAGAAATTGCACTCCCAAAACTCTTATACACAGTCATGGCCTCATTTTGTTGAACTTTTCAGAAAAGGTATTAGATTTGTCTACAGGGTTTCATAGTTATTAATGATGCCAATTGTGGGAAAATGCACGACATGAAATTGTATTTAGGGGTTTGCCATGGTAACATACATTTACAACTTGGAATTAGATTTCTGACATGAATTATTCAAAATTGAAACAATACCCATTTTTCAGCATCACAATGACAAAGTCTGAAATAAATCATATACCTGATTTTCTATTCACCTGTTTGATATAGCTAACAAAAGAATTAATTAGATATGCACTGCTCATATACAAAATGAATTAAAGGCTTAATTGCTCAAATAGTTTCACGGAAAACAAAAACATACAGCAATTTTAGATTTTTATTAAAATATGAGAAATAAAGAAACTTGTTAGTGTAAACTTTAACATAAATATATAGAATATAACAGAAATATTTGGACTTTTAAGTTGTTTGTGTATTATACATAAAAACATAATATAAACTTTATAATAGCTATTGTTATAAATGTGAAAGTAAAATAGCTTCTCAGAGAATTGTTATCACACCACTCTTTCATTTAGAAAAGTAAAATCTTTTCTTAATATATTGATGTAAAATTAGGGTAGTTATACAAATTAGCCATATCATATCTCAAATTTGGTATTGAATGGCACTACCCTCTCTAATGACCTTGATGTACGGGTACACAAGAAGGACATTTCTTATTCAAGAGTTGGAATTGAGGCTTTTCAATTTGTAAAGAAGTAAAGAATTCAGTAAATTAAGTTATTCAAATCAATGTACAACTTGTAAAAAAGGGTAAATAATAAAAATATGGATATCATTTGTGTGCATTTGGATTGTCTGTATTTAAATTGGATCTGTCATGCACTCTGCACTTGTTGTTCCTCTGCTTTCATGACTAATTTTCTTGTTCAATACAAACAATCCAAACGACACATATATTCACACATTCTAAATATAATACATTTGACATCTGTTAACTGGTATGAACAATAGGAATATCAATCCATGTATAAGAGCTGGGACTGGTAATAGTCAAGTATATAAAGGAATCTAGTACATGTATGCATTTACCAGAAAAGCAAAGGGATTAGGGATTTTACAAACATACAAAATTTCACATTAACTATTGGTGGTACAGCACTAAATTGGTGGGTGGGTTCTTGTCCTATTACAACGGTCAGTCCTACTCTTTGTAATTGTCATTGGAAAATATTACATGTCTAGATAACTCAACCAAAGAAGAAAGGTGATAATAAATGTTGACTGATGATAATCAATTTGATTCTCCACATAAATAATCATATTTTTCTAGAACTTGTGTATGTGGTTAACACAAATTCAAAATGATCTGCGATACAAGCAAGTGATCATTCCACCAGCTTTAATCCAGTAGTTTCTATAACGTCTCTCTCATACTCATTTGTCAAAGAGTTCATTCCTATAGTTCTATAATATCACCTGGGCTTATTCTTTAAATATTCCCAAATATGAATTTCTCAAATAACATTCTTTATGCACAGACTGTGGCTGCAAGACTATTTCAAATGTGATATGTCATAAAATAACAAACCAGGAGAACTTCCTATATTTTATGCAACTGTGATTGTCCACAATAATCCATCTCTTTCAGCTGGCAGGAAGACAGTTGTTTTGAACACTATGATCACAATGGTTACATGCCTCACAAACACATGGCAAGAGCACGGTCTGCATACACTCTGATGGTAATCCAAGCACTTCTCTTGCACTCAACATTAACTGACAGAAACTGCAAAGATAGGCACGTTTCACAAAGTGGAGAATATGTACTCACTCCCACAATGCTTTGATAAAAGACTGATATATATATTGATCATAACATCCGTAGCAATATTCCATAAGACTGTTTCGTCAATTTTTCAGCAACGGTATTGAGAAACATCTTGTGCTGGAATCTTAATATAACACACTGATTCAGCTTCGTTATGACTGTGATGAACTATAGGGGAATGAAGTACTGGCCAATATTGAAGGTGGTACTTGATGATCGTCACGATGATCGACATGAGAGTAGATCCATGCTTCATATGAATCGGTTCATTGTGTCACTGTACCGAATCAATAAGTAGAACAAATGACGTAGGTATGTAAGCATATCCGACACATTTTTTCATCCTCTTCTTCATAATATAAACACATCTGGTGTTTTTGCATACCACTTTTGATTTCTTGTTCACATTTGTTCTGGCTGCGAAATATGTTGAAAAGTTTCAGATTTTTAACAAGTATTATATGTAGGTAAGTCCAGATTGGAGACCCTTGATTTCTTTGGAAATCTGTAAAAATAGGAGCTCTAAATGCTCCTTCTAGGGTGTTCAAAGTAAATATTGTTAAACACTCTTTCAGCCAACACAATGATAATCTTCTGCATGTTCTCATTATGGAGAAACACCACATGCAGTTTCTTCTGCTACTACACAGAGTCTACTCTTCTTGGTCACAGTGTATGTAGAAAACACCAGTAGAAACAATTTTGGCCAGATGCCTTTCTCACACATGCTTCCAGACACTTGCTCCAAGTTATCAGTGAATACCAATGCATATGCTCTGAGCCACTACAATCTGGTTCAAATGGAGTTGTTGGAACCATCACCTTCTCCGACATGTGTGGCGCATCGGTCAGCGGGAGAACAGTCTGCCTCGTTTATGCTGATTAGTGTTATGAGGCCAGGTGTCCACAGGTAAATATTCACACCAATCTCTGAATTTGATGCTGGGTTCATTAAATTTCATTTATGCTTGATCATTATATTAATGATAAATTCTTAAGAGAAACTTCAAAAGATCTTTACATTTTAATTAAAAGACCCTATTGTCTAAAGATTGAAGAGGGTGACATCTTTCAAAAATTGTTGATATGAAGCTTGATCAAAACACTTCAAACCAGAAATGTAGGTACATCCTTCAGAAACACAATTGAAGTAATTTCATATGTACCTGTTTTACACTTTAAACTGCCACAACCTTCAACACTGTGTTAATGTGTCTAAGTTATTGGATGACAACTTTATGGAATAATGTAGACGAGTATTGAGGATGTTGATGTTGATGTTGTCAGGTTATTATTCACATCAATAAAAGAAACATTGATGCTTCTCTGTACCCATAGATTGAAGTACTTCTCTTTATCCTTTTCTCTTATCAACGAAATCATGATGATTGGTCGCTGCCTCTTGGTCATCTCCCGGATAAGGCAATATGATTTTCAGAGTTTTACAATCATATTGCCATTGGATGTTGTTCATTGAGGTCTTCTCTTCACTTTTCAACCATAATCAGTTTTCTGTTCACCTTTTATTTTGGAATCTGTAACAGACAAAACATATTTGTGAGTAAAAACCATTTTAACACATTCATGAATAAAGGAAACTGTTAGATATTATGTTTCCTAATTTTGAAATATTCTTCATTTTTTATGTTTTAGAATGAAACTAACAGGCACTAACACAGATGCTCCAAACAAAAACTGGAATTTATTCATTCTTATAATTTTTTTCAAATCTGGTAACAAAAATTAATGTAGTAACTTAAGTTTTCTCTTAATACTTTCCCTTCATAAACTTCAATTTGACATTACAGTCCACAAAAAATGGAATAGATATCTCAAATATGGAGTTTCATCACTAAATTTTACAAAGATATTCATACTAAGAATCAACCATGTTTAGATATGAATATATACAACTTTGATTTAACGTAGCCCGATAAGATTAAAGATATAATGAATATTTGAATGGATCTAAACATTCAATCTTTTTTCAATTTTATGCAAAACTTACTATTTCATAGAATGTTAAACAAAGATCAGAAGAGATGTTATAAATGATCTGATAGCAAAAAACTTAAAAAACAATTGTAAACACATTACAAAACAAACCTGTACTAGCTTTGTCAAAGAGTGCCATAAAGTTCATTTTTGTAATGCTTTATATTTCTAAATGTCATTGTATATGTAGAAATATGAGTCCATCTTGATTTCCTACCTATAGTAAGAGTAAAAAAAACCCAGAAAAAGTTGTTAATTATTTTGTGCACTTTCAAAACCATTTGTTATGATATTAGTGTGCCATTAAGTCATGTTTGTATGATGCTTTTGAGCACTCACTTTTACACCATCATTCAAAATCTTATTGAGAATGTACATGTACAAGAGAGCTTTTCAGAATAAGGTAATGACATCTCTCTTTGTTGTTTTTCTAGTTTTTTTTACCTTTATTAATAAATAACGAAAAAATACCAGAACATGTAAACATGTGGTAACAACTGGCAAGCTTAAATATTAATGGAAAATGGGTTCATATGGGCTTGGTTCAAACTACAGGATGTGAACAATAAACCTTGTTCATTATATATTCCTAGCCACGCACTCCATCAATTCAAAGTCATCTTCAATATTTGATAACATCCAGCAACAATGTTTATTTTTATTTATCCTGGCTGCTTGATATTATATTGCAATATTATTGTTCAGAGCTGTCAAGGCAGCAGCTGTTTTCAGACGGAAGAGGCAGTGTCACAATTCACTCATTTGCATTCCTAATGGCATTTTCTAGTTATATGCCTTGTAACACATATCAATATTTCATGCAGAACTTTAATATATCTGACATGATATATTCTACTCTGGTAGCTGATGTGTAATAAACATGATTTACCATAAGGTAGAGAGATTATAATGCAAATCATTTGTTAAGTACTTTCAATATCTATGGGTCACAGTTGAGTAGTCACGAGCCTATATTTCATATCATTTGCATATGTTGGAAACAAATAGTCATGACAGAAAATATGAATTTAAATGATTAATAAGTTGACAAAATAGTCCAATTATAGGAAATGATGAACTTCTCCATGCTTTTAATTATATACAAGTTTCAACCCAAATTTAAATGCACTGATCTAAATGGGCTATACTTACAAATATGAAACAGTAAATAAACTCTTTATTTACTTATCTTTTCCTTCCTGTCTCTCATTTAAAATATTCACTTGATACGTCCCTCATGTCAACATTCAATTCTATAGCAGAGTCAAAAGCTGGCTAGTACATTAAGAAACTGTACTGTCCTGTTACAAAATTTTACATGAAGCTTAGACAAGAATCTAAATGCTTATTGAAAATATATAATGAAAAAATAACAGCCTTGGAAAGCTATTGATCAAGGCTTTATAGGTTTTTAAACACTCCCGCAAGCTGTTTCGTACATTAAAAATGGCCCCAACTGGTGTTTTTCTCTCTACTGGAAACATGATATTTCATTTGCAAATATACAACATAAAGCCAACAAAGCTTACAGATCTACAACATATGGCCTTATTGCTACATAGCCAACTTTCATTTCTTCCTTTTTTTATCCCTGTCAGCTGCTGTTATAGACCAAACAAAAATCCCCCTCTCCCCTGAAGAATCCCCTGTTCTACAGTTTCACAAAGCCTATTGAACAAATATGGGTCATGTTGTGCTGTCTACAATCAAAGATACTTTTTGTGTATTACCATCAGCAGTAGTTCTTGAAACATTTCCCCCTGAAACTTAATGCTCATTGAAATAATGTAACAATTATTTTTTGATAACTTGTGACAGAATGTTTTCATGCTTGATTTGTTAAGATTGAAAAAGAAAGTGTTGTTATCATCACTGAGAAGCCTTCATTTCCCCCGGGACATTGAACTCTAAAGTTTAGTACTGCATGTATCAGTCAACACAGGATATTAAGCAGTGGTTCTTTAATAGTATTTGATTTATTTTCTCTCATTAATTAACAAGCTTATGCAACTGAATCAGAATGTTTTGATGTTCTTTGCAAATGTGAAACACCACATCTTTAAAATCTCTCACATGCAAGACATGACCATAATCTGGAATTCATATCAAATTCTGTTAATTGATATACATAAACACAGCAGTAATGAGGAAAGTAACCTTGAGTCTAGTACAAATTTAATCACTCATTTCACCTAATATTTTGAACATATAGTTCAAAAACAAATGTTGTAGACCAAAAGCAAGGAAATATGTAATAACTTATCAATTAACAAACAGACTTGCAACAAACTTTAAATCTAGCTACTACTATTACACGTAATGATTTCTTAATTACTACATTTCATTCTTAACAAATATTGTAAAGAATTTGAAAATGATAAACAAGGGGAAAAAACTAATTCCAGGGTTTCTGGCAAGAGCATTCACCCACACTGAGTGCTTCACCCAGTCAAGTATTAATTTCAGCCCAACTTGCGCAAATTTGACAAGCGACACGAACAGTAGAGAGGCAGATGGCCATGAAAATTGCAGTGCTTCTCATGAACAAACTCCCCAGGACGTCAGCTCCACCAATCAGAGTTCAGCATAAAGGCCTGGGACCCCCCATGACAGTGTCAGCTGTTCCAATACATACACTCTTTGCATCTTGAAAATTATCAAGATTTAATGAAATACCCTGTCCTCAATAACATTAGAAAGAGCTTAATTTTCAAAGCTCAGAATGTTGATGTTGAATTAAATCATTATATGGCTGTCTTTGAACTAAGTTTTTATCATCATGATTTTTTTTCAAGTTTGGATTGAAGTTCGAGTTCCTAATGACACATAATGTAAGCAGTTTGAAAAGATTTTATTCTTGGTTTACTCAGTTGAATATGTTGATAAATGTATAAAAAGAATTCACAAGTCACTGACTTAATATCTTTTAGCATTTTACATTTCAAAATATGTCCTCTCAATTAAAATGTAGAGAAGAAAAAAAGTCATTGTCATTCAAGTAATTTTCTAAACAACTTGTCTGAAATAAAAGAATTATTTGCAAAATGAAGTAATATCCTATTTCCTTCTAAACAATTTGACGCAGAAAGCAATATGAATGACAAATGAGCTCTTGCATCAGAGAAGGATTATCTTTCCCATTAATTTCCCTTCAGATGACAGTGCCTGGATTTTACTGCTTTAATTTGCCCAGCAAGCATGGCTGCCTTTATTTTCTTCCAGTAATTATGCATTGATCAATGGAAGGATGAAACGAGCAAAACAATATGTATGATGCTATTGAAACATTATGCGACCCGGCATATAATAAAAAGCTTAACTCATCTGTGACACTGAATGTTTTTTAAATAAAGAAAAAAAAACTTCATTTTTTATTTCTGGAGTAAATTAGTTAATGAGTTGAGTATAATTGATTTTAAAGGCAAAAGGAGAGCACATAAAGTAACCTAGAAACATTCCCATTAGCAATTAAAATTACTTTCTACATAATAGCTTGATAGATGGAACATGTCTTGTAAAACATGTACCTTCTATCAACAACACAGAAAAAGATAATTCACTCTTAACAAATATTACCTTCCACTTATCCCTTTCACTTTTTTTTTGTCGAGATGAAATTTTAGGGTATATTCAGGTTGTGTATTCATCCTTTAAAGGCATTATATAAAACGACAGATTCCTAAGTCAAGCTTTCTGAAAACTTTAATTCACACATGCAAGAAAAAGTTATTTGTTTAACAAACAAATTGATGACAAATTTTCAGTCGAGGACGACAATGATATATGGATATACAACTTCTTTATTACACAGTTGCGACGTTTCGGTATAGATCCTTATACCGTTATCAAGCATATGGATAACGGTATAAGGATCTATACCGAAACGTCGCAACTGTGTAATAAAGAAGTTGTATATCCATATATCATTGTCGTCCTTATACTACCAACTTCTAGAATGCCACTGAAACAATTCAAATTTTCAGTCTATTAATAACTAGATCTTGCATATAAAACTTAAATGGCATTAATTTTTATCAAAACACCATGATATAGTCCATTTTCAAAGGACTTTACTTATCAGAGAAAACATTTATATGCAAAAAGTTTGAAATTTATTAAAAGTGGTATTGCCCTAAAGTGCTTTATCAGTTGCCGATACATTCCATAAAAACTATATAAGCCTTTGGGTTTTTTACGAACAAAATCAACAATCCCATAATTTTTTTTTTATAAACTTAACATATATACTCCAACACACTTTCTTTTGACCTTGTAGAAGCATTCAAATAGTAAAGATTTAATCGGTCAACAAGAAAATGATGTCCGCTGCTGTTATCCAGAGCAATAAATCTTTAAGGGTACAATACATTGGGCATTATGCTAACTATTATGTTTTTTCACAGCGGGAGCTATACCCATTTTAAGCAAAAGAATATTTCGAATACGCAGTAAATGAAAGTATGTAGAGAGCAGCCTGGCAACACAGAAAGTAAACATTGTAATCTCATAGGAAGAAGACCTTCTACAGCTTTACGTGGTAATGATAGCCAGATCAGCTTGACAGGGGGCAAAACAACTGTCACTAAAGTAACTTTCCATTCATCTCTTCCGTGTGCAAAGGGAAATAACTCCATTTTATGGCTTAACGTTACTCATTCATGACTCTTAACTCTCATTTCAATGCCCTTTTCTTCAAGGATAAAATCTTTTATCTTAAATTTTTTTTTAATTTACATGTTCAGACTAAGCATATTTTTCACATGATTTGCTTTCACTAATATATTTAATATTATTTCAAGGTCAAATTTGCAACATTTTACTTACTGAAACATCTAGTGAGAAGAAAAGTGCTCCAATGTCGTCAATAATAACAATGTATATCAAAACAACAATAGGCGCTGTCAATCATAACCAGTAACCTAAAACATGAGAGTAACTTGTCGTAAAATCATAAGAGTGATTAACAGATCTTACTATGTGTAATAAGTACCCATTCACGCATGATTTCAAAGAATTCATGATGCACTTCACAAAATAAGCCAAAATTAAAATCTCTTGAACTTCATACTATGGAAAACTACTTGCTAGAACATAGAAACACAAATTAACAACACTTACACAAGTTGATAAACACCTGAATAAATTGTCTTGAACCATCTCCTAAGGGGAGATTGTAATCCAGAAAAAACCTGTTCAATACATTCATTAAAATAGTTATTGATGAAAGGTATGAACAGCACATGAAACTACAACTGCATACACTAAAGCAGGTCATTGTTACACAGCTACATATTCTATCTAATATTGTTTGGAGCAAAACTGTGCTTTACTAAAAACACACAATAGTTTTATTGAAGAAACAGCCGTAACTAAATGAAACACATTTTGAGGTAAGGTATGGACTTGGCAATTCCTACAAGCACCATATTGCAAACGAAATACAAACTTCTCAAATCCTTTAGAGTTAAGTAACCCAACATTACACAGCACCAACACAGGTGAGAAGGGCTGCACCAGGTGTTCTGACGAGGTTAACAGACTGTAGACAGGTAAAGCATGTACCGTGTGTTCACCTGTAGGAGCACACCTGTATCACAGCTCACACTCCACGTGTGCCTGTCTTGCACATGGTAATACCATCAAGTGTTACATTCACGCCACATTACCTGTACATAACATAGCACAGTCCTCCTCTCAGTGCCTTCAATCTTACACTGGTGAATCTTAGCATGTTTATGGTTCTTCAGCATTGCAATGACGAATGTTTCCACTTATGTTTGATTCATGTTTATACCTTAATGTTTTTCAGTATTGTCTTCTTTAATGAGCACATATTTTATTTAATTTATCAACAGATCTGATTAAGAGGTATCTGAGAATATTTAGTGTCAATTTCAAAATGAACAGTGATCCTTCCAAATAGGTTTAACATTATGATCTATCATATAATTATATTTATGTCATACCTGTTGACCTCAATCTACTCATTTGTTCAATGTTCTAATCACATTTTGTTTAACTAAAGTTTGGCAAAGACATGATTCTCTTTTTATTTTACATTTCTTATTTTACATATTACAGGGTTTTTTAAAAAGTTATTACATTGACAAGCAATACTGTTATTATTGGAAGATAAAAGGACTTAATCTACTACTTCTTACTAAGACTAAATCATCTAGAGTTTTCACACATCATCAACCAAACATCAACCATTTAATCTTAGAAGTCTTAACTGGGATCTAACTAAAGATAGCTACTATGATAGTATTGGTTTGACAGAGGACATTTATAATTAACTTCTGACATTCCAAACGAGATAAACGCTGTGATAGATATGCATGATTAGAAATCAGTCCATTTGAAACGTTTTGCAAAGAATGATAGTCAATAGCATACTCACAACACACATAGACCCATATTCCTGAAGCTCTCTAAGTGCTAAGATAATTGTAAGTACCATCCATTATCGCCATCTTAGTCAAGGATAAGTCTCCAAAATACAGACAATACAATATACAAATACAATAGGCTTTGGTACCCCAGGCTCTATTACCTCACCCCTTTCCTGCAAGAATACCTGTGATGTTTAATGTTGCTATCAAATTTTTAAAGATAAGTAAAATATTTTTTAACTTTATACAAACATCTTTTGTATCTGAATTAAAATCAAAATGTACTAGCTTTTTTTAACCCTCTAATGTACTAAGCTTCTAAGAAAATACATGCTTTTACTATGAAAGAGAAGCATAACAGACCATGTTAAACAAGGTCTTAAGGGGTCTTGGTATCATTGGTGTGTGGTCTTACGAATTCACATATATAAGTTACCCGTCCCATCACTTAAACATACTTAATTTATTTTTAAAAGAGTTCATATGGTAATTCCTTTCAATTCTAAATCAAAATGAGTAAAGCCGTCCATATTCAGCAATATTTCACTTTCTACACATGCACTATAAATCACTCTAAGATCCTAATCACATTAAGAGTCTAAGCCATTTTTACCAGTGCTGATATGAAGCAAACATAGATTATCACATGCCTCTCATGCACTTCCGCCGCATTAAGTGAGGATGAGTGTGCAGATTGATGCACATGTTGGTTTGGAAACATGAAACGCATGTGCAGCTGGGAGATTAGTGCACGCAGACCCTCCTCCGTCAATAACATGCAGTAAATAACAAGCTCTTGTGGATGACAGACTCACACTCTCTCCAAATGCTTTAACCTGCTGAGTACTTTCCATCGCGGAGCTGCTTCTCTCTTGTAATGTGATGTTATCATATTTTACTTGAAAACATCATCTTAACTGAAATAAGTCAACTTCTTTTTTTTAAACTCTTTTACTACTAATGCTAATATTGTTTTCTAAAAATATTCTATTACTACCAAAAACAAATTTCATCATTACTTTTTATATCTCATCTGATTTTGTATGTCTAAAATATATACCATGCAATTAAAACATTTTTATAGACTTTACCTGATGGATAATAAAAATATTTGTGTTTGTTTCAGTTTAAATGAAATGACTAAAGATTTTAATTCATATTTCTTGACAGTTTATGTTAATCTTTGTCTTTCTCAAATTTTTAAAAACGTTTTATTGGTTCTGATCCAAAAAACTGTTCAGTAACACTAAATTGTTAACAAGAAGTTATTCGTTATAATAACATTTTTCACTTGAAACTACTCCAAACTAGCTCTATAATGAGAATGAACAAATTGAACGCCAACCTCATAAGGTGATAAGGCCCGAAAGCTGAGAAGTTCAATGACTGAGGATGGTTTGTCCATCCCAGCTAAACATGCTGCCTTGCACTTTCCCAGCAAGTACAATATATCCTCTTTCATTGATGCTCGTAGATATTACTTGATGAGGGTGAGTAATTAGCCTAAATAAGAATGATCCAACCAACATATACACAATACATCCTTGCTGTCAAGAAGCCGATAACAAACGCTCTTATCGTGCTATTCTACAATCAAACTTGATAACGCAGATTTCACGAAAAAAAGATTTATCGCACATGTGATCCCCACAAAGAAAATAATGGCTTGTAATTAATGGAACTACGGCCATACATCCACACCCCCTAAAAACCTAATCACTAGCAATTAATGAAAACGTACTTGGTATCATTTTCACCCGCAGTTTATTTGAGAAAAAAGCAAAAGTTTCATACACAGGAAGAAGGGATGAGAGAAGCAGAGTCTGGTGTTATGAATGAAGGCAACAAAACTGTCCCCCACCCCATCACTCCCCCCAAACCCTAAGCCAGCTGCACAAACTATCAGCAGCCAGCTTGCTCCACCTATCTGTTCTGTCAGTAAGGATAGCTGACTTTCTTACAGTCCTCTCACTTGTATTAGCATTCATCAATCTCATACTTCACCTGTTTTTTCTTGACTAATACAAGGACTATGCATTTCTTTCAGATAACAAGTTTTGGAATATGCATGCACAGAACTAAGTCAAATAATCGAACCACTTGTACTTTTTTCTAATTAAATATTCAATGACATATTTTGAATAGCTTATCAAACTGGTAATTGATTTATTCTCAGACTTTCAAGAATATTTGACTTAACTTTGTGAAGAAGATGACTGATGTTTTCAAACATGACACAATGCTATCTCCCTGTGGCGTGACCATATCTGCTTGCAAAATTTCCACATTGTTGATATCAAACAAGCAAAAAATAAAAATCCTATAACATCGCCTGCTGGCACGGTTTTTAAAGAGAGGGATTGTTATTGAGACAATATTTTTTGTAAGACTTACATGACGGTTAGCTGCACATACAAATATAGTATTTTCACTAGATGTGATGTTGGACCCGCGGAAGATAACTTCAAATTTCTTTTGATCTGTTGATATACATATAAACAATTTCCTTCTTCTGCTGATGAAGAAAAAGTATGCTGTGAAGTATTGTAGTTGTGTCATTGACTGAATGGACTTTCTGACATCATTATCTACCACTACAAATAGAATATCTGTTCACCTTTGACAAAAACAATGTTTATCACATTAACACTATTTAAAAATTACAAAAAAGAAAACCTTAAATTTTCTATCTCACAACATGAGACATATAGAAGAGAACTCTTATTCAACATTAAACTAATGCTTGTTTATGCACCTCTGCACAGTGACGATAAGGATATCATGACTGCAGTCAAACAGATGGTTTATTTCACTGTTTCACTGAGAATCTCACTCTAAGTCATATAATAAAGTAACAGAGTATGGTTGAATGGCAGTAGGGTTTAAAACAAACAGCTTAAATGCCTGGAATAAAGGTTCCATGATGGATATGTATTTTAGAAAATAGACTAACGGCCAAAAATGGAAGCTTAAATCAGCCGATCAGCTAAAATATTGTCATCCCTAAGTAAGTATAAAAGACTGGACATCAGTCTAGATAGAAAGCAAGCCAGGCTATGTGACAGTGCAACCCCTGCTTGCCAGACTTCCTTGTCTCTGAAATACCACCTCCCATACTCCCCCCCCCCCTCTACTTCTTCTTTCATCCCCCCTTTGCCAGCTGCCCTATATCTACAGCTAATTCAAAACACACTCCTCCCCTACACCCCCTTTACTTATATCTGGGCTGTTTCAACATAAAAAAAATAATTGAAAAAGGAGAAGTAAAATATGTGCTGGCTGTAAGAATGTTTTGGACAACATTATTTACATCATCCCTAGTAAAATCTTACGTTTCTGTAAAAATGCTTTTATCTAAACTACATGTGCACATTGCCCTTTTATTAAAACACATAAAACTAAGATGGGTTATTTTCTCTTCTCTTATTTTGGCTCTGAGAATTTCTAAACCCTAATTTAAAACATCCACATTGTCCTTATTCAAATATTAGATATTCCGAAAATAATGTTCACTTTTGAAATTGCATGTGTTTCATCTAATTTGAATGTAGCTTCAAATGATTTTAAAAGATCTTTTCAATTTCTGTCTGTAGAGTTGTTTAAGGTTAGGTTCATTGAAAGATATACATTGTCAAACATTTACTGCAGCCATCTGTCAAGCTGTAAACAACTGCTCTCTTTTTTAACTCTACAAAAAACTGTTTGTCTCCAACATTGTGCAATAGACATGAATTCAAAAGACATACTGTTTTTGTATAAATGGTAACTTAATTCATATATATCTTTTTCTTATTAAACCCATTTCTTCAATCAGGAATACAGTTAATTATCATGTATACATCTCCAGTGTAAAGTTTTATCACAAATGTGACTTGTTGGTCCATTTCTACCAAAACAGTATCTAAAAGACTTGTCAAAAACTTGAATATATAAATGACTTGCAGAAACTACATATAACATTGCACAATTGCCCCAAGAACAACAAAATTACTCTCAAAAGATTTATATAGCGCACATAACACATCAACATGCAAAAGGTGCAAAATTTATTTTCTTTACTCCTTGAAGTATTTCTCATCTTAATTTATGGAATCAAAACCTGCACGTTATGAGTCATAGAAGGGATTTCAAAGGAGTAAAAAAATGTTTATAAAAAGTTTAGGCGAACTCCGGAGGAATGGCATCTCCAGGATCTGAGACAGGAAGATGCACAGAGCACTTCCTTACAGCAGTCTGGCTTGAATTAGGAATTTGACCTACAAAGCAGAGGAGGAAGGAAAGTTCAAATCCCTCCAAACTCTTGAGATTACAGGATATATTTTGTTATTCATCAAAATTCAATACTTTAAAAGAGGATATAAAAGAAGGAGTAGAATGATAAGAAGTAATTTCTCATCTCTTTCTGACCCAAATCCGCTAATGAGGTCTACTCTATAAATATTTCATAACTTTATGCCCTTAGAAATATGAACTTATCTTCAAGATAGTTAAAAATCAAGCAGTGATCTGAGAGCTTTATCATGAAAACAAAAATACAGCTTTTTTGACTTAAGTATTCTCAACCTAAACCCGTGAACTCAAACAGTGGGAATAACTCTCGAGTCAAGAGGCAAAAATCTTTTTGGTTACACTATATCATTGTTATATAAAATGTGATTTGTCTTTGAATCTATAAATGCTTTGAAAGTATTTTTATTTTTTAAAAAGAGTTTGGTACAGCCTTATCTCACAGATCTATATTCTCTCTAAATGACATGCTGTCACAAAAACCATCATCAGCTTGGACCATTTCTTTCTATAGACTTTGAGAAAGGTTCTTAAGACAAAAAATTTACTTCTATGGGACTTCTTTATGAGAGGGATACCTCATAAACCTAAGGAAAGCTAGACTGGCCGGTTGTTGTACAGCAGGCTATGATAGAGACCAAAAGTAACACTTTTCAATTTAAAACATAGCCTATCTTGATATCCAAAGGAAAATCAAGAATTGATAACATTGATAACAACTTGTGATTCCTGTAAAAGGGTCATCAAGAATGGGTTTGCACAAATACAATCAAAAACTCATTTCTAAAGTCTAAGTAAAAGATAAGCTAGCTAGTTCAGATATCTCATTACAGTTTTTAATATTTTCCCATCTTTCCATTTTATTATAATTTTCCTGGCATGAAGGTCAATATATATCTTTTTTAAGAATAAAGTGTTTAACACAAAAAATTCTCATTTTCGCTAAGAGTCCCTTTTGAGGTGAATGGCTTCATGCAATGGGTACGTTTCCTTCAAAATATTTAAGAAAGTGATGCAGTAATAATAATCTCCAATTCCCCATTCGCCCCTTATGATCTGTATCTTGTTCCAAGTATACATCTTACAAAACAAAGAAAGACAGAAATAATGTGAAAATGTTGGTTACATTTATGAATCATTAACAAATCAATATTATTTTCTCCACTTTATTGAAATATTTCTTTTTGATAGGATCCATGAGAACATGACATAATATAATCTAAAATATAAAATATAATAATAATCCAAAATTTTTCCAACTATAATTAGAACAATTAATAAACTAAATAACTTTTACATTAAAACAAAATGATGAAAATACAGATTTATCAAAGTGGAAAAATTAATGTCAATTAAAACCATTCCAACAAAAAAAAGTTGACACATTTCCACAGTCTGACATCTGTTAATTAACATAAAAAGTAATTAACAAAAGTGCTCATTAAAGTTTTGCACTTGGTATAGTCGGAGGACTGACAAAAACATTCAAAACATCATCTTTCAAAGGACAGAATTAATGCGGCATAATAAGACCACCTATCAAGTTGCAATGGGCGACATTACACCATTCCTGTCGAATTCAAACCCCCAACGTAATACAATTACTCATGAGAGTCAGAAATCAAGCAGGGACCATGTCCATTATTACATTAGGATCACCAATTTCCTGCACCTATGACAAATTAACATTTCACATGTAGAAAACTCTAAGCTCAAGAGACTCAAAAACATTTCATGTCAGAAGCAATTGACCAACATCTTCTAATGTTAATCTATTAAGAAGGAAAACCTTTGAAATGGAACTAACTCCTTTTTTCGCCTGGACTCCTTTGCTCCACAACCTTATTAGCCAAACAGCCATACAGGCTTTGATTCTGCAAATCAATGTTCGTAAACAAATACAGTTATGGGAAAGGACTTTATCAATAATAGTCAATGAAGAGATTGGATTTGGGTGAACTGAAGAAGCAGTCTGAAAACCTTGTTATCTTGAGTCTGTGAGTCCTATAACAGCTTTGAACTGAGTTTGCCGGAGGGGAATGTGTCATATTGAAGTTGTGAAATTAATTTCAACATTTTTCATTCCAAATTGTACCTTTCTTCGCGCAAACTTACAAACCCTTTCATATTGCATCATACAACTCAAGCAATTAAAACACTTTTTTTTTAAGATTATTCTTAAGCTAGTGAATAAATTTCTCATTTAACTTTAAATATGCATAATATATAATTCATAATGAAACAAAACTGATAGTTTTAATTGAATCCATGAATGAAATTATCAACACAAAAAATTGAATTAAAAGTTTGAAAGTTCTGAAAATAAACAATGTTTGTCAATAACGATATTTATGCTTCATTCAAAAGGTATTTTTATTCAAAATTTAGTTTTCAATCTTCTTCAAACTTAAAAACAGGCTGTCTATAGGTGATGAAAAACATAAAACAATGTGGTTGGCCTTGTTGACACCGACTTTCTGGAGAGGAAATTTACTCAATGAAATTAGATCAGCACTAAAGGAAACGATGTGAAAGTTGTTCCTCATCAGCCGGAATCAGGTTTCATATTATTGTACATTATGAGTGGTTTAGAGGAAGATCAGTTTGGAGATCTTAATGTTATACAGTGTCATATGTCTAGGGACCTATCTATTTTTAATGTAATAGTGACGTTGGGAAAAGCATATGAAAACATTTATCATTGTAATGTACTCAACTATAATCAACCTCACAATAACAGACAAATATCTTGTCAGTTGTTTCTGTTTCTGATTACTCACACCACAATTTTGATATTTATGAAATTTCTATTTTGATTCCAAACTGAAAATGTTTATACAGCAAAACAATACCAAAACATTAACCGTTTTCAGCAACTTTTATTAACACATGGTCAAAGGGAGGTAATCCAAAAATAGGTAAATAAGCATTCAGTTTACTGTACAATTATTCATGTTATTTTTTGCATGTTCAAATCCATTACATATTGATCATTGTACTTTAACAAAAAAAAATTTCCATTTTAGTATCTTTTGTGCAGATATATCTTTTTAAAAGCACATAAACAAACACAACAACCTAACCATTCGATGATCTGAAGAAAGGTAAGTCAGTTCAATTTTCAAATAACGATAAAAATTTTAATAAACAATATTGTACCAACTTTGTAGGTTTCAATGGCTAAACTATAATTCTAAAATAACAGCATGTTTCATTATTGTAAAGGCTTACATGCATTGTCTAATTTCAGTAATCATATCTCATTCAGCATAAAGTAAATCCTCAAACACTATCATTAAAATTGTTTTTAATATATAACTGTAAATGATTTTTGTTTTATGACATTATTTATTCAACAATTCAGGTTTTAACTTTAAAAAATCTAAATTATTTTTGGCCTCTTTGACCCATAATGTAAAAAGAAGATTTTAGTTTGAAAGCACTGATCAGAAGTTCATAAGCTATGAAGAGTCACCTCCCTTGAACTATTAACATATATTTGTGTTGTTACAACATATTTATAATCAGAACAAAAGTACAATTAAAAACTTAAATATTAAGAGGGAAAAACCTTCTTCATTATACACTCTATTTAAAAAAACTACCTGAATACGGTAAAATTGTTCAGGATAATGGACATTAGCATGAACAAAACACTTTTCATCCCAAGATGGCCTTGTTGATGAAGCATTCATAAAATATACTTCAAATGTTGCAAAGTGTAATATCTAGATACAATAAGAATCCTTCAAAAAAGATCAGAAGGTTTGTTATATTACTTAACATTCTTTCATTTATTACAATTTTAATTCTTATTTTTTTAATACGCCTAATGAAACTACTTAAGTAACTTATTGTTCCAAACATTTCATATAACTACATTTTCACGGAAGGCAATTCCAATTCTTGTTGAATTTTTTTCCAATTTACAATTAACTGTAAAAGACTAACTACAAAATAAAAAGGTGGAGAGTACAGGAGGGGCAGTGACTGTCTTACAGGAGTTTGTGGTTTTACAACTTCCAACCATTCTTCAAATTGGACTTGTTGATAAATATGTAGAAACAAAGTATACATACAAATAATGTTAATAAGATTCCAACAAACCAAGAAACCTTGATAGCCACTTTGGAAAACAAATTTAAATTACCAGAAATAATGGCTGCTAATGTGACACAGTCACATGGTACTAAGAAGCTTCCACAAGGCAAGAGCAGCAGACAACAAGTTTTCTTCCTTCAATGTTTTGGGGTGTCTGTCGCTATTCATGAACAAACATTTCATATTATATAAACTAAAAGCTTGAACGCAATGATTTCGATAAAAAAAACATGTAAGGCTTTTAGATGATAATAGTATTGTTTTTTAAGTATTGTGATGTGATTACATTAAATATCAATCACTTTTTTTAATAAATTTGTTTTGGATCTTGCTCTATTACATAATTATTTCATAAAAGTTATTTCCAATGTATGACTCTCATTCAAACACTTCTGCAGATATTGACCCAGGAGTTATGGTGATAAGGCAAGCACCTTCATTCTAATAAATAAGTAACCCTATCCAAATTAAACATGTGAAAATGTTCCTATGAAATAAAATACTTCTTTATCATTAAGGATAATCTAATTATCAAAGCATTTTGTAAACCAAATGTAAAAAACACTTAGCCCAAAGTATACCTCTTGTATATCTACATTTAACAAAAATTAGATTTCTATCCCAAATATTCTTTCATGTTTACTTTTCAAGATTTTTGTTGACAGTCACTGATATATGTTAAATTTATGAGAATACCTAAAAATACTTCTTTGTTGACACCACAAGACAAGAACTTTCGTAAAAACAATTTTCAATTGGTAATTGCTGCGTAATGAGTTACAAATAAGAAAAATGTGTTTCGCTTTCAAAAACTTATCAGGATATGATATGTTTAAAGAAGTAAAATATAAGTAGACATGCCTGTTCATCATGAAAATTGTCAAAATTCATCTAGCTTGAAATGTATGATTTAGATAAAATACTCGTGCCTAAGCGATGACTTCGCTTGTAAATGTTGCTTATAAGGGTGCGCGGTATTATCGGTATATCGGTATATCGGTATATTGCGATATAGATACAACACGATACGTACCGGTACACTCTTCTGAAAATATCCAATATATCGGATCATATAAAATTAACAATTTCCGTGTAAAATTACAGAAAAATATTACCAAAAAACATGATTTTACTGATCGTTGAAGTGTGATCTCGCAAAACGAAAATAGCACGGACATGTTAAAAGTCCGATCCAAGTCACTGAATAATCTTTCTTTACAAAACGAGCCAGATGAGCATTGATCACTGTTCTTATTGCTGTTATTTAGTCAAGAGAGCATGGAAAAATTAAAATATGAAAAGTACCAATATATTGCAATACGTATTGCAATACGCCTCTCTGTATCGCAATATATTGCAATATGGAAATGAGTAGCGATACCCATCCTTAGTTGCTTAGCCTTTTACATTTTCATTCCAGTTAAAATTAACCTATACATTTCAACTATGAATCAGCATTTAGAGATTATATTTCATCATTTCAAATTAAACTTAGCAAGACATAAATGTCAAGTGAGACAGACAGCAAAGAGCCCTTAATTCATCCATCAAATAATCTTATTTCAAAATAAACTTCCATTCAAGAAAACTTGTTTTAAAAGGATTTTGAGTAGGTTTTTTTCTCTGCATGACCTGCATAATTATTTATGTAGATAATAAGAATATATTTGTTCTTTCTTTTTTCTTAAATTCACATTTCGTTTCGTCTTTTGAAATAGAATGTGGACATTTTTTGGCAAAGCATCACTAGATTTTGAAGTTAGTAATTTTTCCTTCATGTACCTCACTTTGGGTTGTTGTTACATTTACAGTATCTGTTATTTTGCCATGATGATTACACAAGCAAGATGCACGCTTGTCAAAATGTAGATGTGTGTCGTTTCCATTTTTGTTTCATCTGCTAGCGAGATATACTGACAGACAAATAAACCTTCAAAACTTATCAAAGACGTTCACGTCAAATTCAGCGGATAGACAAGACAAGATATTCAAGACAACTTTCTGTTCTCACACTCTGATTTTGACACTCGCTGATTTTATGTTTCTAGACGATTTGGTTAAATATTTCAAAACCTTTTTTTATATAATAACCAGTTCTATCTTTTTTTATGATGAAGTGAAGAACTGGCTTGATTTCTTTACATTCACTACTGTGACTGTTGAATAACTTGTTCTGAGTTGAAAAACTAGTAAAGTAAATTATCAAATCAGCAATGCTTATATTAACTTTCGCATTCTAAAAGAGATTTGTGACAAAATATGTTTTAACATAAATGAATTTCACCTGCACTGGGTGCTACCTGAAATTCAAAACAGATGCATTAAGCAATTTTCATCTCCACCAGAGCAGTTTTTAAATGACGAAATCAACCTCTGCAAATTTTTGCAAACAAACTGGAAACATTGATGTGAGTGATGAACTATTTGCATTTTAAAACTGAGACAATGATTTAAAACAATTTGAGTTGTACATTTCAATGACATGTTTGGAATTTTTTAAGTACACTTTTTTTTTTATTTCATAAAATTTCAATACTAAATGGGTCTCATATTCAATGTAGTGACTTACTATTGGGGAAAAACACTCCCCAGGCTCGTTTAACACTTCACAACATAAGGTTTGATTCAAAGGAAGCTTTCATAAAATATAACCAAACTGCAGCAAATGTGTCATGACATGTTTTCAGATGGTGTACATAAAGTACCAGACATTTTAAACTTCTTTTAGGAAAACAGTGATTGTTTTGAGACCATGGGACGAGTCTAATCTGTTTTTATTGTTAGGATTTAACTAAAAGTGTGAAATAATGATTTCGCCTAAAAACATGGTTGTTGTAAAAGGTTACAAATAGACATAACTTAATTACATTAAATACTTGTCTCAAATAAGTAGGAAAGGTTTATCAGATTTTTATAGATCAAAATAAGAATGTTTCATTTAAAAATTTTCATGAATCAATTAAAATATCTTTTAATGATGGAATCATTGACAAAATTGTGCCTTATATATTTCTTCAAATTAGCACCAGCTTCACCACCAAGAACACATTAACAAAGGACTGGGGTAACTATGACCATGAAGTTAAGCAACTTATTGACAAATATAGGCAGCATTTAACTAACTTTACTCATCACATCCTTAAAGAGTTGTTATATTGGTTATTTACAAGGCAAAACATTCACTAAAACTTGCAGATTTGAAATATTTTTTCAACTTTTCAATCATGATTTACAAAATACCGCAAATTGTCATGTTTTCCCAGTACATTATATCTAATCAATAAATAAAACTTTAGTTGTCTACATAAGGCATTTTGCACTAGTTTACCCTCAGAAGTAGGTCAAAAGAGTTGTCTGTTTCTTCAATTCTACTAAAAAATTATACATGTTTGAAATTGATCGGAAACAAATGTGAATATCCGTAGAGATATAACATAACTATTGTCACCAAGAACAGTAAATTCAGTTCAAGTTACCTGAATGAGTACGTGTTTGATTCGGAAGTGGTCGGATAATAGCGAGAATGTTCGTAGACAGTTAATGTTACCATTGGTACAGAGAACAATAAATTCAGCTTCTACTATCCGAATGATTATATCTGGGGCACTTCATGATTACATGCTATTTTAAGCAAACAGGGGTTTTCCAAACTCGACAGATATCAGCAATGCAAATGCTAATAGTGCATTTTGTTGTTAGCTATAACCATAGGCTGGAACTGAACACTTTGACTGGTACCACATTTCAATACTTAACAAGCACTTGAATCAAACAGAACAGTGATCTGCAGCAAACTTGCTAGCGTTTACTCCTTTTCAGTTATTTCAGTGATCCATTCTGAAATTTGCTTTGGCATGTCATTATTACAATGAATTACTTTATTATCACGATGTTTCGTCAGGAATTCACCATTGCCATATCAAGTTTAGGATTTAAAAATAAGAACTATTATGATTTTTTACTAAGTGATTTCGAATACATTTTAATTATTGAATCACTTAAGAATAAAAACTTTACCAAGGAATACAAATTAATGCAATGAACACTAAATCAGTCATCAACTGTCACAGTGAAAAGATTACAATTAAACCATTGACAGCGCTTAATGCTGCAATAATTGCCACCTTAGTTTCTACTTTGTTTTGGACTCCGGTACAGTGCATACTTAGTGCATTTCTCTTGCTTTTCTATTCAGGCCTAGCAAAGAAACATTAGAATCACAACAAAAAGCAGTGAAACATGTACCTTGACAGTGGAAATCACACGAAAATGATACCCAACAAAAAGTTACCATACAGCATCAATCAAGCGATGATCAGCACTTTGAAACAAGTGATAACGCAACATCAATACTTTCAGTTACAAAAGTACGGCAAAACATGCCGCCAACTGTACATTTTCTGAGGATGTTTCCTTCAAACGAGTCTCTCAGTCACGAGCCCCACAATAAAAGAGTGTTTAAGATATCAAAATTTAATATGAATAGCTCAAGTAATCATTTGATCATGGATTTTAAAAGAAATCGCTAATTGTAAATAAGGAAGCAATATATCGTTTAGTTTCCAATCTGAAATCCTCCATTTCCGCAATAACAGTGTTGCGTATTGTGTTTCATTTTGCATTATTGTATTTTGTTTGTTTTAAAGTTCAAATCACAGCTACATTAATGCTATTTCGCATCTTTTTGTTGCGTATTGCCAACATGTGAGGCAATTTCGTATAGTAATTTGTTGGTTTCACTGCTTTTTGTCGCGAAATCTGATATTGCAGTCAACAAATAGTTCCATAAATAGCAGATTCTCGTTGTAATGGTTAACATTTATTCTTTGAGATTACGATCAAAATACTGAGACTTAAACAAAACAATTTTTGGAACAAGATATTGTAATATCAGTCACTGGTGGAGATGATAAAGTAACCAAATTAGGTGCTAGGAATTGGAAAGTAATCATTGATTTCTTTTTTCTGTTATCTTAAATTTATATAGGTTTTAACAATGTAATCATCTGCAACACTATTTCTGAAAATAACCATTTTTTTACATGGTTGACAGAGCAATTATTTAAGAATTAGATTAGCCTCAACCATCCCTGACATGTTACCACTAAGTTAAGTCCATTCTGATAGTGTATTTAGTAAAATGGTCCTCTTCAGATTTTTGACAATTGAGTATTTTATGTAGAAAATGTCTTCTACATGACTGGCTTATTCTGTAATAATAAACATTATCATTATCTTAAATGTTTTGAACATGTTAAAAGCCAAACATTTTTTTCTTTAGCCTTGCTAAGTCTTATAATGAATATAAACTCAATTCATCTTATTTAATGAACTTGAATGTTCATTTATTCAATTCAAAACATGATAAGATGAACTCTAATAGACTTATTCTGTATTCTCTCATGTTTTATAACATTTTAATGAACCAATTATTGAACTGCCTATGTGACTTACTATCTGTAAATATGCTACTTATACCTAAGTACCTAACCTTTTATTATTTTATAAAGTCACGATATATTTTTTATTTCTAATAGATGCAAAGACAACAAAGAATTACAAGCTTACACTTAATGTGCATTTACTAGGTTAACTTTTGTGTGCCTGCATATCTTTACCCCACACAACATTATCTAAAGTAACATTCAATACACCATTTATCTGCCCTTCACCAATAACCATGTCACAAGAAGTGAGAAAATACATAAATCATGATAGAAACTATCATATCTATAAATGGTTTATTTAAATAAAAAAATAGCTTAACCTCATTTGAAGAGATTTCAGTCCTTAACTTAATAACTATATTTTATCTCATGCATTGGATCTAGATAATAGAATACCTTTCTTTTTAAAAGGGGAGTCATATGACATTCTTATGATGTTTCGGCAAGTAAAAATTGAAGTACAGTAAGCTAACAATATCAGGTAACACTTTTAGGAAATGAAACCTTGTCAACACGAGTCAATAGGGATTAATAAGATTATCACAGCCCCATAATCTTCAAGTACCCTATTTACTGCTGCCTAAACAGATGAACAAATCAATAAACCCTCTTGCCAAAGTAAACTTACTACAACTACCAAACCTTGTATGGGCATGAAATACACTCTTTGAATTCTCAAAATATCAAGCAATCAAATGAGACATCCATTCTATATTGAACCGGACTTGTTGCTGCTCAACCTCAATAGTAATTAATATTATAGTAACAGTCAACTGTGTTCTGCATCTAGAGCCAACTCATTGAGAATACTGTCCTTGTATTAAGTATTTGGGATTTTTTTTATTCATATAGTGCAGAAAGACAAATCTAAGGTCTCACTGAAATAATGTTTTAGTTATGTTGTAGTATTAATGACTATATTGATCAACAGCAATAATATGTTTTAAGAAGTTAAGTTTAAATTACTTGTTATCTGCTTTATGGAAAGTGTTTTTCAAATAAGGTAATTTTTAGTTTTTTGGTTTATTCCAAGTTATTGAATTTTTCATTGATTTTAAACTGACCCCCAAAAACAAGTACCAAATGGAACTAGATAAGCTTTATGGTAATCTTTATGTGGTCTTCATATTTTCCAAAACAATTATAGAAAGAAAATAAAATTATTAGATGCATGTAACTTTATCAGTGTTTATGGGATGTGCAGTGAAAATGAAAAAAAAGTTTCTTATGTGACATAAGCTAGTTTACTGACATAACTGCCTAAGCATTCAACGATTACATTGGAATGAATGAAGATCAACTTTATTTCAGCTTTACCTTTCTATAATTATTTTTCATACTTTATCCCAGCATATATTCACAAAGATAAAGGTTTAGTTGAAATGATATATTATACATCACAATGTTACACAAATCCATTTCATTTTTGAGCATGAAAAGCTCCACTTCCAAAACAATGTGCAACACAGTCACACCTGGCATTACATTGGCTGATATTCCACTGCTTAACAGTATGTTGAGCATTTATTCCATCTGTTTTGTTATGTAATATAATTAGTGTCTGTTCTCAGTTGGATTACCTTATCTGATGTCCATGTGTTAACTGAACTATAATTAACTGTTAATGCTCTAATCATATAGCGCATGACTGTGAACAGTAGTTTATCAACTGTTTTTAACGTTACACAAATAAGATCTCCTTTGAAATGAGTAAGAAAATATCATTGTTTTTTTTCATTGATGTTTTTAAAATATCTCAAAACTTTCTATATAAAAGATATACATGTTTATCAAAGTGCTATTAAAAGTTATCTATTATATAAGACAAAATACAAATAATGACAGTGATTATGAGGACCTATTTTTCTTTCAAGCAATTACATTTCCTCAATGCAAAACATGCATTATGTTTAAGATACACCTTTTGATTGATTAAATAATATATAAAAGAATTCAAAGCTATTTTTTTAATTCCTGAAGACATGAATTGTGAAATCTTGTCATATATCATTATTGCATATATATATTATATCAAAATCATAATTCTTCCCTTTGTTTTTAAGATAAAGTGAAAGCTAAATAGGAAACACTAATCAATATCGACATGTTGAAATGATTTTACAAAAAAACCACTTAAAATCTAGAAAATTCAGTAATTAAAATGTTTTAAAAAAAACAATAATCACAAAGAGCTTTGTTAATTTCGGAGCCAAATTTACAGACAAAACACATCTTTCCCGCCGAAACATGCACATTTCTTTTTGTCTCAGTTCAGTGAAATGCAGATAGGAGTAAAAAATCAATAACCTAATTTTTAACACGATGAGAGAAGAATTACAGTCATAAAACACGTTTACGTATCAGTTTTCATTCATGATTAAAAACATTATTTCGAGAATTAGAGATATCTCCAGTCACTAATCCACGACGAAAGAAAGACAATGGGCGTTCCACTGAAATGTTCAATAATCCAATATCGTCTAAAAAACGCAAGAAACGTTTTGCAAATGAAAGAAAATTTGTTGCGTATGAACTTGTAACACTAAAAATGACGGTTGCAAACATATATTCTTACCTGAATCAAGGTAAATCCTCCAAAAACGTAAATAATCCATTGACTGCAATGTGCACATGTTGCTCTGTCCCGTCGTCTGCTGTTGTAAACAATGGTCATTGTCAAGCGCGCGCAGCACGTGCTTCACGATCTGCACTTGCATTCATCGCAATCTCCTTTTAGGGTAACGTGGGGAAGAAAGCATGTATAGTCGTCGGAAAACGGGTTTTTGGTGATTTTCAGTCGTATATCCAAAGAATTGCACAACATGAAAACACAAATCAAGTTATTACGCCACAAATTCCGATACATGACCGAAACGCCCCTTATAGTTCCCGGAAGCCAAAACTTTCTCAAACATGAAGGCACAAAGTGGCCAACTTCACAGCTAAGAGTTTACACGATACTTTTAACCGATTCCTTTTCCATCTATAATTGTTATTATATTTATACTCCAATAAGAAAATAAATAATAAACTTTTTCTTAGATAACACATAATGGTGAGCGAATCAAACCTCATGATTCCTGGAGACTTTGCCAATAATCCAATGGCAGTGGCAAGTAAACTCCTTCAGAAAAAGTTTTTCACAATACAAAATAATTCACAGGTGAAAATATTAATTTTACCTGTTGGCCAGGTAAGACTGATTCCCACGTGTCGAATGTAATGAATGACAGGTACTTTATAGTAAAGTCGTAGTAAGGTGAACAAAGGGAACTCCAAATATAGCCACACAATTCTCTCCCGCCATTCCTTTGTCCTCCCACCACTAGGTCACTTCAAGAAAATCGAGAAATTTGATTGGCTGCTACAAAGCGGATATGCCCTGTGACATTACGGAAGGACTTTCCCGACACGTCGTCAGTTCGGATTTGTTGAACGTGTTATCAAAGCGAGTACCGATTCTTCAGCAGTTAGAAGCTATAAAAACATTCTATTGCCGATCAGGTAGATGATTTTGTGTCCATAATCATTTTGTCTCCAAAGCTCTTATACGAAGCTTGAAAATATCGCCATTTACGCTCTGACAGAATTGAAAACACTTGGAAAGCTGCACACATGAATATGGTCCACATTGCATATTACATGATTGATTAATGTTAAAGATGATTAATTTGCAAGATAAATTGAACATAAGCACTTCGTAACACTTATTTAACTGCATATGATAATGCTATCTTGAATAGTCGCAGATTGTCGTAAATGGGCGTGGTCAAATATTGTTGTGTTGGAGGAAACGGGCAAAGTAGGTTGATCATGAAGTTGATGGTTAATCTTGATTTCTTTCAGAATGGTGACGGACGTTCAACTTGCCATTTTTGCCAATGCATTGGGAGTTTCTCTCTTCCTCTTGGTAGTTCTCTACCATTATGTGTCGGTTAATAACCCGAAAAAAGGAGAATAATTTATATCTTAAGGTGAGTCTCCTCTGAGATAGTTGATTTTTATTTGAAATAATAATAATTGCATTCCTGGACCAACGGTGACCTTGAGAACAATGAAAAAATACAAGGTTTATTTGTGTTAAAGGTAATGAAGAAATACCCTTTGGTCACCGTTGGTCTACCAATGCCATTATTACCTACTGAAATTTTGTTACATATACAGAAATTCTGAATATGCCTGTATCATAATCATAGACTTTTACTTTAGATATCATTTGATTATTATTTGTGTCATTTTTAATTCTTTTTCTAGATATAAACAATCTGTTTCATAACCGTCAAATACATGCACACAAATTTATCTGTTTCATAACCGTCAAATACATGCACACAAATTTCCAGTTCCAATTTTGATAGTAGTAAAATTCTAACTTCTGAAATACATACCATTTAGATAAACAAATGTAGCATTGTTAGATTAGGTATCAAACAATCGGTAATTGTACAAGTTGTTTTACTTCTATGGGTTGGAGATTTAACCCTCACCCTCTGACCGATAATAATTGCCACCATTGAATTAACCATCAGCTTACTTTCTCAATCTACCAAGGGGCGTGACCAAAGAAAGTAGAAAAATTAGTTCTATTGCAGATAGTGTGATCTCATATTTAATGTTAATTGCTACCTTGTAAAACTAGTGGATATTTCATTATTCCAAAATCATCACCAAAACGACTATTTTGTTTTCAGATTGTTTTGGCACTTGTCATTAATCTGCCTGCACGGAAGAATGGAATCCAAATGGGAAGGGATCAGACGGCTGCAGGACTCCTCATCTCATTTCAACCCAACTTTTTGTAAATACACGATGTATGAATTGTTACTGAGCTCTGTAAGGATGTTTTGGCACTATTAAATCATCATTACAGTTTGAAGGACTTTTGTTATTGCAAAATGGTATAAAGAACTGTTATATCTGTGTGTTTGTGTTATACATGCAATACAGCTATGAGGCACTCCATTCATACCCAAGCCACGCTCTTTCCTGCTGAACTTCACCACTAGCAAGAAAACTGAGCTATGAACAGGATGACATGCCAGTGGCGGATCCAGAATTTTTTAAAGGTTGAGGGTTCGGATTTTTTTTAAAAAATGAATAAATATATGATTTACTATTCTCATTTTCAAATCATTTTTATTTACTTGAATCTATAACTGATTTTCAAAAGGGGGGGTCCGGACCAGCTGAACCCCCCTCCTTGGATCCGCCACTGCATGCCTACATATTGCAGAAAAAGCATCAGCAAATTGACCAAATACTTGGGCCATCAGGCTATACATGTTGTGGGTACGCACTGTTCAAGCCAAGGTTGTGGGATTCACTCATATATTTAGAAATTGACACACAAAAATTGCCTGTTTGTGCCCCTAGGCCGCAGTGAGTTTATTAAACTTGTGAAGTCAGTATTGTTCTTGCCTTAATAAATCATTCGTTGGAAATAAGAGAACTCAAGTCAACGGAATCCAGAAGTTTATCATCTATCATTCACAAGGCTCTGCTATTTCTGTCAATTGAAGAAGCCGAAAATTCTCCGAATGTTCCTCACACCATTTGTTTCCTTCTTATCACTGAAGAGATTTCTATATTCCCTTTATGGAGGAAATCTGGGTTGTTTGAAATATTTATGATCATTCTACATTTTTATCAAAAGATTGAGAAACTCTATGGATTTTGCGGGCCACCTTACGACCACTTGTCAACAATCAGTCAATCATCGTGAGAAAAATGGAGTCGTATGTCCAAACTGGATAGAAAATAGTTTCGACAGGGAAAAAATGAGTTTGTCAATAACAATATAAAAATAAAGATTGATAAAACATATCTCAGATATTTTTAAGATAAAGCTGGAAAACCTTTTTCATGATGTTAGTATATTCAGATGTAAACACACTATCATTCTAACTACCGTAACAAATGAATTTGTATTTTGTATTTGCACATGACTTTTTAAAGAACTTTGAGGTTTGAGAAATGAACCAATTTTTACTGTTACTCTGAGACTGTACTGCTGATGTGAAACTGGTACAGGTTTGTTAAACTGGCAGGGATAAACCTAGGATGCGTTTCTGCGGCATTTCCGCATACAAATGAAAATTCCCGCACATATAAATTGAAGCTGCGCCCCTTTAACGCATTCTCTTGTAAAATAACGCAACTATAAAATCCGAATGCGGCCTATATTTATAAATGAAAGTAAATTGTAATCTAAAAACTCCGTCACTAAATCACGATCATTCGCTGCAAGCGCTCAGACAGTGAACCAGTTTATCGACCGACGACGATATGCATCAACGTCCCTGATTGGCCATTGTAATATTCTCAGCCAATGGAAAAGCGTGTTAGTTACGGATTTGTAACTTCGCTGTCTAATCTCGCTTTCACTTTCGGTGTTCATTTCCCGCACTAATATACAAATGGATCATGTCGCAGAAAAATATTTTGAGTTTCTTTAGCAAACAAACAGACAGATCACAATCGTCTCCTCCTATAACGAAGAAACGGACACTTGTTGATTATGATTATGATAACGACAGCGATTCTGAATCTGACGAAACGGTTCAAACCAAAATTGGTGGCCCTAGCAAAGCTAAAAAATTTCAGACATCATGGCTCGGGGAGTATAAATGGCTTAGATTTGAAAACGGGAAGATGTTTGTTCATGTTGTCATCACTGGATGTGTCAATTTTATGCCATAATAGTATTTTTTTGCCATATTTTAAAGTTCAGAGATATTTTGATTTTTGTATGGTCAATGACAGTTGATGTACCATTTATATGCAAGGAGAGCATGTCTGTTTCCATATCATGGAGTTGAGATCTTTTGTGGTTCTTGTGTGATGAATTAAGAAAATTCATCATGTAAAAACTGTGATTTATTTATTTAAAAAAAGTATAAAAACTTAATGTGTAACAGTTTATTCGAACAAGTTATTCTGAAAATTCAAACGCACAGTGAAACATTCTGAAAAGGCCCACCTTAATTGATCAGGTGGGGCCCTTGGGACCACCTCCCAAAAAAATAGGGCCCACCCAAATTTGACCAGGTGGGGCATTGACCCACCCCAAAAAAATCCTAGGTTTATCACTGAACTGGTACAGGACCTTGCCTATCTAATCATGCTATATCATGATCATTGGTAATATAAAACAAGACAGTTATAATGTTAACTTGTAAAAAGTAAATAGAAAAAAAATGATAACAAGCAGACAGAGTCAGCTATATCCCCCGCCAAAGGGAAAGGGTAGTTAAGGATACTAGTTGTGGAATATTGAACAGTGATCATGTTGTTTTTCTACAAACAACCTTAAAGAAATCCTATGTTACGTTTCCATGGAAACGGGTAAAAATAAAAATGCAAAGAAGTTGAAAACCCCAAAAGGCACATCTCCGCATGATGCCCGTTACACATACCAAGTTTCGTCGAGCTAGGTCTCACAGTTTTGGAGTTGTGCTCCGGAAACAATTTCAGGACGGACAGACGGACGGACGGAAAAAATGCAAAGAAGTTGAAACCCCAAAAGGCACATCTACGCATGATGCCCGTTGCACATACCAAGTTTCGTCGAGCTAGGTCTCACCGTTTTGGAGTTGTGCTCCGGAAACATTAACGGGTAAAAATAAAAATGCAAAGAAGTTGAAAACCACAAAAGGCACATCTCCGCATGATGCCCGTTGCACATACCAAGTTTCGTCGAGCTAGGTCTCACAGTTTTGGAGTTGTGCTCCGGAAACAAAATCCTATGTTACGTTTCCATGGAAACGGGTAAAAATAAAAATGCAAAGAAGTTGAAAACCCCAAAAGGCACATCTCCGCATGATGCCCGTTGCACATACCAAGTTTCGTCGAGATAGGTCTCACCGTTTTGGAGTTGTGCTCCGGAAACATTATCGGGACGAACGGACGGACGGACGGACGAACGAATGGACGGACGGAGACCATTTCAATATCCCCCGCCCAACGGGATAAAAAAGTAGATTCAGGGCCCTCATAAATATCCAAATGCTTCAGGCCCCACATTTGTTAATCCTGGTATGGGTGTTTTGGGGATCAAAGTATGTATATGTACACTCAAAGGCAAAAGAAATGTCACCAAATAAAATGCAAGATAGTTGTATTCATCCCTCGTAGATTAAACTAACAAATAGTTAGACCATGTCTTCAGAAGCTAACTATCATAATATATCAATTTTGAGTTATTATTTTATCATGTTTCGAAAATACACACACAACTTGTCCCTAACGAGGCGAGATAGGAGAATGAAATTGGAATTTTTGGTGAGTTTTAGGACTTAAGTCTTTGATGTATCAAAGAAGGTAGATCTTTTACATAATATTTTATAAATATTTAACTTAACCCCCAAACATTTATTTTGAAAAACCCCATCTTGAAACATGTTGTGTGTTTGAACAGGTATAAAAAATTAGTCCATACCCTGACGAGTTAACTGGTTTATTTCTATCTATAGGACATAAGTTTATCAATGACATTCAAAATCAACTTTATCAGGCAGAAGTATTTAGTTATTCTCTCTGAAGAAAATTAGGTGAAGTTTCTTTTGCCGTTCTGACTTTCAAACTCCCTTCTCTTTTTATTTCAATTGGCATAGGAAACTCAGATTTTCAGAATAATATCTGTCTATGGTGGAGACTGAAGTTCATTCATTTGGTCTTGAACGCACACACCCCCTTAAGATAAGGATTCCTTTCATTTCTAAACAAAAAAACAATAATTCCAGTAATAAAATTTTGTGATTAGAAAAAGTTCTTGTCCTACTACAATAGATAAGAGCATGGCAGGGGTGCAATTCTAACGGGTACAAGCCCATTCTGTCTCAGGGTAAGAATTTTTAAGTGGAGCATCAGCTGTACCTCTTACCCTGAGACAGGATGGTACAACCCTTTCAGGGTTCTAATAAATCATATTTAAACCAGAACCATGTAAGTCACATTTTTAAACACAATTATATGAAATGCAGTAATTCCAAATGTGGTGAGGTGATTTGGGGTTTCAAGAGTATTTCACTTATATCATGGCTGCTAGTATTTTTGCAGGAAGCAAGCCCGCAACACCATTATGGCTATGCGTTGCGGTGAAACTTGCAAGCATTGCCTGGAATTGCGCTGAAATTCAGTGTAGCATTGCAGCCAAAACTAACTGTGTGTAGTACAGTTCTCTACTCTCTACTGCAGACAAAGTTGCTAAGCTCCTGGCGGGATTCAAACCACAAACCTCATGTTTCAAAGACGAACGCACTAACCACTGTGCTATCTAGACTCAATTTGGAATGAAATCAACTGGCCTTGCTGTGCAATACATAAGGCTCTACTCACATTAAATCCTTCAAGTAAGTGTCTTTCCTTCATTCATGTGACTTGATCTGTGTATTGAACCTGAAAGTTCACTGGTCGAGAACCTTTTGGGAGATAGCATTGGCAGATAAACTGGTTTGGAAAATTCAACAGGAAGGGGAGTGTGTGTTGCTTTGAGTCATGGTGAGATTAGTGACATATTTTAACTAGTGTTTTAATGTGTCAACACACATGTCTCCCCCCTTCAACAAATTCTCAAAGTTGTCTTGAAATGATGCTGCCAAACAAAGCTTTTCCTCAAAAGACAAAGTCAAAGTTGTTGGTATGTAAACAACAAAAACTGAAAAAGGTCAATTTGGTGATGATTGGTCGAATAGTTTTAGAGTTGTCCTCCAGAAACAATACGATAAAGCCAACGTCAACTGAATAACAAAAACAGTATGTTTCCCAATGCACATGTCACTTTTGCTAAGCAATGTTTGTTGAAGCATGAGTTCATCTGTGATCTCAAAAAGTAATTGTTGTGGCCGTCACGAGAAGTGGGATGTTTGGTTGATGTTTCCTTACGATTCAAATGGAATTAATCAGTAATAAAGGAATTTTAACACTTGGAAGCAGGACAATGACTTTTCTTAAACTCGTGCAATTTGTCTGTAACCCTTGGTCTCTCTTGGATAATACAAAAATTCACACTGATTTGAAAGTCATGACACACAACCTTGGGTGACACTCTCTATATACTGAATGTTAAAGAACAGAACCCCTATCCTCTTTTGTAGTAATTGCCATATCTAATCATTAGCTCATCTGGCCTTGGCTCATGGCATGGCTTTTCACTATTTGAAAATAGGTTTTCTCGTCATGGTCCCTGTGACCCTTATTAGGGGTCATAGGGTCACCAAATGTATAAAACAGAATCCCCATCAGCTAAAGAGTCTGTACACAAGGTTTCATCCTGATTAGTCAAGGAGTCTGTACACAAGATTTCAGATTTCCCCTTAGTCAATGGTTCTGGAGCAGAACTAAAAATAGTGTGCGTTCGGTTTCAATTTAAAATTTACTCACTATCAATCCAGTATAACATGTCTCTGATTTTCAAACACACTAGGTTTATCTCCTAAATGACATTAGCACCAAGCTTTTGATTGGACAGACACAGAGCCATGTCAATTGATATTATTCAAGGTTGCTGCGAAGCTTTGAGTTATTCACCATGAAACTTGCATGTTAAGCTTTCATTTTTTGTCTATGCGAGAAAGAAAACATGGTGAGAATAGCCAACACATCCGAGTATGCTGAATGAAGATATCCTTTAAGTGACCTTGACATTGACTGACTTGACTTTGTTCACAGTGATTTTTAGCTCATCAGGTCTGAAAGACCCGATGGGCTTATGGCATGGCATGGCGTCGGTCCATCCGTAAACTTTTCACTTTTTCGACTTCTTCTCCAGAACCAATGACTCTAGAGAGCTGAAATTTTATGTGCATACTCCTTGGCAAATGGGGATTCAAAATTGTAGATTTCGTGACCCCATGACCCCAAATGGGGTCACAAGGGTCAAAACCTTAAAAATCTATTTTAATCTTCTTCTCCAGTTCCAAAAGGTCCAGAGAGCTGAAAAGTTGTGTGTAGACTTCTTGGCCAATGGGGATTCTAAATTGTAGATTTTGTGACCCCATGACCCCAAATGAGGTCAGAGGGGTCAAAACATGAAAAACCTATTTTCATCTTCTTCTCCAGTTCCAAAAGGTCCAGAGAGCTGAATAGTTGTATGTAGACTCCTTGGGCACTGGAGATTCTAAATTGTAGGTTTGGTGACCCCTTGACCCCAAATGGGGTCACAGGGGTCAAAACCTGAAAAACCTATTTTCATCTTCTTCTCCAGTTCCAAAAGGTCTAGAGAGCTGAAAAGGTGTGTGTAGACTCCTTGGCCAACAGGGATTCTAAATTGTAGGTTTGGTGACCCCATGACCCCAAATGGGGTCACAGGGGTCAAAAGCTAAAAAACCTAATTTCATCTTTTTCCCTAGTTCCAAGAGATGAAAAAAAAATTGTGTGAAGACTCCTTGGACACTTGGGATCCTAAATTGTAGGTTTGGTGACCACTTGACCCCAAATGGGGTAACAGGGGTCAAAACCTTAAAATCCTACTTTCATCTTCTTCTCCAGTTCCAAAAGGTCTTGATAGCTTAATAGTTGTGTGTAGACTCCTTGGACAATGGGGATTCTGAATTGTAGGTTTGGTGACCCCTTGACCCCAAATGGGCAATGGGCATTTTTAATTTGATTGTGAATAACTCGGACGTTGGGACAGGCTATCTTTCCTACACTGCCCATGACCCCATGGTCTAAACCCAAACACCTATTTCTATCAAAAATCTGATGAGCTACAGAGCCCATGGCTCTATTTTTTAAAGTTGCAACAACACAACCAAAACCTTTCAAGAAAATAAACATGACCATGACTACTTTCAATCAATGAATTGATGATTTATGGGTGGGCATCATGTCACTTACTTTTTTATCAATAAAAACAAAGAATATTGTGTGTAACATTTATTTACAACATTGAAACAGATTGAGAGAGTTGTCAAGACAGAAGACCCAAGATCAAACTCTCTTTACATTCATGTACAATATCCATACGAAATAAGGTAGCATTTTTGTCATGTGTGAACTGAACATATAACTTAATTCACTTGTCAATAAAATTATTAAAGTACATTTGACCATACTTATGAGAACATGAAGAAAAATTACATCCTTTAAAATTTTGTTTCTTTTTTTTTTTCTTCGCACGGAACCTTACCAAAGGCTCTTAGGGTCTATTTGCACAAAGTCTTCTTAGTTTTAAAGGGGCTTTTAGCTCATCAATAAACATTAAGCAATGATCACTTATGGCTATGCGAGATATTAGCAAGTTGGCCTTGATCTTGATAATATTCCCATAAGTTACATTTCTTGCACCAGAATCCATATAAGATGTCTTGTAAGCACTTTTATGACCTACAAACAGGTTTGTATTCAAATCTTCCGAAGCACTAATACAAAAATAGCAGTGTTACCCGTTAGTTTAAGGTCACCGAATTTATCATGATTCTTCTTTCAAACCTAACCATGAGCTGTTTACAGACAAGAATTTAAACACTTCAGTTTCGTGATTTTCAGTTTCTTTGGAAAATCATACAATGACAAACACTTTTGTTCATTTGTTATCAAACGTCAGAAACCTCAGACCATATGACTATACATCAAAATTACCAGATAATCATCTCTCGATTCTTCACAAAGATCAAGGACTGAAACTTTTCTTAGAATTGAAAGAAATCTTTCAGACTGTCCCTCAGATGGTAAATGTTTCTGTAGCTTGTCGACCCTTTTCATTCTCCAATGATTTGCGTCATCTCCTGCTGTTGTGTAATCTTTCTCGGCTGTTATGCAAGTGTCGAAGGTTTGGAGTCCTGGAGTCTGAATGTTGTACAGTAACCCCTCCTTACACTAATAGTTTGTGATAGATGGTGAGTAACAGACTCAAAGACAGCAGTCTATGAGAGGGAGACACCAGCTGCTTGCAGATACTGCTGAAGAAAGTTCTGGGCTTCCGCCGGGAGACTGCTGATCATCGGGGTGATCTGAGAAATGAAAATAATTTTTGAGTGGAATGATATATTGATAGTGGAAGTTAAATATGGAGAAATGATAATTCAAACTCTCCATTTGACTTTGTTTTGACAATCCTTTACTGTATGAATGCAATCATCAAGGCACAAGAAAAGAATTGAAAGAGAGCCAAGGAAGTCTCTTTGCCAAAGGTGACTCATTGAATTACATGCAGGGCATAACTCCAGCTAGTCTCCATCACAGGGTCATTTAAGACTTGCTGCATTTCATTACATTTTCTGTGCCAGCTCATTTACCTACTTTGACTGAACTTCCATTCAGAAATCTCCTAGTGGTTTCTAATCAAAATCAGATTGGAGCTCTACCCTCAAACCACAAATTTGGGTGCAAACAGCGAGACCGAAATTACCCGGTGATTGGGATTCACTAAAACAGGATCAGTGAGGTGATACGCTGCTTTCATGAGTATTTCACTTATACCGCGGCTACTAGCATTATTGCAGGGAGAAAGCCTACAACACCATTGTGGCAATGTATTGCGGTGAAACCTGTGAGCATCGCTTGGAACAAGCCAACCAAAACAAACCCTGTAGAACAGTTTGCAACAGCAACAAAACAGCAGTTTGCAAGGCTGCTGAGCCCCCGTTGGGATTTGAACCACAGGCCCTTGATTCAAAGCCAAGTGCACTAACCACTGCAATAACCTGCACCTTTCACTAAAAAATATATACATAAAAAAAATTGGGCCTTGTTGGTGAAATCAAATCACTAAATATATACTCTCTTTGCCTTCTCTTTGTCTACCAAGAGCGCCCAGTAAGGAAGATAGTAGTAGAAGATAATTTAGAAGGTGCATTCCCCTCACCATGCCAGGACAGGACTTGCTGAGCTGCTGGAGGTGCTGGGCCAGGTACTGTTTGGGTTCTGGGACGGAGTCACCCAGTGGATCTCGCTCCTTCTTCCCTGCAAATGCTAGTTGGGAGTATGCGGTCTGGTAGCCTGCAGGGATAAAGAGAGACGTATTTTAACTATCTAATAGGTGATGTTCTGTCATTAAATCTAACAAAAATATCAAACAGGGTTATTGTTTAAGATACAATGTAGAGTGACTCAAAATCCATTTCCATCAGGCTCTTATCAAAATTGGCTCTTATGTCTTCACTACGGCATTCAGTATAATTTTCAACCCCATGAAGCCACATATAGTGGAGGGAATGAAGCCATAAGCCATGGAGGCCAAGGGTTTAAACTAATGGAAGAAAGAACGACTTAAACAAAACCATGGAAATCAGTGGATCCATAACACATGCATGGTGACATTTTTATGCATTTCAGACATGACATACAAGGCATGTAAGAAACTAAATATATACAGGTTTTTTTTACATAACATTTTTTATTCAAATTCATAAAAAGAACTGTGGATTCACCTGCAACATCCTCGATCTCAATGAAATGTTCATCGTCAGGCACGGTGTCGTCTTCTGGCAGCTCAAAGAATCCCACCAGAGCCTGTAGCAGCTTAGGCCTGTCAATCAAAAGCAAAACTTGGTACAAAACAATCAACAACAAACCTTGGTACAAAACAATCAACGACAAAGCTTGTTGAAAATGAGGTCAAGGTCACCAAAGAGTCACCATCAGGCACATTTGTCACCAAATTCGACTGGCGTAGTCTTCCTCCATTGAGGGCTGTCACCAAATATGAACACTCTAGGTGCTAAGCTTTACGAGATATCGTGTTAAAGATCGAGTGAAATGCCCTATGGTCGATTTCGGAATTCGCTAAAAGGGATTACAATTTGACGTGGACTCAACTTTAAATTTCTGAAATCGGCCGCTAAACAACAGAAATACGGCTTTGTAATTAAATTGCCTAATTACGACCGGCGAGCAGAACCTGAAAGGCCCTGTGGTCACTGAAGCGTGAATCTTTCGTGACGTGCTAGTTGGCATATCATCATGCGCTCGTTATGTAAAACAACACTAGCCGATAGTAAATCTCGCAGTTAAACCGTCGGTTATACCTACTAAACGTTATCAAAACAACTCAAACCTTAAAGGAATCTATTGTTTAATTCATTGTCTGGAAATTTCTATTTTTGCAAGCGCAAGGCCCTGATTAAATACGATGCTGTGTGCACTTTCCTACGGAAAGTCTCGACCCTGCGCAATGTTGTCATAGTTATAAGATTGCGCTAACGCGTGAGATCCCGGAAGTATTTCTTACATGAACTATGCTCACTTATTGGACATTATATTGAGGGATGCACCGGCATCCTCATTCTCATAAAAATATAACCTTTATTAAGTATTAACGCATAATGCCCTCCAGCGATTCAGAAAGTGAGATATCATTATCTATGGAATGTGTCTCATCATGTTCAGAATCGCTAATTTCAATTGACGGGGCCGATACTATTCCTTACTTATATGAGCCAAATGACAGTTCGAGTGGCACAGAAACAGAAGAGACGACAATTTAAGCAATCAAAACGGAGACAGATTGAACAACATCGACTGGTATGAATTTCTTTTGGCATCAATTTAATTTTTATGCTATTACAACAAAACTAAGAATTTACTATTAATGCTAAATTGCATTGCACTGATTATTTAAAAAAAAACAATTCTCCATTATATTTATATATTTTTTCAGTCAACAGAAATAATAAAAATAAAATTGAATGTATTATTGACCATGGATTATTTGAATATGATATCCATATGAATGTAGGAAAAAAAGTCACAGGAAATTTGGTCACAGAAAATAAGTCACAGAAAAAAAGTCACAGGAAAAAAAGTCACAAATTATATATTAAAGTGATTATTTCTATCATTGTTTAGTAAATAGCCTTTGAAAAGTGTTTTAAGTAATATTGTGTTGTAAAGCCACATATTTTGAGTTTAATTACGTTTGGATAGTTGAGTATTATGCATTACTGTAATCACAAAGTGATCAGGAAGTGCTCCGTGTGTTTTGTTTGTTTTGTTATTTGTTTGGTACTTGTGACTGTGTTGTTTTTGTTAAACAGCTAATCCCTAATTATTCTTAGATTGAGAATATCCACTCTAAAATCTGTTTGATCCTTGATTGAGTTCGTCTTATTTAGAGGCTGGCTTCTAAGGTAATAGTGTATAAAACGGCATCACCTCACTTGTCCCACACCTATATGTTGTGATAGGGATTAAGGGGGGATTAAGAGTGTGGATGTGGGACTATAGCCTGTTCTAATTAGTGTCACCGGTGAACACTTCTCAGAAGAACTCAGTTCACCCTTAGTAATAAGTATTTTGAAAAATAAACATTTACTGGAACCATTTTAATGGGGCCAAGAACAACGAATCATCTGGAGGGCTGGCACAGTAAATTGAAGAAGCATTCAAACATCTATAAGTTCCTGGACTTGATCAAAAACAAGATGACTTCGAAGTCATCATCAAACAACTTGAAAATGGGGGCAGACTTCCACCTAAGAGAAGGAAATATCGTCCTATCGACGAGAGAATTCTTGAACTGAAGAACTTGCTCATCACTGGTGCCAAGACCCCTGTTGAATACCTCAATGCTGTGCTGCATTTTGTTGGACTTTAATGTGTTAGAGTGATGCAAATTTGTGATACCAAGTGCTATATTGAGTTTCAATTTCCATGTTTATATTTCTATATTTTTGATAAATGTCTAAAATAAGTGTATATCATATTCATACCAAGTGCTTTATTGAGTTTCAATTTCCATATATATATAAATAAATGTATCAAATATGTGTATATCATAATATTTATAAAAATTTCGAAAAATGATGAATATAACTGAATCGATGTTTGCATATGTAAATCTGTTAATATATACTAATACCAAGTGTTATATGTTTTAAATAAATGTCTTACCAACTGCCACTGTGTCCTATAGTCTGAAACAGAATATACCCGAATCCCCCTCTGTTAGCCAATTGGTCATGGCCCAACGCTCCTAAACTCAGCACAAAAGATGTGGGACAAGTGAGGTTAAACCTATAAAACATCCTACATTTTATACCATCTGACACAGTCAACTTGGCGACGTGTTCAGGACCTTGGTCTGGTACCATTCTACAAGGAGAGCAGTGAGTTTCGACTCTTCTGTGGGATGCTTGATGGCCTGGCTTTCCTTCCTCTGGATGAAGTTCAAGAAGGGATGGAACACCTCCATTCTGTGAAACCTGATGGCCCTGCTGAAGTTGATGACCTAGTCTCCTACTTCGACCGAACCTACGTCAACGGACATTTTCGCCAGCGTGCCGGACAAGGTCTGACCCTTAACATGAGAAGGGTACTCCCCATGTGGTTTAAACATATTTTTATTTCGTATGAAATTTGGATTGGCGAACAAGCCATGTGGCTTATTTTAACGCCGCTCCAATACAAAAATCTTCAAGCTGGATACAGAACAAAACGAAATCAAGAAATATACAACTAATGAAAACATTTTTGTGATATAAATATCCTAAGATTATGAGGCTTATCAAGTGTTGTTGGGTATGCCTAGTCATTGTGTAAACTGCAGCTTATGATTATAAAACGATAATTAAATTCAAAGTAATTTTAGTGCTTGAGGAAATCAGGAAATCGTTTACTTTTGTTGATGAAGTCATGCAAGGAGTTAAGGATATTACTGTTCGTTAAGTAGCTCAAATTGCTACTTCCGTATAAGACTGTCGTTACATCATATCCATGAATATAGAAATACATATTTGTTCTTAAATGTTGATAGTTCCGACAAATTAAGAGATAATGAATCACGTCTTCATTTTCGTGTCCGCATGAACATCTAGACGTGTCCGATATATGTCTATTATATTTGTGTGCATTTAAATCGCTACAACCAAGCTTGAGGCGACAATGGATTATCTGACAAAATCTAGACCCTGAATTTAAATTGAAATGACTTTGCGCTCTTGATCGATTTATCATACTTTTGAATTGATTCAGGGAAGGGGCGTGAGTGGTTTCAAATGGCAGGGAATTCCACAGCGTTATGGTGCTTGGTAAGAAAGATTGAGAATATCTTTGTGTTCTGCAATTAATTTCTTGGATGGAAAAACGGTTTCTGAGATAATAGTCACTTTGTTCAAATACTCTTCCTGGTATGAGATCTTTCAAATAGTCTGGAGCCATATTATGATACATTTTATAAAAAGTAATGAGTTTAAATCGATACCGCCTGTCCTTTAGAGAAGTGTAGTTGGTTTCTTCATATATTCTACCATGGCTTGTGCCACGTACCGCGCCGCAAATAGTTCTTAATGCATCCAAATGTAAATTTTCTAATAACGCGGCCTGTTCATTTGTGCAATTATCCCATATATGACAGCAGTAATCAAAGAGTGGTAAAATAAAGGACTTATACAATGTGTCTAGCGTTTTTCGAGATAGACGATATTTCAAGCTTCTCAGGCAATTGATCATTGGACTAATCTTTTTTATATTTTCATGTATATGCACTTTCCAAGAACAATCCCTTTGAAGTGTTAAACCTAAATGTTTGTGGTCTTCAACCTCTTTGATAGTTTCGCCGTTCATTGTAAGGTTCGGTCTGAAATAGTTTTGAGTTTTTCGGCTGAACGTCATGCTCTCAGTCTTACTAGGATTGAAACTAACTTGCCATTTTTTAGCCCACTCTGCAATTTTTGCTAGATCGTTATTAATAGTTGCAGCAGCTGTTATATGATCATCTATTATTACATATATTGATGTATCATCAGCAAAAAGACGAATGTTACTATCTAACCCGTCTACAATATCATTTATATAGATAATGAACAAAAGTGGCCCTAACACGGAACCCTGCGGTACGCCTGCTTCTATGGAACTAAAATTTGAGCTGTAACCATTTATTAATACTTTTTGTCTTCTGCAATCTAAGTAACTTTTAAACCATTCTAAAAGTTCTCCTCTTATACCGTAGGCATGAAGTTTATGAATGATGCCTTTGTGCCAAACTTTATCGAAAGCTTTGCTTATATCGCAAAAAACTGCCCTGATTTCCTTACCTTTGTCCACCGCACTTGCTATGAAATTGTAAAGATAAGTTAGTTGATTTACCGTGGAGTCGCCAGGCATAAAACCTGATTGTAAGTTTGATAATAAATTATTATCCCTAAAAAAATTGAAAACGTATTTGAAAACGCATTTTTCAAAAACTTTCGCAACACAACTAGTTAACGCAACAGGTCTATAGTTAGAACAATCATGTACGTCACCTTTCTTATGGAGCGGAATTACCGAGGCTAATTTCCAACTTGATGGGAATGTCTTATTGCGAAGGGAAAAATTAAATAGCTTGGCTAACAATGGGGTTAAGGAAGGTGCGGTTAATTTCAGTACGTTATTTCCAATGCCATCGGGGCCAACAGATTTCGATATATCAAGACTCATTAAAATATCCCAAACGTTCTGATCAGTTATCGTCACTATTGACAAGACGTTATCGTTTTCACGAATTTCGATATCCGGTAGATCGGCATCAGGTTCAGGAACTTTAGATTGTTCTACGAAAAATGTATTAAGCACATTAGCAATATCTTGAGCATTATCATAAACTACGTTATTTGAGACAATCGACGGAAAAAACGCTTTTGCATACTCATTTGATTTCAGATAGTGTTTTACTAATCGCCACCACATTTTGGTACCACGAGTGTTATTTAAAGTATCATCGACTTTAGTATCAAACGCACGCTTTGCATTCCTAACTTTAGAAATTACTTGGTTACGAAGTGTTCTGAACTTACCCCAATCAGTAGCACGGTTCCGCGATTTAGCAATCTTATGTGTACGATTGCGCTTCCTTATCAATGATCGGATTTCGTTATTCATCCACGCTGGATCTTTTGTTCTTATTGTTACAGTCTTATTGGGGATGAACTTGTCCATAATATTCTGTATAAATGATGTAAAGTTTTCAGTGATATCATCTACGTTACCGAGAGATATGAACATGTCGGAATTCAGCTTTTTGATGCACTCATTCATATAATTGATATCAGCTGAAGAGTAATCGTATATTTTCCTTTCGAATGAGAGAGTATTTCGCATATTTTCTGCTATGTTAACATACACCGGACAATGATCGCTACAAATAGGATCTAATACACTAGACGTTTTAACATCATCACTGTGCGATACAAATATCAAATCAATCAAAGTTTTACTACTTCCAGTTATTCGAGTTGCATCGGTTATTATCTGTCGAAGGCCGTACATACTTTGTATATAATCTATCTTCGGATTTTTTATGTGAAGAATATCAATATTGAAATCACCAGTTATTACGGTGTGCATGTTGCGATCAATGGCGTTGCCTATTGATTCATCAATCAGATTCCAATATTCAGAACTCTTGTCAGAGCGGTAAAAATTTCCAATCAAATAATTTCTTGTTTTACATTTTATTTCTACCCATATCGCCTCAAGCCCGACTTTTTCTAATTCGAATATCCTCGATGCACATATTGTGTCTTTTACATAGACTGCTACACCACCGCCGCGACTTGGTCTGTCTCTACGAAAAGGTAGATGGAAACCGGGGATTCCTATGTCAATATTGTTCACATCGGAAGTTAACCATGTTTCCGTCAGACATATTACATCAAAGTGTCCGAGTTCAATTCTTAATATATCTAATTTTTCTTTGAGACTACGTACATTTAAATGTACAATTTTTAAGTCTTTAAGGTATTTAGGTCCCGGATTAGTTTGAACGTCTCCACATAACAAAATCAATAAGGACAGCATTAGTGAAACACAAGGACTGTATATGCAACGGAATTTGAAAACATATGAATAAAAGATAAATTTAGCAGACTGTTTGGAATGACATGCTGCAGCAAAAAGACCCACTGCCTGTCTATATTGTGATAAATCAACCGACATCAAAAATTCTTAACTGACAATCAAAGAGGCAGGCAGTGAGTATTGTATTATTGAGAAGGCATACTCTAACAACATACATAATTTCAAACAACAAAGTTTCTGATTTCATTACATACCAAATAACACCAAAGTCAACCAAAAAACAAAACATTGAAATAACTGAAACCAAACAATTCATTATCACAACTGAGAAGAGTCTATACAAAAAAGAAAAAAAGAAAACTTTGGGATATAAATCACTACGCATATACAACACAAATATTGTTGATGTTGAGCATGCATGATAGAGTATTACTCCCCATGTTTCCTCCTGCGGTGTGGAACATCAACGAGGCAACACTCAACAACGTCCCGTCAACCAACAACATATGCGAGGGTTGGAACCACAAGTTTTTCAACCTTGTAGGGCAACACCACCCAAACAGTATTTATGAAGAAACTAATCAAAAACCCCTATCGGAACGTAGAAATATATCTAAATTGACAACGTTCTACAAAATGAAGAATAATATCGCGCCTCAATATCTATGTAATCTTCTACCTCCAATACCTAACAATAACTACAACCTCAGAGAAAATTCATCCGTCCGAACTGTCAAATGTAGGACAGCGTTATATGCAAGATCGTTTTTACCTGAAACAATAAAACTGTGGAATTCCTTAACTCCTGACGTTCAAAGTATTGATACATTATCCGGTTTCAGAAATTCAGTTCAAGGACCCGGTAATAAAACTACTACTTTCGATCTTAACTATGGTCCACGAATTTGCCAGATCATCCACTCTCGCCTCAGGCTCCACTGTAGTGACTTGAACGCTGATAAGTTCAACAGACATATCATCGAAAGCCCGGCCTGCTCCTGTGGTCACCCAGTCGAAAACGCTGTCCACTATTTCTTCACTTGCCATAAGTACATAGAATTAAGACAGAAATCATTCTTTTATCTGAAAGGATTTGGTATCAAAACGGTTCTGCGGGGATGCACATCGCTCTCATTAAGTGATTCCAATAGATTATTGAACTCTATTCATCATTACATAATGAAATCAGATCGATTTGATATTTCATAATGACTGCCAAACAAGCGAAATGTTATTCATGCATAACTACTATCTATGAAGCTATTATTGCAATCAGATATGTGTCACTACCAGAAAGTTGTATTTATATATATATATTCTCATATGTAATTGCTTCGGAGCGGCCTTAAAATAAGCACCTAGGAGCTTGTTGGCCAATCCATTCATGATTTGTACATTTTCATGAATAAATATGTTTAAATCAACACCACCCAAACATCTGGAGAGTTGTGGAGGGCTTCTGCAAAGAAGAAGCCACTGTCCAGACTGTCATCGGCCAGGATGCAGTCGGCAAGCCACCAAACAAAAGGGTAAAAAAAATAATATATCAGAATGCAAGAGCAACTGAGAAACCTTTGCAGAGACCGTGCCTGTGGGAGGAAAACAATTCCAGAGTTCCTGTATGGAGTTGGCTGGAATATCCCCATCAATAAAGATTATTGAATTGTCCATCAATACTGAATAGTGCTCAAAGTTGAGTTGACTGTGAACTTGAATGTTATTGTATAATGCATCAATAAAGATTATTGAATTGTCCATCAATCAGATGACAAGTGATAAGGATTACTCAAAGATTAGTGGTGATAAGTCACAAAGATTAGTGCTGACTGAATAGTGCTCAAAGTTGACCAAAGGCTACTAAAATGACTGTGAACTTGAATGTTATTGTATAATGTTATGAAAAAAATGTATGTTATTGTTTTTATTAATGTCTAATAAAAAGTTGTGACTTTATTTCCTGTGTTTTTTTTTCCTACCAAATTTTGTGACTTTTTTTCTGTGACCAAATTTCCTGTGACTTTTTTTCCGGTCACCATCCATATTTTTATGTATTTTGGCGTTCACACAATTTTCTAAATGTAATGTAGGCATGTAGTGTATGATGAATGAGACAGTATTGTTGATATCGTCTTAAGAATAGCTAAGTGGAAGTCAAATCCTATCACATTTGTAGGTCATACATCATAAATGTACATCCAAAGATAATTTCCTGGGTCCCGTTGCACAAAACTCTAAGGTAACCTTAAATCACTAAGGTTAACCTTAAAGTTAAGTTGTTCATCAATTACGACGTCTGCCAAATGTTGTCACAACAATCAGACTGGTTTAACTAGTTTGTTTGCTTTTTATGACACACAGGTGGCCGTTATGTAATCCTATCGCATTCAATTTAAATTCTTGATTTAATGGTCTCTAATTATACCTTTTGAAATTTAACGCCTTGGACCCGCCAAGCGGAATATATGTCCTGTCATAATGGCGTAACTCTTGGCATTCGACTGGTACTTAGTTTATTGTCACGGCGTCCAGTCATTTTGAACCAATGAACTTGTAGAATATATATTCAACCAATAAATTAAGAGAAGGAGATTTGGCTCATGCACTTCTACGGACGATGACACACATTTAAAAAAGTACATCGTGAATAACGGGTACAAACATTCTTTAGGATTACATAGGATGTTTCTAACGCTTGCGCCAGGTATGTTTTCATGTCATTTATTGTTAAATTCAAAGACAGAGATATTGCAACATGGTGTGAGATGTTATACTAGATAAGAATATGATATGTGTTAGTTAAATACAAACGAATCATTCAATAAGTAGTATGTTGTCATGAAAGTGAAGTGAAACAAAATTATTTTTTCTATAGTCATTAAAAAAGTTTCTACAATGTCTCCCGTTTATTACAAAAACCTTCATTTTTTCGAGATAATTTATAACTTCATATCGATAAATACATGTTGTAACACTACGTGATATCCCATAGTAATGGATCTCTCACCGACCAAGTTCTTTACCTTTTGGATATAAACCCACACAAGAAAACCGCGTCCAAGGATTGTCACAGTCCAATTAAGATGGATTTGACGACTGAGAGGGAAAGTTGATATCATGAAGCCGTTATATATCGTATTTTGGAATTCTTTCGGTCATGCTATTGCCTCTATTTTGCTGTTGAATAAGCTTAAAAATACAGAGACAATCAAAGGGCTGGGCTTTCGGCTGACCACTAGCACGTCACACACTGGGCGTGGCTTTGAGTCATGCTTCGGTGATTTTGTGTAAGCGTTCGCCAGTCTCATTAAACGGCTATCCAAAACAGGGGTATAAAAGGTCTCCTAGTAGTCGAATTAAAGCGTAAATTTTCTCATTTTTTTGCTCTATTGATTCATATAAGTGAAGCGAATACAGATACTAATTTGTAATAATCAAATTCATGCGTTACTTCTCCTCTTTAACAATGTATTACAAAGTGGTCAAAGTGTCTTGATGACCTTGAAAATGCAACAAAGTCGACTGGCATCCGAGTCTTCCTCCATTGAGTGAGTGAGTTGTGGTTTAAAGCCGCTTTATTTCACTTATATCGCGGCTGCTAGTATTATTCACTAGTAGTACTGCAGGGAGAAAGCCTATATCACAATTGTGGCTATGCATTGCGGTGAAACCTGCGAGCTGCCGTTGGAACTAGCGAACCATGGGTGGTACTGCCCAGAAATTCAGTGTAGTATTGCACCCAAACCTGACTGCGTGTAGAACAGTTCTCTACTGCAGACAAAGTTGCTGAGCCCCTGGCAGAATTCTTCCTCCATTGAAAGCTGTCACCAAATATGAACACTCCAGGTGCTAAGCTTCATGAGTTATCGCGTTAACAAGAATTGGAACGTACGTATAATAATGCGGAACGGGGGACAACGAAACTTGATACAAAACGATTTCAAAGAGCAAAATTTGGTAGTAAAGATTGCTATATGAATGAGAATAGCATGAAATCATCCTGATCCTACAGGTTATATTTATCAACAATGCTCCTATTATTCCATGATTTCTGGATTATTATGTTGGATTTCAATGCCTAGTGCCTAGTAGAGCAAGATGTAATGCAGCAAGTTAATATAAGTACCTTTTGATAAACATTAGAAGGTTGTCATCAGGCACCTAAGTTAACCCTAAGTTAGTCGTAGGGATCATACATTAACATGGACTTACAACTAACTAAGAGAGCTCCGAAAATCTAGCCCCTAAACTGTAAAAGTATATTGCATAGAAACCACAGTACTAACCAGAGAGGCTGGTACTCTCCCTGAACAAGTGAGGGCACCTCTGTCAATATCTTGGTAACTCCAACTGCACAGATCCTCTTCTCTGTGTGGCCTGAGATCTTCTGCAGGTCCTGCACAAACAGCTTCTCCACCACCATGCCAAACATCCTGCAATTGTCCAAAATGAGTGTGTGAGCATATGTGACAGTGGCGAGTCCAGTAATATTGAAAGGGGGGGGGGGGGGGGGGCGTCACCCTTAGACGCGGCCATTTTACAGTCAATTTTTAACAAATTTAGTGTAGCCTGGGCAATATTTGTTCTAATAGTAGGTTTGGGGACGACAAAAATATCTTTAAATTTGAATTTTCCTGGTAGCAAATCTTTTATACATGAATCTGTATCCGGTTATTAAATTATAAATAAATATTTTATATCATCGGACATTAGATATTTTGATATCCAAGAAAATTGATAAAGATTTTGGTATGCTCCAGTACATTTCAAAGTCTAACAATTAATTTTCTTCCTTCAGCAAAGAAAAACCTTACTTGGCCTGGATTCCATCAACCATTTCCACTAGCGACGCAGCAGAGAATTTGAAAGCGTACAGACAGAAGAAAACTAGAAGACCTGAAAATCAACATGGCAAAAAATGATGGTATTCAAATCTTTCTTTCTTTGACATGAAGTGATATTCATTGGAATGGCAGTATCTAAAACTAATTGTAACTATCGATGTAGTTAATGATACCTATGATTTTTATTTTTGTATCAATTCACTAATTTTTACATCTCATCTCAAAACTCAGACGGTTTTATTAGGATAGTTTTGAGAAAGCAAATTTAAGGAAACATTCCTGCGCAACCATCTAGCATTAATCTAGGATTATTTCTCAAATTAAACACAGACATGTGACTGAGGGTAATATTTAGCTTCAGATTTGACAAAGAAAAGAGTAAATGATTGAAAAGGAAAAACAAGATATGAAGCCATTCATTGGTTCCCCTCGGTAGAAACCTTGTTCCAGCATTACACACAATTGTAAATAACAAAGAAAACAGTTTTTTTCCCAGCTTAATACCAACTAAAACAAGATGGCAGACTGGGATAAGTTATAACCCTCTCTTTAAGTTTACAATCTCATTGCATTGTCTCACGAATGTAGTTTGATAAAGTGAGACTGAGTTACTGCTCAAGACTTACTTTTAATATATTTGGTAGTTTTAGAGCTGGTGAGTCTCTGGAAGAGCAAGATAAAGATCTGCTTTATGTATTCATTGACGAGGTCACTGAAATAGAAAAAAGTGAAAAGTTGTATTCTTAATCTCTAAGTAGATGTCTTTAATATACTCTTCTCAAAAACCACAAGAACAACACAAGTTTACTATTTCATACTTTCAAAATAAACAATAATCAGAAGTCTTAATTATACTCAATGTAAAATTACACCCTAAAGAAGAATCATTGCCTGACATTGTCATGAGGTTCCCCTGAATCATTAGAACTTGATTATCAATGACTGGTTATTACTTTTGTTAGATTGAATGAACAGATTCTGCATTAAGAGAAAGAATGAGACTTTAAATTAATCTGCAAGTGAAGTGAATCATTAAATATGAAGGAGCCACAGTATTAAACAAATAGGACTTTTTATTTCTTGGTCCTTTTAGTGTTTTCAGGACATTCTTAGTTGACTGTGATACCAAAGAATTCTGAAAATGATACTAATTGTACTTACGTAGGCATAAATTCAATAATAGAGTTGACGAGGTAGAACCCCTGGTGATCATTTGTTTTTGATGCAATCAGTTTCTGGAAAATTCCTAGTAAACCATTCTGAAAGACAAAAACACATTTTTGGTAAAATTTGAGCTAAAAATGTTGCATTATTGGATAGCATTATGACAAAAAAGTGCATCCTATCAGAAACAAACCTCAGTGCACATTCTGAAAAATTGATAATAAATGTTGATGTAACCCGCATGACAAGGGTCAACTTGAACACAGCTGTTTTTGTCTAAGGTCATTATAATTCAATGTTTCAATCATTAGCCAAGGGTGCTCTTCGCATTAACGGGGCTTTGTACAAAAAATTGTGAAAATTATTCACTTAATAGTAATGCCTTTTTAAATCGCAAAAAAATTCAAATATAAATTTTCCATTTTTGGCCTTGTCTATTTAATAATTCCAAAATATGATACCACTTAAAACATCAGTGGATCCAATTACAATGTATGTCAAAAGAGATGATTAGACAGTCCATTTACAATGAGGCCACCACATTTATGCATGACCAATCTGAATATAGAAAAATCCATATTGAATTAAGCAACACCTTCAAGTGTTTTAGGTTCAATATGTTTGGGGGTATAGGTACAACCAAACTGAAAACAAGAAAAAAGACTAACTCCACCCCTACCAGTTTCTCGGGCTCTATCTGTTTGGCTGCCTTCTCTATGAAGACCTGGAGGAGTCTGACGAGGGGGGGTATGTTGCCGGGGCGCTCCCATAGGATGGGGGTGAGGAGGAAGGGGAACAGCTGCATGTAGGTGTCCGGAACACTCCCATGGTGCAGGTCCATCAGGAGGGACAGGATTTGGAACACATACGGCATGAACTCTGTGTGAAGTAAAAATATGGACAATAAGTATTTATAAGCATTGAAATGTAACAATTATTGTCATAGAGAAATGTAAATGTATGAAATCTTATAATACTAGTTACTAGTACTTTAAACGGTGATTAATGCTACCACTGTCTAACTTACCATTAGGGTCAAGTGACCACTGCAGCCAGTGCTAATACCTCAGTTTGATTTTTCTATAAAGTTAGACTTCATTTAACAGCCTTCTGTTTTACAAGGTTAGTAGCCTAATTCTAATTTTATGGACAATCTTTGTAAATGAGAGATAGGGGTTTGTGCCAATAACATCTTGATATCTGTGATTCACATTTGACTTTAGAAAGAAATCTTTGCAATGAGTTGTTTCTAATTCTTGATTCAATCACTGTTTCGACTACTGTTTCTTCCACTAGGTACCTTGTATATCCTGCTGAAGGATCTCTGTGAAGTGAGGAAAGAGGCACTCCTCGAAGTTGGCGATGGCAGATGGCTGGTGTTTACAGGTCGTCTTTATGGCCACGCAGAGGGACTCAAATAAATAGTGGTTAAAGTGGGGCTTGCTTGGGTTCTGCAAGAGTGATCAACAATTTAAACAGGGCAACATCATTTATTTTTAATCAATCAAGGATTACCTAAATAAATGACAATAGGAACAAAAGTTTCCAACATTGCCTATTACCAGGATACAAACATTATCTTGATCTACTGCAAAATGTCAAACTTAGTAGTATATAATGTGACAAATATAAGTTAGCCATAGGCGAAGCCTCCAGCAAAAGGTTTCTGTATAAGGCAAGATTTTTCTCAAACATATTTCTCATAAGTTCCATTTTAATCAGAATTGATGACATCTCTGACATCAGTGACTGAACAGAAAAAGGATTCTCGCTATGGCTAACAGAGGTTTGACATCAAATGTGAGCTTTGACATCAAATATGAGCCAACTACAAGTTTCACACATCAAACATTGTGTCAACTTAAGGCTATAGAGATTCATGCATAGTCATTTATGTTACGATTCATGTGAAAGAATTCCTATCTGACAACACTCAAATTGTTTTACCGTTCACAAACTTGAGATGGACACGTTATCAAGCAAACCCAACCCATGTTAACAACAACCCTTTTCAGTAAATTTAAATTGTGACAACAAAAATCTAAGTATAGAAAGGACAACATACCTTACAGACTAGTGTTAGCTTGCTTCGTAAACTCTTTAGAACTTCCTGTATCATTGGAATGATGTGTTCTTGTAGTAACGACATCGTCCTCATGATGGCTGGAAAAGACCCAGCAACCGTAAAAAGTATTATTCACCGACTTAATGTATTTTTACACGAGATAAATAGAAGAAGCATAGGGTTAGACACAAGAGGTAAGTGTATAGGAAGAAGTAACTAAGGGAGGTTGAGAGTTTCATTTTCATTCATGCGTCAATTGTAAATTTATTGTGGGAAAGGCACAAGGACGCGGCCTCGGCAGATCATAGAAACCTAAGCCATTTGGACCAGTCTTTTCAATACAACTGTCTAATTTCGGGCAACAAAATATATCTCAACACTCATAATATCATGTAACTCGTACCTACATTTCAAATCATAATAAATCATCATCACAAGGCATGCCAACCAGACAAGTGCTAACAATGGTCAGATCCAGCTAGGTTTACAAACCTTTCATGATGTACTCATTCTCGGCTGAACCTGGCATCTCCATAGCAGCAAACAGACTGGGCAGCATGTTGCCTGCTTGAGTCTGCACATCAGTCACAGAGATCCTACAAAGATGGGATGGTCTCTGATCAGTTATTAATTTTCTTCCAGTAATTGTTTACATGAAATTTGGTGTAAGATCAGGATTTTTAACATAGGTTATTGTGAGAACAAGTTTATAACATAAACAAGGATATTGAAAGACACAAACAGGGATTGGGAAAGACACCTTTGACAGTGGGCCATTTTGGGGCTTTCAGTCTTTTTCAGAAATTATGAATGGGCCATTCCCTTTTGTAGCAATAGTAAAATCTATAATTCTAATGGGCCATATTTTCATCCAATGTGCAAAATGTCCTATGGCCCCTGCCTTTCCCAGCCCCTTCACAAATTATTCTACTAATAGAGAACCATTGAAATTGGTTTTAAGGCAAAAAACCCAACATCTTGCCACCAAGGGGTAGTGTCTTTTTGTGCCTTAAGGTAATAGAAAGAGGTGAACTTTTACAAACGCTTTTATATCTTACCATTTTCAAAATGAATTAATACTGGTGTCAATCATGGCCTTGATCTGTATGTCAGAAGACATTTTCATTCATTCATTCATTTATTTATTTCCATCTTTCTTCCAGAAGGTGAGGTACAGTTTGGTTAGGAAATTTCCAAGAAAACAACTTAATGATCATTTATTTTGTTTTTGTTTGGATGAATGCAAGCAACATTACTCACGCTGCCCCGCCTCCAGGCAGTCTAACCATGAGCAGCCTCTCTATGGTGTGAGCTGCGTACGTGTGGACCACCACGCTGTTAGACTGCAGGTACCTAGTCAGGTGGGACAAGCTCGACACCAACGCTTCACGGGGCAACTGTGGACACAAAACTGACATGGTTAACCCTTCACCAGACAGGACATTAACATTCAGGGCTTTAGGACAGGGTATTTAATTCTCATCTGGCACAAAATGAAAACACCTGTAAGCATTAGATTGTCACTACCTTGATGTTGTTGAAAACCACAAAATATCAATTGAAAAGTAAACAGAAATTAAACGAGAGGATGAACAGATGAAATAGGGAGGCAAAAGGTTTATTCTCTTTGGAAACCACTGTATTATTCTTTAGCTTGTAGATAAGAGGATTTAAATCACCATGTGTGTCAGTTATACAGCCAAACAGGTCCCAACATGACTTGGGAGTATTATTTCACTTTTCTTTCATTAGGCTCCCTGTATTTAACGGTAAGATATAACTATTTATTCTGATGCCAGCCATGTGACCTACCTGACTTCTAAAGACCATAAGGTATTTTATGGCATCAGCTTTCAATATTGGTCTCTCATTTACTGAAAAATAAAACACAGTAAAAGAACAGAATGAAAATACCAATGCAATGGCTTAAAATTAATATTTTCAATAATTATGTTGAATTTTCATGTTTATTATGTAACTGAAATAAAAGAAACTTCACTATCATTGGGCCACAGGACTAGTTTAGAAGATGTTTTGCTCCTGTTAATAGTTCCTACATTTTAAAGTATAAGATACTAAATAAGAACTTACTGTTTTCTGATTGGATGTCTGGTAGGATTTGATTCTGGAAGAATTCTGTCATGTTGACTAAACCACTTGTTTGTGTGACCCCTTGCTGGAAACAGAGTAACATTTCTTTCAGATTGGTTCTGTTGTTAAGATGAGTTGAGTCGAGGCGGGGTAAAGTGGTTTGAGGCAGATGATTATGATAACAATTATTTTGCCAAGTCATACACATACTCACATGATAAAAGAAGTATTAATACAAGCCCTACCCTTTGAGTTTGTCCCTTTGAAGCTAATGACGTCACCAAATATATTGCAGCATCCTTGTTTTTCCAGTTTGTGGCTGGATTTTTGCCATATTCCTGCAAATGAATAACAGGAATGTTTATGCCACAAAAAAATAAAAAACTGAGATGTTGAAATATGACTTCCTAAGCTATGTAGGGGAAGTTGAAATTTGAAAATCTTGTATCCAACTCCCGTAGCCCATGACAGAATGAATTTTGACAATATTTCAAGAATGAGATTGACGATGATTCTTTTATAGTTTTTACAACTTATAAAACTGTTTTAGAAGAATACAGAATAAGCCAAAAACACATTTTGCAAATGAAACAATCAAAATATAGTCGCAAGCGACGACAATGACAGGATTCAGCGAAATATGAGCACCCGTGGCTCTTGGGGGCAAAGTAAGTGCTTTTCCAAGTTTAGATAGCGTTTTGAAGACATTTTTAGTGCACTGCAGTTGATTTAGCCGTATTCTGAAGGAAAATGACGTTTTGTATACGTTTTCAGTACGTAGCGAGACATATGAGCGGAAGTGAGGTTTACTCGATGTACACGGCCTGCTGCCAGTTGAGGCAAGAAAGCAACAAGATCAAAATGTGAGGGGTATCTGGAGGGGAGGCACTAGAGGTTTGAAAGTTGAAAAAGGGTTAGTGTTTTCCTTCAGCGTGATCAGGTGCTTTGCCGACACTGGAATATAGTTCCCGAATGCTGGTACATAGGTTGAGGATCTTTATATATATAAATAATCAAGACTATGTCAGTCAGTCAGCTCAGATCAGTCAGGCAGGCTTTTTTGCTCGCTTCTCTGCCTGTCTGATCAGAATTTGACAGTGCTTGACGCACTTGTGTGCATTTGCTCATCTCGCGCACGCTGTCCATACGTCCAGTCGTACGGACTTCTGCTGCATAAAGCCATTTCGGCCTTCTCTAGTCTGTAAATTACGTGATAATTCATAAGACATCGAAGAGTATTTCTTCAAACTTCTGCCCCATGTCGCATGTCTTGACAGGAAGGGTGTTTTCCTTCAACTTTTCAAATTAACCCTTGCTAACGCACTCAGCGAATCTTGCTACAAGAGCAATGTAGAGTATTTCTGTCAACTTTTGCCCTTTCACACATGCAAGAGCGCATGTACCTGCATTTGGACATGTCACACGTCTCGGCCGTTCTTCAATATTGATGTTTTCCTTCAATTGTTTGCAATTTAACCCTTGCTAACGCACTTAATTGACATGTAGTATGATGCAAACTTTGACTCTCTCTTGTGAACTGAAATGACTGTTCGCGATCAATGTTATGCTTGATTCTTAAAGACCTTGGTCGTGTCTATCTCTCATGCAAATTTCATGAAATTCGACGGGTAGGTTTTTCAGTTATCTGCCCTTGAAGTTGGCGATTTTTGAAAATTCACTGACTTTGAGTGGTTACTGTGGTAAAAGTATTAGGAATTTGCGAATTCCAAGACAAACTTGTTTTAGACCAATCATTTAGCTGTGTAACTGTGTAAGTATCATCTCTCTACTGCAAGTAGCAGCAGTGTAGTGTCCGCTCAAAGGTGCATGGGGTCGGACATTCCTAAAAAGTGCGTAAATTCAAGATGGCGCCCAAACCACGTGACTTACGAATTTGACATGATTTACTTTTTTGCTTGAAATTTTATTGCGCATCTTTTAAAGCAAGTTTCAAGTCTCTAAGTTAATTTTGAAATTTTTTCCAATGTTAATTTTCAAAACTGTGAGTGGTACTGAGCCTTTAATGCAATGTTCGAATTGGCTGAAAAGTTACGAGTCGCGAGTTTGTTGTAAGGGCTATAAGCTCGTAAAGTTTGGTTGTAATCGAGTCGGTAGTTTTGGCTGAATGTTGTTCACAAAAATCGTGGAATAATAATAATAATAATAATAATAATAATAATAATAAAAATAATAAACACGCCAATAACAATAAGGATTCAGCATTTCTGCTGAATCCTTAATAATTAACCCGAAAACACTTTAAGGTTATCAACTCACAAAATATTTGTGTCTTAAAACTGCTCTTTCAATCACAAATAAGATTTTTTGACTGTTTACAATTTGAATCAAAAGTGCAAAATTTGCAAGAGGGGGTGAAATGCATCTCATCGAAAACCACTGAAACAATTTGACGCGACCCAGAGCACTTCTCTGATCAGATACACAGCATCGTACAAGTCATAGTTCTGTTCTATTTAAATGAGACTGGGATGAAGTTGCACACGGAAGTGAAGCTTCTGTACTGTAAACCATACGGGAACACAGGTTATGATGTTTACCTCTAACAAACCACTGACATAGGTTGAGAAATTTTGTATCACAGGCCCCTCGAAAGACTTGCTGAGAGCTTGTACAAGGTCACATGCTGATCTCCGACGGGTGTCAACATCTGAAACATCAAGTTTCATATTTTGGTACATATTTTCTTCAAGATGAAATATAGTAATGTGGATCACTTTTAAATGTGCATATGGCAAGTACAGGACTCATCCTGCCTGAATAAGCTGAAAGACTTCAACAATTATTCTTTTTAAAAAAACGTTAAAATTTCGGACAGATCTAAAGAGCAAATAAGTAGATTCAGATAAAGATTTGTTTATTCTGCGTTTAGGGCCAAAAGGCTTTTAGTACCTCTACAGTTTGGACATTAAATGTCTCATGCGGCAGTTGAATTTCTTTCAATGAATACATGTTTTAAATAGGCTGCAAGAGATTAATAAATAATGCTGCAAATGCTTGATTGAAGAATCAAATATTAGCGATCATTGTAGATAAAACAGATGAATGTTGATACATTAAAAGTTATGCTCTTCAACCAATCTAACAGTACCTATCTCACCTCAGACCAGTAGCAGTTTAATGGAGTTAATCCTATATGACGTACCTGAACCTTCAATATCTCGGCGGATATATTCTTCGGGATTATCTTCAAACAATTCTTCATCGGCAGCTAAAGTAAGAAAAGCAATGATTGAAATCATACATTCTTCATAAATGAATTCATTAACCATTCGTAAATCGACATCAAAGAATGAAAAGGGCACATGCTGATTTAAAGTTATCTCCCTTTACTTTGTTTTATCTGTGGTCATGGAAGGAGGAAAGTATTTCCTCAAATGGATCACCCCGGTATCTACGTTTTCAGACCACCCACAGAGACTAGCCTCCAAATAATTTCTGCAAGATTAATCCTCCCAAATTAAAATTACATTCATGCGATCATGACAAAGTCACTTCAAAAGAAGTTTTTTTTAAATGAACATTTATTAATAATTGGACGTGAACATATAATAGCATGTTGCACAAACAAGAGATTTGCTTATATCTTAGTTTACTGAATAATCAAAAAGTCAACCTATCCACCGTCGTCAATGCGAGACATAATCTATTGTTTTCAAACAGTCCTACCCCTGGCATCTATTCCAGATCCTGCCTCTATTCAAGGAAATACGGTACACAAGATGTGTACAAGTCAGTGCATACACATGCTTTTTTGACACAAATTTTTCTTACGTGTAAATATTTAACCATGGTCTCTTGTGATTCAAGATTCAAGAACACGGTTTGTGCTGTGACTGACACTTGAATTACAACTTGATACTAGGTATCCAAAGATTCCCATTTTTTCACTCAATGTACACGTGCAACTATTTCTGTAAACTTACTTCTTAGTTGAATATTTGGTACAATGACTTTTTCACATATATTGGCCAGTGTTGAGGGATCTTCGAACAGGCTTTTGTAGGATGGTCTCTCGGCAACTGACGCAAGAAACTGGATGGCGTTGCTGACAAGCTGAAAGCAAGGACAAACTCTAATAGAAGAATTTTGATATAGAGAATCCCAATGAATCACCCAAATCTCCTGATGTCAAATATATCAAGACAACTTGATACAAATTACAAGTTCTTACTTTAGTCAACTAGTGTTGATATAGAGAGGGTTTTAAAGAAGTTGTATATCCATATATCATTGTCATCCTTAAACCATAACCATATTTCTAGAGCTGCAACGAATACACTACCAGGCGAATACGATACGTATCACGAATATGGGGTAGCGAATACGAATAATTATTCACGAATATGAAAGCTAAAAAATGATGAGACATTTTCAATAACAATGAGTCAAGCATCAAAAAAAAAGAAAAAAAGTCAAATTTTTTGTATTGATATTTGTGAGATAAACATTTCCATTTCCATAATTTCATTATGAAAGCCGGTCAAATACGAGATAGGCCTATATTGAAAAAAAAAATGGGAACCATGCAGGAGGTGTTTAAATTTAATTTTAATTCAGTTACTCAATTAATTTTGATTCAGTAATTTTCTTAATGTTTTTTCAACTTTATGCTTAACCTTTCAATGTAAAATAAAAAAGTTTCAATAGTCATTCATTCAGTTTACCACTGCTGGGTAATTATAACAGCAAAGCAGACGATGTACAGATCAATTTATGGACATGTAACCGTGCTGTGGTAAACCACAGAAAACACATTACATTAAGTAAACTAAAAGCACTCAAGTTCTTTTAAACATTATTAAGTAGAGTTATGATGTATACAAATTACTTGACACACACCACGTAATGTTTTTGAGCCTGTTAAGAAAGCCGACAGTAACAATCACTTCAGATATGATATATGTCGCTGTTCCTTTGTGCACCCCTTTTAACGCAAGCTCCAAACACCATTGGCTTGTTTATATACCGTGCTCAGTCGATGCATGGAGCTTTGTAACCGGAACTTGAACTTATTGGAGGGAGGGTATAGTAACAGCATGTAAACAATAACGACTTGCGATTTCCCGACAGTTTATTAACGATCCTCTATGAAGATAAGTTGACAGCTCTTTCAAAAACGTAAATTAAAAAAGTATTTCTATTCATATTCAATACAAATTTCGTGCACATAATTTATGTAAAAGTGAATAGTAAAAAAAATTTAAAAATCGAGAATATTCGGTTTTCATTGTAACGAATAACGAATACGATTCACTTCCTGCCACGGTTCGATTCACCGAATATGCGAATGTATCGTTGCAGCTCTACATATTTCCCTGAAAGAGATAGCCTCAGCTTTATGCACTACTTACGAGATCGTACTTGACCTGCTGACCCGTGGAGACGAGGAGTTCCCAGATGGCCGTGACGAACTGGGGGAGATGAGGAGAGAACTCCTCGTCATACTTCTGGGCGTACAGGGCCACGTTGTCACACACCTGCGACTTGACCTGCTCCAACAGACCAGCCTCCTCCTCATCCTGAAATATAGGGGGGTGAGTATCACTTGTGGGGGAAATAGTGTTCAAAATAGCTGCCAGCCCATTAGCCAATTGATGTTTTTTTCAAATAGGGCTTGTTGGGAGTAAACATCAGCAAGCCTGTATGGTTTGTGTCATTTTTAAAGCACTTGGTCTCTAAACAAATGCAGGCCTTGTCAAAAATGTTGGCGGGCTGGTAGATTTCTCAAACCTCAAGCCCTGCTTGCCAGTAGGGATTTAAAGTTCTATTCAACACTGAAAGTTTGCCTGCTATCCTATTGCATATACCTTGTGTAACCGGGACAAGGTTATTCATGGCATTATTGAATGTAATTTCATCCACAAATGAAATTATTGGAGGATCCTGAAGCAAAATATCACAAATCATCCTTGTACTACTGTCATTACTGGATAGGCGTCTTTTTATTGGTGAGGTGAGGCGAGTTGGTGTTTAACGCCGCTTTCAAGATTATTTCACTTATATCGCGGATGCTAGTATTATTGCAGGGAGAAAGCCTGCAACACTATTGTGGCTATGCATTGCGGTGAAACCTGCGAGCATCGGCTTGAACTAGCGAACCATGGGTGGTACTGTGCTGAATTTCAGTGTAGCATTGCACCCAAACCTGACTGCGTGTAGAACAGTTCTCTACTGCAGACAAAGTTGCCGAGCCACCAGCGGGATTTGAACAACGGACCTCCTGATCCGAAGCCGAACGCGCTAACCACTGCGCTATCCCGCCCCCTCCTTTTATAGGCTGGATATACATGAGACATTTGCCTTGGTAACAAGGTATGGTAAGAACTATGCAGATCCAAATACATCAACATAGCTTTCCTGTTTGACATTAGAGGTATGACAATTATTTGTCTCAACGTGGCAAATCATTATTTTTTCCCTTGTAACATGACTGAATTCACCGTAAAAACGGTTTGGTGGTTAATCTGTTCCTTCATTTGAGTACTACTAACCCAAACAGGAAAGTAACAATACATGGATTTGTTCCAGAAATTGGGATGACTATTGACAAATGTGAGCGTCTTTTCAATTCTTAAGTCAGTTAAACTTCCACAAGCATATAGCATAAAGAAAACAAATTCTTGCATTTTCTACTTGAATCATCGTGCTATCAGGAATCTGCCCCAGAATTTTTTTCAAATCTAAGAGCTGCAATGACTCTTATTTAAGAATTTCACTTTTATATTAACATAAACAAGTAAACATATAACTGTTAAAATACTGTATGGAAATTCATTTGAGTAAAGCCTAACAAAGTAGAGAACCGTATGCAAATGGAATATTTATCAAAACCACATTCAGCCACAAAATTTATTCGATTTGAGACTGTCATATATATTAATTCGTTTTGAAAACAAAGACCATTCCACTGTCAAATTACAGGAATGCAGCCTCACAAAATCAAACAATTTGATATAGATATTCATTCAAACATATCTGAACAGGTAGCAATAATTTCAGGTAAGGCATCCATATTTCATCTGAGATTTTTGGAGAATCAGCTAGCTACAATATCACCTGAAGTCTATTCGAGACCTGGTGTTAATGTATTTCGATATGTACCCTATCAATTGGAGATCTTGCCTCGAAGTGAGGAAATACAGCGCCAGGATGTTTTGAGTGAAGAGTAAGAGACTCACATTAGTCTGTAGCAGTTTGTTGTTGGCGCTGAGGAGGGTGAGGAAGTGAGTCATCCACGTACCCATGTTGTCCTCAAAATGTTCAGGCAGGTCCTGAAATCATACAAACTTGAAATTGATCTGTACTAGACAAAATAATTTAGGGATTGTTAAATCATCAAAGTGTATAACAAGTTATAAAATCATTCATAATTTCAAATATTTATTTATTAAATATAATATATATATATATATTTATTTATTTATATTAATTTTTTGCAGTGTAATAGATTACATGTAACTAGTTCACTTTCAGGCAATGATGCAAATGAGACTTTGTTCTTAATTTGTTACATTTTTACTTTCATCACTCAATTTAGTGTATATATATTTCTCTTAAAAACATCAATTCTTTTTTTCATAAATAAAATATTTATCTTATTTTCATCTTTTCCAATATGATATTTTAAAGTCCAAAAGAACAACACATGATTTTCAAAGTAAAGATTGTATCACATAAATCAAACAGAATTTTTTTTTTGCAACATGGCACCTGAGGAAAGACCTTTTTCAACTGTCCATTCATCAATTAAAGTAATGGTTTCACCAAATTCTTTTAAAATCACGAGGTCAGGAATGTCAAAACACTACATACAATTTGAAAGTTGTTGATTAATCAAGAAACTCAACAAAGGGTAAAATATATTCCCAATCTGCAGAAAATTACTCGTCTTTGTCTGCATCTGCACAAACAAGTTTACCTGGAAGTTGAGACTGTAGAATATTTTACAGATGAGGAGAATGGAGCTGAAGATCACTTTGAGAGCGGCGGGATCAGACGAGTGGGTGTTAGCTAGACCCATGGTGGCCTGTAACATCAAATATAACATAGGTATTAAAGACGACTGTGTTTGTTGGTCATTAACACTATAAAATTTCTAATTTGTCACATTGAAAAGTTCATGGGGATAAAAAGGGATCAGAGAATGTCATTGGGATTTTACCTTTGGTATGGTACAAATTGAGGTAAAGAACACTTGGTACAGTATATATTCAGAACCAAGAATGCAACAAGCAATTTCATGAGACAGATAAATTTGGAAATCATTTTGAAAATCAACAAAGTAAAGTCAATTAAGTAAATAAAAATTATGGTACACTGTTAAATAAAAATCACACCTTGATGCTTTGAGTGTAAACTAAATACAATTGATAACCTTTTCACCATATTTCACAGAGCGGGAAAGAGTGACGTAGTGAAATAAATGCAAAGTCTTAACCTTAACACTGAAAAGCCTTTATATTTGTTTCCTAGAGAAATTTTTTTTCCAAAGGCACTTACAATAAAGAGTTCTGTGAAAGGAGCTGCAAAGTTTTCCAACACAAATTTAATTTCTGTCCACAGTTCTTGAGACTTGAATTCATGTCGATATCTGCAATAAGCAAGTTATAACTATCACAAGTATATGACAAAATTTTGCATTCCACATACAAAATATCAAATTTCCCCTAAAATATCATCTTTGTATTTTATCTAATAAAAAATTGCTATATTTTACATAAAATAAACATGCAAAAGATACTCACAAATATAAACAAGAGTCCAACTCAAATATGCAGAAATCACAAACACAAAACATCACCAATTCACGAGCTGGTGAATGTGTCAAAAGGTTTCATAAACAAGTGAGAGTGATTGAGTTAAGGCTTTCAACAAGATTGTAGCACATTGAAGAAAACCATCCAAAAGAGAATGGACTGTCGGACAGATCATGAAGAAAAGGGATCAATAGATTAGGAAACAGAAAGAGTGGCCTTTCATAAATGAAAACAAAACTATCAAATACAAGCTGAACAAATGATTACGTACAGAGCTCCGAGCATGATGAGTCATTAGCTTTTCCAGATCTTTAAGTATCAATCATTTCTTGGCTAGACATACAAGATTGTCACTGCCCAGTCGTAATCAAAATTAATTCAGCAATTAGCAATGTTTTGAACTGAGCTTTCAGCATTTTTTATTACCAGAAACTAGAGTTCCTCCACTTTTGAGATGCACACATATTTCTTACAAGACAGAAGTCAGTTTAAGATGTAATAATTGTTTATAAAAATAAAAATTGGGGCAATATCTGCTGTAAATTTTCAACACTAAGGAATAAGATTGAACCAAGAAATGGTCAACAAAGGTTATGTTCGAGAATATGATTTGAGTGACTTCCGTGTATAGGCAAAAAGTGTCATAATAAAGGGTATAATATATAGCAATCAAACCTCTTGAAGAGTGAGTGAGCCGTCCTCAGCACCCCGTTGATGACATGGAAATCTCCCGTCTGGAACTTGCCTACCATCTCTGTGATCAAATCAGGCCACTTGTCGGGGAAATCTTCACGTCCAATAATGCTGATGGCATCACTCAACTATTGGTGAAACAGATTAATTAAAGTCACTTAATTTCCGTGGTCCGACACCACTTTTTACATATTTTTGTATATTTCACTAAACCATGGAAAATAGAATTATTGCAGGAAGAAAACCTCGATGTCTTTGAGGATATGCAATAAAATGAAGCCTGCAAGAAGTAAGAACTTTGTGTGGTACTGCATATGAAGTTAAAGAATTATGTCTATTAATATAACATTTACAGACACGTATACATCATTGAATTGATCTCTTGGCAAAAATTAAATCCCTATTATAGCTGTAATCTTAAAATTCGTGGTAAGCATTGTCATGATTTTTTATACCTGTTTCTGAATCTGTTCTGGACTCTTGAGCATGAGACCCACGATGTGTTGCTTGATGGCCGAGCGGTCAGCCGTGTGGACCTTGTCTCCAGCCTCGTCCGTCTGATATTCATATAAAACAGGTAATATATTTTGCAATTTTTCAAACTTTAATGACTAAATCTATGACCGGGGGTCAACTACTACTCATGAATATTCATCACGTATCGATATATTTTGTCTGACTTAACACATTTTAATCAAATATTTCTGTGTTATGATAATTGAACTATAACCACAAGCATTTGAGCTTTCAGAAAATTCTTGATAACTACCTGAATATTTCTATGACTCCTGTTTGATAAATGCTTAACCAGTGCTCATGAAACTAAACAAGCATCATCTAAAACCATTTTCAAGACTTTTTTTTAAACTCACATATACACTGGACAAAATAAGTTTCGAAGTAATGGAATTTGTATGATTCATATTCTAGCAATGGTAATGAATATAAAAGATCAAATCTATGTTTCTGTTTCAAATTATATCCATTATTCCTTTGACAAGTATCAAAATCATTTTGAAGAAATTTGTTGTCTTTTTCAAAACTAGTCAGCAATACAGTACAAATACAGACCACCCTCCAGTTACGCTTGATGTAGTTCTTGAAGGTGATGGCAGCGCTGACTCGTACGACGGGTTCCACATCTCCTTTGTCTATGAGATGCAGAAGCAGCAGTGGGTAGTTCTGGTTTACCTCTACCGTCTCCAGGAACTTCTCGGCTGAAGCATAAACAACAAGATATGGAAATATTTCAGCCATTGACAGACACTGATAATAATAATGTGATTTTTATAGCTCTATTTCCAGGTATAAACACATACTCAATTTTATCTCTGCCTAAATCATTACCCTGAAGCAATTGTACTTTCTAAGCAGTTATTTAGAGATAAACATAGCAACAATCAGACCATCGGCTCCATACCTCATGTTATCAAGTACCCATTTTAATGGCTTGGTGGACTGGGTTTAATGAGGAGTGAGTGAGTTGGGGTTTAACACCGCTTTCAGTTTAATGAGGAAGAAGTGTCGTGCCAAAGGACACAACACAGTGTGCGACCAAGGTCACATATTTTAGGTATCTCCACCAGGATTTGAACCTAGGCCTTACGTGTGGGAGGCAAGCATTGTCATTACCACACCATTGTGCTTAATACTAAGAAATATGTGATCACGTTGATTGCTTAAAGCTATACTTAATTTTGCCTGCAAAACATGGCTTGTAACAGTCCAAACCACTGGCTAATCTAAGTTTTGCTGCATTTCTTCATCTTTTCTGAGCCACCTTTCTAGCTGATTTTCAACTTCACTTCATAATCTAATCAGAAATTCCCTGGCAGATGCTACATAACACTTATGAGGGTTCTGCACTTCAATTTGACACAATGCATCAAAACTGAAATAAGTCAGTGGCTCAGTGCTGGAGAGTGGGAGTAATAATTTGTGCGAATTTTCCATAGAAGATATAACGGTGATAGCTCTACCTGCAAATGACAGATGTTTCAGTCTATAAAATGTCATCTGTGTACCCTCGAGTGCGGGTAGTTCGTGATGTTAAGCAGACGAAAACGAAAAGCTCGAAAGATTATGTTCAACACTGTCTAGTAATCATCACTTGCATAAAAACATTGACTCTTATCTTCAAATGTAAGGTTTCATGGAAGATGCCTCATTAAATATTACATTACAAACCTATTGAAATTTTATTGTCGAAATTCAAACGTGGGCCGCCATCTTGCTTCAAGTTTGTGACGTCACATTTATAATGCTTTCCTTCAGACAACGCACACAGAAACACACAACATGAGGCCCTCTGCTGATACAGTTGGTGAATATTGTTGTTTTCGTTGAAAATTTGTAATATCAGATATCCTAAACACAAAGTTATGTTTATTTGTGAGCTTTATTTAATGTTTAACTTCAATAATAATCATCCATTAATGTGAATACGTAAGTACATGTGACTAAATAGATTTTATATTTTGCCTACTTAGGAAAAATTCACTGACTTTTGACTAAGCCAACAGACACCTGTTAGTGCTTGTATAATATTAGTTGTGCAACTAAAAGTATGCTGTTTTGTTATGATGACAGCCCTGACTCTACGTAACGCTGGTCAGTTGTTATTTTTCAATTAAATTTGTTTCAGACATTTTGATGTATCAATAAAGTTTCATATATTTTTTACTTAACTTTTTCACACATTTAAATCATGTAAATTGTATTTACAAGTGAATCTCACCTCATTTCTGCTTGTCACTGTGTTCAATGATCAACTTTGATCCATTGATTGCTTACCTTATATTTAATCATGTCTTATATATACGGTGTGCGAAACAGCACGTGCTAAAATGACGTCACGAACTTACTACACTAACGAACTTGCGCTACTCTACCATACATCAAAGGTTATTACTGTCGACAATTAATTTACACCCTAACAATATTTCTTTTGAACCAAAAATATACCTTGCTTCCTGGTTTCTAGCTCTGTGGCTAAAGTTTGCTGGAGATAGCCAGCCAGAGCCTGCATGTTCCCATCTGTTATCTCCATGCTAAAAGTAATAAAAAAAAGATAAACTATTCAATTTTTAAAAGGTCAATCTTGTCAATATTTTTCATTCGGATAAGAATCATGAGGACAAAAAAATGTTTAATTCAAACATAATAAACAAAGGTTTGGAGAAAATTAAGATTAATGATTAAAGCTCATAGATTTACTTTTCACACATAATATCTCGTTTTAGACAATCCTAAAATAACCAAAACGCAATATCAAACCGCCACAAGTCGGCTCAAACAAGTTAACAACCATTCTAATTACAAACCATTATACTTAATCAATATGAATTATAATATGTCAAAAATAACTGTGACTTTGAAAGCGAGTAAAGACAAACGCAATCACGTATGATCATAAATATTTTCGACAACTCACATGTTCGTCTAAACAAATGGCGCCTGTTTTGAAAGGCCAAGAGCAAGTCACTCTCGTTTTTCGTCGTGACGGCTTACCGCTAAAGAATATTTAGGAGAGAGTGTCCTTTCTTTTATATTTCAATGAAAAATGTCAGTTAATAACTGTATATGTCATTTACAAGAAATTCACCGTTATATGTTATTGTTCAATCAATGTAAATAAGATAAAACGTGTTGATCCAAATCTATATTTTTATTGTGCTATTCTAACGAAACTATTTCAATGGCAAAAGTTTTTAAAAATATAAAATGACTTGAAGTAAAAGGTTCTTTATACGGGTCTTATTTTATGCACTGGTAGATAACCATTTTTGAAATCATTCTATAATTATTAAAACTTTCTCGAAAATAAAAGGTTTATTTACTTATTTCAATATCAACATACATTCAAACTATAACTGCGATTGAAACCGAGCCCTACAATGTCTCGCACCATTCAGAACTTACCAATATGGTCCTAGTCTGAAAAATTATCGGAAAACATTTTCTTATTTCGTACAGAATAGCAGAAGTTGGTAATTGAAAATTAGCATATATAAGATTTTTTTCAATAACCCTATATTATATTGATATCCTATATATGTTTCAACATGATGACTATTATAAGCATAAAGAATGATCTTCATTTCCGAAACACAGCATCCTCATTTCTGTATTGTGTGGGTGACTTTTATTGTGGTTCTGATATTAACGTAAAGAAAGTGATACATGAGGAAACTGGGGAACATTTTATGCATGAGTTGGTTGTGAAGAGATAGGACGAGGAGCCATTGGTTAAAAGAGCCACTCCGTGAGTTGTTGGATTCATATATGCCAAACTTAATCAATGGTGTCATTTGATCGCGAAGTATCGACTGTTCCTAAAAAGAAACATTTTAAAGCTTGTTGGTTTCTTTTTACAGTGACAATATGAAAATAGAACGTCGCAATTATGATCGAAAACCGGACAGTGGCGCGCGTCAAATAGTCAAACATAATTTTGGAGACTTATCTAAAACAGCCAGAAGGGCAGTTAGTAGTTGGTAGTGTTTGTTAGGTTATATAACTAGTATCCCTGTATATTGGATGTGATATCTACACATATGTGCATTTATAAGGCTGGTTTTAGATTTTCATGGAAAATCAGTATTTGTCATATTTATGTCTTTTGGACATGGAAAGTTAAGACGTTTTGATTTTATATATTCCATCAGAAAATCATGGAATAACATTCCCGAGCAATCAGAAATTGCTATTCTATTGCTTCATTCAAATCAAATATTTATGTGGATTTAAGATGTGCACCGGTATACCACTCGTATGGAATTCGGAAATGCAATGTTTTACACTTTCGATTAAGATACATGACGAGTCCACTTAACTATGATTTATTTGGAATATATGTAAGAAAAGATGCATATTGTCGGTGTGACCATAGTTGTGAAAATATTTGTTATTACTTCCTCGAATGCCCCATATTCATTTCGCAAAGAGAAAAATGTTCACATCATTAGAAAATATTGTTAGAAACAGTTACAATTGATAAAAATATCATTTTACACGGCGATACAGGTCTCACTATTTCTGAAAACTAGGATGTTTTACATGTTCATATCCCTCAAACTAAACGCTTTCACTAATATCCCTGTAAATATCCCTGTCCGTCTCTGGTTGTACAATGCTGTCGGAGAAATGTGGCAAATATCTGGAGAGGGCTTTTCTAAGTTTGAAAATTGTGCCCAGTCCTTTTCTTAAATGAATGAAATATGTTCCAATCAAACTAAAAAAAATACGAAAGTGATGTTTGAAGAGGGCAACTGTTGTAACCCTTCTGCAGTTACCCTTCCAAGTGTAGTAGGTTTGAGGAGGACAGATTGTAGCTGAATGTGTTTGATAGGTTATTGAATAAGTATGTAAATAAGGCGTGTGATTTCGGCTTCTGTTCGTTTATTTAAGGCAATGTATCGATTTTAATGGAAAGTTCTAAATTGTTTTACATTTCCCGCTTAAAGACGAATAGTCTATATAAGATATTTTGAATTTGTATCAGTCTTTGTAGTTGTATTGTATTTATGCACGTATGAAATTCATATAAAATGTAAATGTCTTAAAGATACTATATCCACATAGGGGGTACGATTAGCGAAAATACTTCATAACACAGTTAAGAATAAATACCAACAACTATTTAGGTTCACACCCACCTGAAAATAGAAGAAAAAACGTGTTTTATAAACACTTCCGGAAAACAGACGCCAAACGTTTTATTAGCCAATCAGGTGCTAGGGGGGTAGTGACGACATAGACAGGAGTCGTTAACGACTGGCTGATCTGTGTCATTGTTTACATTATAGATTTCAACGGTCGTGAACGTATATATTTTCACTGATTGTACTTATAAAAAAAGCCCCTGAGTCACCAAAGCTATTAATATCAATACATCGACATATTCTGTTTGACATTAATTAACTGTTGTTGTTGTTATTTGTTTGGGTTGTTAATCTCCGATAGTGCCGATCAAGTTAACCCAAACTGATATCTGCCGCCATTGTGACTGTTTTTTGTTTGAACACCTCGACAAATCGACTATCTCCCTGTGTAGTTGACTGACCATTTCTATATGTAGAATATTTGTTACTACTTTGTGCCATTTTAAAGTGTCAACTCAATATCTTAACTCCGTGTTTCTGCTTTGCATGACTGTAACAATGAAATCTCGCTTTTGATCGACTGCCTCTCGGCAACTTCTGGATCTCGTCATTGGGATACGACGGTTCCGAGCAGCTGTTTAACCACTTATTAGTGATAATGAATATCAAATATTTGATGTGTTTAGTAAATGTACCTCTTGATTCGCGATTTGCCACCTTCATAAAAACTAAGAGGTACGTGCTTATGTATTTTGCATAGTAAGGATACAGATTATTGTTGTTTTGTGTGAGTTAATGGTCAGTGTTTGAGATAAAGAGTGTGGTACTAATCTGGAGTAACGTAGGCCAATATTTTCAATAATAACACAACATTTATTGTTGATTGTGATGTAAGTTAAAGCCTGCTTGGAAATGTATTGTAAATTTGAAATTCTTTTTCAGTTTTAACTATTTCAACCAAATAAAAATATTTACGCTGAAAAGCATATTATGAAATCCATTTCCTTCAGTACTTTGGTACCGGTATTTTACCAGAGAGAGGTTTTTAGTTACCTAACACTACTTTTTCACACCAGACAATATAGTCATAAAGTTATTACCTAACAGTCTACATGAAATGCCACACACCTGTACATTATGGCAATTAAGCAATAAACTTAATGACCTCAGCAATTGGCACATTTCCAATAGGTTATACACAAGGCAGTGATTAGCTATCTAAACTTTTTCCTCACACATGATCAACAGCCTCTATTGAAACTTTATGAAGGTAATTAGGTTTGTCAATACACGTGACACATGACAATATATTAACAAATCTGTATTACTAAATATCTTTCATACTGCAATGTTTATCAATATCAATTTTACATGTTTCCTTAGAGTATTCATCACCAAAAAAATAATATATATCCCAAAACTAGTAATGTAACAAACTACAAACCTGTCACTGTGTATCATTTAAAGATATATATATATATATATATATATATATATATATATATATATATATATATGCACCTTATTTCATTATAATCTCCAACATGTTGAAATAACTATTCAGTTCAACCCGATTAATTTTTCAACCCCATATGTAATCAAAAACTAAAAATTCAAACAATTGTTGGGGTTTGAATTAATCATTTCTGCGACTAATCTAAAGAGACATAAATTCCTACTGCAGATAAAAACTTAACATTCGTCTGCAAAGTCATCAATTATAGTCAACTATCCAAAAGTTTCATGATTATTTATCACACCCCCACCCCTGAATAGAATTTTGAATTAGCCTGTGTTTCAAATTCCTTACCCTCTTTCGTTCCCTCTTCTCAAAGTATTCCGTCCGTTTTCTCTTCCGATATGGCTGACTGTCATATCTCGCTGGACAGACGGGTAGCGGGCCTGTTATCATCTTCATCTGTTTATTAACTGCATTTTTTGACGAGTGGGGCCAAAGTCCGTTTTGAAATCGTAGAAAAGATCAAAATAGTCCTCTGTGAAATGATCGGAGCAGATGACAGACATGTCATTGGGACTCCACTTTTCTGACTTACAAACTTTGTCCAAATCGCGAATTGGACAGGATCCTTCGGAAACCGATGCAGTTGAATGTCTCCTGATTTTTTATTAGTACGGTTGGCAGCAACGCAGGAAGAAGGCATGTCTGTTTCGCAATAAAAACGTAGACGAATGCGACCTATATCTGCATTTATATATACTTGTTTACAAACAAACGCGGAGCGAGTCCTGTCTATGACGTCACATCCGCCGAAGGAGAGCTCAGGCCACTCTAGGGACTTTTTTTAATTGGGCTTTCGAGGTCGCCAATTTCTACGTACTTTGAACCGTGATATCATTTTATTTAAAGGACGCATCGAAACTCTGTTTGGTGTTATATTTACCTGAATGTATTGTCTTTATGAAAATAAGGATTGAAGTCGGATACAAAACTGGGATATATTATCTTTAAGTAGGATGAATTACCGCGACTCAGTACCCTACCACAAAAGACGACGAACATATATTATAAACTTTGAAAACCTTTATGTAGATTCGAAATTCTTTAACGGTTAAAGTATTTGTTAACTTTTTAGATCTCGACCTTTTGACTGATCAATACGGGTTTGTCATGTAAAATGAAACGCCAACTGTCTTTACCATGGAAGTATATTCTCGTGTAACAAATAACCATATCCATGCTTGTAAAGTAGGCACTATAGCACGATTTTCGGTTTAAATTGGCTATTTTAAGGCACATAGGCACTCGCATTAGCTTTCTATCAATGCATTGAAATACTTATCATTCTTAAATTAGTGACCTGTATATCAACAATAATAAAGTTAAGACGGCCGTACAGATATAAAATTCTACGATCAGCTTTGCACAAAATGATTAAATTTGGACTGTTGAAAACGGCTGAACTTGTAGTGTGTGAAGCTTTTGACACATTGTTTATGAAAGCATTCTTGTAACTTAACCGATATAAACAAATTAGTATAGCTAAGTATAGCATAGCTATTTGATTAAGAGAGCGGCAGCCGTGTTCGCTATATTCTAGCTTTAAGCAAACTTCTAATGTTTCCGATATCGTAGTTTATGCAGATTTAATAAAACGTTGCATTAAATGCTTCCGATCTTACTTAAATTAATATCCTGACCATGTACATATTTATCTCCAACTCCTTGCGAACCTATACTCATTCAGTACGGTTCACTCAAAGCAGAACTGGTATGAAGGGGAGGTAAGCGGTGTGTTATCTCGTTGACCTAGATAGCGAGAGAACAAGATCTTGGCTAGTGAGATACGGGACTGGAGCAGCAGTGAGACAGACCCGTGGTTAGTTCTCGCTAGGCTTGTTATCACTTAGCCAGAATTATCAAAGTTGAAAGGTTGTATGTTTATAGGTAAGTAAATATATATGAGTTTAAGATGAACATTAATCATGATGATTATTAGTATGTATAATGCTGTGTTGGAATAATTCTTGTATTGATTTTCTCATCTACCATGTCTCAAATATGGCTACCGATGTCACGTGACCCAGCAGCTGGTAAACAAGTAGAGACCGATGGATAGAGATATTCCGGAAAGGATTTGACGATGTCAAAATACTTTGAGTATTATAGAATAAAATTGTTTCCCATGCATTGTACTTATTATTCTACACAGAACGTCAGGCTTATGTTGAAACGAAATCGGCAAAAATGCTCAAATAGGTAGCTTAAGTGGCCCATCATGCTAGAGAAAAATATTTTGAAGTGATGCGAAATTTCATAAATTGAGTTACGTATAAGTAACGTAAGTAATAAAACCAAAAAAATTTAAATGGTATTGAAAAGGTTAACATTATCAATAATGCGATTTTTCAAGAAGGCTTTTCGGAAGATAAAACTAAAATAATGACCTTTCTCGGTTATATAATTAAGAAACGTGTTTTTATTTCAGCCTTTGAATCGACTATTTTCTTTAATTTTATATTTACCTCTGAGTAGATAAGTATTATATATATATGGACGTAAAATGAATTTTTAAAAACATTTTCATTCTTTTCCCCTTCTGCTCTAAAGAAAAAATGCCTTTAAAGGAATGGAAAAATATCATCGTACCATGAATAGAAGGGCGTCGTTGACAATATTCCGTTTTATGTCAATTTTTAACATTAAAGGGGCAGTATCACGATTGTAGTAAGACAAATTGATCTCACAAAAGCGAAAACATATGTGAACAATTGCAACACAATCTTTTTTAATCAAAAGAAGCAGTTATAATAACGAAAGTAACATATTCAGTTAAGCTACGCGAATCCATTTCCTACCTTAAAGAGCCACTCCGTGAATATCATAACATATTATTTACCTTTGATACGAACCTAAAGGTCATATGTGGTGATATAAAATCAAAATATCTTAACTTTTCATGTCCAAAAGACATATATATATATGACAGATACTGATTTTCCATGAAAATCTAAAAAAAGCCTAAAAATATTCTCCAACATAATCTTTATAGACCATATTTCTTGGTTCTATCCAGTTCCTAAGTGTGTTGAAAATTTACAACATATTTTCATAAACAATTATCACATCTTCAACTGACTAAGAAAAATGTCTTGTAAGAAACGTGTGCATCTCAAAGAAATTCTAGTAATAAGAAAATGCTGAATGCTCAGTTCAAAACATTGCTAATTGCTGAATTAACTTTGATTATGACTAGTCAGTGACACTTCTGTATGTCAAGCCCAGAAATGATAGTCTTAAAGAGCCACTCCGTGGTTTTCATAACATATTATTTACTTTTGATATGAACCTAAATGTCATATGTAGTGATATAAAATCAAAACATCTTAACTTTTCATGTCCAAAAGACATATATATGACAAATACTGGTTTTCCATGAAAGTCTAAAAACAGCCTTATAAATGCACAGAGGCGTAGATATCACGTCCAATATACATGGATACTAGTTATATAACCTTAGAAACACTATCAACTCCTAACTGCCCTTATGGCTGTTTTAAATAAGTGTCCAAAATTACGTTTGACTATATGACGCGCGCCACTGTCCGGTTTTCGATCATAATAGCGACGTTCTACCTTCATATTGTCACTGTAAAAAAGCAACACGCTTTAAGATGTGTCTTTTTGGTAACAGTCAATACTTCGCAATGAAATGAAAACATTGATTAAATTTGCCATATATGTGACTCCATATATGTGACTCCAACAACTCACGGAGTGGCTCTTTAACTGATTAAAAGGTAACAATCTTTAGTTTCAACATAAAAATGAATATGTTTTAAAGGGACACTTGTTCGGGTCAAATCTGTCAAACTTGATCACTTGGGTCATTTGAGGGACTGGTTTTAAAACAGAACTTCGAATACAATGTAAACTTGACGAATACAGGATAGATTGAAGTTGGAAGTGGTAAAGAGGTGATTAATGAATCAGGACGTGTGATTTAAACTTCTGTTCATTTGATAAACCCTTTTTTTGATTTTCTTGAAAACTATGTATTACATATTTTTGCGTAAAATGATAAACATCCGAGATGTTTTCAGTTAACACCACCATTTGTGGTACTTGGGTTCCAATCAAAGCCAGATACAATTTCATGAAAACCACGGAGTGTCTCTTTCAGGATACACTTTATTAGAAAGCAGTTATAAGAATGTGACCTGACTTTTTACCTCAAAATTAAAAATCATATTATTTCCACTGAACTTAACTGTCTTTGAAAAAAAAAGATGGTTAAGAAACTTAAGAATTATGTTCTTTTGCTGTATTCAAAAAGCACCCGATACCGAATGGTATTGTCGACGTTTCTGTAAAAGAAAATGTCATTTCACTGAGAACTAATTTCACGGTTTCGTCTATGAGTAAACGATGAAATGCTCACCCTCTCTATCGTCTACTGTCGTTCGTTCCCACGGTAACACTGGAACGTGCAGCGTAGAGAGGCTGGACCGAGCCGATCATGGTAGTCTAGGTCTTTGAGATAAAAGGAATAGGGTTAGAAATATTGGTCTTAGTTCACAGTTAAGTGCAGCGTTTAATGTACCAATTACACGTAACATTGATTGCACTATTCCAAGCAAAATTACCTGTAAAATACATTTTCTGCGATTCTTCCAGTTATATTAATAATCTAAAAAAGGAAAGATACCATGTTGGTAGATATGTATGGTATGTTAACTTTATTTATTACGAACTTAGAGAAAAGAGATAAACCAAAACACTATTGTATATATTTTCTATACTTATGTATGGTTGATTTACGTTCGGGGTTGTAAATTCTGTAGGTCTCAGGTCACTGACATATCAAACGTTACTTTTGACGCACCAAAACATTTATTATGACTAAAAAAACTAAAAAGGAAATAACGATAATATGGTCTTATTTACCTTCAGACTGGCCTTCCGTTGGTCGATGACTTGATACTGAAATATTTCAAACCCGTGATGTTCTTCTAGTTCATAGACCTATAATGAATATAATCTTCTCCTGATCGTTCTCTATGTTAAATTATATCTATTTCAGATCCCAAAAATGGATCAACAGTACTCCAAAGCTTTCTTCCACGCCTTAATTGACAGTATACAGAAAGTGTGTCGGGATTTTCTCGACTTCGACCAGGCTGTGGAGGTATGTGGTTACCTTTCTCTTGAGATAGATAACAGTAAGAAAGAAAGATATGTACTCAGTGAACTCATCCAGAACGCTGGTGACGTCATCAGTGAAAGCTGTTGCGTAAAAGCCTTCAGAACAGTGCGGAGAAACACATTCAGTCCACAAGGTAAAGATGACAACCCTTCTCAATTCAAACTTAGTAAGACCTCTGGACAACCCTCACGCATGGAAAGGAAAGAAAATGCAAGACCGACGTTTCAAATGCAAACACCAAGATTAGATTACAACGATGGGAAGAGAAATCCCACAGATCAGTATAGAACTGTCAAGAAATCCTTGAACAACCCCAGTGGGTCCAGACGATCTGGTAACTGGAACATGAACAGTCCCATGGGCCCGCATGAGATGCTGCGAGTGCCTCAAATGCATCTTCATGAACCGGCTTCCTCCAACAATGCATCTGAAGCAGTTCCGGTACAGATGTTCAGTTCGAAGGCTAACCAAGAAGGACATTTGATTCCTGATGTACCATGGCAACCAGTGATGACTTCCTTTTCAGGGTCAGAGAGTCACCAAAAACCTGGCCCTGCATCATCTAAAAGGAAGGCTCCAGCAGACGATGGTGTTAGACTCACAAGCAAGAAGTCAAAAGGTAAGATAGGCCAACTAGAGAACAATATCATAAGGGCATGTTAGAGCGAGGCTGGAGAGTTCAGATTTTGCTCTTTCTTCCAAAATGTTTTAGGAGATACACTACAGTTTATGCTTTTATGTCAATTGCATAACGTATTAAGGTAAAAATATATGCTAAATTTTGAATGCAAAAATAATAATCTCTAACCGGTCTTTTGTATGCAAAGTATGCCAGGGAAGCTTTTATGTTACGATGATCTCTACTTTAATTTCATGCTAATATTTCTAAGTTTATAAATATGTTATGTTGTATTTATTAGCACCAAACCTGTCAATTGTCTCACCAATCTGTCTCGTTAATTTTGTACATGGGCTTATGACCTTTATCGAAAATTTCCAGGGGCGTAGGAGCGAATTTGAAAGTGGGGGGGGGGGGGGGGGGGGGGGAGGGGCTTGAATTGAAATTTTGTAACCAAAAAAAAAAAAAAGAAAAAAAAAAAGGGAAACTTGCTGACTGCTTATCCCATCTTATCATCAATTAGGACATAATACTGAAGTCAGTTTAATTCCTTGTTTGATTGGATGTTTTAGTTCCACCCTCAGAGTAGTTTTAGAACTACCCTCAAAGTAGTGCATAGTAACTGTTTTGTAACAATACTAGACCAGTGATTGGGAATATGTAGTAGAAAGGGGAAAATAGTCATTTTGAAAAAAAAACCCATTTCCCCCCTGTTCCTACGCCCCTGATGTCTACAATGAAACCAGAAATGATTAAAATGATTGCGTTGTTTTCAGACTTATAAACATTTAAATTATATATATTTTTTGGGAAAACGACCACCTATTTCTTGAAATTGTTTCAGAAGTTTCTATGTGATTTAAGGATTTTTCTGTATAGTAAAAAAACAACCATTTCTCCATCATGGTTTTGTTAAAAAATCTGACATGTGCTTACAGAAATTAAGGAAGATTTCGGACACTCATCCAATTTGTCCTCAAGCACCTCAGATTCCTCATCCACCCCACATCCCCAGAACGATCCATCTGAGGACCTGACCATCACCATCAAGAAAGAAGTCCCCTATATGGTTATCGATCCTAACGACCTTGACGAATCTGGAGGTGAGGATGAATCCGACGTTAGAGGTCACATCGAAGGAGGGGGAGATAACTCTGGTATATTTGACAACGAGGCTCTCAACCAGTTGCTGGATGTCCATGTGGCAGAGGATATGAACAAACACACATCTAGAAAGACTCGAGGACACGTCAAATTATTTCAGGTTTGTTTTTTTGAAAATCAATAAGGTGATGCTTTGCTTATCAAAGTAAACTTCTTTTGGCTTAGGTTCAATTGATATTCCTCTTATAATAATAATAGATCAAATTAATATCTCGTTAAAAATAACGTGCATATACTGGACCAAAATATGAAGGGATCTATGTTAGTTTGAAATCATCAAACATTTCTTCCTGATTTTCATTACAAAAATTAATAAAACATCAGTGATAACAAATACAGCATCATTAACCTATTTTCTTCTGAATGATACGAGACACAGAGACAGAAAACATGTATTCGTCATGCAAGATTTTAAAACAGTTAAGTTGGTTGTATTAACATAATGAAAGTTATAATATTCCTGATCGAGCAATATGTCAATATTAAAATCAGCACTCTGTAAAACAAAATGATCATGTAAATATATTACCGAACCATTCATTCATTTCAGCAAATAAGTCCATTATAGCCAGTAGGCTAATGTTATGAGTTGAGTTAATTGATTCATGTACCAGTACTATTTATTGATAGAGGCCATTATATATATTAGGGATTTTAAAATACTTTAGAGTGCTTGGCTAGGAAGTCATTTTCGTAACGTATTTGAATTATAAGCACTTTATGCTAACATTGTCGTTATAGATACGTTTTACTACCCCCTGGTCCAGAAACCCCATTTATACCTACTACAGACTTATAATTGGTCACAATTCATTGCATGTTTTATCAAATGCATATCAACCACACATGGTATATTGTATACATATGATGAGCTACAGATCTAATGACTCTATTTTCTGTCCACAGGAATACCTCGTGTCACAGGGAATACACACACCAATGCAGGATATAGCTCCAGTAGAGTTGGACAAGATCCTGGGAACGTTCTTCTGGAACATCAGGAAGGACAGTGGAGAGGACTATGAACCCTCCTACCTGAAGAACATGCAGTCGAGCCTGGAGAGGCACCTCAAACACGTGGGCTACAGCTACTGCATCACCAGAGACAAGCTCTTCGAACACAGCAGGGCTAAATTGAAAGAGAAACAATCCATTCTATTCAAACAGGGGAAGGGCAACCTTCCAAACAAGACAATTTTCCTCACAGAGTCAGATATAAACCTTCTGTTCAGGATGGAAAGACTCGGAGACCAGAGTCCAGACATCCTGCTCAACACCATGTGGTTGATGGTTAACATCCACTTCGGGATGGTGGTCAAGAATGTTCGTGACCATGGTGACCTTCTGTGGGGGGACATAGAGTTGAAGGTGGACGGATCTGGGAGGGAGTGTCTCTCATTGAAGAAGTGTCCTTTTCATTTGGTTCGGGAGGACTCACAAGGTAGTTCTAAACGGTGCTTTGTGAAATTGTTTAAAACCTACAGGGATCATAGGGCGCGTTATAATGAGGATTCGTGCCCTTTTTACCTTTGTCCAAATCCTGTAGCTTTAGGGGACTGGTACAAACCCTCATGTGCAGGGGTGAATAGACTCAACAACATGGTCAGACGCATAGTGGACGGAACTGGACTACCCATGGAGAAGAAGTACACCAACTCAAGCATTCAGATGCTCATCAGGGGACCCTTGCGTGTCGTGGCCAGTTGAGAAAATGAAAATTAAAGAAATGTAGTGAAAACTGATGCGACCAAATACCTTTCCTATAGAATGGATTTCAATAACAACCGAAGAATGTTCAATTAAGTTGTTAGAAATTGTCATATTCAAATGGGAAGTAGCACGTTGTTTCTTATGTTTCCTCCAATAACATTGGTTTATGCTAAATGTAATACCTTCAGAGGTCCAAAACATCTCATCAGTCAAGCCGATCATACATAGTCGTAAAGGAAATAATCAAGTATCAAGCAAAAAACCACTTGCGGCCATTTTCGTGGGAGCTGCTTTGAATCATTTGTTTTAGGAAATGGATCCACTTATCTTAACCTAACATGGTAAGATCCTTTTAAAACTGCTTCTATAGATTAAGAGGCGTTGACTCCAATTGGAAACATTATTTTCGTTTTCATGAGATCACTTCATAAATCTAAAAAAGCGAGCTACTACCCCTTCAATGACTTTATTGGTTGAAGAACGAAGTAGTTACAACAGCTCTAATATAACATCAGACCTCCCAAGAAGGTCACTCGATGATTCAACGAAATATTTTTGGTAAAAATATCACGAACTATAATCACTTTAAGACTTTAACGGTGGCCCTAAAGGTACTTTTGATTCCTCTACAACATGTCGGGAAACTAGCAGCAGCCAATGTTAATACTGGCAGATTAACATTATAGATATAGATATATTATATATTATTGTTTGGAGTGATTCGCATAATGAGTAAATGTTTTTCATATGAAGTTTTTTATTTTTTATTTTTTTAACATAGTCGATGTGTTTGAGATACGAGTGGAAGAGATGTTACAACGTGCGAGAAGAGGAAATACCTTAGCTTTCGAATATGTTAAAGGAACAACATTTCAGTAAAATGCATCTTTAAGGGGGCACTCCGTGATTTTAATTACATATTATTTACCATTGATACGACCCTAAATGTCATATATGGTGATATAAAATCAAAACATCTGAACTTTTTATGTCCAAAAGACATATACATATATATGACAAATCCTGGTTTTCCATGACAATCTAAACACAGCCTTATTAATGCACATAGGTGTAGATATCACGTCTAATATACATGGAAACTAGTTATATGACCTAACAAACACTATCAACTCATAACTGCCCTTCTGGCTGTTTTAGATAAGTCTCCAAAATTACGTTTGACTATTTGACGCGCGCCACTGTCCGGTTTTCGATCATAATTGCGAACGCTCTACCTTCATATTGTCACTGTAGAAAACTAATAAGCTTTAAATTGTGTCTTTTTGGTAACAGTCAATACTGTCGATCAAATGACACCATTGATTAAGTTTGGCATAGTGGCTCTTTAATAATCATGAAGTTTATTTCAAGATAAGTAAATATTTCCTGGATAACCGGAGGGACCGTGCATATACAACAGTGTAATTAAAGAGCTACTCCGTGAGTTGATGAAGTCACATTTGCTAAACTTAATCAATGGTGTCATTTGATCGGGAAGTATTGACTGTTACAAAAGAATCATTTTAAAGCTGATTGGTTTTGTACAGTGACAATACGAAGGTAGAAAGTAGCAATTATGATCGAAAACCGGACGTAATTTTTCAGACTTATCAAAATCCGCCACGACGTCAATTTGGAGTTGATAGTGATTGTTCGGTTATATAACTAGTATCCATGTAAATCGAACGTGTCATCCCCACATTTTAGATTTTAATGGAAAAACCGTATTTGTCATGTATTTGTCTTTTGGAGAGGAAAAGTTAAGATGTTTTGAATTTATATCATAACATATGACATTTAGGTTCGTATCAAAGCCAAATAATATGTTATGAAAATCACGGAGTGGCTCTTTAACACAAGAGTTGACGCTGAACGTGGTGTACAGTATTGATAATCATTGAGCTTTTTAAACACAAGAATGATTGAAATGTTGCAATACAAATTCAAAACAAATTTGAAGACGGTATAATCCAGCCTGTCGTGTTGATTGAATTAACCCTTTGTCTATTAGCACTTCTGATATAGGTACAATGTACATGGTATATTATAACAACCTTACAGGGGTTAAGTACCTTGTATTTGAGTTCAGTTTGAAATATCCAAACAATGAGAAGATCAACGCCCCAAGAAGTATTATCAACGGATAAGGCTTGCAAGGTAGATTCTTTCAAGACACCTTCTGGAACGAAGACGTAGCTGTCGTGGGATCCTACGTAAGGAACACCGTCATCACAAAAGTCACGTGACATGTCACACGTCGCCTCGAGTCGTCCATGCCGTGTAAGAGCATACATTAACCTTTTAGATTTGAATTTGTCAAAATCAATAAGGTCAAACCCGGCGGAAGGATATACGTCTGCTTGAGTTACCATAACCAGACGACCAGAGAGGACTTCAAATGCGAATTTGAAACATGTCCCTGCTTGCTTCGAATCATTTGTCTTGTGGAATTTTATCTTCTGTAACGCTGTTTCTTGTAAATTAGACATGGTAAAATAAGGCAATGTATCTTGTTCGGACAAAAGATGCACTACTTTAATGCGCGGATGACTCAACGTCTTATTCAGAGCTGTGATATACTCGCTCATCCGGGCTTCTCTCTGACCTCTACTGAGATGATTGTATCTCAAATCTGTCCAATGAGGATCCAGAAGCTGGGGGAAGGTCAGGACTACTTCAATCTCCGGATTTTGATGAAAAACATCAAATTTATTGTTCAAATCGAACATGCTCTTTTTCACAACGCTGACTTCAGGCGTTGTATGTAACCAGAAACAAACTGACACGAGAAAGAGTGCCAGCCAAATGCCAAGTAGTTTTCTTGATGTACCTGAAATTGAGATATAGCATTTAATCACCTATGTTTATTTATATTCAAAAACGATATCACTGAAACTAACTAATTCAAACTTTACGCAGTTTTGATCGTTTGAAGGATCTTAATATAATAAAGCAAACTAAAAAAGCATAAATTGTGAATTTGTGTTTAACCTCGTGGTAAATAAAGCATTCTGTCGCTTTTTCGTGAAACCAGCCAATCGTCGATAAACTATAGTCAGCCATTGGAGTCCTATTTAACAATGACTAACATAATGCTTGTTTAATTGAATTGAACAACTTGGCTTTCATTGGTTACCAATAATGATGTACGATCGAGAGCATGAAACACGTGTGTTAAAATCATGGACGTTTTGTTTTGCACGTGCAACGCGTGCAGGAGACAACACAATTATGCACGTGCAGAACGTGGATATATCATTGAATGATCCAAATCGGATTATTGTCAGAGATATCTCAAAGAAACTTTTCTTTTACCCAGGTTGATAAAGTAATATAGTTCCACGTTACATATGTTGTATTGCACCTGTAAATTTATTCATTATATAACCCTTCTAGTTTGATATGTTTAAGATAAATTCTTTCTGTAACCAATTGAATCGCGAAACTGGTATAAACCTAAGCATGTTATTTTAGCTCTCCTCACAGCTCTTTTGTGAAAATTCGCAACTAAACCATGTTGTCTGTTAGTTTTTTTTTAGAACAGTACCACTCACACACCATAATTAAGATTTTCATTTTAAAGAAAGTTTAACTTACCCTAATCTTGGACAACAAAATACCAAGAATTACGATTTTTAGATTTCAATTGCCAAATGAAATTAACGGATTTTATCTTATTGTCTGGCACACTGTAACTGGTAAAGTGCGAACGGTGTGAATTGTTTTGCCACGTTTTACCGACTACAAGTTCAAAGACAGATATTCAAATGGAAAAGAAGAAAAAAAGTACAAAGACACAGAATCGGTACCTAAATAAGTAATTAAAGGCACTATATCAAAGTTATGAATTAAAGGGTACGAGTTACATTCAAACCGAGAGAATTTCAAACCAAGGCAAACAATTAAAATGCGATTGAAAGTTTTGCAGAATTTTATTTTCAGCAAATTCTATGTTTTCTTCAACGTATATCCCTTTTGAGGAATTCGTTTCTACACGTTTTTGGTTGTCCCCAAATACCTCAAATGATTGGAAAGTCGCATCTGGTAATCTTAATGAGAGCACTAAACGACTTGGTCATTATGTGACCTCTTCAGGGGTTATACGGTGAAACAAGTTCATATCAACTAGCAGTACATTATCTCTACTTCTTGATCTTCTGATGTTTTATTCATCATATCTTAATTGCAGTCCACTGATGGTATGTCATTTGTATCTTAATTCCAGTCACCAATAGTCTGACATTTGTACTGGTCAGGGGCTGAACTGTTGTATTAGTTTATTACATGTGTTAGGACAGTGCGAAAATAACCTCACTTACAAAAGAAACGTCCCGAGTAAAAATTAATGATATTTTAACCATCATGTCACCAGAATCCAAATTAAGTTTTTGAATTTTGAAAACTTTCTTGTTATGTTTTTTTTTCAACATATGCTTTTTAGAAATCGTCGCTTTGGTATCTTCACTATAGGATATCAGAGAGTGAAATTAGACAGCTGTCAAACCGTTTTGAAGCGAAAATCCCCTGATAGAACGAGTTCAGAATCTTGTGTCATGTTTTGAACAGATATAGAATTGAAAAAATCTTTCCCTGATTAGTGACATTCTGTTGATATTTATACTGAAAACAGTCTTATTTGACACAATCGACATTCAACTTTATCTAGAATCGGTATTTTATTCTTGACTATGGTGTAAATTCGTTGACGTTTCTTTTACACGAGATGATGTGACTTTTGTACATCAACCTCGAGGGAATCCAAAAGAAAGTAGACAGATCAACGGATGTAGGAAAAGGAGAGAAAGACTGAAAGAAAGATCTAGTGAGAGGAAGACAGCAAAATACGAATGGAAGATTCTTTTAAGGACATTAATAACGAATGCTAACATTTCAATGATAAACTGACCTTGAATGGAATCGGTCAGTCACAAATGCCTTAATGCGTGATTGAGGGATGAAACGTTAATGGGTCACATACGTGCACCTACTCCCAATTATGTATCTAAGCAATTATCTTAATACAGCAGTGAGGATCAAACGTTTGTAAGAAAAGACATACCCAAAGAAGGGTGTGATTTGACATTTACCAAACGAGTGTTAATTTTTGAAGTCCCCGATCGAAAGCAAGGATTGTACAAAAACGCACGAGTTTGGTAAAAGCCACGAAACGCTTCCGAGTGTAACATTTTTTATTACCGATTATTTTCCATTAAATTTGCTTGGGAATATTCACAAAACTACCGGTTTCCCTTACAATGGCCGGCTATTGTGACATCAGGAACAATGTTCTTATGACGACGAAATAAGATAATTCGCGCTGAAACAATCGTTGCTAGGTTAGGTCGTAAAACTTTATTAAACATATTCATTTTCTGCCAATCATCTTTCACATGAAGAAGACTTTGCCAAAGTAATAATCTGTTTAACGTGTTCATTTAAATATTTTATCATCAAGTAAGTCGTTTTCCTACAATCTTATCACGCACTTAGTAATTTCGACAATGCGACCATGAGCGAATCTGTTGTTGTAAAGCGACAACTATGACATCTAACAAATGTTTTTAGTCCACGATAAATGTTAGATACTTATACTGCATGAATTATAAGCTCGTATTTCTTCTCTTTAAACACTGGATGCTCATAACTAATTATCGGTCCTTATCTCGGACAATCTGTATCTGTAGTTTTCACATCACTTCATCAATGTGTGATAAATGTCATGGCCATGAGTAAAATAGTGTCTTGTCAAATATACTAGATGATAATTACTGATAGCCCACTTTGAACGTGACTTGTTCGACTGAATGGTCTTACAGCTGCTAGTTTCCAAAGTGTTGAATGCCATTACGTCAATATGACAATGTGTCATAAATCCATCATCGCTGACTGACGTCAAATGGTTTCTGGTTTTGATTTCATAACGTCCATATGACAATGTGTCATAAAACGATGTGGTTTCTATCTAACAACTCATTGATATTCCTCTTACCAAGGTACCAGGACGTCATTTATACAATGTTATATGATTTCGTACAAGTAATAACAAGTGACACTGAACCATCTTATATTTTGGTATGATAACAAAATTATACATGTACGGACACATCTGTTATTTTTTGGAATACTGATTTTAATTTGACTAAATGCTTTCTCAACAACGAATTAAAACGGAACCCTGACGCAGAATTGGTTTTTAAAAAAAACAATGGTTTCAAAACCAGCCAGCGTCAAAGAATCTACGTACATGAATTTATACATTGGAATGAGGCAAACGGTTTATCATCTAGATCGGCTTAAAAGTAAAACAGTTTAAAGCCAATCTAATGTTGCAACACTATAAATAAGTATCTTTAACATATTGATGACATCTAAAAGCAGGAATCAACCACCTGATGAGAATTATGCTTGCGTGCAGATCTATAACAACAAAACAATTCACATGACTCCTTTTTTATGAACTATTAGGGTAGTACACAAGAAGTAGTTCATATGAAGATGATAAGGAAATGTCATTGATGATAAAAAAGTGTATCAGTTATTCACATTAGTGACGTATCTCTATATTATTGTAAGATGAAACGCTATGGGAATATATAGCAACAGTTCGCTATTGTGGGAGGGGGTTCGAATCCCGCCTGGGGCTCGTCAACTTTTTCTGCAGTAGAGAACTGTTCTACGCGCAGTCAGGATTGGGTGCAATGCTATACTGAATTTCAGTGCAGTACCACCCATGGTTCGCTAGGTCCAGACGATTCTCGAAGGTTTCCCCGCAATGAATAACTATAATAGTGCCGCGGGATTTCTCCCTACAATATTACTGCAGCCGTGATGTTAGTGAAATACTCTTGAAAGCGGTGTTAAACCCCTCACCTCACCTCACCTCACCTCACCTCACCTCACCTCACCTCGCTGTTAAAGATAAAGAATTGATTATCCTTAGAATGTCATTGTCTTCTTTAAGTTTTATTTTGCGTAACATTCTTTTAGTCTATGCAGCGCTTTAACTTCGATGTGACATTAAAGGGAAAGTAACACTATTTATGAAAGATTTATTTCTTCAAATTTTCCCCATAAGTATTAGTTTATGCCATATGTACTATCGTCAGAGGGTCAAACATCTCATTACTCAACCAGATCGCCTGTTGTAGAAGAGGAAATACACAGGTATAAAGCAAAAGCCACGTGTCATAATCGGTAGGAAAGGGATTCGCTAAAGCGATCATGGAGCGGTTTTTTTCAAAACTTCTTCTCTTTATCAAACAACAAACATTTATTTTTGTTTTCGTAAGATAATATATTTTTCATTTTTTAAATTTTTTATTTCACTTATTTTTTAGGTACAGCAAATCATACAAATCATTCGCAATAAATCATTTCTTTCGTACATTGTAGCAGTGCCACTAGACATGAACAGAGCAGTTGATTAGGAATGGTCAGTGAAGAAGTTATGGCAACTGGAATTTTTCAGAATTTTACAACTTTGTTATCGCTTTTGTTATATTGTAGTAGTTTGTCAACTCTCTCTGACTATGCACACCTGAACATGTCCTCTTATTAAGGGAACATCTGAAAATAGCATCTTTTATGAAGAGAAATATCGTATTTAATGGATCATTACTTTTTTAAATAAAACGTAGAAGATTGTTTGTCTTGATAAAGGAGATGTTGATTTCCGCCTGCTTATTCATCCAGTTTTCAACTTCATTCCAGAGAGAGTGAGCATGTTCACAATTCCATAATGCATGAGATATGTCAGCTTCAGAGCCATTGAAGCTTGTACATATAGGAGAATCCTTAAAAAGATATTTACTAACAGGCAGAATAATGATTTTAAACTGAAGCAAACGAAAGCGCACACTATCAGAAGATCGAGAGGGAATATCATTTTATTTATCCATTCTTTATTAGTGAAGCCATTGGTATCAATTTCCCATTACAGTGTTACTGATTAGCCGATGTCCTCTTGAATTTCGATCCTAATAAAACTTTGTAATATTATGTCGATCCCTTTTTGATATTAATGAACAAGGAATTGTTGAATGGGAGATTGGGGACATCAAAGGGGTATTTTCATCCGATTCTAGAGTTTTTAATTACATTGTACACAGCATACTACGTTAAAAAGTTACAGGAAATATTTTTTACATGCTTGAATTTTTCATGAGGACGCAGTTCGCCTTCATTGTTTACCAAATCATTGATATATTTTAACCCCTCTTCTTCCAAGATAATAAATTTATCTAAAAGAATATTCTACTGCTTGAAGAGGGTCGAGAGTATAAAAATACCAAGATGTCACTACCTCATGTAATAACTATACATCCTGTCAATTACGATGAGAATCTGATTTCAGCATCGAGATTGTTTTCTAATAACTATAACCTTAATTACAAGTAACTATCTAACCCGAGTAATTAATAATAAGTAGTTAACGATAAGGGAACATCATTGAAGAGATAATTATCCTACTATATAAAACTCCGTGAGAAGAAGAAGCTTCATTTCGTCACAAAGGAATAAGGTAGGTATCTTTTTTATGTATCATTTGTATATTTAATAAAATGTTAGGAATGAATAGGTTACTTATTAAGTATGGTAAACAAAATGTTTTTCCATGACTTTGTCTCATTTTGTTTGTTTTCGGGAAATTATTTTGCTTATTTTGTTATCCGGAAATAATCAATCACGCACATTTGTTTCATTATTGTATTACTGGACCAAAACATAATTAAAATAACTTCAATACGCATGGGCCACGATTTTAAAATCAACAAATTTGAGGTGTGGTCAGTTGATTTTTGGTTTAAAAACACAACGATTTTGTACGATGGGATGCTAACATTTTTGGTCTTAAAGAAGTTATAAAGGCTAAAGTTATAAAGGATTTGCGTTTCGGTATAGTAAATAATGAATAAAGAAAGAAAGGTAAATAACAAAGGTTGCAATGCAAAAACTGGTACAGTTGTAACGATATATCGTAGTATCGTGAATAGTGACGATTTATGTGGAGTGATATAATGTCTATGTCATTATATATCGTTGACCTAAAAATTTATGATTCCCTAAAAGTAAGAGTGTCTTTAAAAATATAATGGTGTTTTGTATCAATTTAGAAGTAAAATGTACCATCGATACAGGTATCGTATCGGATTGTATCTTTCTGTGATATCGTTATAGGTATTATATCAGGATACATATTTAGGTAGCTATAGGTAGTATTACACTTGTACGTAACAAGGTTACGCCTCGACCGCTAGATGGTTTTTCTATGAGATAATCTTATTCGTTATGGTTAATAACATAATCACAACAAAATATTTTGGATTCTAAAACTTGAAATATGCCTTTGTTGTTTTATTTCACTTCTGAACGTCGATTTCATCGATATGGAGTTCCTGTTTGATATCTGTGCTTATATTTGAAACCACTACTCCAATTTCCGTCAATTTCCCCTCAAGGTGTTACTACGTTTACCGTCTCATGACGTTTTCAACTTAACAATCACAAATAGTGTGCGTGTCATGTTTGGTCCAGGGAACATTTGATTTACTATACTATGTATTTTTATGAGATATGATACATCAAAACTTAGTATCTGGTTGGTATATAAGTCTTTCTTCTACTTAAAGGGACGGTAGCACTTATTTGTTAGATATAATTTCTTCAATTTTTTAAAAAGTTTCTTTCAAAAATAATTCAACGATGAAACATTATAAATATTAAGCAATGTTCCATATCTTAACATATATAAAAATTTGATTAAACTATAAATTTATTCGTGGTATTGTTTTTTGAAAGCGGTTTAGCACCTGAAAAATTTTGCAAATGAACCAAACATCTACATAATGTATTTATATCTAGTGTTGGAATTCCAGATTGAAGGGAAGGATGATACTCCAAGCAGTGTTGTTTTGTGTTTTGGTGTGTGGAGCTTTGTCTATCGATGAGAAATCGAAGACTTTACTGCTGAAATTGCATAACGAACACCGAGCTAATGAGGGTGCTTCCAACATGAACCAGGTGGTAAGTATATCAGGGCCCCCTTTCACAAAACAACCTTAACTAAGGTTAACCTTAACTCCCATACTTTAACATTGCACTAAGGTTACCTTAAGGACTTACGATCACTAGGGCTTTGTGAAAGGGGGCCCTGTCACCTTTGTTGCATATCTTTCAGGTGAGCCCACTAAATGTCGTACACTTGACATTTGAGTGTGAACAACTTTTAATCATTCGAGGCAATTTGTAACATTAATTTTCTTTTTCGTGAGATTACTTTGCATACCTTATTAACGTGATATTGTCCATGAAACCTTCGAATAATCTGTGGCGCTGCTTTTGATCCTGGAGTCTCCATATGTAATTTTATACACAATAGCAAACATTGCTAGGCATTCCGGTCATTTCGTCTAGTCACATTAAAAATACCACGACCATTAGCGGCTTGGCTGTGACTGACAACACGGAATTGTCAATGACCTGTGACATAGATTACGACAGATGGAACCTTTGAGCCTGGCATTCACTTATATCCTTTGATTTTGATAATTATATAATCGCTTAATGATATCAATTCTGGATTATTATTATTATTCTGGAATGGGATTGGTGTTCTCAAAGGATCATTCAAAAAAAAGGTTTCAAAAGGATCGCATTACATCTAAAGACATTGATGATGAGATAATGATGCCTGCGGCTTGATCTAACATATCCTCACTTAATTTGCATATGTTGGTCACTTAACCAACAATACCTATACAGAAAGTGCATACAGTGCACAAAAAACTGTAAAATAGAGGAATGATTTCTTAAAAATGCAATCAAGAAACATCGTTTTTTTTCTTCTAAAGAAATAATGCAAAATACTGTTGGTTTCGTTTATAAAACATGTTTCAAAATTATAACCCTTATAGGTATATTTAACTATCATGTAAAATAATTTGCTTTTACACTATCAGGCGTATTTTTCATCATGATTCAGTTTTACTGAATTATGTGTATTTTGTTCCCTCTTTAAAACAACTTACTTTTACCGTATAATGTTTATTTGGTTGATATGTAGTTTGTTTTAATTAAATCCTATCAAAACAATTTAGTTCATGAGAATAAGATATATCCTTTGTATGACTCATTAAGGAATTTGTTTCGACTCTACTTGGTAGAACATCGTTCGTATGTAAAACAGTTTACTTTGACCTGGTGTAAAATAGTTTACTTAGACCTGATGTGAAATAGTTTACTTTGACCGTATCTGATATATTTGGCTGTAATTTATTTTACTCTGACTGTTTCAAGTATATTTGGTTCTTAAGTAAAAACAATATACATTTACCCTTTTAGATATGTTTGACTTTAATCTTAAATGATTTTCTTTGACCCTCTCAGATATACTTGGTTTGTGTATAAAACAATTTACTTTGACCCTTTCAGGTATATAAATGTTATGTAAAACAATTTACTTTGGCTAAATCAAGTATATTGGACTCTTATGTAAATCAGTTCACTTTGACGCTAACAGGTATGGGGCGACCAACTTGAGAAGGAAGCGGCCCAATTTACTTTGGCTAAATCAAGTATATTGGACTATCATGTAAATCAGTTCACTTTGACGCTAACAGGTATGGGACGACCAACTTGAGAAGGAAGCGGCCCAATTTACTTTGGCTAAATCAAGTATATTGGACTCTCATGTAAATCAGTTCACTTTGACGCTAACAGGTATGGGACGACCAACTTGAGAAGGAAGCGGCCGAGTGGGCCAGAGGGTGCGCGTTCGAGCATCAGATGAAGAAACGAGGGGAGAACCTCGCTTTCGATACAAACAAGAAACCGGAAACGGAACTGATAGAAAGTTCTTTCAAGGCCTGGTTTGATGAGAAGAATATGTACACGTACGGACAGCACAGCTGCGGAGCGAGCTGTCATTACACACAGGTTCATTTTCTTTTTCGGTTTTATGTTTTAAATAAATGTGATTTTTGGATATTTCGTTCAAATTCATAGATTGATAACTTAAAGGCAGTGGACTTACATTAGATGTAATTAAAGTAAAAAGGTTATTGACATGCCGCTCTAATAATTATGGTATAAGGAGGCCGGATAAGATAAAGATACATGAAAATTTTTATATATATCCTGGTTTCAATTATTTGTTTTCGATCAGACTTTACATGTACGTATTTCATTTCTGACACTATCTACCGTTATCTATATGTTTTAATCATTTACTTATCACTTACAGATAAAGAACCTATTGCCATTTATTACTTCAAAGGGTTCTTATTTAAATAAGTTATAACATTCCGTCAAGGGTGACAAAGGGATATACTATTTCCTCGTTGCATAAAACCTTTCGCGGGAATGATATATCCCTCTGTCACCCTTAACGGAATGTTTTAACGAATTTATCTTACCGAATGTCTTAATGTATTATTAAAAAGACAAACAGAAATGAACCACACCTATGACCTGATCACGTGATTGATTTACTCATGTAGCGGGGTATAAGGGATTTATCATCCCTCGGTGACGGTGTATATGGATATTTGTTTAGGGTCACGTGGACCAATCAGAGATCGACATTCTTACATGGTGTAGGATAATTGTCTAAATCAAGACGCTATTTTCTTTATCAACTAGAGTTGACATTGATCAGTAGTTTAATACGGACTCGTTCAATGGACTCTCTGTGGGGTACATTTTGGGTACAACAGGTATCCAGTATAGTTTGATGAATTTTCACTATTTTAGTTGGTATGGTGGGCAACTCGTCGTGTTGGATGTGCGACAGAACAGTGTGGGCATCTCGCGAATTCAGGCGCCAACGACGCTTGGTATATCGTTTGCTTCTATGACCCGAAGTGAGTAAGGATTCATAATCACCCTAAAAAATATGAACAAAATGTTTATGTCAAACATGTCAATAACAAAACTGCCTCTAAATTAAAGCAATAGCAAAGTACATGTATGTTTTTCTTTCCCCAATCTCATTGAAATAAGATGAAAACTATCACTCGTACCTCATAGCGTTTCTGATCTTAATATTTTTCTACTGTGGTCGTGTCAGGTGACATTTGCACTCTAGCCAATCAGTAATGAGGTTAGAAAGCCATTGGCATGCTTTGATATTTTGGTGGGACTACGTAGGTTCTACCTGATTTTAATCAGAGATGAGAATTTTCAGAGCTTGAAATACAAGTTTTTACGTTTCTCATAAGTGAATTGTGAACTCCACGTTTGTTAAAAAAGATTATTGAATCCCTGTAAACCTTCTATAAGCTAGTACATAAGAATATTAGCCACTACTAAAATCAACTTCTTCCTGCATTTAATCCAACAATATTGATTTCATTACGGACATAAAAAATGACGCATAGTTCTTCTACCTGTCTGCCTTTAATTTAACACCTGGTTCAAATTTAGTTCATCACAATGGCTGTGTATTTTAACCGTTATGGTAAGTTTAACTGAATTGAACTAGAAAAACCATGCATTTCTGTAATAGGAATTGTATAAATGTCTTGATTCTAGTTACTCAAAACTTATTATTTTCTTCTTATGCACCTTTTAGTATATTCCCGTATTCTATCCATGGTAGGGGAAGTTTCTACAAGATAACTAAATTTGTCTTCTAAAATATGAATACTTCGTTCAAGGGGAAACATGAATGGCGAAAAACCTTACCTCAAAGGATCGGCATGTTCAAAGTGTCGGGACGATCAGACGTGTGAACAAGGGCTTTGCAAGGGTAAGACAATGATGATGTCCTTCAAAACTCATGAGAAAAAGAAAGGTCATAAAACTAGATCGGAGATATTCCACGCAAGTGCTTAAAGGCACTAGTGCACGCTTTTACGGTTTAAATTGGCTATTTTAAGGTTTAAGAGGACTTATACAATCACTTAAGCTTTCTATCGATGCAATGAAATACTTAAAATTCTTCACAATTGACCTGCAATCAACAATGACAAAATTTAGACAGCCGCTGTCGGCTTGGACATATAACAAATCTAAGGTTAGTTGTGCACAAAACGGATAAATTAAAGACATTTGAAAGCGGCTGAACACTTATTATGTGCAGCTGTTTAATTTACCTAAACTCTGAACTGAGAACAAATAATGGATTATGTTTTATGAAAGCAATGTTGTAAATAAACCGACTTAATAACACAGCTTTAGCATCGCTATTAGATTGACCAAAGCGGCTGCCGTTTCCGCTTTTTTGGTTATAAGCAAAATCTTAATATTTCCGATATCGTAGTTCATGCCGATTTATTGTACCGTAACATTAAATACTTCCGGTCTTTAAAAATCAACCTTACTACCTGAATACGTAAATATTCGTTAAATAACTTACGAGGTAGATTATTTGAGTGAGGTTCTTGAATGATATCGAGAGATATGCAGTATCTGTGCATTCGTTGTGTTAAAGAAATATTGGTGTGCACTAGTGCGTTTAATGTGACTGAAATAGAGTCACAACATGTCTTCAGAAGCCAGCTTTATTGTATACTATAATTTGAAATTTAAAATGATCTGAAAAACAAACTTTTATAAAGAGATTTTTATGGAATGTCCTTATTACAACATAGCAGAGTCAAAATCAGCTGTTTTGGCTGTTTCATGGCGTAGCAAAGTCGATAAGATTTTTAATCCATTAATTTTCAATATTTCATAAATCAAGATATTTAGATAACATTATTTTATTAAATGATTATCCATGATTAATTAATTGATGCCTAACATTCAGACCTAAAACACGAAAAAAGGCCGAAAAAAGCGATTGTCATGCAAATGCCCTGAAACCAGCACCGTGCTATATCAGGGTATTTATGTATATATCGTTCTATGCATCCATTCTAGCATTCTAGAAGTTATATAGCTGTCTGAATAAATACAAAAAAGTGAATGAACAATAGCATTACAATGTAAAGGGAGGAATTCAATCATAATTTGTTTTACATTGGCTTATATAGTCTACGACAAAGGCCCTTATCTTATAATTTACTGCTGTTAGAAGCGGGCCATAATACCCCGTTTTAAAAAATTCCGTTTTGCTACCATTTTCTTCCATACTTATATCGTATGACATATCTAACTGACTTCGGTATTGTAAGAAATAATTATGTGCGCATCGCATAAACGAAGGAACTCCAATCTCACGATAACGGATGCGGACCAAATGCTTTGTATTAAACAAGGTCGCTGAAAGCGCAACTGCCTTTGAATGCAAATTGTCAGGATTCTTTTTTTCTAGGTCGGAAAGAACTCTATTTGAAATTTAAGTTACGTTGGAATAAATGTCTTGAGTAACCTCTGTTGGGATAGAATTTTTCCTGTTTCGATACAATAAATTATCCCCTTATTCACGATGACCCATTTATTCTCTAGCTCAGAAAGTGCTCCACACGCAACAGAGGTAAGATGGGAAGAAATTATTCTGGAAATTATGCGAGTTAGATACATTCAATGCCGATAGGATAAACTTTAGAGCCTCGTTTTGGACTTTGACGGCAATGTGAATTAAATAAAACAAATACACACAGGATAAATTTTTTTCAAGTCCATTCTTTTTAAAGGGGGATCCGACCCATGTGAGGACCTTGACGACAACTGTGACATGTGGGCCAACAGCATGAGTCAGTGCACACAGAACAAAGCCTTCATGGAGACCAAGTGTGCGCGCTCCTGCAAGTTCTGTGAAGGTGAGGCAGGCGGGACCATTTTGATAAATCTTATTCTAGGTGCACCGATGAAATGATAGATACACCCCGAGCGGTGATACTGGGATTCAGTTCTATTTGATATGAATTGCGTTGGATGTGGCTTAATTGGTAGATGTCTCTTCACCTTGTCACGTCATAACGAATGACGTTAAAAGATTGACAGTGTTGCTTCCTAGCTTGATACAGAGTGCACAAGGGCAGAACAGCGGTTTAACTGGCACTGCACCGTGAATTTTCAATGCACATTGTATTACAGACAATGCTCAAAGCGTTACTATATTTTACTATTATACTTATCCTCGATAAGATTTGTATGTGTCATATTGAACTAGTTATGTACTGCATTTACTTTATTTGAAATACAAGAAATGACAAAGTAAGTTCGATACTAAATTAACTTGTTCAACGACTTCAATATCTTATAATATAATGAAAAAAATATCAATATAATAAAAGTTTTATTTATGTTCTACGTTTTTGCTCGCCATAACTCCGTGTCAATGCGCAGTTTTTCTGCAAGTTCTATTTGATTTTATTTCATGTATAAATCTCAATATTAGGTTGTTTGTTTTATCATCAATTTTATTGTACAGAATTCATCACAAGCTTAAACCTAGACGACTGTTTTAAATACAAGCAAATTACCAAGGAGTGTACTGGCGAAGATTTCAAACTAAATAGACAATGGACCATCATGTCAGTGTCTCTTTGGTTTGAAATCTTCGCCAGTACACTCCTTGGTAATTTGCTTGTATTTAAAACAGTCGTCTAGGTTTAAGCTTGTGATGAATTCTGTACAATAAAATTGATGATAAAACAGGTCATAACAAAATATAACGAGTTCAGGTTTACAGCTTTTTACTATGATCAAGGTTAGGTTGCTTAAGTTTTAAATTGAAAACGATTTCTAACAAAAATGTCTCTTTTTCAGGCGGCAAAGGAGATGGGGCAGGTGTGTATATATATGTCTTGGTTTTATTTAAATATGTCATGTTTGTGTTTAAATCTTGAGTGTAGCTTATGTTTTCCGATTGTTACGAATAAATTGATCCTAATTTAACAATAGTCCAATAAAATTAATGTTGCAAAGTGTTTAGATAATGTTACATACTACAGAAAATGTGACGATGATTTTTTTTTACTTTTTACGGTTTTGAAGGTGGCGACAAGGGTAAGTAGAACTTTAATATCAAGTATACTAATAAGTAAAAACAATACTTTTGATAATTGAAATTGAATCGTTTCATTTTGTTCATATTTATGTTTTTTAGGAATAATTTTGGAGATTAACAATATCTTTCGAAGCAAAAAAGATAATTTTTTAGTGAAAATGCTCAAGGTTGCTATAAGTCATTGATATTTTAGTATATTGCTATGTTTTTTATCATGAAAATTTTTTTTCGTTTTACCAACAGGGGGATCTAAAGGCGGTGACAAAGGTATGTTCAATTTGCACTTACAACTCTATCATGTCAAAACATATATATGAATTTTAAATTGTCTTGAAATTCAAACGAAACTGAAATATTAACTAACTAACTGAAGTAAAACATAACTAACATACTGCAGACAGAAAGACAAAATGGGTTAGTACTGTTAAATGGTTTAGTAGTGTTAAATTGGTAAGTAGTGTTAAATAAGATTTGAAAGCATCTTAAATTACACTGAATAAAGATTTATGAAAGATGAAATTCCTGGCCACACATTTTCGTGCAAATTTGATAGAACTATCTACTATAGGAGTATGGCCAACACCAGAACTTTAATTATCTTAATATACTAAGGGAAAAGAGCGCAAGATGAAATTTTTATATTCGATTCTCCATCCCCAGAGGAGGAGGCGTGTGAAGATACGAGCGAGGGTTGTTCACGCTGGGCCAAGTCTAACCAGTGTGAACGAAACCCAGCTTACATGCTGAAGAACTGCAAGAAGTCTTGTAACCAATGCAAAGGTCTGTATACTCAGGCTTATGATAATGTGTACACTTGTATAGAACATAGAACATATGCTGAACAAAATAAATTAGGATAATAGAACTTTGATGATACTGGACAAAACAAATACTTGATATTTATTATTCCATCTGTTAGTAAATTATTGAAAATATCATAGTGAAAATATCAATTTATTAAATCCACATGTTCCTAATAATTTTTGTCAAGTATATGTACATGTATAGTATATGATTACCATTCTCTCCCCACATACCCTCTGTTACAAGTGGAGTGTCAGAAAGAAACATAAATCCCGATATTTTCTAATAACAATTAGTTATTGCAGGTTGAATGTTCGGTCTGTACTTGTAACGTTTGGGAAGATTAAGTTACTTCACTTGTGCGTTTTGCACATAATCTTACAAGACAGATTTCAGTTAGAGATGGAGACTTTTTGTTTTTGGATAAAGATAGGGATGGTACTTGTTGAGCAATCTGTCCTGTAAGATGTTCTCGAATGAACTAAGAAATCTCGTGAAGCAGGAGATATGTTTAGAAACCTCTTTGAAAATTAGTCAGAATGTCCGAAGGATTCTGATTAGTCTATAGGTTTCGTTGTCAATGTATAAAATTTACCCAAATATCTATGATCGTTATCTTCATGTTTATTAATCATATACTATTCTTATTTAAACCATGTCAGTTCCAATGCTTTTATTTTGCTTAAAATTCTAAACAATGACGTCATTTTATCGTAAATTTATATTTTGATTAAGGTGGTTCTACTGGAGGCGACAAAGGTAAGTTTTTTCATGTTAATTAAAGTTGCATGGTTATGGCGGGCGATGTTTCTGTTACTAAACTTGTAGCTTACTTTTTGGCAATGATGTGGGAAAACGTCTTGTTTATACGGAACGAATCCTTTCAATCAATTTCCTCTTGATGGCTTTTATTGTACACTAAATGATATCTATCATTGGAAATACTAATCAGAAATACTTATCAGAAATACTAATCAGAAATACTAATCGACATCCATTAGCAATGAACATTAGTAGAACAATTTTATGAAAGGCCAGAGAATTGTTGTATCTGACATCAAACTATTTGCATTGGTAGAAAATCTTGTACTTTTTCGGACCAATGCCCTTATGGGATTTGACCTATACACCCGAAAAGCCTCAAGTTTTCATTAAAACATTTTAAAAATAATTTTGTTCTAATATTTAGGTGGCTCCAATGGCGGCGAGGAAGGTACGTGCTCGCTTCATATCATTATCAGTACACTCCCTTTAAACCATCATTGCTTTAAACAAGGAGAAAGTTCAGTTAAGAGGGAGCCTAGATTGAAAAGAGTATTTCATATAGATAGGGCATACTCGGGACCGATTTACAGATGGGGGTGCCGATTTACATTGAATGCGCTGAATATGATGTAACTAGGTCTTTCGCCTTCTGTTTTAGGGAAAGTTTGATCTGTGCAACACCTATGACAATTGATATGTGAGGTTTTTAGTCAGAAATATGTAAACAGAATTGCCATTTGAAATTGACATTATATCCATAAATGAACGGGTATATGTAAAAGGTTGCAAGGGTGGGAAGAAGGCAAGAAAAAGACCGAATGTTTGTCAGCAATCACATGCTAAGTAGTTTGTAAACGTAAGTACCAGCAGAAATTCATAACGAACCCACTTTGTTATAATCGACCTAATCAATAGAAAATTCTTGAAAATATTCTATGCATATGTTTGGCCATAGAAAGTTATGGGAGGATAAACAAGTTCGTTGAATAGTTTTTACTCGTTTTACAACTAAAACGTGACATTTTTCGTTTTTCTTCAAATGTTTTTGTGATTTGGTAAAACCCAAACAATCGGATATACTGAGGATACTATACGACCTTCCATTAAAAACTATTTTTATGAAACGAGTTAATGATTAAGTACAAAACGAGCGAAAGCGAATTTGATACCAAATCATTAACGAGTTCAATAAAAATAGTATCATGAATATGATTTTCTGAAACAACCACTACTTCTCGATGAAAAAACACCATTTCTGAAGTTTGACATATTTGACTCCAACAACATACTCTGTGCCTCTTTAACAGGCTCGGAAGAAAAGAAACCAGACAGTGGGGAATGTGAAGACCAGAACAAGTCGTGTAAGAGATGGGCAAACCAGAGAGAATGTGTACGAAACCCCGGCTATATGAAGAGGGTTTGCGCCAAGTCTTGTAACACCTGCAGTGGTAAGAAGCAGAAGTTCTAAAACTCATTTAAATCAGTTGAAAGTACGAGAACGTTCCATCGGACTTCAAAGAGTTTGCAAAAGTATTCAATCAACAATCAGGAAGAAAACAGCTTTTTAAACGCTATCAGTGATTTAGATCAGACTTTTTGTTCTCATGATGGCAATGATCAATTTATGTTATGCACATTTCCAATTGCACGCCCTGTTTAATAAATAATTGTTCATGCTCTTAGCTCAGTAATTTCAACTTATCTATCAATATTTGATGACGATTGTATCTTATCTGACTTCATATTTTTCATATTAAGTCCACGGGTAAAATATGTCTTTGTCATCAAAAATGGTATGACGCTAGGTTTCGTCTATGGCAGTTACGTTCTTAATGTGACAAATATCTCCTTGAAAACAGATAATTTTATATCCTTATTTCACAACTTACAATCAGATTAATACTCAGTGTCTGAAAACATTCTCAAAAACAGTTATCTCATTAAATTATATAAGAAAGGAGCTTCAGAGAAATGGCTCTTCAGATTCGTGCTTTCGTGTTGAGGTAAAACAGCATTAACTACAATGTAGATGTTAGGTAAAACATAGAACATTATTGTGTGCATTCTTTAGTTACATGGGGGCTGTATACCGAAGTGGTTAGCACGTTCGGCTTCGGATCAAAAGGTCCGTGGTTCGAATGTCGCCAAGGGCTCGGTAACTTTGTCTCCAGTAGAGAACTGTTTTAGAGCAGTAATGTTTTGGTGCAATGCTACCACCCATGGTTCGCTACTTCCAGCCAATGCTAGCAGGTTTCACCGCCATCCATAACCACAATGGTGTTGCGGTCTTTCTCCCTGCAATAATACTAGCAGCCGTGATATAAATAAAATACTCCTAAAACCTCATCTCATTCTTTGATTACCATATTCACGCCTTTACATTACAGGCACTTCTTTCGCATCATAATATGCAATGCACACTCTTTTTATATACTCTCTCTAAATTCAATTAAGAAAGAGATCGAGTTTGTCTTCAGTGCTTCAAATATTCCAATATTGATTCCAAGGAATGTCTTTTTATAGCTGCAAAACAATATTTTCACAATAGCACGCATTTTCGGTTTAAATTGGCTAGTTTAAGGCATATGAGGTTATATGCATTCACTTTACCATTCTATCGATTCAATAAATAACATAACATTCTTTACAAATCACCTGTAATCAACATCGAAAAAGTCGGCTTAGAGGTATAAAAACTCTTTGGTCAGCTGTGCACAAAATGGAAAAAATATGGCCAACTGAAAACGGCTGGACTAATTGTGTGCAGCTTTTTAATTTACGAGAATAAATGATGAAATATTGTTTAAACCGATTTCGAAAATATAGAATTACAATTGTTAATGGATTACGACAGCGGCTGCCGTTTTGGCTTTTCTGGCTGATCGCAAAATTTTAATATTTCCGATATCGTAGTTCATGAGGATTTAATGCACCGTTGCATCAAATAATTCCGGTCTTTTAGAATTAATTTATAATCTGTATACGTACCAATTTGATAAATAACTTAGGAGTTAGCTTACCTGAGTGCGTGTCGTTATCAACATCGAGAGCTATGAATTATCTGTGCATTCGTTGTATTTACGACCAATTGGTGTGCACTAGTGCCTTTAAGTACTTTTCCTTCCCCAAATAGAAACGTTTGTCCACTTAACAGTATCATGATAAGGTTTCTTTTAAAAGAGTTCTTGGAATAATTCTTATAATTCTTGAGTAATTCCTCTAAATTTCGATCAACATACTATCAATATATCAACAAATGTTACGAGTATTTCCTGTGCTAATACCTCTATAGATTTCGCGGATTTAAATTTTATGGTATTACTTCTCATTAGTTATTTGGTTTGGATTTATTTGTTAGAATTTTTGTGGTAAGCTAAAAAAAACCTTGAATATTTCTTCTGCAAGTTTAATATGAATTTTAATTTTTTAATGATGTGTTGCTGGTTTATTTATAATTTGATATGAATCATGTGTAACTTCAATATGAATCATGTGTGACTTCAACTCTGTATACAATTCATGTATTAAATAAAATATGAATGTGTAACTAATAAATGTTTTTTTTCTATGTAATAGATTTAAGCTTTATTCAATGAAGTAATTATTACTGACTAATTATCATTAAGACGTTCATATAAAAACCAAACTGTAAATTTTATTTCATTTTGAAAATTTACAACGACGGATATTAAATTCAAACTGTGTCTATGTTTTACACAAAGTGAGGAACATGATCTTTTAGATATTGATTTCAAATTTAATTTTCGGCATTTCTATTGTTATATTTAACTTTATTAACAAATGGTTAGTTAAGGAGAAATTCTAGAAAAAGGCATCACTTATGTAAAAAAAATAATTGTGACACCATAGGTCTGTCAATAATGATAATTAAGAAAAATAACAATGTTGCCTATATATTTTCAACATACAAAGAAAACCTAATGTTTTCTTTTTTCGGAGATTAAATTTTTTTCCCAGCACTTTACATGCAATAAACCTATGAAAAAAATTCAAATTTCATTTTCGAAAGAAGCAAGTAATGAGTCGGAATGTTCTAGATAATACTGAGTGTTACGATGCGAACGGAAATTGTCGTAAATGGACGGAAAGAGGCGAATGCGACCGAAACCCTGGCTGGATGCACGAATATTGTAAACGCTCTTGTGGGCAGTGTGCAGGTGAGGAGCCTTTGTAACGTCATAATTTCCGTGACGTCATCATTTCAAATACATTTCAATTCAGATTTTTAAAAAGGATGAAAATTACATATCTTTGATATTTTCAATGTCGTTAACAAAACAAACATATGCGTTTCTAGGCTTATAATGTTTAGTATCATTTTTGTATTTTATAATATGTATTATATATCAATAGGTCATATAATATATTATATCATACTAGATTTAAAGGTAATATTTAATTATTTAAAAACAGATGAATCTCCAAACAAGAGTATGTACTATTAAAAATATTTCATTTCCACACTCACCCAAACCCTCCTTTCTTTCATTAGGTTACTTGTTTTTTTGGTTATCTCAATCTTAAAGAGCCACTACGTGATTTTCATAACATATTATTTACCTTTGATACGAACCTAAATGTCATATGTGGTGATATAAAATCGAAACATCTGAACTTTCAATGTCCAAAAAATATATATATGACAAATACTGGTTTTCCATGAAAATCTAAACAGCCTTATAATTGCACAGAGGTGTAGATATCACGTCCAATATATATGGATACTAGTTATATAACCTAACAAACACTATCAACTCCTAACTGCCCTCCCGGCTGTTTTGATAAGTCTCCAAAATTACGTTTGACTATTTGACGCGCGCCACTGTCCGGTTTTCGATCAAAATTGCGACAATCTACCTTCATATTTTCATTGGAAAAAAAACCAGCTTTAAAATGTGTCTTTTTGGTAAAAGTCGATACTACGCGATCAAATGACACCATTGATTAAGTTTGGCATATATGACTCTAACAACTCACGGAGTGGCTCTTTAAATTGATAATGATATGGAGCATATGAACGTTGTTGTCCAAAGTTATCATATTAGAGATAACATTGAATGGTTAAATCGCCCCTTTTTAAATTTTCAACATTATCTCAATGTTAACATGAAGTAATTGTTATTTCTCATTCCCGCATTCCTTTCTCCCCCGCATGCCACCAATAGAAGACTGTATAGACAGTCATAATGGTTGTGAGTACTGGGCCAGATTGGGAGAGTGTCGGAACAATCCTCGTTGGATGACGCGCTACTGTCGCAGATCGTGTGGTTCTTGTAATGGTAGGAGACCAATGCAGACGTTATAGAACATCACTGTAGAGTCGTTTGATTGTATCTGTCCGTGATGGTGGTGGTGGCAGTTGTAGTTCAAACCATTAGCCTAAGTCAATCGAGAACAACACTTAAAATTTTGTATGATTTACTCAACTGACGTTTTATACGTATGTGGCGAGCAGCATCTAGGTATGTATCGACCACATGCTGGTCTTGCATTATGGTATCAAACAGCGTTAAAGAGCCGCTCCATGAATTTCATAACATATTATTTACCTTTGATACGAACCTAAATGTCATATCAAAACGTTTTAACTGTTCATGTCCAAAAGACAAATATACATGTATGACAAATACTGGTGTTCCATGAAAATCTAAAAACAGCCTTATAAATGCACAGAGGTGTAGATATTACGTCCAATATACATGGATACTAGTTATATAACCTAACAAACACTACCAACTCCCAACTGCCCTCCTGGCTGTTTAAGATAAGTCTCCAAAATTACGTTTGACTGTTTGACGCGCGCGCGATCATAATTGCGACGTCCTTCCTTCATATTGTCACTGTAAAAAAACGATAAACTTTAAAATGTGTCTTTTTGGTAACAGTCAATACTTCGCGATCAAATGACACCATTGATTAAGGCATATATGATTCCAACAACTCACGGAGTGGCTCTTTAATGTTTACTCTGTGGCGACACCAGATAGATGACCAGTGCGTAGACCGTCCACAGTGTTTACTGTATCTCAGCATATCATTGTTTAACGCAGCATTATGATAGAACAGAGCCACCAAACTTTTGAACAGTATTCTCAAAGCAGATACGTGACAGTTCAACATTCAGTTCTGTCCTTGTTTTGGTAGACATTGTGGGTGTACCATTGAAGAACGGGCAACTGAAGTGTGTGCATCTTATGGTTTTAGTTCCATTTATACTTCATTGGATTGTTCTTCTAAATGTACCAAGTGGTTACATTGCGGACATTTGTTCATATTCAAGACAGCAACTTTTTAGGACAACCCTTATAGACTTTTCAGTTTTTTACCCTGACTGTTTTATTTTGTCTTGCATGCAGAATCTCTATTTTCCGTTAATTTTGCTTTTTAATTTCAATTGTAATGTTTATAACCAACTGTACATAAATGAACTAAGCACGTGCCATGATTTGTTCTTGCTTTGCAATTGAATAATTGTTAGGAGGAATTTGTTGTCATTTACAGGAAAGTTCCTGTTACGTATTTATCTTTCATTTCTTGTCAATGTCGAAAAAAGTAATTATTTTTTTTCATTTATTGAAGCTTAAGTGTTTAATGCCCTAAAAGCTGAAACCTTGTGTACAGGCTTCTTAGCTGCAAGGGATTATAATTTATAGATTTGGTAACCCTGTGACCAGGCCCTAAAAAACTATTTCCATTAAGCTGAAACTTTGTGTACAAATGGGGATTTTAATTTATGGATTTTATTATCCTGAGACCCTTAATATGGGCCAGCGAAGCCACGCCCTTAACACCTATTTTGATCTTCTTTCTCTGGAGCAAGAGGCCAGGGAAAATTAAACCTTTTCTACAGACTCCTTTGCTGATGGGGATTATACTTTTAAACTTTTTTCACTTCTTTTTTTCAAAAGAAAAGGCCTAGAAAACTATCATGTGTAAAGACTTATAAGCTCATGAGGATTTTAATGAATGGTTTTTGGATCCTGTGACATCCATATGGTGGCCTTGTGACCAATTGTATAATAAGCCTGATGAGCGTAAGTGCCAATGGCTGTAATTCTTAGATATTTACTTTAAATTTGTAATTATCTTAAAGACTGGTGTATTATCCCAGGAACCAAAAAGTTATTTGGTGAACATTATTTTGATCTTCACACATTAAAGATGGAAACAACAACGGAAGCAGCAAGGGAAGGAGCAAGGGACGTAGCAAGGGAGGTTCTAAGTGCAAGGATCAACACAGGAACTGTGGTCGATGGGCAGAGCAAGGGTACTGCCAGAAAAGACGCCAGTACATGAAGGGATATTGTCCTCTGTCCTGTGATCTGTGCTAGGTTATATAGCTATGGTAAGGGTACATAAAGAGAATTGAATTTGTTGGTGAGGGTATATGTAAGTAACCGTCCTACATATCTAAATATGGAAAAAGATAAACAAATCTAACGGTAAAGATAAATACATTTATTGGTACTATGAGTTCGGACACATCTATCAAAGAACATCCAGATCAAAGAAATTGTGGTTACGTTTTCCTGAACGATCTTTTGGAATAATAAACAAGTTTTAAAAACATTGCACATCCAAAATAAAGTTAGATCGACTATCTTTAGGGCTCCAATATTATCTTTCAAATTATCAAATGAAGGTGTTATTTATGCGGGGGTTTGGGGGAGCAGATGATGTTGTCGGGCATTCCTTTTAAAGCCTCCATGCTTACAAAGTACAAGTGTCCGAGTGGGACTGGGGACAAAAATTGGTACTTGGGAAGCACTCAACCAATTTATAGGCTTCATTTGACACAATTTCAAATGAATACATTGTTATCTACAACTTAACTGTTACTAGTCAATTGTTTTCCTGTATATAATCGTATAATTGAAATAGATATATGTTATCTACTTGTCCGTTTGTTCTCTTTACAGATCCTGCTGTTTGGCTTGTGACGATGCTTAGAAGGACATCATATACTGTATACTCTTAAAAACGAACATGAAATAAACTGCAATCGAGTTAATATTTTCTTGTTATAATTGAAAAAGGTTTTCAGGGATTTTATCATACTGATACTTTTTTGTTTAATGGTTTTCTTTGTTCAAACAATGATTAAAAATTCACTTAATCAAACTTAATTGAATTTTGTTTGTATCTTGTAAGAGTGTGTAAAGATTATTATTACTACCCTTATTATTTTAGTAAAAATCAGTTTTCATAATTCTAAATATCTTGTAAATACCATCTTGGAGGAAATTTAATCGAGTTTAAATATCATAATCATAATGCAGGGTATTTAAGTGCCCCAGAAAAAAGGTCTAAATCCAAAGTAGTTAAAACATGAAATCATGCCATCAAGCAATTTTTCTAAAGGAATATTGGAAATTCTCTTTATCAAATGTTTAATTTCAGACATCTTCCTGAACACAACATTTCATTTCTTCGCAATGCTCAAAGCATTATCAATATCAGCACACAGATTCCGCGGATTCTCCAAGCCCACGGAGAGACGAACCAGATTGGGCGTGACTCCGACTCTTTCTCTCTCGTCCTCTGTCAGGGAGCTGTGGGTCATCGTGCAGCTAAAGTAAATAATATACATATGACATATACAATTATTGATATCAAAATTGAAAAAATCTTTTAAATTTTTCGTCCTCTTGTCAGGGAGCTGTGGGTCATCGTGCAGCTAAAGTAAATAATATACATATGACATATACAATTGTTGATATCAAAATTGAAAAAATCTTTAAAATTTTTGAAATTCATATAAAGTTTTAAAAATAAATTCGAAAAAATAAGAAATGATCTGAAGTATAAAAATCATTAAAAGTAACATAAATTCATATCAAAATCATTTAAAAAAAAACCAAATTAAGAATGAATTTCTATTTATATATCAAGAAATAATAGGAAATATGAAGTATTGATTTTAATTATTTATAATGTAAAAAAATATTTGAAACGTATAAAATCGATGTAAATGTTCTAGTATTGAAAAGAAATATTTAGAATTCACTGATTTGATTTAGAAAAGTGTGCTCTATTACAAAGATTGCCCAAACAGACTATTCAAAATACTTTACTGGATAGAAACAGTTGGGAACTAAATTTTAAATTATGAATAGAGATTTTTCCCCCATTGACATACTGATGAAATAACTATCATGTTTTAATTTCCATTACCCCATGATAAAATCTATTAACATTTTATAAACAAAAGTCATTAATGATACAAATTAATCAAAAATATACAGTAAAAGACTTGGCAACCAAATATTTTCACATGGTATATCATTGGAGAAAATATCATTTTATTACCCGCAAACCCGGTAAAAGATGCGTGATATTTTATATTTTTTTAAAATCAAAACCATAATGTATTTCCTTCACCAATCCGTTAATCATCCGTAACGAAATGATATGAAATAATATTTATAACAAGATATGATGTTGATAATTGTATACTCCCTTGATATGATTTGTCAGGGAAATTAATGTGAAAACAATACAGGAATATGAACCTGACTTATAGGTATATAAACGGGTGCATATGATCTTCCATTGGTCCACATGACCCTTAACAAATATCCATATACACCGTCACCGAGGGATAGTAAATCCCTTATACCCCGCTACATGAGTAAAGCATGCTTCCACGTCAATCAATCAAATTCACATGATCAGGTCATAGGTGTTGTTCATTTCTGTTTGTCCTTTTAAATAATACATTAAGACATTCAGTAAGATAAATTCATTATAACATTGCGTCAAGATATATATTATTCCCGCTAAAGGTTTTATGCTCCGCTCGTTGCATAATACCATTCGCGGGAATAATATATCCCTATGTCACCCTTGAGGGAATGTTTCAACTTAAAGTGTTGAAGTAACAACATGAGATTCTTTGAGCGAAGACTTACGGAAGCTCAGCGAGACTCTCGTACCCTCCGAGACTAAATCCAAGACTGATTATCTGTCAAACATAGAATCAGTGAACCATGTAGTTATAAAAATTAATATACCCAGTTACAGAGAAAGTTATTACAACGTTACTTTCAAGCCACGTACAGATGATATCAATCTAAAGATAAATATTTTCAATACCACATCATATGTAAGAAATATTGTTTTTTACTACTACAAATCGATGCTTTTATGTTCTAAGGACACCTAATGTTAAAGATATTCGGTTAGGTGCATTAAGAAATCATATTTCACCCAAAAACATAAGTGGATAAATATAATAAGACATTTACATCATAGCACAAATATAAAATATGACCTGAGATATCATTACAAAATACAATGTTATACCAGTAAAGTCAGATATAGAAAAACTGTATTACACTTTGACATGTCTTATTGGGGCAACTAGGTGATCTCACGAAAGAAATCAAAACAATTATCACCAATTCCAAGGCAATCTATTTTAAAACAATAAAATGAAGTCTAAATCAAATATAACAATGTCGGTTAAGTTACCTGAATCCAATTATCCGTAGTCGTAGAAGTAAGAATCAAGTATCAAGTGTAAGTGAAGGCGGCCATTTTAGTGTGGACACCGATTTATTATTGAATGTAGGTAAATGGATCGCCTTTAGAATAGATTATCTTGAAATATATTGTTCCGTTTTCGTGAGACACCTTTTTAAAACTAAAAATACTGCCCCTTTAACTACCTTGAGACTTTTAAGGAACACTTTGGTTTCCTCGGCGGTCCCCCTGACGTAGAAGCTGACCATTCCACCATATCCCCGCAGAAGTTTCTTAGCCAAGGCGTGTTGCGTGTGGGATGGTAAACCTAGAAGAAACATTGAGATTTGTTTAGGTTATTGTTTTCATTGACAATCAATTTGCTGGAGGGTCGAAAACGCTTCCTATATTCTGCTCATACCCACATACATTTGTTTTCAAAGATTGAAATTATATTCACATGTAATTCAAGATAATACAGAACTTATATATTGTTTTGATTTATACAGTCATTTGTATGTGTTTAAATGTAACGATTGTATCTCTAAACATGTATTTATTGTCAGTGAATTTGGATGGAAATATCGGCTGAAAACATATTCTGTGTAATACCTTTTTTTAAGAAAACGAAATAAATATTTGGAAACGAGCGAGCGAAAGCAAATAACTATTAAAGCTTTCACATCCACATTGCAGTTCAATGACGTGGTTAACAATGGCCAACTGAACAACAAGCGAAATTACGCGCTTAAGCTGAATTATTATACACATTATGATGATACTCACAATTTAGACAATATGTTTTTAATACAAACTAATATTTAAAACGAGAAATTTATAAATAATTTTAGATTAAAGATAGAACTTGAATAATATTATTCGAATTGATGAGAGTGTCGAGTTTTCACGAATGAATATTTAATACCTGGGTACAGAACTGTATCAATGTGGGGATGTTTCTCTAGATACTTGGCTACAGCAAGGGCGTTTGCGCAGTGCTCCCTCAGTCTGATGGCCAGGGTGGGGATTCCTCTTTGTACCAAGTAGCAGTCGAACGGGGACGGGACCGCACCTAAGGCTGAGGGAGAATAAACACAGATTAAATGTAAGGATATACTTCGAGTCCAAAAATATTCCCTTTCTATCCGTAACTCTATTACAGAAACGTATTAGACGGAGAAAGGATAAACAATGTCAATTTTGCATTTTTGTAACTTCATTGCAAGTCATAACTTGCGCCAGTACAATCACACTGGTTTTTTTAAGCCTTGCTGTTGAGCACAAGAATTCGGGTTGGAGTGCAGCGCTCTCTTCCTCGGTAAGGTGGCATCCTATATAGGACATCTGAAAAGGAAAGTTCAACCACAATAGCCAAGACGGAAGTACTGCAAGACTTAAAATAGCTAGTGATTGGGAGTGGCGCGAGTTGTGCCTCGCTGGGGAAGTTTACGTGCTGGAAAAACATTCTGTAACAATTCGATTGTTTACACGTATGGTTACTCATTATTGATAATAGATTAAAACGTTCAAATGTTTCAAATGTTTTTCAAGAGTCAACACTGCAACTTACATTGCTGGTAGAAAAATATTTGTTTTGCAAGTTTTTCATCATTTGTGGCCAAAGATCCCATCACTACATCGCTGTGACCTGAAACATGTTAGTATAACATTTTTGTCTGTAATGTGAGATCTTGAATTATGTAAACATGTTACAAAACACGTAGGATGCGAATCTAAAATACTCTTGAATTCAACCCTCAACAAAAACGAGGCTATTAGCAGCCACTGATCGAGTGAACTTGAATATCGGTAAATGATGTAATCGAAATTATTTGAAAATTGAATGAAAAGATAAATTGGAAAATGTTCTCCAAATGTAGATGATAATTAGAACTGACAATAAGCTAATCCGGTAATACCGAACATTAATTCAAAGTTTATAGACTTGTGAAACAATAATCTACTACAGTGATAGTTCATATTTCAGTAATCCTGTGTTTATGTACCGCCTGTATAGTAACGGACTGTTGCACTACCCATGGAAATGCAGAAATGGAAATGGGATATTAGGTACTGATTAAAATTCAGTACTTTCAGAACCTCTTAAACTCGAAAACCGAAGCTCCTATGTTTAATGAAAGGCATGAATACTTAAGAGTTCAAGACGGACATTCATTTTCTTTAAACTATATAGACAGCCTTTAAAGATCGACTGAAATGACCCATGGCAACTTTCGTTAAAATGATTCGAATTCGCTAGTGACTTAAATTTGAATGTTCGATATAGGTCAATAAACAACTTTAATACGGCTTTTTCGATAAACCAGCTAATTAGCGCCAGTGAACAGAACTGAAAAGGCCCGTGGTTACTGAAGCGTGCGTCCTGTCGCGTGACGTGATAGTAGTCGCCCCTACCTACAGCAAATGTCGCTCTTTCAACTACTGTTTAAACATATTAAAAGTCATCCAAACAACTCCAACTTTTGATAAATTGATAGTTAACATACTCTACACATCTTCTTTAAGAAGTAACTATTATTGAATCTAACACGAGTGATTCAATTTGATACGAATACAAATATAAACAATATTTCTCAAATGACGATCTTTCTGCATGTAGGCTGGATTTAATTTGTCACTGCTACTAAAAGGTCAAAACTTACCATTAATGTATTTAGTGAGAGAATGCATTACAATGTCAACTCCAAAGTCGAGAGGCCTCTGCAAGATAAGTTATAGCGATCATTCAGAATTAAAAAGGATCATTCATGTGATAAAGAGGGAATAAATATACTCTATCAATGTCTTGTTTTGTTGTCTCGTCCTCTAATTATAGTATTTTCAAAAAGTATTTGTACAAGTCCTAAGGTTTTCTCTCACAATACAATGGTGACTCGGTGTAAGGTGAAAAGTGCACTAATGTTCCGACTGGTTCCAAGCACAAGCGACCATCCAATGGTGTTCTGAATATAAGGTCTTACAAAAAGGAACAACGATCACTGTCTAAAAGAATATAAGTAAAGAGTGGTAAGTTTACTTACAAATAGGTAAGGTGTAAGGAATGTGTTGTCTACACAGATGAGAGCATCGGGCGCCTTGCGTCTGACCAGGTTCACCACAGCTTGGACATCAATCAGTTTGAGGGTAGGGTTGGTGACGACCTCGAACCAAACCATCTAGTAAGTCAGAAAGTGCATACTAAACATCACTGTATCAGGGACTACGTTGCAGGTGTTAAACTCTGTCACCCAGGGCCTAATGTTCCGATACTCTTCACTAATCACCCTTTGGACACTTCATCAGGACAACTGTCACTGAAATTACCGTCCATAGCTTAATTTACAACTATCGTATTATGAAATGTTATTAAAATAGTGGACAAATGTCGCTTGTTAAATTTGAGATCACATTATCTGCTATGGTACAAACTTTTGGGGGATTCGAAAATACATACTCTGATTAAATCTTCACAATGGTCATTGTTTGTTTCTCCGGTTCGTTTAACCGTTTCATGTAATACTAATCAGGGGATTTAAAGGCAAAATCGCCTGTATAAAATGGTCTGTTATTCATAAGGCTCCTGGCCTCATCTTGGGCATTAAATAACCTCAAAATGTCACCGAGTTCATCTCAAAGTACAATTAAGATAGTAGAGGAGATCTTCGAGTATCATTCAAAATAACTAAGTTATGTTCAGAGTTTTGTATCCACGAATCTCAAACACCCCCCTGATTGTATTTACAGGATGTTTCTCATATCTCTACCGATTGTTTTCTTTAAAAATATTCGTCGGTTCAATATCCGGGAACTGCCAATGGTGCTCTATTAGAAGACATTGGTTTGGTATTCATATGGAAGTGACTCAAAAGCTGTGAAAATAATCAAATGACTGAATGGGTAACATCCTCGCCGTGATAGATATAGGAAATTTGAAGAGGGGAGGATGTGTCACATTGAAAATAGTGTGGATGAGGTGGGGGATGGGGGTGTGGGGTTGGTCTTCCATTCTTGAAGATCACTCTTAAACGTGATACGTGAAAGTAAAGGAGGGGGATCGAAGGTTCCACCGCTACCCCGATTCTGCCACTACCTCGTGCCCAGGTGCAGCAGGGTGTGGTCATAAAAGTGATTACCAAAAAAGGATTGATCCTTATTTCCAAAGTTGTTATCAAATTATCAGGTTCATTTCTTTACATAATCATTAGATGACAAACTACCCATTTACCTTGGGTTTACACTTCAGTCCCTCTTCCAGTTTTTCCATGTCTGTAAAATCTGCAAAGTGTGTCACCATCCCCATCTTAACAGCACAGAACTTGAAGTAACGAAACGTGCCTAACAGATAACAAAAGCATTATTGACAATTCAATACACACTGACAGTGCAAATACGTACATACAAACGAACCTATTAACGACGATTGGTCTGCTGACGACTAGGTTCTGCATGCGTTAACTAGTGTCAGAACACGCGCATTTACGAAACGTGATCAGGTCGTACAGAGAGGCAATGGAATGAAGCTGTGTGTGAAAAATACTTGATCTACAGTTGAGCCATAAAGAACTTACCCCCGTACGTGTCTGCAGCACACAGAATATTGTCCCCTGAGGTCAGCAGATGGGTTGCTGTGGTTGTCGCGCCCAAGCCAGAAGAAAAACAGTAGGCTGTCAAAAAAAACGAAATTAATTCAAGATGTTAGATTTTGTAAATGACACATAATTCTCTTGAGACTTTTCAGAAGAAGTTAGCACACAGTAAAGTTGACTTAAGGTAATGGAATATGTTTACCACGTACCGATATTTTTCTACTAGATAGTTGAACGATTAATGATGGATATCGATTACCTCAAATGCATGCAGGGGCTTTGGAGAGGGGAAGTACTAATTGATTTTAATAGTCAAGCTTTGTATCTATTGTGGATCTTGAGAATTAAAATGTAAAATGCCATAAGACTATTTTGTAAGCTTTTCGAACATAATCAACATAAATACCAGTAAAGTGATCTTATAATTGCAAAATCAAAAGAGAAATTCCCAACTAAATTGAAATTTAATGTACCTATTATTCGAAGTGTCCCTTAAATGAAGAAACTTGATAGAAAATTCGAAAAGGCAGATGTACAATACAAAACAAAAATAAAAAGAGAAGTTCCCAGCATCATTCAAGACATCCTTCAAGACATTAAATTCGATAAATATGCCTATTATTCGAAGTTTCCCTTCAATGAACAAATTTGATAGAAAATACATTAGACCGACGTCAAATACAATACATACAAGGTTTATCATGAGGTAATGATAATTTAACCCTTAAGTGTAAACACAAAGCACAGACGTTTTGGATTTCGTAAGAACGGTTTGATGAAAATTTGGTAAAAATGATGTAGAATGGTAGCCATTCCCATACCTTTTTTTGCTCCTTCTACTGCTGCCAAACATTCTTGAAGACACGACCGACTTGGATTGTTGCTTCTTGAATAGTAAAACTCCTGGAATTTAGATTTAAGAATCATGGACAGTGTCATTTAAAAAAAACTAAGAAATTGAAATTTGCGTTTTGAAATGATAACGTGATAACAGAAAAATCTGTCATCCCTCTTATCTTGAGGTCAGAGTCCCAATATCGATTTTTAGAATTTCTAGAATTTCCAAACAAAACGTTTTTAAGACCGGCAAGTGGAAAACATTGCGTTTTTTTTCAACTTCGGGGGCATTTTAACCGAGTCGATAAGATTGAATAAATAATTGATACTCAACGACCCGCTTTCGGTCTAATGCCATAGAGTTTAGAATACAGGTATGTTCGAATTTGAAAACACCTATAACATTTGAAAATTCTACATTTCACAACCACAGTGTCCATTCAATTAGCGAAGAAACTTTACCAAGTTACCATAACGTTTCCTGATGTTTAACCTTTTGAAAAATACATGTTTCATTCATAGAAAATTTATTTACTTGGGCGACGTTTTCGAGGTCTTCAATAATTGATTTACGTTTACATTTACATTTATCAATTAAATCATAAATCATCAATTCCTTCAAATCGGTGTTTCAATGCAAATGTCGAGACGGTCTGAGTCACTTTCGCCAACTAAAATGGATATTCGTAAGAGACCGTTGGGCATAAAATGGTAAAATTCGGCTACGAAAACGGCTTGGTCCTAATGGGTGAAGCGTGAAACAAGAGATGAAATAAAAAGGGCTTAATTAAGGTTTAAATCTGTAATGACAATTTTTATAGCCACATACAGTATTTGTATTTATTACAGGGACTGTTGATTTTGATCTTCGACCTTAATGCAAAATTTAATTTGTAAATATGAATGCGGATTTGTAATGCTGTATTAATTTACAAAGGCTTTTAATTTGATTTTACAATCAAAATTCATGTTATGATTAGAAATAAACTAATATCGAACTTCCCCGATGGTTCTTTTACATTATGAATTGCAGAAAAGCGGTTTCTATAATAAAGTGAAAAGGAACGTGCAGTTGTGCCTTTAACATTTTTTACGAAAATTATGTTTAGAAACAACTAATATCGAACTTCCCTTTTTACATTGTAAATTGCAGAAATGCAGTTTCTCTAATCTAGTTTAAAGGGATGTATAGTTGTGCCTTTAACATTGAGAAGAAGACATAATTAAAAAATACAGTGTATGAACTTACCGCTCCCCTCTCTGGCTCATCTATCTTAAAGGTGGTTGCTAATGTTATAGGAGGGACTACAGCCTTGTGTGTCCATTTGTCAGGATCGTTGCCCACGTGGATCGCATCCGTCTTGAAGCTCATGTAATCAGCTTCGTCAGCAAAATTCTCCATATTTCAAATCTTCAATTTTACAGCTCTTATTTGGTGTAAGTGTACATACACAATGTGACTCGTTTTGAAGCAGATACTTGATGGTGACTTATGCTAATGAGAGCATATTTGACCTAATTCCTCGGTCGTTGAAGAGGCCAGGGGGAAATGGGAAGATAATATGTACAGGCGTGAGTCTTTGTGTTGTTTGTATGTTAATAGCTTGACCGAGTTTAACTGCAGTAGATGAAAATGATCAGTTCGTTTGTTTGGATTCGAGACTATGTTCGCGGATAAAATATTTTGATGGTGCTGTTGTGACAGGGGTTTGTTTTCGGTTAGGTTTTTAAGTCCACTTCAAAATAATATCTCACTTATAACATAATAAATAATAAATCTTTGTTTTAGCATGATAATTTGATCAAGGCGAAATTGAAAAAAAGACTTATCAAGGATCTTATATGAGCTTACCAGCATGAAAATGTATCGAAATCATTACATAGTTAATGACAAGAAAATATAGATTGGAGAAACTTCAATAAAATATTGTGACTAATCATTAATTGAAAGCAGTAAACGTCGATGTTGGCAAAACATTAATACTCTGTTGAAATACTGGTAACAAAAAATCGAACATGCCCAAACCAAACTACCTTATATCAACGCATTGAAATGATTGTCTATACCACATTGAAGTATGTCACGATGACATTAGGGTTATGTCATGACGACCCTTTATGTCTCTAAACAGTAACACTTTAAAGATAACTAGAATGATGAAGACAAGCAAACTTCATTTCTATTACCAAGTTTTATGCATTGTTATCATAAACTCAACAACTTCATATGACATCAAAAGCAAACAAAATAATAATATTTATTCAGTTGTGCATTAAACAAGATGAGATATGGAAAGTAATCAAGCAAAACTCCCATTTTTCTGTCGCAGCCTTCTACATTGTACATGTCATATGTCGGCTTTTTTATATTTAAAGGGGCAGTAGCACCTCTTATGAAAGATTTATTACTTAAAATTTTCCTTATAAGCATTAGTTAATGACAATTATATATTTTTCAAAAAGTCAAAACACCTCTTTACTCAACCCGATCATTCCAAGTAGCAAAGGAAATGTTGAAGCATCAAGCAAAACCTAATGACGACCATTTTTGTGTGAACACCTTACCTTAGAATCATTTGAGGCAGGGAAATGGATTCGCATACCTTATAGCTCGATCATGTTACCTTCCTTTTTCCTGCTTCTTTTGAATGAAAACAAGATCTCTTGCAATTGGAAACATTTATTTACGTTTTCGAGAAAAATCACTTTATTAATCTAAAAACGTGCTACAGTCCCTTTAAGGGGCGGTTTGAGCTGAATCGTAGACAAAAATATCTCAACTAATGGAAACAACAACAATAGATGGCTGTATATGGCTGTTTTTGATTTACAATCGAAAACAAGGAAATAGCAAGGTTGTGAGTCATTCTCAAAAGGTGCAGGTTTTTCTGTACCTGGATTAAAATCTTTAATAACATGGACAAAAATCATATTTGTTGAAAAAAATTTGATATCTTCTTGAATGTCTACATATATTTAAACCTGTTTTTTGTCTTGATTCAAGAAACATGACCACATCATAAATATTCATGACCATATTTCATAAATAAAACTTTTATCTGCAGCGATCCTAAAATATTGAGCTTTTCCGTATTCATGGTCGAATTTTAAGCAATATTGTGATATGGAAATTAAACTTTTAAACTTGGATACAAGAAAAATGTCTTTCCTGCAACAGAACCATAAAATTGACAAAAAAATAAATGATCCCTCTTAATATGAGAGTAAAACTATCTGTAATGCTCATTATCAACTTCTGGATGAACGTAATGAAGAATGAGTATAGTTAATGTTTTAAAAAAAGCAAGATATCTATGATTGAATAAGGCCGCGAGAAAAGTTATTGCAGGCATTATGTCTTCACAATTGTCATGCAATTGTAAAAAAACAACCCAATATCTATGTCAATTACTTGTGGGTGTTGGGCCAAGCATTGAATCAATAAAGTTGATTACTGTAGCAAGTTGTACTTTGCTCAGTACTGCAGTAGTGGAGCACTGCTCCACTACAGTTGGCTTTAGCACTATTCTTATCACTGTAGCAGTGGACCACAGCACTAAAACAAAGGCGCTTATGGTCAAACCAATGAAGCCAACAATGAAGTGGTTCAAATCAGCATCTATTAAACTTCCTTGGTTTCCTTTCTTGAGCCATGATTAATTCTTCAATGTCTTCAATTACAAAACGTTTTTAAAAATGTGTCTCTCCTGTAACAGTCAATGTTTTTGGGATAACAAATATGCAAAATTATGAAATACACATTTTTTATTGTCCTTTTAGGTTTGGTAATACACGATATACATAAAATGCTTATTGTCAAACCATTTCATTGGTACTGACAAAAATATATCGTTATCCACACAAAAATATACTAGAGAATTGTCCACTCTGCAACACATGTAGGTCTTTCCTGTAGCAAACATAAACTTGCTTCTATTCTTATGTAGGGACATACAAATAACATGTTATGTTTACTATGGTTCTAATATGAACTACATAAACACTTCCCTTCTGTACAGTTAGGTTACACATTTATGTTTTGCTTAAATAGATTTTCATAATAATGCAAAAAATCTTCTTTCCCATAACAATGTTTATCTTTGGAATACCAATGCTGTCTTTCATGTAACGGGACCAAAAAGTAATTGTTTAATAATCTAAAATGTAAATTTTTTTGTCAGATATTACTTGAAAGTAATTAACCGTTCTCTTATAATAATCATCGGTAAATTTTTAGCTGAAAGTAAATTCACAGGATATAAAACGTGTTTAAAAAATGAACAGATCTACATTTTTAATCAAACAAAGTGTAGAAAATATTCATCCCATGAAAAATGATTTAAAATTTCTTTTTTACTTTTGAATAACAAAGTGACTGATAAGATGTATATAACAATACAAAATCTTTACAAATTATGGATTTAAAGAAAAGACACAGGATTTTAGTGTTGTTACAGGAAAGACATTGTGTCTTCGTCCTCATTTGCTTAATTAGTCTTCGTTAAGATATAAGACTTGATTAAGCAGCAAATATATTATCAGACTGCACCAGAAAAAGGTCACTAAATCCAAAGTAGCTAAAAACATGAAATACTACCTTTTCTCAAGTAATTGGAAACCCTTTCTGTCTTTTAACCAAACGTTTTGCTTGAGACGTATTCTTGAACAAAAGATTTCTCCAGGAAAACGTTTAACACAACATTTCATTTCTTCGCAATGCTCAAAGCATTATCAATATCTGCACACAGATTCCGCGGATTCTCCAAGCCCACAGAGAGTCGAACCAGATTGGGCGTGACTCCGATCTTCTCTCTCTCGTCCTCCGTCAGGGAGCTGTGGGTCATCGCGCAGCTAAAGTAAATAATATAGATATGACATATATAACTATTGATATAAAAAATGAAAAAAACATTTAATTTTTAAAAATTTATATATAGTTTTAGAAATTGAATCGTAACATTAAGAAATGATATGAAATATAAAAGACAATAAAATATTCAATAACTAATATTACAATTTAAAAATTTAACAAATATTAAGTATTGATTAAAACTTAATATTGAATATTTTACATCTGTTTCACATGTATAAAATAGATTTGAATATTATAGTATTGAAAAGAAATATTTAGAATTCGTGAGATGTTTTAGAAAAGTCTGCCCACACATAACAAAATGTCATATGCTTTTTTAATTCAAAATACTATACAGGGCAACAATAGTTTAATCTTACGAATAGAGATCTTTTCTTTCAATTGATGAAACAACAACCATTTCTTTATTTCCATTTTATTTCTTATTTAGCGCAGTATGTGAATTAATCCGAGGTTACAAGCATTATTATAATTAATAATTGCCTTGTCATATGCAGATAAAATGTGAATTAAAAAAAAGGGAATAAGAAATATTTTGAATTAATGATTAATACATGTAAATGGTATGGGGTAATTGGAAACTACCGTACAATTTCGAGATATATGGTAATATGAATTCTTGCGAATGATGTAAATAGATTAGAATATCAAGTTACTGTAAAAAATACTTTCATGAACTTTCTGAAATTACAGGTGTGTGATAATTTATCAAAATTTGATAACTACTTCATGAATTATACAAATCCACAGACTGAAGAGTGAAAGATTTTGTCAATGAATTAGTTCACTCCTGGCATACCATTCGTGAAAATACTGGTGTCACGCCATTCGATAAACGATAAGTGATATAACATAGAAAACCTCACCCACAAACATTTAGGTATCTTATCAACCATGCCTTCATTATTGGTAACAAAATGTTGTAAAAGAAAATTATATCAAGATGCTGTTGCTTTTATAGTCTGTCATCCAGACCCTTTGGCAAAATATTAAAGGAGCCTTCATACTAAATATTGAAAAATACATTTTTGGTGAAATCTTTTTTAAAGGGACTATATGTTAGTCTTATTATTTTATACTCACTTGATATGATTTGACCGGAGTGTGACAAAAATATTAATGATGAAAATCTACAGTAATGTGAACTGGATATACATTTTAAACTACATGACGTATAGACGTTTGTATATGCAAATAAGGTTAACCACAAGAGACTAGTTGCGAGAAGACTTACGGGAGCTCGACGAGACTCTCATACCCTCCGAGACTAAATCCGAGACTGATGATCTGTCAAATATAGTTATTAAATTTCATAACGACTAAGTTCAATATTTCCAGTTAAAGATCCACAGGGTAATTCAATGTATCTAATACAATATTAATTTCAAAACACATACAGACCTTATAAATCTAAAGATAAATCTGGTAACCTTATCACATATAAGTAATATTGTTCTTTTATCACTACTATTACAAGTCGATGTATTTATGTTCCAAAGACAAGATAGTCTGTAAGGTGCATTTACGAAATTATGTTGCACACCAAAACAACATGTTCCTTTAGGACATATAAATCAATACACTGATAAAATATGACTTAAGATTTCATAACAAAATACAAAGTCATATCCGTAACGTCAGATTTGGAATTTCAATGTAAGCACTGTGACACGTCTTGTTAGGTTAATATAGCGATCTCACGAAAGAAGAAAAAACAATTGAAAGGCAGTCTTTTTTAAACAATAAAATAAAGTTTAAAGCAAATATTAAATCACCGGATAAGTTAAATGAATCCATTTCCTTATTGCGAATGATGATGTTCACACTTAAATGAGCGCATGCAGTTGCCATTTGATACGTTAAACTTTATTCTACGGCTACGTAGAGTTAAGTTAAATGATGTTTAACTCCATTGAGAAAATATATTTGTCATAAATTAATATTGTATAAGTACACATGAAGAAATAAAAATCATATTGCTGTAGCACGGGGCCAGTTTAAAAAAAAATATTTCTACAAAGTTTCCCCAATAAATATATGGATAACTCAATTATTTTCAGAGGGTCAAACCAATTATCCGTAGTCGTAGAGAGAAGTATCAAGTGTAAAGCAAAGGCGGCCATTTTAGTGTGTAAACCCTTTTAATCATTTAAGGTAGGTAATTGATTACCGAAGCTTATCCGAACATGTTCCGTTCGTTTGAAAACGTTTCCTATCGACTAGAATAGATATTCTTGCAACTGGTGATATTTACAATTTTCGTGAGACCACTTTATTTACCTAAAAGTACTGCCCCTTTAACTACCTTGAGATTTTGAAGAAACACTGTGGTTTCCTCGGCGGTCCCCCTGACGTAGAAACTGACCATTCCACCATATCCCCGCAGAAGTTTCTTAGCCAAGGCGTGTTGCGTGTGGGACGGTAGACCTACAACAAACATTGAGATTTGTTTGGGTTATTCTTTTCATTGTCGAAAACGCCTGTGGGGTTAAAATCCTTCTTCCTATATTATGTTCATACTCACATACATTTGTTTTCAAAGATTGAAATTATATTCGCATGTAACTAAAGATAGACCAGAACTGATATACTGTTTTGATTTATACAGTCTTTTGTACGGGTTTAAATTTAACGACTGCATCTTTAAACATATATTGAATGTCGGTGAATTTGGATAGAAATATAGGGTGAGAATCAAGTCTAAAACAACAAATTTTGTGTAATACCTTTTTGATTAAGCGAGTTAAATATTTGGAAATAAGCGAGCGAAAGCCAGTTGACTATTAAATCTTTCACGTCTAGACTGCAGAATCGATAATTTGTTTAACATTTGCCAACTTAAAAACAAAATGAAAATCGCGCTTGAGCAGTTCAAATGTATACAAATTATGATGCTACTCACAATGTGGAAACGAATGATTAAAAGTGTCAAGTTTTCACGAAGGAAGATTCAATACCTGGGTACAGAACTGTATCAATGTGGGGATGTTTCTCTAGATACTTGGCTACAGCCAGGGCGTTTGTGCAGTGCTCCCTCAGTCTGATGGCCAGGGTGGGGATTCCTCTTTGTACCAAGTAGCAATCGAATGGGGACGGGACCGCACCTAAGGCTGAGGGAGAATAAACACAGATTAAATGTAATGATACATTTCGAGTCCAAAAATATTCCCTTTCTATCCGTAACTGTATAACAGAAACGTTATAGATGAGGAGAGGATAGACAATTTGAATTTTGCATTTTTGTAATTTCATTGCAAGTCATAACTCGCGCCAGTACAATCACACTGGTTTATTTAAGCCTTGCTGTTGAGCACAAGAATTCGGGTTGGGGTGCAGCGCTCTCTTCCTAAGTAAGGTGGCATCCGATATAAGACATCTAAAAAGGACAGTTCAACCGCAATAACCAAGACAGCTGGCACGGAATTACTGCAAGACTTAAAATTCCTTACATTTTTACCAGAAGTAATGACAATAGTTTAAATTCATTGTTATTAAAATTTGTTTCAAGATTCAACAAATTAACTTACAGTACTGGTAAAAAAGTATTTGTTCAGCAAGTTTTTCATCATTTGTGGCCAGAGAACCCATACCTACATCGGTATGACCTGAAACAGATAAATAATCTTAAATGAAACAATATAATAGATTAATGATAAGAATTTAAAACTCTCTTGCATTCATTCCTCAACAAAATAAGAACGAATGAAATTCGTCGAAGGTAGCTTATGAATATTTCGGAATGTCGGCAAATTAATCCTTCTGCAAGTAATTAATCAAATAAAAACATAAATTCGGTCGTGTCCTCAAATATAGGTACGATTTAGATATGTCAATAACCTACTCCGGTATAACCCAATACTGATTTCAAGTGTGTGCAAATATGCTACTAATAATCTATAACAGTCATTTTACATACAGTCTTATCAAAATCGACCGTGTTCCGAGGAATACAAATTTTGAAATATTGACTATAGCGAACTTGTTTCTCTCCACAACGGTTTGAAAGAAACCCTCGAAGCTCGCAAGTTAAAAAATATTACTCAAATGAAGAACTTCCTACACGTAGGCTGGCTTATAATTTGTCACTGCTACTAAAAAGTCAAAACTTACCATTAATGTATTTAGTGAGAGAATGCATAACGATATCGACTCCAAAGTCGAGAGGCCTCTGCAACAAAGAATTAAGGGATCAATGTAGAATTTAGAAGAGACATTTGTACATTAAAAAAACCTCAATCAATCTCTTGTTTAAATTGTTTCAGTGGCATTCTAGAAGTTTGTAGTATAAGGACGACAATTATATATGGATATACAACTTCTCTATTACACAGTGGCGACGTTTCGGTATAGATCCTTATACCGTTATCAATATGCTATAAGGATCTATACCGAAACGTCGCCACTGTGTAATAAAGAAGTTGTATATCCATATATAATTGTCGTCCTTAATCTCTTGTTTGGCTTTCTCGTCCTGAAATTATATTATTTTAAAAAGTTTTCTCTCACAATACAATGATGACACAATGTAAGGTGAAAAGTGCACTAATGCTCTGACTGGTTCCAAGCACAAGCGACCATGCAATGGTGTTCTGAATATAAAGTCTTACAAAAAGGCACAACGATCACTGTCTAAAAGAATATAAGTAATGAGTGGTAAGTTTACTTACAAGTAGGTAAGGTGTAAGGAAGGTGTTGTCTACACAGATGAGAGCATCGGGAGCCTTGCGTCTGACCAGGTCCACTACAGCTTGGACATCAATCAGTTTGAGGGTAGGGTTGGTGACGACCTCGAACCAAACCATCTAGTAAGTCAGAAAGTGCATACTAAACATCACTGTACCAGGGACTACGGTGCAGATCTCAGGCCTTTCTGTGTCTTCAAACAAGCAAAGTTTTGAAAATCTCCTGGTTATATGAATTGGTAAATATCTGGAAGAACCTTTGATGTATCAAACATCTGTCACCCAGGGCCAAATGTTCCGATAATCTTCTCAAATCAGCCTTTGGACACTTCATCAGGAAAATTTGTACTGAAATTACCGTCCTTTGCTTCATAAACAATTATCTGAGGTATTATGAAATGCATGCTAATAATATAGAGGACAAATGTCGCTTGTTAAATTTGAAATCACATTATAAGGCTATGGTACAGACTTTTGGGGATTACAACATACATGTGGTTTATCTCCAGTTCGTTTTACTGTTTGATAAAATAAGAATATGAGACTTCAAAGGCAAAATCACCTGCTTTTAATAAGTCTCCTCGCCTGCATATGGGCATTAAATGATATACAAAATGTGACCACGTTCCATAGAGTATGTTGCAGGAGTCAAATATGTCAAACTTCATAAATTGTGTTATTTTATCGAGAAGTAGTGATTGTTTATGAAAATCAGTATCTTAGTGCTTATTAGTTCATTATAGTGACAAAAAACAGATTACAGTAGTTTTTTTGTGATGGAAAACCGGACAATGGCCCGAGCCAATGACTCAAGTGTAATTTTGGAAACTAATTTAAAGCAAACACAAAGACAAATATTGGCTGACAGTATCTAGTAGGTATAGGTCCTTAACTAATATCCATGTAAATGGACGCAGAATTTCGACTTCCTTACATTTCTATCGCTTGATATTATTCATTCATAATTGAAAACAAGAAATCGCATTATTTTGAAATTTTTGAGATGAAGCATACTCTGTGTCACTTTAAAGTAAAATTGATAATAAAAGAAAAGATTTTTTATAAAATTATAAGGTTCGTCATTCGATGGCACATTACCTATTTACCTGGGGCTTACACTTGAGTCCCTCTTCCAGTTTTCCCATGTCCGTAAAATCCGCAAAGTGTGTCTTCATCCCCATTTTAACAGCACACGACTTGAAAAAACTATATGTGCCTAATAGAAACATCAACGAAAAATTCATTGTAAACAGTCCACGCAAATGTACACACAAAATGAAGACCTTATCAATTACGATCGGCCTGCTAACAACCAGGTTACCTTGCGTTAAATAGTGTCACATAATGCGACTTTGCGGAACGTGGTCAGGCCGTGTAGAAATCATCTTCCTACGCAAAGCTTAACTATTGCCAGTCTCGAACTGTCCAAGTTAACCCTTGCTGCCGACATACGACTTTCCTGTGCTAGCTCTCTAACTCACTGCAAAGGAATTAGATAGTCCAATCAGAAAGCTCCTAGCAAAAGCTAAATCCGGGCACTCGAACAAACATGGATGCGCCCATGTCGCAGTCCGTCGACTGAAAGATTTGTAAAGAGAAAGTGCCGCCTCCAAAGCGATGAACAATATATTCAAGTTCATTTATGGTTATAGTCAGTTTGCGTTATTATTTTACTACAACCCTATAGCGGACAGCGGCCTGTCAAAGAATTTATTCTTAAAATGCTTCGGTAAACTAATCAAAATCGATAAACTTGACCCTGATTTGAAGCACCGACTCGATGCACTACGCCCGGCAAGACTTTATTTCCTGTCATCGTACAATTGTTTTATCTTTTGTGCTTGCAAAAACTTTATTGAATACCCGTTGAACTGAAACATTGATTAAATTTTACATAAATGAACCGATAAAATTTGAACATCTCGCGATGTCATAACACTCGAAATGTAGTAGCCTGTGACCTCGTTGTATCGCGGTAGTAAACGTTACTCTCATAAAACTTTACTTCTTGCAGTCAAAAACCAGGTATGTTGACGTGTACCATTTAAATATCGTGTCGTCAATAAAAAAAAGTAAAACAATGGTTATATTTACTTACTACGTATGTGCCTTGATATAAAAATTATTCTCTCTCCATGAAATGTTTCCCGTTTGGCTTGTACGTGTGTTTGTGAACAGTTGTCATAGGTTATTTATTTACCAAAACCGGTCCTAATAACAACAAAAACATCTTTTCCGTCCATCAATACATTTATAAACTGAATCTTCTTGTTTGAAAGGTTTGCAATGCAAACTTCTTAGTAATCTGATCGATCAGGTCACTTTCTATGGGCGCAGCCATTTTGATTATCACGCAAATGATACGGCGTCACCGATTGGTTAGGGTAAGGGAGGTAACTGGAGATTACTAAAAATCGCCAGAGGGGGCGCTGGTATCAGCACAGGAAAGTCTTATGTCGGCAGCAAGGGTTAACTTGGACAGTTCGATACTGGCAATAGTTAAGCTTTGCGTAGGAAGATGTGTAGAAATGAAATGAAGCTGTGTGTGAAAAAACACTTGAAATACAGTTGCGCCATAAAGAACCTACCCCCGTAGATGTCTGTAGCACACAGAATGGTGTCCCCTGAGGTCAGCAGGAAGGTTGCTGTGGTGGTGGCGCTCACGCCAGAAGAAAAACAGAAGGCTGTCAATGACACCGAAATTAGTTTTATTTTTACGTATTGGTAAATGAGCAATGTTCCTTCTGCGACTTCAAAAAGAGTTTACGTAGATAAAAGTGGACAACAAGTATTAAAATAAAGTTTTTCCGAACCGATAATTGTTCTATTGGATGGCTGAAGATCTCTTGGTGACAATACAAATGCAAGCGAGGGGCTTGGGATGGGGAGTACTTCCCAAAATATTAATAGTAAAGCTTTCTACGTATTGAAGACTTAAAATGTGAAATAGACGCATATGCCATAAGACTATTATGCAAGCGTTTCGAACACACTCAATATTTAAATACCAGTAAGTGAACCTATAATTGTAAAAACAAACGAGATATTTCAAACTGCATATAAGACATTTTACTGTAAATTATTATCAATCGAAGTAAACTTCCAATAAAAAAAAAGAAAATTGAAAATATATAAGGACGCCGTACAATACAAAACAAACAGGGTTTATAATAAGGTAACGATAATTAACACTCAAGTGTACACAAAACGCATAAAAATCAGATCTTTTGCGTTTGGTCAGAACGCTTTGTTGAAATTTTTGTGTAAAGTGTGAGCCAATTACAAACCATTCTTTGCCCCTTCTACTGCTGCAAGACAATCTTGAAGACACGAGCGACTGGGATTACTTCTTCTTGAATACAAAAACTCCTGTAATTCAAATGAAAGAATCAAAGTGGATATCATTTAAAATTATGAGAAATCTTTTTGCGTTTTGAAATGATACCGCGGTAATCGAACGAATTTGTCTCCCTCCTGTCGTGTTGTAAGACTCTCAATATCGAACACGATTTGTAAGATTTAAAATCATAAATTTTCTAGAGAGGCTAGGGGTAAATATTGCTGATTTTCAACTGTAGGGGCATATTTACCTTATCAATAACGTATGAGTAAATAATTGCTACATAACGCTCCACTTTCGGTGTAATTGCTACTGGGTTTAATAGAAAAGGTTTGTTCAATTGGAAAATGCCTTTAAAATTTGAACTTTCTACATTTCAAAACGCAATATTTATTCATTCACCAAAGAAAACATTTCAAAACGCAATATCTATTCATCCACCAAAGAAAACATTTTAAAACGCAATATCTATTCATCCACCAAAGAAAACATTTCAAAACGCAATATCTATTCATCTACCAAAGAAAACTTTTATATATTTTGATAACGAAACAGTACCATCTTGAAAACTAAAATTGACGGTAACGTGTTCATATGTTTAAAAAATCTTTTAGAAAAGTACTTGTTTCATTGTATTTTATTGACGCCGACTTTTTCAGATGACACTTTTTAAGGTTTTCAATAATAAATTTACGGATATTACCCGTTAAAATATAAATAAAAATGTCTGTATATTATACATATATACTTTAACCACTAATTCAATTGTAATAGCTATATTGCACGCATAGACAATTAAGTATAAAAACATAACCTGCTAAATAATGAAGTATAGATATATACAAATCCCTTGACATCCGAGTTATAAAGGTTCTGACGGTCGAAGTGACTTACCCTATGCACAAAATGGTAAAATTCGGCTCCGAAAAGAATGGTCCTAGTTTGATCGTGAGAACCAAATTATTTTATTAAAACTGTAATGACACCCATTTCTTATAGCTACATACAATATCTTGCATTTATAACAGGGACTTTTTATCTACGGAATTCACGCAAAGTTCAAGTTTGTCAATATCGTAGTGCATACGTAACTGTAACGTTATAATCGTTGTTTCGTGTAATGTACTGTCATTATGAATTGCAGAAATGCAGTTTCTATAATCCATTCCATTCTATTAATCATCCATTCCTTGAAATCGGTGTTTCAATGCAAAGGTCGAGTTGGTCTAAGTCACCTTCGCTAACTAAAAGGGATGTTCGTAAGAGACCGTAATGCACAAAATGGTAAAATTCGGCAACGTAAACGGCTTGGTTCTAATGGGTGAAGCGTGAAACAAGAGATGAGATAAAGAGCTTCATTATAAGGTAATGACATTTTTTTATAGCCACATACAGTATGTTGTATTTATTACAGGGACTGCTGATTCTGATCTCCTACTTTAATGCAAAATTTAATTTGTAAATATAAATGCGGATTTGTAACGCTGTATCAATTTATATAAGCTTTTAATTTGATTTTTTAATTGAAATACATGTTATGATAAGAAACAACTAATGTCGAACTTTTCTGATGGTCGTTTTTCATGTGCAGTTGTGCCTTTAACGTATTTGTTTTAACGAAAATGGCAAATATTACATAATTAACAAAGTAAGCAACTTATGAACTTACCGCTACCAATTTCGGCTCATCTATCTTAAAGGTGGTTGCTAATGTTATAGGAGGGACTACAGCCTTGTGTGTCCATTTGTCAGGATCGTTGCCCACGTGGATCGCATCGGTCTTGAAACTCATGTAATCATTTTCGTCAGCAAGATTCTCCATATTTCCAATTTACAGTTTAACAGCTCCTTTTTGTTAATGTGTACAAAGCAAAATGAGAGTCGTTTTGAAGCAGATACCTTAACAGTGAATTATGTAAATGAGATGCAGTTCTTCGGTCGTTCAAGAGGTCAAGGGGTAAATAGAGGATATCATGTACAGACTTGAAGCTCCGTGTGATTTTTATGTTGATAGCTAAACCGAGTTCAACTGTAGTAGATAAAAAATATATAATTCGCTTATTTGGGGTATAATTTAGAAGTAAAAGAGTTGAAAGAGTGGTAACAACAAAACAAACAGGACTTAAACCAAACTAACTGATTTCAACACGTTGAAATGATAGTCTATAACTATATAGGTTGAAATATATCACGTTGACATGAAGGTTAAGTCATAACGACATTTGCTGTCTTTACAAAGTAACTCTTAAATGAAAACTAGAAAAATGGAGACACGCGATTTGCATGTCTATTCCACAGTTTTATATTTTTTATATTGTTATCATAATTCAACAACTTCCTATGACATTGAATTCATAAAAAATATTAATAAGTTTTGACATTTAAACAAACCTTCAAACATGCTGATACAAACATATTGAAAGTAATTAAAAATTCTTTTGTCTGTCGCAGCAACCTTAACATCATACAATATTGTATATATCATATGTGTCGGCATTTTGAAGATTTTTTTTCTTTTTCCTAATACGCAAACGTTTTTGACAATAACCTCTCCTTCCTCAACCCGATTGTCCCAATTTGCAGAGAAAATAATGAAGTACCAAGCAAAACCATTGGCGTCCATTTTTATGTGAACATCTTTGAATCATTTAAGACAGGAAAATGGATTCGCATAGCTTATAGCTCGATCATGGTACGTACGTTTTTCCTGCTTCTTTTGATTGGAAAAGATTGTCTTGTGATTGGTAACATTTATTTACGTTTTCGAGAAATAACTATTTACATTTAAAACCGTGCTGCTGTCCCCTTGAGCAGAATCCTAGACAAAAATACCTCAACTTTTCTGGCTTATTGCAACATTTCGCAGATTTGATCAAACGATTTCATAAAAAAATTGCCAAATTTAGTTGTCGTGAAGAGGCGTAAATGTAAGTATTATTAAAAAATAGTATCCATGGGAGCAAAGAGCAATGTCCTGCAAGTCCGAAATTTGGATTTCTATATTCCCAAAATATTGTGTGAGGCTCCCTGTAGATGATCGAGTGATTCCAGACGGTCCATACTCATTTCAGAGGACTTACATCCATTTCTCATGCAATGCTGCATTCAATTTTTAAGAGTATTGACAGATTGGTATCTCGATCTAATATGGCGGCCAAAACTGTCCTACAAGTGTTCAATCGTATTGAGATCCGGACACATGACTGGTCATTGAATCGTCTCAACCGCTTATTTTCGGAAAAACAGACTCTTAATGATCTGGCATTGACATTCATAAATTTAGATCTTGTGTAAAGAAAATAGTTATTAAAATGAAGGATAACAGCTCTGTCAAGGATCACCTATTGCTTTCCATGGAAATGAATCATTATTGGATACCCTCTAACGAGAAAGGTCTGCTGGATATTGCGAGGATCCGTTGATCCTTTGCCTCCACACACGTTCCAACATTCATTACATGCAACAAAACCGACTCTCGTCAGGAAAAGTGAACCATCTTCCCCGATGTATCGTTCCAAAAAACACGTCGACTACATCAGGCATGTCGTTCTGCTTTATGAACTGGAGATAGTTAAATTCCCTTCTCGTTCCTGTCGCTTTAAGCCGATTCAGGAAAGTCTCACAGGACATGGGTTTCTGTTGTCCCAGCAATGTGCTCGAGTTTAATGATTGATGACCAATAAACCTAAAATTCTCTTTTAATGGGGGCTGCAATGTCTTGGGATATATTTAACTTTATTGATAACCCTGAAAGTTTTTATAAGTTTGGAAATGATGAAATAGTGTTGCGATATCTGACGCCCAATTTGTTTGTGGCACATTTCTTATACCATAACTTTGCGACCGTGTAGCCTGACTCTTTTCGATTTGACATCTCCAGGATGAACTGAATATTTAATTAATATTGACAAATGACATTCTCTCACCACAGAGCGTGAGGTAGCTTCGTCATAAATTCCTAGACAAACCTCTGTTCTAGTTAAGACATTTTCAAGGTCTAGAAATATAGAAAACTGATTTGATGTAAAATTAATTGTCCATTCAATGATGCTGATTCAAAAGTTAAGCAAGACCGAGTAGAGCTTGTATTAAAACTAAGATTATAAGCAATAGTCGGTACTTCTCGAATAAAAGAAACAACTAATATAGTTGGATAGATGCAACTCCCAACATCTCACAGAATGTCCAATACCCATAACCGACTACAGATACCCAGGGAAAATTGTTCAAATGCCCATAACTTTATCAACCCTTGCACATTTCATCAGGAAAATCATTAGACAACTTACACGCCCTTCATTTGAATAACACTTGACCGGTTAGCCTCTAAAACACATATTACAAGACCCTTTAGTCGTTTGTTGAAGAAGTTGTTTTGCAAGTTGTGTGTTCACAGCCAATCACCATGGAAGGTACCTTTCACAATTCAAGTTCCTATGTTCCTGAGCATGTAATGAAAAGAAATCTTTATAAACTCTGCATGCCAAATTGTTTTTTCTATTCTTCCAATATTATGTCTTTTAATAGAGTTATCACTTCATAAGATTCAACGAAGGCTATTTGAGTACAAATTTTCCTGATGAAAGGTCCCTGGGGCTTTATGGAAATGAGCCCGAGTATTAAGCAAAAAGAACAAAAGAAGCTTCAACAACATGTATTTATTGCTTTTCCTGCATATATTATCTTGACTAATTATATATTCACAAAAACCTACTAATTGGTAGCAAGTCAGAAACTTACTTCATGTTTTACATCAAAAACTAAAAACAAATGTTATGATTTCAAATGAATTTTGTTGAGCAACCAACAACATTGTTTCAATAAATATTGTTATATTTGGAATCATACTACCTGAAATAGAACACATTCTTGTTATTTTTTGGGCGAGTTCCTTCAGGGATTCAAACCCACACTTTTAACACCAAGAGCACTGACCATACCAGCAGTTTACCAACTAAACCATTTTGCCTTGATTGCAGATAGTGAAATCCAAAACATAACAAAATTAAATTAGTTCACTATCTGAATTTCAAGTATTTCAAACAAAGTTTTGAATTTAAGATTTGTTTTTCATTGATAACTTATTTATGATATGAACTGGTTTATATACTGAAAATTTTCACCCTTAGGTGTTTTTGGAAGGACCATGTTAAATGACCCGATCCGTTAGGAGGGAATTATTGTCATGTCTTACACAGATGTGAGGTATGTATCAGTTACACACAATCATACAAAATATCAGAGTGACTAATCAATGATATTTACCCCAATCAAAAACACACAACTCAACCTAAAAATACTATCAAAAGGCTTAAAAAATTTTAACACATAAGAATATGATATACCAGTTTTGATCCTTTCAGGCACATTTGATTATAAAACCATTCTAATGCATTATCTTGTCACATACAAACACATGAGTTGTGGACAGCATACTAATGAATGCATTTATGGTGAATTAATATGCAAAAATTGTCATGGTATAGATTCAGAACCTATCTTTAAATGCAAGTCAGGGATATCAAATACCTTTATCATTCATATGACATTTTAATCAAGCTCTAAAATTATTTGATCTCAATTTTATCAAAGGAAAGCAAGACCATAATTTTGCCACAAAGAATCATTTAAAAATCCATATTTAGACATTTTTTATGTTGAACTTGATTAACCTTACATGACATATATATATGTATGTATGTATGTATATGTCTAAGCCTAAGAAGCTTATGTCTCTAAACATTTCATTGTGTAAACTTTGTTCATGAAAAAAGGGGGTCATGAAGCTTTCACTCCCTGCAAACCCCAAAAACTGCTACAGGCAGATAATGCTAGTTACAAGAACTCTTAAAACTATGCTAGTAGACTTTTCACTTTCTAGACAACTAACAAAACAATAAACTCTTACTTCACACCTTAAGATTTCATAATCTCAATGTGCTTTGAAAATTTGGTCTCATATATTGATATCTAGGAACTAGAATTATGACATTACAGAAATTCAAGGTTTTATTCAATCTTTATGCAATCTGTTGTAGCCTATTACATGTATCTTGCTGCATTTATGATCCGAGTATTGTTCCATTGGAGGTCGTGTCATATGACCTTAGAATTCCAGCCAATCAGTGACAAGGCTAGAAAGCCAAGATATAGATTTGATATTATGATGGGTCTTCGATTGTTTGAATTTATGACAGGTGAAAGGGGAGATACTGATCTTTGATCAAAAAGGCAGCGAGATATTGATCACATTCCATCATTCTGAAATGAGATTGATGTTAATTATGCAATACATATCGCAACAATTTGTAAAGACGCGATGAAGTTTTCTAAAGTATTTTTCATAGCAATATGAGAGTTGTTGCTTTCCTGCTTTGCATTCAGCATTATCAGTAAAGAACATTGCTTCAACTTGTGCAAAGAAATTACATTTGAAATGTACCAGGGAACATAAAGAGCTATAATAAACGAGGTATCTTAATGTTATAGATGGAATTTTGATGCTGGCAACAACATAATTCTCATATAAAATGATGAGGATAATGACTTGAGAAAGAATTTCTATATTGTATAACTACTGGAACAGATGGAATGTACAAGCATAGCTGTACAGCACTAATTCATAGATTTAGCAGCTGTCTCCATGAAGTTTGCTAGTCTCACATCCCGATGCGACAGTCCGCTGACATCATGGGTACTCAACGTCACCTGCACCTGTGGATGGGAAGTAAATTTATTATCAATATGGTGAAACATAAGCAGTGACATACAAATCATATGAGACATATGTATATTTCACATTTTCAGCACAATATCCTGTTGTTGCCTGTGATAACTAACATATCATTGAAGCAAACAACTGCAGGTGGCAATATATTGAACAATAGTTATGAAGCTGTTTTCTTTCTTAAAACCCCAATAAACTTATATTCTTCTAAAGAAGTCGAAAACCCAAATGGCACAAATAAACATGTTGATTTTTCTACACACCAAGTTTCAAAGAGCTAGACCTAATGGATTTTTAGTTCTTGCTCGGATTGAAACGGAATAAGCTAGAATGAGTTAAAAACCCAAAATATCACAACTACAAATAAAAAATTCCCATTCAGAAAGTTTGACAAAAAACAAAAACTGAAACTGCATTTCCATGAAAAGCGCCGAAAATAAAAGTAGGAAGAAAAAGAAAAAACAAAAGGCACCACATTATAATTATGATTGTATCACATACCAGGTTTCAATGAGGTAAGCCTTATGGTTTTTGAGTTCTTTAGAGTTTGCTCGGATGGAAAGACAGTCAGACGGAGGGATGGAGGTCATTTTGTTTAACGGGGGATACCTAGTCATTTTATCCAATTCAAATGGCATAAATAATTGCATCGAAAGTGTGCATTATGACTAAGTCAGTCACGTCTCTAAGCTATCAAACTTAAATTCATGGGTATATAGAGAATCTCAACCAATAAAGTGCCTTCTGATATCAAATATATTAACATCAACAAGTGTTGATACATTTGATATCAGAAGACAGGAAGGTGAGATTCTATTTATCATCGAAAATCATTTTTCATTTCGATTCCATGAAAAAGGTATGTTCACTATTCTAAGACTCTAATTGCCATGATCTCATAGAACTGTGACATAATACTGTCAAGTGGACCCAAATGAAACTTGTTGTACGTGTAAAGAATATAAGATTGCAAGGCCAAAAAAAACAAAAACATTTTATGATGTCATAACATTAGGATGTCATTACTTGATGATGCAAGACAATTGTGAGTCATGAACTTGACTGTAACAAGGCATTGTTCAAAATCTACTTTCAAAACAATATCTCCTAAGAAAAATCACTTGATCTTCCACAAGCGATGTCTTCTGTGGAACACAGTTTTGGATGATGAAATTTTAAAACTGACTCCGACCCCTAACCGTAAATCTTTTTAAATTTGTAGAAAGTTGATCCCCGAAATAGGTGAACCCCTCCCCCCTTTCAAAATTGTTTGATCCACCACTGTAAGATGTTGACTGCGAAGGATGTATGATGCTGAAATGGTGTAAAGACATGTGAGGTAGCAAACCTCCACTGACCTTATTGTAGACGTTGAACCACTCAGGATGGTGGTCCATCTTGTCTGCGAGGAGAGCGACTCTCGTCATGAAACCAAAAGCCTGGTAAAAAAAATAGATTCAATCACATTGCAATTTCAAGTGCCAACTGCAAAGAACTCCCTTAAACTGAGGTGATCACATAAAGGATATTTAATAAATTTATTAATCAACTGTCAATTGTAAGACACTTATATTTTATTTCTGGCCTTGACCATAAGATGCGTTGATTGGGCTAATCCAAGACAAACTGGGCTAATAGATTTCTGAGAATGTGCAGACACACAAATGGAGCAAGAGCCAAGCTTTTGGTTCAAAACTTTCATTAGGTAAATTATTTCAACAATCTCAATTATTATAATGATTTTAAGGGAAAATAAACTCTTACAATGTTGCATGTGAGATACAGAGTTTTTTAGATAATGAAATTATCATTAATCAAGTACTTTCACACTGGCCGAGGTAAAGGTCCTCAACCAATTGTAATGACACTTGACTTAGTTTCATGCCAATACAATGGATTGAGGACCTGCAACTCAGTATAAAATACTTAATTAATTACATCATAATTTAAAGTGTCAATAAGGCACAAGTGGCCAATATTTGCTATCTCTCCTGCAAGAGCAAGCGATAAAGTAGTTATTCAAGGCACCGCTGTCAAAAATTACAGTTATCAAAATTTTGAGAAAATACCCTAAAATCAACTTTTGGGGATAGGTTTGGTATCCAAATACCACCTTTAGAAAATAATTTTACATCATGTTAAAGATAGAATGTCCTTTTGACAAAGTGCTGATGTCTCTTATTGCATTGTATGACAAATATGAACCCTTCTATGTTTGTCCTCATTAGTAACAAAACAATGACAATGGCACTTTAAGAATAAACTTTTTAAAGTGAAAAAACAAACTGTTTGTTAAAGGTAATACTGCCAAACATATGATTTATAATGTTATTTTTTGGTCAATTGAAATGTTAACTGTGTTAGCTGTCATATTTGCCTGGTTGAAGTCTTTAAATAGGAATTCCTTGTAAATAGCATCCCTATCCTTGACCATTGTCCAGCCAACCCCCTTCAGTGGGGCAAGCACTCCCTCCTTTTCTTCATCAGTCAGCTTAGCGCGTTTAGCATCGGATGCCTGGTGAGAGAATAGACTTCATGTAAAATTTACATCCTGCACAAAATTCCACATCTCTTGTAGAGGTATAAATAGTGTCAGGCTGAAACGTTAATTTCACTCCCTCCTGGATTCCGCGGAGGAATATTAAAAATTCTGCGGCAGATTTAACTCAATTCTGCACCCAATTTTACCAAATTCTGCATAAGATTCTGCAACTTTAAACACCAAAAAAAGAGCCTGAAATGATAAAATACTGCATTTTAAACACATATTTTACACTTCTTTTAGAGCCGGGCGATATTGAACTCTTTCAAAGGATAAACTTTTGAATGTAACATCTTTAGATGTGAAAAACATACTTTGTAACCAGTAATTTAGTTTGGTTTTGTGTAACCATATATAATTTTGTCCTTAAGCAAACTTTTCCATGTATTTGTTTTTTAAAAAACATTTCAACTTATAAAATGAGTTAATTCTGCGGCAGAAAATGATGAATTCTGCAGGCATTCTGCATTAAAATAACTTTTCCGCGGACCATACCATTTTCTGCATTGGAAGCCTATTTCCGCGATTTTTTCTGCAACCGCGAAATTGCAGAATCCAGGACGGACTGTAATTTGAAAGGACAGTCCTCTTGGGGTATATTGTGGAAATTAAATTCAAGGGAACTTTTGTTATACAAGTAAGTTATTAGTACATGATTGTAACATATTCCAGTCGAAACAGGGTAATGAGGATAACGTTTTGGTTGATTTAGATTTTACAGCTCGATAAATGAGAGCGCCCATTTGGTAAAATAAAACAAGAATGGAAAGTGGAGCCATTCATCAGCGCTACAAGTGTGAAAATCCTTGCAATGGCACATCAAAAAATTCTTGATAAGTCTTATCATAAATCAATTGTTAAGTTGTGGATATTCTATACAAACATATAGTTTATACTTGTAATGTTGTGAAATGCCTTTTTCTCTCAAAGCAATATGGTGGACCGTAGCTGACAGACAAGCCTTTTTAAGCCCAGTCTGATTAAAATCAACTGTGTTCCGAGGAATTAAAGTTACAGAATATTGACTTAACCAAGATTCAAACTCGATATGTCTAGGCTATCCTAGACATATCGAGTTCAAATTTTTGTGAAGTCAATATTTTGTAACTTTTATACTATCCTAGACATCGAGTTCGAATCTTGGTTTAGTCAATATTTTGTAACTTTATTCCTCGGAACATGGTCGATTTAAATCAGACTGCTTTAAGCCTCACATTGTGCAAGGTATAGTTATGATGATAAAGGCATTTTGAGATAAGATATATGATATGATATATGATATTCAAGAACAATACAAACATTGCAATCATTATAAGTGACACTGTTTTATTTGCTTTAAAGAAAAAATGTTAACAATTGACACATTGATTTTGGGCAAAATAGTTTTGTTGCTGTCAACAATACAGATCACAATTGATTAAGACAACATATATTGTCAGATTAATTACAATTCTCGATAAAACAACACATGTATCATCACAACTCTAGTGCAAAATAAGGGTACGTGGCTCCATGGTATTAATGCAGTACCCTCATTAGCCAAGAAGTATCTTCCAAGAGATTTCTGATTGACTTTTAAAGTTCTGGTGCAGTACGCTAAAGAGCAATTACAGAAAAGGAGACCTTGATAATCTAATTGATATTTGAAGGGAACAACTCAAATTAGGGGATAACAATAACCTTAACTGCAACATAAAGAGCCACTCCGTGATTTTCATAACATATTATTTACCTTTGATACGAATCTTAATGTCATATGTGGTGATATAAAATCAAAACATCTTAAATTTTCATGTCCAAAAGTCATATTTATGACAAATACTGGTTTTCCATGAAAATCTAAAAACAGCCTTATAAATGCACAGAGGTGTAGATATAAAGTCCAATATACATGGATACTAGTTATATAACCTAACAAACACTATCAACTCCTAACTGCTATGCTGCCTTTTTACATAAGTCTCCAAAATTACGTTTGACTATTTCACGCACAACACTGTCCGGTTTTCGATCATAATTGCGACCTTCTACCGTCATATTGTCACTGTAAAAAAACATATAAGCTTTAAAATGTGTCTTTTTGGTAACAGTCGATACTTCGCGTTCAAATGACACCATGATTAAGTTTGCCATATGTGACTCCAACAACTCAGGAAGTGGCTATCTAAGCAATTTGTGAGTATTATTAATCCCGTGAGCATTGCATTTTAATATTCATATGGAAATGTTATGTTAAGATCTTCTTACCAGTCACCATAAATGATATCTACTGAAACATTTTGGTCAACATCAAATGAATTTTAAATATTTATATGCATGATAAGGATGATATTAACCTAGTGTCAATGTCAGTAACAAAACAATTTAATACTTTGTTTCAAAATGAAAATGATTTGAGCATATTTCCAAATAAAGGATACACGAGTTGATGGTGTGGAACTAGGACAACTAACCCATAAACAGATGATGTAGATGTTCTACTTTCGAAAACGAAAAAATAAAGCCTATTCAATCTAGACTAGTACTAACTAGGTAATAAATATATCACTGTATAACGGCGTCTGTAAATATATGTGTTTTATGTTAACATAATTACCGATATAATTGTTAAGGTGACCTTGCAATCCAGTTGTCCATTGCCCTATTATGCATTAATGTCATATGCCATGTGGTTTTTCAAAATTACAGACGCGTGAATTGCATAATTCACAAAAGGTGCAAACGTCAGGTGTCGATTATAGGCTAACAATGACAAGTGCATTTTACGTAATATACGCAAGGTCACGACGCCAAAGAAAAGCTTACCATTCTGTTAACGTGGATAAAGAAGCGAGCTTGGCCGATGCGACAGGACTTGTTGAAAAATAACTGTAATCGATTCATTTATTCAGGGCACGCGACATATCTTCTCGAGTAGTCTAAGGGAAGTAACTCTTGTAGCCTTCACAATTTTGTCTTAAACGTCCTCGATCACACCAAAAATTACTTCTAAAAAGAAAAATGTTTGATAATTAAATCTGCGGTTTTTAATTAATATGATCGTACTGTTATTTGAAATAAACAGTCAAATACACTTAATCCGAAGCCAATATATCTATTATATCAAAACAAATAAATACTGACCAAATATAAAATAAAAAAATGATAAAAAAAACACACACAAAAATCCCACACCGTTATAATCTAATATCTTTTAAATGAAACGTTCAACAAAAATCCACAATGAAATGAGTTTTTGAAAAAAATTACCAGCGAATATGGGATATTGTTTTAATAAAACGTAATAATCTTTGGAAATTTTCGTACAGGGTAAACGGCCTTTTTATTTTTATATATTTTTTATTTTTTAGAGAGGTAATAAATTGTGCTATAGGACGAAAAATAATTTACACACTCAATAAATGTTTGAATGTATATTACTATGGCCACAAGGACCATGCAAAACAATATTTGGGTTATGGGTTATGTATGGGTTATGCACAAATGCGCACGAGGTGAAAGTATGATAATTTCTTTATTACCGATTTTCTTCCATCTATGTCACATGGAAATATTCAGAAAACTTCCTGCCTAACTTGAAACGCCAGAATGACGTCATCGGAGACGAAATACGCTGCTAGGCAGAGGTGATAATTGCACATGTGCTCATATTGAAAATACGTCATCATTTACGATTAACCATATGAGTAATAAGTAATTTTGTCATCAGAACAGAACAGAACTTTATTACACTCAGGCCGAGATCCTCGGCATATGAAGTACAAAATGACAGTTATATACATTTTACAAGCGGATAGGTGATTAGCCGGAAGATTTAAAAGTTTGCATTATAATTCTACAAAAGTTACTAAGGTTTTTTAATACCGATATCTTTTTATACATGAATAGTTTCTGAAGTTTAACCATATTTGGTCTTTTCAGAAATTGTGTCGGTATATAGTGAAATATGTACAATTAAAAATATAATGAAACTCATCTCCAACATCTTCCATACAACACAATTTACATTTTCTTTCAGATTTAGATATCCTACTCCATCTTCCTTTTTCAATCGGTAAGTGGTGGCATGAAGTTCGAAACAGGAGTAATGGTATAGCTTTATTTTGGGGCAGGGACATTAAGTAATTTTCAAGTCCAAATTGTGGTTTCAAAAGGGAATATAATAAACCTTTTTTTTAATTTTCCACCTCAGAGCTCCAATTTTGTTTGGCATTATCTGTTAAAATAGAGTGAGCAAATCTTTTGAGCCATGCATTAAATATGACAGGTGACATCAGTAGCAAGCAAGTAATTAAAAAGTCAAGAAAGGTCAGACGAATGCAATCGACCCTGATTCTATTGTTAAGGAGGGAATGAACCATTTGCAATATCGTTTCAGAACAATCGTTTTTGTAAAACAAAAATTCTCGTTCGGAATAAGCCCTACCTGCTTGGATAAAAGATACACCCAAGCGCAACTAGAGAAAGCATTTGGGATGTTAAGGATTAGTTCAAAACGGAGTATATCAATACTTTTACGAATCTAATCACCAGAAAGTATATTTAGCCATCGAACAACGATATCCCACAGAACACAAACACAATAGATGAAGAATTACTCGGTGCTTTCCATTGCTGATAGACAAATCACGAAGCTACAGGATTTTGACGTGTGAGGTAGAATAGACAGTAGCCTAGAAGTAGAGAATCTTAGATGAGACTGAAGTTTACTAATATCCATAGATCAATAGAGAAATAACCACAAAAGGATGTGGATTAAGCCAAACTTGCCGAAAGTTAATTTGTGGTTACGAACGCTCATGTATTACACAATACTAGACGCAAAATGAGTCTTTATATAAAAGTATTGTGAAAAGCTTATTGAATCGACAAGATTGTATTTGTTCTTATGTAAATTTTGTTCATTTAAAGGGGAACAATAACCCTAGCCTTTCAGACCTAATTGACCAGCAGTTACGTAATTGCCATAGCCGGGGAAAGAGGTCACATGACACAGACTGGGCGCCGGCCAAGCGAGCAATCGAAACACCTCGGCCTTCTCCGTTACTCTCCGTTACACTCATTGTGACAGGGGAATCCTCTTTATGACATGCGATCGTTGATTGACTGATTCATTTTCGTTCCTCTGTTTATAAACAATGTCGTGTGACATGATGCCTGAATTCCAAATTCCAAATTGATTTTATTTTTTACCACTTTAAAACTTTTATTAACTTTATTTGGGTGTCTATGACCTATTCTAAATCTTATTCCCTCATTCATTGCAAATAACTAAGGCATAGGCCCCACGTCGGCGACATCGCCCAATGGTGGAAGCAGACGTTAAACCTTGACCCAACAACAACTCGATGACTGCAGTCCAAAATGGCAAGCTTTTCTACTATCACATGTCGCTGTAAGAACACCTGCAATCGGTCGACTAAAAGGGGAGCATGTGTTTGGCGTACAACCGTATATTGCCTTTTGTCGATAATTATTGAAAATAAGTAAAGATCATAATTTTGGTATTTAAGTGATGAATGCAATTATTTCGACATGACTTGAACTTTATGCAGGACACATGGTACATGATTACAAAAAGGAAAAATGATTAGCAAACAGGCAGCAAATGCCTATATAAATGCTTCTCCTGAAACAAACATGAAACGATTGAGATATTAAATCTATTGGTGGAAATATATATTTGCAATTATTCTTACAAAACTCAAATTCATATTAAGCATTGTCTACCTTTATACATGGTATATTGGTTAGTAATTAAGCGACATAAACAATTTTGAAGCATACTCTGCGTCATTTTAAAATTGTCTCACTAGTTATGAATAAATATTTTAATTCTTTTATTTCAGTAAGGTGCCTAATTACGCCCACATACAATCATATACAAATAAAACAGAATTAGGGAGAAAGTGAATTGACAATGAAAACTGAAAACATGGGAGTAGAGCGAGATTACAGTGACTGTTTAGACCAGACTTTCCAAGTACTATATAACTTCCTTGAAGTGTTATAAACAACGTATGTGATCGATCTCTTACATAATATCCTTATTATCATTTCCTGCTGTGTTTTATTGCTCTATGCCTGGCTGGCTGGTTGATAAATTAGATAACATCATTGTTGATTTTAGCTTTACCGTTCATGCATTGTATAATGTCTGAGAGACTAGGTGGAATAAGATATATCTATAACAAAATGTAAATTATGCGATTTTCTTTATGTTCAAGATGAATCCAACTATATTTCATATTTTTCACTATCTTTTAAATGTCAAAAGCATGTGTTCATTTACTGTGAATTGGCGAAACAAATCAAAACAAAGTAACTATTTGTCAATCCGGGATTAGGACGAAATAATTTTTATTGTCTTTTACTAAAGTGAATCTATCATCTGTAATTTCTAAGATTGTTGGTGCCTTTTTCTCTGTAAGACTGGTAAATACATGTACTTTAACAATTACTGTCAGGTTTGTATACATCATTTTTCAAGTCATTCTTATTCTTATCCATTCGTAATTAGAAATTCCATATCGGAACTATCGGGACGCATGAACCCCTTGTCGATGACTATGAAATAATGAAAATATTTAATCAATTTTCGATTGTATCATCATGAGATTATACCTTAAAATTTTACTGATGAATAGTCAACTCAAATGCGATTTTTACAGTGTTATAAGACATACTAAACCGGACCCAAAATAACAGTTTAAAACACCCTATCATCAATGTAACCCTTTTAGTTAAACTTTATAACTAGTGACCAGTATATCCTTCATATATTCATTTTTTTTTATAATCATCAGTGATATTTTCAAATTATGACAAATGTGTCTTAAATTTCTGAAAAATGACTGTGTCTTTGTTGTCAACTTGGTGTTCAATTATGCTTTTAAAAAGTTGGATAATTATATGAGAATTGTATCAATATTAAAAGTGCATTTATTTTACAGTTGTTTAATCAAGGTTAAATTTACTGCCAAATATAAAAAAACAAACCTCAAACTCCTATCTGCCATGGATAAGAAATTTCAAATAGTTAGGAATTGAGCAATAGTGACGAAAATAAAAAAATATCCACACAAGTCAAAACCTTACTTTAAAAAATATCGAAAGAAATATTGTGAAGTTTGTAGTGTCCAAGCTTACAAGTAAAATGTAAACAACTGCATACCAGAGTACCAGAATTTTTTTTTTAATTTTGTAAAAGGTGAGGGAAATCTAAAAAAAACTAAAAAAGATTTCACTTTACAAAGATTTATAATTTTTTTCTCATATCTCATATGGCAGTTCAGTTGTAGAACGATTTGTTTACAACGACATTCTCACACACGTATCCGGTTGGGTAATTCGCGCCAGTATAGGGTGCAGCGCAGTAAAAACACCGCTGAGTAGAGGGCGCGCTGATTGAGATTTACGACTCTCGCGGGGCCTCGCTAATAAAACACTGGAAGTTAAAAATTAAGGTTGCAGACCCCCTTAAGTTATTATGTAAAGTCACACTAAAGCTAATATGTATAACGAAGTTTGCATTATGGAGAAATGACAGATTCGCGGTAACCATCTCTAAATAGCGGAATTGTGTATTCAAAGTAAACTAAAAACGGATAACAACTTCCGACATATATAGGCTACCGTACTTTCCCACGAAATGAATATTTATATACTTGGTCGCAATTTCGCGGTAAACTAGCTTCCGTCTTAACCGGAAGTACTATATGACAAAGATACACCGATGAATCGTCTGTCCTGAATGTAGGTCCAAAATATAAAAGTACACTTCATTGAAAGAAAATAAGATAACAATGTGTTAGTTAACATGCTTTGCGTATTAAGTGATCTGTGTAAGAGTTATAGTAAACTGTCATGTAGACCATACGATAGGACAAAAAATTAAAGGATTCTTCTTAAGTCTAGAAAATATTTGCAGGTCTAGTTGCCTCAGGACTGACATGAAGTATGGTTCAGGATTCCTTTTTATATCATTTCATACAACTTGTTAAAAAATGAAATTACGGTCACAAAGTCTATATGTAAGTTGAGTGTTATGATGAGAAGCTCAACTATACACAAATTCATCAAACTTTCCGCCCGTGCTCTGCAACCAATATAAACAGTGGCTAACGCGTTCGGATTCAAATCAAAAGGTCCGGGTTTCGAGTCCCGCCAGAGGAACAAAATGTTCTAAATTCAGTAAGCTTTGGCGCAAAACGACACTGAATGTCAGCGCAGTACCACCCATGGTTCGCTAGTTCCAGCCTATGCTCGCGGGATTCACCGCAATACATAGCCACAATGGTGTTGCGGGCTTTCTCCTTGTAACAATACTAGCAGTCGTGATATAAGTGAAATACTATCGAAAGCGGGGTTAAACACCACCATACTCAAACAATTTCGGACTCGGAAGCGTTCAGTTTGTTTGTAACTTTTGGTAATTCATGATATATTATTGTTTTCTCTGAGGACTCGCCATGGTCTCGAACGATAACATGAATTGTGAAATTTGTGTATGCGATATTTACAGTTGATCATCACAAAACTGTATCATGGGTGCAGCGACTTGTCAAGTGACTCAAGGTCGAGGTGTTTACTAGACAATGACGTAAGTCGTTCGGTTGTCGTAAAACATTTTTAAGTGCGAAATATACTTTCTTCGGGTGTTTTTAAACCAGTATACGAGCAAATAATCACAAGGAAAAGTATAATATGGAATACATTGTTCATTTGGAGTTGATTATTATCGATGACGTTAATGGATGACGTCTTTTTGGACATGCGCAGACGTAATAACTTGTGCCTAGACTATACCCTTAAAGGAGCAGTCCAGCATATTTTTAAAAAATAACTTAAAACTTCGTAATTTAGGTTCTTAATTATGATTTGAAACCATTTGGTAAGATATATTTTTAAAGATTTCAAACAGTCATTAGTGAAAAATGTCAAAAATATGCCGCACTGCTCCTTTAACTCTAAATCAATTTTCGAGGTAGGTAGAAATCTCTTCATAAAATTATTTACGTCAACGGAATGGAACAATTGTCCTCAGAGCCAAATTCACTTAATGAAGAGACTAATGTTCTTATTCGCGGCGATTAAACCAAATACTGCATGTCTGTGTCTTCAATAATGCTACTGAGTCAGTAACTGTCGACAACTAGGTGGATATTGCTGCTACACTGAAAAATCGAAACTGAAAATTAGCTGTTTTACAAGGGTAACTGATTACGGATTTTAAATGATAAATTGTGCAATAACCAAAATGGGTTTTGGTTTTTCCTGCGTAAGACTTGTATTAACTTATGACAAACCATTTGATATGGATATGATATTTATGGATTGAATATCATTAATTCATTTCACGATAGTCATTAGAAAAACCCCAATATGTGTTAAAACAGTTTTTCCCAATTTGTATGTCATACCCTCGATTTCAAAATTAGTAAAAATGTATATATGTAGCATAATTTATTATCTTATCATATAAGCAAATATGCATTTTGTATTGGTTTTACCGGTAGAATGCCAGGAAGATCAGCATCTTAAAATGAAAAGATCGGAAAAACCTCTTTCGTTTTCCTTCAATTTTGACAACTTTAGATTAAGGGGAAATCATTATAGTGATCAGTGTTAAAGTCAAGTTGACAGTCACGTGATTACTATGAAAAACAACCATACCAAATCGAAGCACATGATTCATTAATTCAATATGACACACAAATGATATACATTAGGACATAACATTCTTATCGGCTTAGTAATACACCACTAATGTTATGTAAGCCTGTCGCCCACGCAAGTTTATGGTTAATAGTTCTCAGGTGCAATATCCAGAACCACGAATAAGGACAGGCGTTATTTAGAGCAAATTTTACTACAATAAAGAGGAAATTTTATGAATTTGGTTCATCATTAAGGTAGCAGTATTCACAGGTCTAAACGCGATACAGGTAAGCAGGTATTATTATTATTATTATTATTATTGATTAATCTAGGTAACTTTGGGGAGGGGGTCAATGATACCAAAATAGAGATTACAGCGCATATTTAAGCCCCTGCTCACAAAGTAGTGATTATCAATACACCCCCCCCCCCCCCCTCCAATCTTTGAAAGATGAAACTTATGGGAATACTTTGCTTCCTGTTTGGAAAATTGGACAATATTCTCTCAATAAATTGATTACATAAAATAAAGATTACATAAATTACAGATATAATAAATATTTCGCATTTTTGTTACATAGTGCAAAAGCATACATAACAAACTTGCAGACTCGGTCGATACCCCGATAGATAGAACTCTCTCTTTAAAGTTAGCATGCGTACAAGAAATTGATCTACCGTCTACAACAGTCCACTAAAGATAAAAGTCCATTCTCCTTTCTCAAAGCCCTAAACTCAACGGCAAGATAACGACATCGTCACGTCAGAGCAAAAAAACCAAAAAACTGCTACCAAATACAGGTGATTTTGAATATGATTAATAAACCTTTTCTTTCTACATAGTAATACTCAAATTTACTCATCAGGGTAATGACTATTAAATCTTTACACCTATTCAAACACACTAGGGGTGCTGAAATCGCTGTTTGAAAATGTTTTTTTTTCAAAGAAATGTTTGGGATAAAAGTTAGTTATAAATATTAAGTGAAGAGAAGATATTGTTGACATAATACACGTTCTTTGGCTTTAATTCGTGGACACATCTTAGACGTACGACGTCCTAAAACACAACAAAAGTCCAATTTAACTCTCCTATCTCGCCTAGTTAAGAAGATTTCAAAACGACAATTTTCTTAAATCGTACTTTTTTAGAAACATAACCCAATAATGTTTTAAAGTTTATAAAATATGATGGATGGCTTCTGAAGAAATTTACTATATGTAAGTTGCATTTACCTCTCGTGGATTAAACTAGGCAGACTTGAAGATTACAAGCTGTTACAAGGAATTAGGATAATATCAATCAATCAATCAATCAATCAAATACAAATATATCAAACAATTTACACGCGTCTTTTGCACTTAACATCAACTGTATGGTATGAAAGTACTGTATTTAGAAATACCTTTCAATTCTTTGGTGAAGTTTGGGCACAAATTTTACAAAACTGATGGCTGATTGCACAACTAACTTTGACTGCATCCAATCAGCGTTCTACATTTCGTGCCCGAGAAACCTTCGTATTAAGACTGGGGTTGTATAGGAATATATGACGGAGCTACCTCTGTTGGGAGATATTGCACAATACCCTGTCACCTATCAATTTGAATGGGAAGGTTATGATTTGAAATGCGGAATCTAAGGATAGGTATATATAATATCAATATATATATATATATATACACAATATTTGAAAAAGAGTTCACAAGTATACAGTATTATATATTCAAAAACAAAAAATGACACATAGCCATCATTACTCCAACATGTTTCATTGATATCTTCAGGGAGTCTTACAAAAACTTACTACTCCAACATGTTTCATTGATATCTTCAGGGAGTCTTACAAAAACAGTAAGTTTTTGTAAGACTCCCTGAAGATATCAATGAAACATGTTGGAGTAATGATGGCTATGTGTCATTTTTTGTCTTTGAATATATATATATATATATATATATATATATATTATTGATATTATATATATATATATATATATATATATATATATATATATATATAATATCATTCATAACGTGGAGATCATAGAAAGTAACAAGGAGACTCCTAAGGATACCTGAAAAGACAACCTCCAAGTCAGGGCGCCTTCCCTTCGATTACCTCTACGGTAATATATTAGTGACGTCACGGAGCGGATACTCGCTGTCTGGATACATTAATTTGATATATCATACAACTAACATTCTTTCAAAACATACAAATACGCCATTGAACATCAAATAAACGTAGAGCATCAAATTCTTAATTACAATGGGAAATGGTTGCTCAAATGGATTTCTTCTACGGTTCAATTGTAAATGGCATTAATTGTTTCAAAAGAGCCTAACCGGACTAAAATGCAGAAAACTTTGATTTTACACAATACATCATGTTTCCTTTACCTTCTTGATTTGCGTTCCTTTTTGGTGTGCAGTATATATGACAAGTATCAATTTTCTATGAAAATACATTGGTATTTGTCAAAGTCGAAATCACAATACCCTTTGCATGAATAGCACTAACATCACGCTTCAAACACATCTAACTCAAACCTTATCTCCTATCCGATTGAGATAAGTTTTCAAAATTACGTTTGACTAACTGACGCGCGACAACACCTTAATTTATATCGTCACTAAAAGGCCAACTTTAGCGTTACACAGCGGATATGACATACCCAGTTTTCCCCACTTCGTTCGCATATCGAGAAAACTGGGTTTATTATTTCGTTAAAGTTTGTCTTTGGGTCACTGAACACAACCAAAAATATTAAAAGGATACTTAAAGGCACTAGTGCACGCTTTTACGGTTTAAATTGGCTATTTTAAGGTTTACGAGGACTTATGCATTCACTTAAACTTTCTATCGATGCAATGAAATACTAAACATTCTTTACAATTTACCTACAATCAACAATGAAAAAGTTAAGACAGCCGCTGTCGGCTTGGATATATAAATATCTATGGTTAGCTGTGCACAAAACGGATAAATTATTGACAGTTGGAAACGGCTGAACTAGTACTGTGTGCAGCTATTAAATTTTCCTAATCTGAACTGAGAACAAATCATGAAATATGAAAGCAATGTTGTGAATTAACCGATTTAATAACACAGTATTAGCATTGTTATTAGATTGACCATAGCGGCTGCCGTTTCCGCTTTTCTGGTTATGAGCAAAATCTTAATATTTCCGATATCGTAGTTCATGCGGATTTAATGTAACGTAACATTAAATACTTCCGGCCTTTAAAAATCCACTTTACTACCTGAATACCCAAATATTTGTTAAATAATTTACGAGGTAGATTACTTGAGTGAGGATAGTGAGTAATATCGAGAGATATGCAGTATCTGTGCATTCGTTGTGTTAACGAAATATTGACGTGCACTAGTGCCTTTAAGCAACAGTAGGTACTTCTCGATCAAATGACACCTTTCATAAAGTTTGAAATATCCAACAACACAACGAGTTTCTCTTTGAAAGGCATAAGCAATCATAACTGTGAATATGATTTATAACATGACGTATTGATTCTGAGTTAATGTAATTTGGAATATGTTTATTGAAAGTATACGTTAGAATAATATTACTTTGGAATAATTGTATATTTGTAATAATTTGTATAAAATGTTTGCTTAGCCTCATTATGTATCTGTCGGAATATCAATGAATCTAAAAAAATATTTGAATGTACTACCTGAAAAAACACTCAGTACACATTTGATACACAGAATTTCAGCAAAACAGTGTCTAATGCGAAGATGCAATATGGCCCAGTGCATAGCTCAGTTGACCAGTGAATTTCAGCAACTTGGGGCGCATCTCTCCGAATGGGTGGGTTTACTGCGTCATTGGTGGATAAACTGAGAGTTTGAAGGGGGATTGACTGCCCCACGCTGATAAACAAGGTAACAAATTCGTGGTGTCTACATGGGCAAGTCACTGCGCTAAAAATGTGACTCTGTTCACACAGCAGGAAATGGGTACCTCGCAAAGCCGTGGGTTGGTGGTGACTTAGACTAAAATTTAGTGTATGAAAATTTTTAATAATTTATCGTTCCATAATCATTTTTTTGTGCTCCTAATTTCATATGTGTATTCAGTCAATCTAGACTTGCTGAATGTGGACGTAGACTGTATAAAAGGCTCCTTTTTATACACAGTCATGAAGCTGGACTAGTGGTGACTTTCCAGTGACCAATTTGTCAACTTGGTTAAACCAGGTTAATGGTGCATTGAACGCTTTGAGTCCAGATAGTGCAGATAGTGAAATAGCTATCCGTTATTATCATTAGTATAACAAAATAATAAATATGAATAAGGCAATGAAATTAAACTAATACCTACAAGTGTACCTTTTGTTATATTTATTCATAACCCCATTATTCTTGATTATCCATCATTCCTACCCCATGCATAGAAGTCAAAGTTGTTTATTTTACCCAAGAGGAAAACTCTGACGTTGATTATTAAACACAAATGACCAAAAATCATTGGTAATAATTTGAAAAAAGTATGTATACTTTGTTTATTGATTTCTTATGAGTACTAAATTGAAAATATAGATTTTGGAAAAAGTCGATGTGTTTTTGATATGTTCAATTTCATGCAAGAGTGGACTTTAACTGGAGTGATTAAGAGCATATAATTGAATGTTTTGCAACATCCTGCCAGTATCCCGACAACATAAGGGAATAAACAAACTTGGTACTTATTTGTGATAGGATAAAAAAGCAAAACGCAATTAAAGCGTACATTGAATTAACGATTTGACATTATTTAGGTCTAGCTGAAGTTGAAATACAATAATACATGTACATAATGATATAATGGTTTTGATGAATTGAATTGTTACAAAATTACAGGTCCCATCGACCTTTGATTGAAACTATTAACATATAATTCATCATATAAACAATACACGTGTTGTTATGTGACCAGATGTTGCCAATGAACAAACTGAATACAAATCCTTGGATTTTCCGACAATGTTCCTGCTGATAGTGATCTCGCAATTCTAAACACTACTTTCTATCATTTAAAATGAAAATATTAAGCAATTGACATTTCTGTTCATGTTAACTTGATATTACATACACTTGAATCATCTTCCCACGCATAGTCTATTCTTACGCCAGCCCCAATGACTTGCTAAGATAGGCCTTGCCGCGTTTCCCGTACTTTGCGTTGCTTATCGTCAAGACTGCTACGACGGATCGCGATAGTCCAATGAGAAATCATATGAGAATTGCAACCTTTTACCGAAAAGGGCGCTACATTCAAAACAGCAGTTTTCACTGGTTTAAATTAGCCAGTGACAGGGATTGGTGCAATTAAAGCCATGCAGTAGAATATGCACTTGATAAATAGTTAAGATGAGCATTGCTTCTCCGACATATAGTTCACGTTCGGCGATGCATAATAGATGTAAAAAACCACCGGTGTGTCCTTTGCGCGACGTCACTTTGCACGTAGAGAAAACTGGTTATTTCAAAAACCGTTGCGCAAGGCTAAACTAGGTCTCTGCCCTAAGTCTTAGTCTCACTGCCCCCCCCCCCCCCCCCCCCCCCCCCCCCCTCCTCCGCAGTAAAATGTTATCTTGTCTGGGATAGACATAATGTCTTTCAGACTCGTGTCACAATAATTTAAAAAAAGATTTGTTCGACGTTCGGAGTTGAGTAACGAGACAGCAACCGATATTCATACGTAGTTTATAATCGACCCCATAGTAAGTGCATAGACCAACAGTTCGATTTAGTTACGCCCCTCTCGCTTAAAACCAGTTATACAATGTCTAATTATTCCTTTCCTTACTGAAGAAAGTATCTACTGACATGAATCAGTTTAATTGTTTATGACACGTAGACAGGTAACCAAGGACAACTTGTAAACGATGTAGTCTATGATTAGCAGCAAACAATATCATCAACTTACATGTGCAGTTATTTCTCTGTCAGAGGTAATTAAGCTTATTCTTAAGTCCAGCTCATCGTTGCTGCAAGTGCATTTACTCGGTGCCATGTACTGTACTTTCTACTGATAGTGACAACAACAACAATAATAATGATTATAATAATATGATAAAATTATGATTATTACCACCATCTCCACTTATACTACTACTATAACTACTTCAAATACTACTTCTTCTTCTACTACTACCCTTACTACTTCTTCCTCCACTACTACTACCCTTACTACGTCTTCCTCCACTACTACTACCCTTACTACGTCTTCCTCCACTACTACTACTACCCTTACTACGTCTTCCTCCACTACTACTACCCTTACTACGTCTTCCTCCACTACTACTACCCTTACTACTTCTTCTTCCACTACTACTACCCTTACTAAGTCTTCCACCACTACTACTACTACCCTTACTACGTCTTCCTCCACTACTACTACTACCCTCATTACTTCATCCTCCACTACTACTACCCTTACTACGTCTTCCTCCACTACTACTACCCTTACTACGTCTTCCTCCACTACTACTACCCTTACTAAATCTTCCACTACTACTACTACCCTTACTACGTCTTCCGAAACGAAGCCCTTTACTTGTATACACCAGTTTGATGATAATCGATCTTATATCAAAAACTTCTTTAAAATGGGTTTACCTGTCCGCGATGGTCTGACATTCAGATGATTGTTTTCTCAGGATTTTCCTCCTGTCGGTATCGGCTTGCTATTTGTCAATAAAGACGATTATACTGTTGCATTAGCGTATTAGATTCACAGGGCTCCAAAGATACCCTAATCGTATCACAGTGCATATAACCAGCCAATGAAATTACTTGCAGCTAGTAACAGCACTTCCCGTGTGACAGGACCGATGAGTTCGAGATGTGTAATTTTTCGGACATTAGAATTTACATCAGGAGGAGTCTTAGTTTCATTAAAGACGTTTTGAAACGACTCTAATTTTGTCATTTATGCCTGCGAATGGTCCAAGGTACAGAATCTTTCGTCCAATGAACATACTCGGACACTATGACTGATCTAATATCTTTTTTAGATAACAAATATTGGATTTATCATAAGGAACTAAGATTAGACGTTTTAACTATTAAAATGTTAAAAAAATATTCTATTTCAGAGTATAAAGTTTAACATCGGATATATATCTTATAAACAATTTACGACTTTATTGATGATTTGCATATTTCTAAAGAATCCAGGCACAAATGAGCCAATAAATTACGATGCAGTACATCACTCACTCGGAACAGCTTGAGGCATTTGAAAATGGATCTGGGAGCCGTTGCACAAAACAACTTAGCCATCATTTAACATTGCACTAAGGCTACCTTAGTGACTTAAGGTCACCTTAGTGTTTTGTGCAACGGGACCCTGATCTTATTAAGAATAACACAAACGTCAATTAAACACACAAGAAAATGATTATATATTTAATCATTTTAATCCATGAGAAACAAAACAGACATAACAAAATGAATACACCCATGCTTACAGTCATAAACAATAACGACCATATGGTTCCAGTTTCGGAGAGGCACTTGTGATATGTGAAAATGTATCATTGTTTTATATGAAAATATGATATAAATTTTCAAAACCTACATACGATTTAATGCTAATAGTCATAACCCATTTGAAATTCTTGACAATAAACATCCTCATATTTCACATGACTTGATCATAACACTGAATAGTTGAGTACAGGCGTTCTATTCCGCATAAGGGTGAACGTAAAATGCAGATTGAAAATCTTTTTTGTGGCGAAATTTGAGAGGTAATTTTGCACGCACATCGGTATCGATATCACCCGATACAGAATTACTTCCCCTATCTGTGACCGAGTTTTTCATGAAAGAATAGTTTATTGGAATTGTCAAGTTATAAGGAAACATACTTGGAGCTAAGTTGCTTTGTTGCAACCCGAATCGAGACAAATTCGAGTTTGTTAATCTGTCTGTTTCGTATGTGACGTTGCAACCTTCACCTTCGGAATTCACGCTGCAGGAATCGGAAGTGTCTGAACCGCTTCCACTACGCATGCTCAGCTCAGACCTCTCTTCCGATGAAATGTCGTCATGTTTCGTTTCTAGCTGGTCAGCAAAATGGCGTTTCAGCGCTGCAAGCTCATATTTCAGTTCGATATTTTCACGTTGCAGTTCTTCAAGTTTTGCCTCCATATTTCGCTCAATACACTTCTTTTTAAGTCTTGACCGCCGTGCTGATGCATTGTTCTTTATTCTTTTGTTCCAATAGCTCACGTCCTTCTTTTCATCTGGGACGAATTCTCGTTTCGCTCTATCGTGGTCGTAATCAAAATGTTGTTGGTTGAAATTCGCAGAGTTCTTGGTCAAAGGGATGATAAGTTCGGTTTGCAGTTTGTCGCTGCCCACTTTTCCCCCCGTTTGAACCCAAGGTCCCATAACCTCCCATGGTACGGAAAATTTACTTCGTTCAGACTCGAACTGAGATTCAAAGTTCTCGTGTTTTACACAAACCTCCATCGCGCTACCACTTTACCAGGTCGATTCTGGAAAACAAAGAAAAAAATTAGTTTGATGTTTTCAATGGTTTATTCGAATAAGTGGAGAAAGGTTATTTGATGTGTTACCAAAGCTAAGCCGAGGTACTGAAAAATCCTCTTAAATCGTTTCGTAATTAAATTCTCAAAGTCAGCGTCTAATTTCAACCGAGACCTAAACTTATACCTGACCTGGAAAAATTCGGTTAGTGCGTAGTTGGTCCCCTTTTTAAAAAGAATAAATGTTGTATCTTGGCCGACTGTATCAAGTAATCTATATCTTCTGTATAAGTCTGCTCGAGTTTCACGTGAGTCTCGCCTCTTGTTACGCCTTACAATTGTATTGCGCAATTAGCTGATAAGCGTCAAGTTAATGCTTATCGTTTACATCATGCTAAACGTTGGCCTTATTGAGACGATCAACGTAATCTAATGGGGTTATGGTATTACAAGCCTCGTTTACAGTATTGTTACGTGTATATACGAGTTTTTCTATTTATAGTATACTGGTAAAATCGAAACACTTGGTATTCCTGAGGGTCGATGAAGACTTTCAGTCTATAACTTCCATTAAAATGACTACTGAATAATTGTTTTTTCTAGTGAAGTTGCTTTGGATTCGATACCTATAGGTTTGATATACAATAGTATGAACTGTCAATGCCATAAGTGAAAATGATCAGGCTCAATATTAGATATATTTCTATCAATTTGTAAAACGACTGAATTTGATAGTGACGTTATTGCTATGAAACCATATGTACATGTAATAATGCGCTTTCTAATCCATAATACGTCCTATGGTACATTCCAATAAACAAGATCGCATAGATAAAAAAACATGAACAACAAAGCTGAATACTCTATTTTTAAATTGTGTACTTTGTCGCGTGACATACCGCGTATTAACACCGTTATTGCGTCGTAACATTAATTCATGACGCTCTGTACTAATGTTGTCAACACATCCTGTTCTCTCCACATACATCCGACTCAATTACTCAGATAAGGAAAATACAACTTGCGTAAAAGAGTGCGCAATATCGGTATCAGTCATTGATAAAATATTCATAATCGCTTAATGCTTTGACTGCCAGAGGCTTTACACCACTTGTTAATATCGTTAATGCTCAATTTGGATAATCCAACGTGACTCATTAAAGCCACCCTAGACTTTGTCTTTCGTTCTATAAAGGTAAATTGAACAGGTCTCTTACCATGAAGTATAGTTATTAATAGTTTTACTCTATTTTACTCGACATAAAAACTAACTTACACCACCAATGCTTAGCCGTACAAAATATCAATGAATATTGTAATCCCAATAGTGAATCCAGGTTGAAGTTTCTCGGTCAAGTTCATATAATCAAATTTGATCGCATATAATGAATATAGTTCATGTTTTCTATTTTTTCGTAAATCACTTATCTTGCTTTTTCAATACCACTGATCAAATATATTAACTGTTTTTGCATTCACATTCTCACAAGGAGAACTGTATTGCACACGACCCTTTTTTCATTCGTCCGGTAATCCTTCATTCAACAAATAAAACCACTCCTAAAATAGATAAACATCTGAAGGCCAACATATCTGAATTCTAACAAAGCATAAAAAGTCACACAAGAAATGTAGTCCTGAATAACTTGATGTATCAATGAAAAATATCGAACTGTATACAACATCTTTATATAACTATAATCAATAACGACCACATGTATATTCACATACTAGGTAATGTATCAATACCCCGATTTCATTTGTTAGTTAAAAGCAGATATGAATGTATATATTTACCGTTTATGTCGAAAAGAATCCTGAAATGATTCAACGATCCTCAAAGTACACACAAATAAGAGCGAGAGAGTCGCAATGTACAACTACCACGTGAAAAGCGTGCGATGTTGTTTATGACATAGCAGGGAATGACGGCCACGGGTTTCGAAACCCGTAGAAGGTTGTAATATAATGCAATCATTCGTAATTGATCATTCAAGGGGAGGCAACTGCTATGGAGTATGGTGAGCCGGTAGGGTTTTTCGCACGCGGTAACCTATTGCGTAAGTCGCTCTTTCGAACAATGAACAACTTGCATAACGTTTCGTAACGTCTCTGCTTAAATGTGATTTCGTAACATAATTAGTCTAAAATTTTATTAAAGTTATGTAAATTAAATGTGTGAGATACTTGTAACCGGCTATGCATGGAATTAATAAACAGAAAATCAGACGGAAATCTATATATATTTGACATTTGCGCACTAAATGAATGTTATAGCGATTATAGGTTACTATCTTAGGGTAAGGTACGGAGTCATTTAAAAAATGTCCCCCACGGTAACAAATTTAGATTCTAGTTGTTAATTACATATTGTAGGAAAAGATAAGATACAGACAAAATACTTGTAATATTTCACTCTTTCAAGTTATAAAAATAGCCATAACCAATCCTTATATCAGACGCCATATTACATGTTTCCCTTTGTTGAATGACTACAGGGAATTTTCAAATCACAATTTTTTTATGACAATTGTCATTAAAATCACGAGGAGTGTCTGGCTGTTAATAGCAAGTTATTGGTTTTAGCCATGTCATCATAAAATATCATACAATACGGTATGTTTTTATGAGTTTTTGACGTGCAAATGTGAAGTCATTATCAGTTAATACCACATCCACACCATATCATGTTTGACCCAGTCATTATGTAAGCGTTCCGTAACATCCAACACCTTACATAACTCTCATTAAGCGACAAAGATCATATTTCATAATTTTTTAGTTTTGATTATATTAAAATGAAAATATATTTATTAGATATATACCATGAACATAACACAAGGGTTTTTGACTGATTAAATATTCCTCTTAGCAAGAGACGGTTTAGTCACTGAAGAATGCGTGTCTTATATAACATCAGATTTTCGCCATACTAAGCAATATCAGTGTATAAACACCTCGGACGAAAGAAAGCTCGAACTTTAGCATGCTTTATTGTGCATATCTATGAAATAAATCTGATTTTTATCTTTAGTCAACGAATGGTTACGTAGGACATCAATTACGTGATATACATCACTGCTGTGGTATACATACCTTACAACTATGGCTTTATGAAAACCCCCGTGTATTTTGCTTTCATACTTTACACCATACATCATATTCATTAAATAAATACATTCACAAAGCCATGCAAATATCTTATGACACCCTTTACCCTTGTGGTCACATATACGATTTGTACATATGAATGAAAGTTATTTAACATTACCAACTCAAATTTCATCACCCACCTTCTCTCGATGAGTCAACTCTACCGTCGTATAGTTTACGGGCGTCCGGTTTTCGACCAGAATAATGTATCACAGGTAAAGCAACAGAGAGTTTAAACGCACTAGTGCACGCCAATATTTCTTAAACACAACGAATGCACAGATACTGCATATCTCTCGATATTGCTCACTACCCTCACTCAAGTAATCTACCTCGTAAGTTATTTAACAAATATTTACGTATTCAGGTAGAAAGGTGGATTTTAAAAGGCCGGAAGTATTTAATGCTACGTTACATTAAATCCGCATGAACTACGATATCGGAAATATTAAGATTTTGCTCATAACCAGAAAAGCGGAAACGGCAGCCGCTTTGGTCAATCTGATAACAATGTTAATACTGTGTTATTAATTCTGTTAATTTACAACATTGCTTTCATAAAACATATTTCATGATTTGTTCTCAGTTCAGAGTTGAGGTAAATTCAATAGCTGCACACAGTAATAGTTCAGCCGTTTCCAACTGTCAATAATTTATCCGTTTTGTGCACAGCTAACCACAGATTTTTATATGTCCAAGCCGACAGCGGCTGTCTTAACGTTTTCATTGTTGATTGCAGGTAAAGTGTAAAGAATGTTTAGTATTTCATTGCATCGATAGAAAGTTTAAGTGAATGCATAAGTCTTCGTAAACCTTAAAATAGCCAATTTAAACCGTAAAAGCGTGCACTAGTGCTTTTAATGTTGAAATCCAGTTTCAAAGAAACTAAAGAATGTTTTATCCCTATACAACTGCGGGTCATTTATTTTCGAAACATCCTCAGCTTAATTTTCACCATTGACATTAACGGTGTGTAAATAACTATATAACATACAAACTCACATTACAAAATGTATTTTACAGGATACTCATTTAGTAACCCTGTAAATATCGCCAATAATTCAAGCAAAGCAAAAAATACTTTTAATGAAATCAATCCTTGCAATGTCAAACATCTTACATTTTTCATCTTAATGCAAATCTGTCGTCCTAATGAAGTATGTGGTTCATTGAAAGATTACCTTATGCGCAACAAGAAGTTAGAAATCCCCAAAAACTTCATATATGAAACTAATGCAAGATGTTCGCTTCATTGAGGCTATAAACGTCTGCTTGGTCTCAATGTTTATCAAAGAATTATTTGGAACATGAAAAAAAAGAGAAGATATTTAAATCACGTATATATATATATATATGTCGGTTGCATGTAAATTTCGCTCGCGCGTCTATCCGCATGCATAATGTGGTGTACAGTTACTGCCACATAACACTGTCGTCGTGTGTATTGATACTACAGTATGTGTATCGAGTGTGTAATTAAAATATGATAACACAAAATGGTTTCATATTTTATGGAATGACAACGGCAACCATTACGGTAATAAGTTACGCACATAGCATACTTTTAAAATTGGACCATTCACTGAAAAATATGTTAAGTATATCTCCCCAAGGGAACATCGTCGTATTTTAGCTAAATTTAGCTGTGGTACCCTGCCCCTACAAATCGAGCTTGGTCGCTTTACCCGTCCAACTACCCCTCTTTTAAACCGTATATGTAGGCATACACATTGTAATTTTAATGTTGTTGAGGATGAATGTCACTTTTTAATTACTTGTCCATTTTACTCCGATTTAAGGTGTAACCTCTTCTCTAAAATAGCCAAGTTTGAGCCAACATTTCTTTTCATGTTACCGTTTGATAAGCTAACTTATATAATGTTAAATGACCTATTTTCCAAATCTCTTGCCGCCACTCTATACAAAATGTATACACGTAATCTTCTCCAATAGTGTTTTATACCCCGTTATACCTATTTCACTGATGTAATATGTTTGTATATAATTATGTGTGTGTTATGTTAAATTGTTTCTCGTAAGCCTTTGTAGGCTGGACTTTGCTTTTTAATTTGATGTGTGATTATATAATATATGTCTAAATGCAAAGTGTCACACTTTGATAAACTAATTTTCTTCTTCTTTCTTCTTCTTCTTCTTCGTCTTCTTGTAATTGTTCTAAATTGTACAGCTGCATATTAAAAGTTTGTTCACAAACAAAGTATACTAGTGCAAATATCATGCAATTTTGGATGCGAAAAAGAATCGTATAATGTTGAATTTTCAATACAGATGTGCAGATCCATTTTCTTTAAGGCAAATATTTGTCATACCCCACGATTAACCGTAACAGTTTTGGTAGATCACTGAAGTGACAAGGGGTCAAAATGTAAAAAAAGGTTTATTTTTTATTTATTTATTTTTTAATTCTACAAAATACTTTATAAGTTATCAACTGTTTTAAACATTAGTCATGTTTGTTCCTTTGCAGTAAGTCAATGTGATTGTGCTGAGAGTCCATATGGAACATTTTATTCGAAATTCAACGAAATCGAAATTTTGAAAATATAATAACTTCTGTCTATTTCAACATGCGACAATTTGAATTTTTGCACGAGAGACCAGACGATCCGTAAATAAGTTCAATAATGACTATTTCACACGTGGCCACTGGGTGATCCTTTATTCAGTTTTTTACCGACGTCCAAACAAAACCTAAAATTACATGACATTTGCACTACGATTCAGTGGTAAGTGAACCCATTTTCGGTATGCAGTTGTACATATATATAAATGGGTCACCTAGTCACCTACGAAATGGTTATGTAACCTATTTCAGTATAGAACATTCCAAGGGTTTCTTGAATACCTGAGATAGACTTTAGTGCGTTGAGGTCTTCTTAATAAACGTTCATAGATTTAACTAATCTAACTTTTGACCCTCTGAAGACTGACCATCTGCAGTGCCATTTCTTTTTGCCTTAAAGGGGCACAGAGTCGGTGTCAAATAGGTCAAAATTAAATATGGTGTTATTTTAGCGAGAAGTAGTTGTTGTTTCTGAAAATCAATATCTTATGCTTATCAGTTAAGTTTAAAACAATAAACCGGTTTTAGTAGTTTGTGTGATCGAAAACCGGACAATGATGCGCGCCAATGTCTCAAACGTAATTTTGGAAACTTATTTACAGAAGACAAAAAGATAAACATTGATTGGAAGTGTTTATTAGGTCATTTAACTAATGTATTCGTAGAGAGGCAATAAATGTAGACTTTTTTAAGTCGATTTGGCTGTTCTCCGATTTTCTTTGAAAACAAGACAATATCATAGTTTGGGCATTAGGAGTTACAGAGGGTACTTGAGAGAGGCGATAAAGTAACCCTGAACATATAGTAATTGAATTTCATAAAAGCAACAACACATCTTAAAAAATAATATTACTCTCTGTCACTTTAAGGATACCACTACAAATCATCTACTAGCCACATTCAGTATACAATCGACTGATTCAACTACGGTGAGATGAGTTGGTGTTTAACGCCGCTTTCAAAATTATTTCATTTATATCGCGGCTGCTAGTATCCGTGCAGGGAGAAAGCCCGCAACACCATTGTGGCTATGCATTGCGCTGAAACCCTGAGAGCATCGGCTGGAACTAGCGAACCATGGGTGGTACTGCGCTGAAATTCAGTGTAGCATTGCACCCAAACCTGACTGCGTGTAGAACAGTTTTCTACTCCTGGCGGGATTCGAACCACAAACCCCTTGAACCGTAACCACTGCGCTATCCCGCCCCGGATTCAACTAACCCACATGAATAGGGGAATATATCTGGCTAGCTCATTTTGTGTGACTCATTTGCTACTGTGATCATTTCTCTGTTTATATTAAGAATAATCAAATTGAAATAATAATTCATATTCTAATGTTGTTATATTTTTTTCTGGTTTGAAAATTGGACGTTCCTCATTGCAATATTGTTCGCGTAACAGATTGCGTTATATCACTCTGATGTATTGATTCTATAACACGCATTAATATACGTATCATATGTTGATACTTCCGCATGTGAATATCAAAGTAATATATTGATATTACCGCATTAATAATATTATTAGGATATATTGAAACTGTAATGCAATAATATTAGTTGATGTCATGTGTTCATACTACCGCATGTTTTTATCATTTAAACGGCTGGAGTTATTCTCATTGGTTCATTTTCGTTTCTGAATCTAAGTTTTGTCCACTCATTTGTCCTTTCTAATACCTTTCTTTACTACAATGCTTGCTCTGAAACTCCCTCTGTTTAAAGTGCCACTCCATGAGTTGATTGAGTCGCAAATGCCAAACTTAATCAAGGGTGTCATTTGATCGCTAAGTATCGACTGTTACCAAAAAGAGTCATTCTAGAGCTAATTGGTTTTGTACAGTGACAATACGAAGGTAAAAAGTCGCAATTATGATCGAAAACCGGACAGTGGCGCGCGCCAAACAGCCAAACGTTATTTTGGAGAGTTATCTGAAGCTGCAAGGAGGTCAGTTTAGAGTTGAGAGTGTTTTTTAGGTTATATAACTAGTATTCATGTAAATTGAACGTATGATCTCCGCCTCTGTGTATTCATAAGGTTATTTTTAGATTTTCATGGAAAAACAATATTTGTCATATATTTGTCTTTTGGAGAGGAAAAGTTAAGATGTTTTGAATTTATATCATAACATATGACATTGGGGTCCGTATCAAAGGTTAATAATATGTAATGAAACTCACGAACTGGCTCTTTAAGTTTAACAATATATCACAGCACCGTTTCTCTTCCCAGGGCGGTAGTACAAGTTATCCAAACCCGATAGCAACACCTAAAGGAATTAAAAATAACTAAATAAAGAAAAAGAAACAAAAAACAGAGATTTCAACAAGTTATGTGGTAGCGTTTCGATAATGGACAAAATGTGCTTCAGTAATTTCTTTTAACAATAAATGATTTAAACCCTTAAAATAAAGGGGAGTGGGTCATTATCTGTGTCTCTAACTACTCCATTTTCCTCGTTAACCCTAACATCCGCAGTTTCTCCTTCCACTGGTTTATGAGACCAAGCTGAATAATTTAAATAAGAAATTTATATATCAAGAATTAATCATTCATCCTATTTCTGTTTTCTGACCTTGAAATCGATGAAGGTGAAACCATCCACCCGAAGTCTTCTTGTGACCGAACTTTGTCACGTAAATTCCTATTTGGACACAATCCAATGGAGCATATATAGTAGTAGAGACTTTAACAACCCACGTTCAATAAATGGAACACATTTTCTTACATCTTTGATTATGACACGAGTACAAGCACTAAAACGTTTCATGCATAATACATGTTCCAATGTTGGATAAAAATACACCAACGACTTAACACAACATACATTGAGTATGCATTACAAAATTTATTACATGCTCCTTAGTGACATTATCGCATATACACCGTGCACTGCGCATGTGTCTAATATCAATCGTCCAAAAAAAGAACATATCTTTGTATTTATAAACGATATTTGGTTTGTGAACAAACATTGTTATATTTTGTTATATATTATCTGAATCGTTATATTTGATATCACATTATGTGCAATGTTTTAAATCCAAGAATAACGCCTATGTAATATTTAGAATTATTGTTTATTTTCAAAACTAAAACATCGATATTTCTGAAATGGTTTAGCAACGAGTCTCAGAAATTCTATGTACAATGTCACACGCTTTTTGAATAAGAAACAGACATTCATAATTTGATATTTTGATATAATCACGTGTACATGAACACACGACCAGAGCAAGGTCAGACATTTGTACTTGGTTCCAGATATGTTATATAACAACGCTATGTATTGCTTGTTGATGCTCGCTCACGCTCGAGTGTTTATGTCTTCTATTAATAGCAGGTATGTCGCTTTAATCATAAAATATTTATCACTCAACACTGTGAAGCACCAGCCATTATGAAAAGCCAAGAGAACAAAAAACGTCGGCAAGGAGAAAAAACCCTCGTGGGTCTCAAAGAGGCTCCCTTCGTTGGTGGATTTCCATATGCCTTAATTTATCAACGGTGTCTTCTCATCAAGAGAATCGGCTGTTATATCATATATAATTATATCATATCGTATATTTGTTATTTAGGAATCGATATTTGTGACCAATGCCCTATGCAGCGGCTATGATATACTCAGTTTCGTTCGCATATTTGGAGAACTGAGTATATTGTATCCGTTGCGTAACGCTGTATGTGGCATTTGGTGATATGTTTTAAATTCATATAACCATATATGACATTTAGGTTCGAATCAAAGCCAAACAATGTGTCATGAAAATCACGGACTGCCATTTAAAATTCATTTCTAATTCCTGCTTTGTGAAAGCGATTTCAATATATGTTTAGATTATAACAATCAGATTAAAATAAAATCATTTATTCACCAGGCCTATAATTGTGGATTAAGCTTTATGGGATTTCGTAAGATCATTAGTTGAGTGCGAGTGACAAATTCAAATAAGCCCAGAGCACGAATCAAGGATTTAGTTTTAATCAGATTGAAATGATAATCGCCAGTTTAAAACAATCACGTGGTGTCTGATGTCTTATTTTTATGCATGTACATAAATATAAGAATATGAAATAGACATTTTTATGTTCGTTGTAAACACGTTTGCATGAACACAAGACGCAATCAAGGTCATCAAATCGTGCCGTTCCCTGACATGTGACATAACAGCTTGTCAATAACTTGTTGATATCTTTAGCTCGTATCTGTCTTAATACTGATTATGTTGTCCATTGATAGTAAGTGTGTAGTTTATATCATACTGTACTATACACTATTTAACATTGATAGGCAAATGCTATTAAATATGCACCGTTGTGGAGAAAGATATCTATTTCAGAAGGATTCAGTTCAGAATCATACACGCTGGACAAAAATAGTTAGGGATACACTCTACATGTAAAAGTCATTTATAGTCTTGATTATCAATATTCATGTATTTACAATTATAAACACTATGGTGAGTAAAGTTATCCAGTATATTTAATGTAAATGGCAACATGGAAATGAAACGATTAACAAATCAACAAAAGACATATATGTTAAATGTATTATTTGACTACTAACTAATATTGACTTTTACCTGGGCCGTAGCTTTATTTTAAAATGTACAGTTATTTTTACACATAAACGTAATACCGTCAACTATGGAGAGTATTGTTTTAAACGATGGTTCTTTTGGGAATCGACTCATGGGTAGATACCATGCAGTTTCATTCCAATACCCGTTTTCGAATGTTACTTTTTAAGATGTTATTTACGTCGTTTATCAGGATGTCCGGGCATTAGATATTGACCGGTTTTACTCTAAGGTAATTGCATCCTCAGTCAACAAGGTTTTTCCCCCTATACTCTTCACATCTCCGGGGTCTCATCAGGAAAAGTTGTTCTCAAATTAATCTCCTTTAAGTTTCTTTATGAAATAATAACCCAAAGGATTGATGTGAGATGCCGGGGCATTTTTTTGCAGACGTTGATTTTATTCTGTCCCTTCAATCGCATGCATCGAAATTTGAATCTTAAAGGAAACCTTCCCCCGTATTGGCTGTGAACACGAAAACGTGTTTTGAGAGGTTCAATAGACGAAGCATTTTTATTTTCTTTATTTTCCTTAAGAACATTCCCAGGGATAATAAAGGGAAGAGCAACGGAAAATTTGTCCCTTGGTTCCCGAGGATTTGATTCATAAGTACCTCTGTCCGATAAAAACAATCCTCATGTCGGCATGTGATCGCAACAGTTACTTCGGATCATGTCGGGTGGAGGTCCATATGACTTAAAATTGCAAAATGTCGTTCGACATTTGATAGGGGTATTTTTGTACCTGTACTGCCTCTGCCTCCACCCTGCTATTGTCCCATAATAGTTTTATCTATTCAGGCCGAGATTGTATTGTGACTGATGGACACCCGCTACTGTACGTTTCTGTACCTCATGAAAGCTGGACGGAATAAATGCTGGAATACTTAAAACATACATTTCAAAAGAGTGTTTTGTTTTATGTAAGCAGGGCGTTATATAACCTAAAATTAAAAAAAACATTATTACACAAAAGAAAATATTTTTACATTACACAGAATATGATACTTGCTTGAGGAGAATTTGAAGATCTACGTCAACTAAAATATATTTTATCAAAAATTGACAAATATGAAACCAATTCAATATTTCAGGTCCATCCTCGCTAATCCAAAGTGAACGTTCCAATGACTAAAGTTATGAGAATGTAATTGTTGTAAGTTGCTTTGTTTAATGAGTCATATATAATTCATTTAAGAACATTCCATTGGTTTCTTGAATCCCCGAGATAAGCCTTTTCAGCTTTGAGGGAACTTCTAGAAGTTAACTAATCTATGGAAGGGTTGATATAATGAATGAATTGAATTGAATTAGGGTATTTACATAACGCACATATCCACACCGAATGCATGCTCAATGCGCTCCCTGCATTATTACCCTGGTCTAACCCAAGCTGCCGGTTACAGCGCTTAAAGGTCACCTCCAACACAATCTACACCAGGTACCCAATTAGTACTGCTGGGTGAACAGAGGCACACTTTGAATAAGGAGCATAAGGAGACACCACAAGCTTCTCAACTCGTGCCTCAGTGTGGGGCAGGGAATAACCCTTGAACTCTCAGTTAATACAGCAATGATCGGGTAACCCACCCATCCGGCGAGCCAAGCCAGATGTTGCTGAACTTCACTGATAGCGGTCAACTGAGCTACGCACAGGACCACTAAAAACACTATAAAGCAATTAGATGGTTTCTTACATTGACTTATGCCATCTGCCGTTCAATACTCGTTAGATACAATTACTAGTCTGATTAACCAAATCATTGATTTCAAATTCTTCACGTAACACTGTTAATGGAGAATTATCAAACACTAAAAGGGTATTGTAGAGGATGGTTGAGAAGTCACATAGGTAACCGTATGTATTAATGTATGAATTAAAAATTAGCTTGTTAAAACAAAAACAATGTGGTACAATCACTTTGGTATGTGGTTGGAACATAATTGTTTGAAAGAGAACTGATTCAATTCTAGCGTTATACCATCTTCCCCCGCATGGCTTTAAATTGCACCAGTCTCTATCAATGGCTAATATAAAACTTGCTGCCAAACAGTCAAATTCGTTTTTTGAGTGCAGCGAAAAGTTGCAATTCTCATATGATTTCTCACTGGACTATCGCAATCCTCCGCAGCAGCCTTGGCGAGAAGCAAAGAAAGTCACTGGGGCTGGCGTAAGAATAGGCCATGCGTATGAAGATCGGACAATACACGTGCATGTGACGATGGTGCTGTAGACAATGACTACCATGTTTTCACTATATGTAATACGTATCCCTCTCTCGTATGAGTATTTCCAATCAATCCAAAACATGTTGAGAGCTTGATTGTGATTACAGCAAATACTTTACACATGATGAGAATATACTTCGTGTGACACGTATCCAAATCCACGTATCAGATTGTGATATGCAGAGCATAATTCTAGTCATGTATCAAATATCCTTTCATTTTAAATATTTAGAGATTATTCTTTTTAAAGAGCCACTCCATTACTTGTCGGATATGCCAAACTTAATCAATGGTGTCATGTGATCGCGAAGTATCGACTGTTACAAAAAAGACTTTTAAAGCTTATTGTTTAAAAAAAAAAAAAAAAAATTGTGACTGTAATTTAGTTTTTTGATAAATGGTAAGAAATGATATAAAAAGGAATCCTGAACAATTCAGAACCATATTGCATGTCAGTCTTGAGGCAACTAAACCTGCCAACACTTCCTAGACTAAGAAAAATCCGTGAGTTGTTGGAGTCATATATGCCAAACTTCATCAATAGTGTCATTTGATCGCGAAGTATCGACTGTTACCGAAAAGACACATTTTAAAGCTTATTGTTTTTTTACAGTGACAATGTGAAGGTAAAAACGTCGCAATTATGATGGAAAACCGGACAGTGGCGCGCGTCAAATAGTCAATCGTAATTTTGGAGACTTATCTAACACAGCCAGGAGGGCAGATAGGAGTTGATAGTGTTGGTTAGGTTATATAACTAGTATCCATGTATATTGGACGTGATATCTACACCTCTTTGCATTTATAAGGCTGTTTTAGAATTTCATGGAAAACCACTATACATATGTCTTTTGGACATGAAAAGTTACAGTTACATGTTTTGATTTTTTTTATCACCACATATGATATTTATGTTCGTGTCAAAGGTAAATAATATGTTACGAAAATTACGGAGTGGCTCTTTTACATCTACATGTATACACGTTCCAAAAATAATCAGCTTGTGATATGCAGAGCATACTTTTAGTCATGTGTCACATTTTGTGTTCATGTTGATAGGTAAATATACTGTTTAACTTTAATAAACATTTAAAAAAAATGAGCTGGAAATAATTATAACATAGTTTTAGTCGTATACACAATTTATATAAATTTTACATTTGTTTTGGTTTTGTAACCTAGCTGAGTCTGGACCATTCCGTCGAATTTGGGACCGGACAATACTATTTCAATGACTTCCTGGAACCTTCTAGAAGAAAATTAAGCTGTATAACACATTGCTTAAAGTATACTAGATCACTCGTGGTTTAATATACAGAGGATATTTAATCAAGTTTGTCAAATACGATGTTTATCTCATCGAGTGGTGGGGTTGGAGTGAAAATATCAACTTCAACCCAACCACGAGATGAGATAAACATCGTATTTGACAAACTTAATAAAATATTCTATTTATCATATAATTTCATTCTAATTTTGTTGATTTCTAGTGTTTATGATGTCGATAAACATTTCTTAACCCTAAAAGTAGTCCAGGCACAAAGAGGCCCTGGAAAGTTCACCAGCAGTGATGATATATTATATCGCTAGTGTCACCAGTGACGATAAATTATATCGCTACTGTGACCACTTTACAAAACAAAACAACGGCTACCCTCATCAGAGAAATCGCAGTTTCTCTTGCATTCACATTCTCAAGAAGTGATTCGATATTGGTTCGATATTGGACAATCATAGATACGATGAAAACAGTGGTTCAAGTTGCATAAAGGCTTATATTTGCTTTTCAAAATAATCAGCTTGAAAATTTTATTCACGTGTCAACTACTGTATTCATGTACATGTGTAAATGTCTTTTCCTAAGTTTAACACGTTTGAAAACTAATGAGCTCGATGTATTCATAGCATAATTTGGTTACATGTCAACTGCTGTGTTCTTCTTCTCAAACAATTCTCATGTGCACTATTGACTCACATGATTAAATAAACATTATGTACAATTATATTTCCTATCAATGACAGTGCAATAGTCGCATTAATGATGTTTGTATCAAACTATTTAATGTAAATCTAATATCACAACTATATATTGATTGCAATACTTAAGCATTGTAATCAGTAAGCAAAACACGAGTTGCCTCCCTTTGGTTAGTTGTTTCAAACAAGTAAAATTATTTAATGTATTATCACAACTATCGATTGCAATAATCATGTTTGCATCAAACTATGTGAAGTAAATGTAATATCACAACTATTGATTGCAAAAATATAATACGTTTGAATCCCCGACCGGTTTCACACTATTCAGTCATCATGGGGGTCTTTATCATATATATATATATAGGTAAAAGGTGAAGAAGGTCTCACGTGAAGTAAAAAGATAATTGAAAATAAAATACTTCAGACGACACTTGATGTAGATATCATTTTAATGATGACTGGATGCGTCGCGTTTCGACTTGATAACAAGTCTTTTCAACAGTGTGGTGTTTTCTCAACATGGCAAATATATAGGTACAAATGCTTATATATATATATCCATTACGTATTTTATTTTTGCTATCAATAGTTGTGATAATACATTTACTTTACATAGTTTGATGCAAACATGATTATTGCAATCGATAGTTGTGATAATACATTAAATAATTTTACTTGTTTGAAACAACTAACCAAAGGGAGGCAACTCGTGTTTTGCTTGCTGATTACAATGCTTATACAGATATGATTTTTATTATAGTCATATAAATTTTTTCAATTCTTCTTAAGAATAACAACTTTTAGATAGGAAGCTACCGTTAATATATTGTGCTTCATCATGTTTTTCGAAAATTTTATTTCTTCAACTTTTCCAAAAACATTTCCAAGTTCATGTCATATATATTTTTTCTTCCGAGAGTAAAATATCTGACTACTCAACACAAATATTCATAATCCAAGGAAAAATTTTTAATATAAAGAAAGCTGCATGCGGCCATTTTTGTATGGACAACATTACATCAATAAGTTTGATAAGATGGATTCGCGTAGCTAAGACGAACTTGGTATGTTCATGCAAGGAACCCTTGTATTTGTGAAAAGAGAATGTCTTGCAGTAGAAAACAGTTATTTACCTCTCCGTTAGACCCCTTAAAGTGACACAAGGTATGTTTCGTAATTTTCAATGTGGCTATAGTAAGAGCCAAAATATCTTGTAACCTGACTTTAGTTAAAATCGCCTCCCTAAACTGGCATCTTTATCTCTAAAATGCCAACATAATGATATTTTCTTGTTTTCAATAATAATCGGAAAAAGGCCTTATGCATGTTAAAATTCGAAATTCTGTCTCTAATTAACGTGCATATTAGTTAAATAACTTCATTAACACTATCAATCTATGTTTGTTTATGTACTGCTGTACATATATTTCCAAAATTACGTTTGAGTCATTGGCGCGCGTCACTGTCCTGTTTTCGATCACAAATCACGACGTAACCCGTTTATTGTCACATACTGAAATGATAAGCCTTAGGATTTTAGTTTACTAAATCAACCACTATTTGTCGACGAAATAACGAAATTTATCTAGTTTGACATATGTGACCCTAACAATATACTCTGTGCCCCTTTAATTTCCCAAAAATATTGCGCTAAATTGGTTTAATTAATTAGTCTACTTGTTTACATCAGACTGTTCATGCAAGGTCGGCAGCTTGGAAAAAGAGACTTCATAAATGTGAATCTCCTTTACACGTGATGTTAGTGATTTTTTGGTTTTGATTATAAATTATTTAAAATATTTTTCAATCAAGCTAACTGACAAACATGTACATGTAGGCGTTCTGTAGGTGTTCAGATGTATTTGAGTTGATTAATCATATAAGCCTTATTAATGCGTTTAATGCTTTTTAGAAAAAAGGTTCATCATGCAAGAATTGATACCACAGAAGCTGAAACATGAAACAAAAGACGTAGTTCAGGTCAAGCACTGGTGTACGTTCGTGTTTCCTGATTTAATGACTATGAACATTTTAAATGTTATATCAAAGCTATTGATGGAATACGATATACTTGTTTGTCAATCCAATTAAGTTTAAGGAGTAAATTTGTTTTTTCCTCATATGAAACAATATATGGGCAAGAGTGAGCATGTCACTTCTTTATAAAAAATAATTGCCGAATAGCGAAATTCCATGCGTCAATTGGCTCTGTAGCTCATTAGGCATGTCTATTGTTTTCAAATTACCAACATTACAAATAGAAAGGCATTTTCATTGTCGGATCTATTTTACTGTGATTGTGACTCACTTGAAAATGTATGGTTCTCTTGGTAAATAATGTTCACAAAATTATAATTTCATTGGCAATTTGAGTTCTACGGTAGCGTAGTCAAGTTGAAATGCAAACTTTTCGACTCCTGGGTGAAAATTCAGCTCTGGGACATAGTAGTTCTTGAGAAGAAGTACAAAAGGTCAAAATTTGACACATTATGGACACCAGAAGGACAACGGCCAATGCTATGACCGCAATGGTTTTACTTGCCCGATGACTTTGAGAATGAAATAAGAATTCTCCCGACCAATATTTCGTAAACACATCGAATGCACAGACACTGCATATCTCTCGATATTATTCAAGATCCTCACTCAAGAAATCTACCTCGTACGTTATTTAACAAATATTTACGTATTCAGGTAGTAAAGATGATTTCAAAAGACCGGAAGTATTTAATGCAACGTAACTTTAAATCCGCATAAACTACGATATCGCAAATATTAAGATTTTGCTAATAACCAAAAAAGCGGAAACGGCAGCCGCTTTGGTCAATGTAATAGCAATGCTAATGCTATGTTAATAAATCGGTTTATTTACACCATTGCTTTCATAAAACATAATTCATTCTTTGTTCTCAATGTATCCGTTTTGTGCACAGCAAACCATAGATTTTATGTATGTCTAAGCCGACAGCGGTTGTCTAATTTTTTTCATTGTTGATTGCAGGTCAACTGTAAAGAATTTTAAGTATTTCATTGCATCGATAGAAAGCTTAAGTGAAGTCCTCTTAAACCTTAAAATAGCCAATTTAAACCGTAAAAGCGTGCACTAGTGTCTTTGATTACGGCGGTCACGGCTGTAAGAAGGTTTGGAGACTAAGACACAATTCCTGTTAGGATCAATACGTTTTGGAACTGGTGGTCGTGGGAATCGTTACCACATTTCATACATCAAGAAGCACCCAAATTACCTCCCACATTGTAGACACTATACAAGAGGTGAAAATGAGACAGAGTTACCTTTTATTGGTAAACAGAACAGAGACAGAAAGATCATGGCGTGGGTTTCAAGAAATAGAAGCGGCTGTAAAATTTAGGTCAATTTCTCTCCTTCAGCCTTTCCCTTGTAGCAACTGTAGCAAAAAAAATTGACGGACGGATTTTCATTTTTAGCATCTAATTCATTGAAAAGCTAGTCGTTTATTAGGAAAATCTATCCTTTTCTTATATCTTATTTTTTAAATAAAAGAAAATTTTAAAGTATAGGAACTTCAACTTATTCTTTAAATGCAGTCGAATGTAAAAATGTATATTGTATGATCTATCAAATTTTCCCCCTAAAGAAATTATAATCCCACACTAACCTCTGTTATAATACGAGCACTTCTCGGACCAGCCTGACATGCATGCATGAGGTTTTTTGACAGAACACGGCGACATGGTAAATGGCATCTGCTCGGTGAAAACAAGCAATATTTCCATTAAAGGAGTGACACCTTGTTTGTGTTGTAATTTTTCCGCAATAAGGATATCCCGGAAAATCGTATGAGTCTTCGTAACAGAATAAAGGATAGTGTAGGATTTTATCAAAATCATAATGTACTTTTTGGCTGCTAAGACCAATGGCCAATGAATACCAAGAACACTTAATTCATATAAGAATAAATATGTCATGGACTTTTTCTAAATTTTTCTCACGGGTGACGAACCTTGAACTTAAATACTTTATTAATTATCAATTGATTAATTAATCAAAATGAATGAATGGATTAATAAATTCAGATATTGACATATCGTTTTCTGGTGGCCTAGTGTCCTTTACGACACCGCAATATCTCAGAATTGAACTTTGTATCCGACTCGTTACATAAAATATTTGGAATATTTCTTTCGACAATCAAAAACTTATGAATCGTGAAGCATAGTCTGTAATTCAGTAACCTTTGATCTGAAATAAAACGTTTCTACCCTCAAGACATTAAAATTGACTGAAGACTTCACTTCTTTTGCTTCATATTAAGTTTAAGGTTTCACCAAAGTCACTTCATTTTGAATTTTTAAGCAATTTGCTTTAGAGAAATCCATATATGGCACTCATTCGAATAAAATGGACCTTGTCGGTGATATTTTACGAGCGCATCATCAAATCGTACTTAAACGTGTAATTTATGCTGCAACACATAAATAAGGATGTTTGCTTTTGTAATTTTGGGGTGAATGGAAGATTTTTAGAATATATACCTTCATATATGGTATTTAGGTACGTACCACAGCTAAATACTATGTCATGAAAATCACGGAGTTTCCCTTAAGGCCTGGTCGCAGCCCAAAAGTCGCGTAAACGCATGAATCACGCACACGATTCGAGTCTTACGCGATACATGCGCGATTTGCGCGTATCATCAGTTTGTCTGACGTGGAACCTCTGTAGTTGTCCGTCGATGTTCGCCGGATCAGCGCTTTACGCGATTCCGAGTTTTGAGCAGCTCAAAACTCGGCTTCACGTAAAAGTTTACGCAGTACTGCGCTGTTTTACATAAGTTTCGCGTAGTATGCGAAGTTCTTACGTGGACAGTGCGCGAAATATGCGTGAAATGTCGATGATTCTTCACGAACATGTTGCCGCCATCGCGTTCATCGACGACTTTCCACTGACGATTAGCATACATACGACGCATGGTCTGCGCATATGTGCCTATTGTGCGCAGTTCATACGTAAATCATGCGCGATTCATACGCAGGTCATTAGTGCAAGTGCGCAGATTTTGCGTGTTTTTTTCAGCGGACCTTTCGTCGCTCACAACCACGTATTCGCCCTGTTTGCGTGTCTATGCGCTGAAGTGCGTGGTTTTCCTAGTGATTTGTGCGTGCTCTTTCCGTAGTTCTTGCTCAATTCATCGGTGATTCTCAATCGGATAATTCAGTTATAACGGTCATATTCTCGACGGACAGAACCGCACAACCAAACTTTGTGTGTGATTCGTGAGTTTACGCGACTTTTGGGCTGTTTGACCAGGCCTTTAAATTTTATAGTGACACCGCAAGGTGTTGAAAAATTATTGAATCTTGCCTCTATTTAAAAACAATGTCCTCACGTAAGGCTTGATGAACCGATGCATGTTTCATGAAGTCTTTTGATCGTAGTAATATAGTTACAATTGCTTCCCTTAACTTGCATCTTTTTTCTCAAAAGCCAAACTTTTGATATTGTCTCGTTTTCAATGATATTCGGAAAACCGCTCTATCTTATCCGTTTATTATCACTGTACTGAACTGATAAGCATTAGGATTCCGATTTTCTGAAACAACCAATACTTCTTGATAAATAACACAATTTATGAAGTTTGACATATTTGACTCCAACAACATACTCTGTGTCACTTTAAAGGCACTATAGCACGCTTTTTCGGTTCATGTTGGTTATTTTAAGGCATATGAGGGCATATATACTCACTTTAGCTTTCTATGGATGCAACAAATACTTAATATTCTTTACAATTGACCTGAAATCAACAATGAAAATGGTATGATATCCGCGTCGGCTTCGAGATATAAAAAGTCTATATTAAACCGTGCACAAAGTGAACAAATTATTGACAGTTAAAAATGGCCGAAGTCTTAGTGTGTGCAGGTTTTGAATGTACCTAAACTTTGAAGTGAGAATAAAGGTTGAAATACTGTTTATTAAAGCAATCTTTTAACTCGAATTAATAAACATAATATTAGCATTTTAATAGGAGTAACCATAGCAGTTGCCGTTTTGTACCACTGACTGTGTACAACATTGAAATATTTCTTTACTTTATGCGGAATTACTATCTTCATGAACACAAAAGATTCTGTTTTATCGGGTTGAGGTCCTTTCGGAAAAAGGCTCGTAGATTATTTTTCATGAACCCAAGACTCCGAATATATTCTCCATCTTAATCCATGCATGACTTCAAGAAACTAGAAACTGTCTTTATCTTACATTTTTAGTAAATATTTCCCAGATTGTACTAAAATGGTAATTTTCGGTGCTCCATTATCTTAATACATGCTTAAAATAGATTCGTCCATGACCCTGCTTGCGAAGCTATATCACGCAAAGCGATGCGATTAACACCGATATTCCTCAAAGCACATGTGTGGATCATGCTAACCATGTTCTCCACGTGCGCTAACGGATAACCTCGATAAATAAAAACCACAGGCTTCTTACTGACAAACTGACTTTCTACATTTGTCAGCCCTGCCTAGCCCTGTGGATAAGTTGATAATCTTTGGGTTGCATGTTCGAATCTTGACTTAAGGACGCTCTGAAGACTACTTTCACTAAATAGACGTTTAAAGGCACTAGCGCACACCCATATTTCATAATTTAACAAATAATAGAAACTGCATATCTCTCGATGTTACTGACGATCCGCACTCAGGTAATCTACCACATACGTTATTTGGCATTTATGTACGTATACAAGTTATAACATTAATTCTTAAAAGATCGGCAGTATTAAATGCAACGTTGCAGCATCTCCGCATGAACTACGATATCGGATATATTCAAAATATTCCTCACAGCCGGAAAAGCTAAAACGACAGTCGCTATGTTTTAGCCAATAACAATGCCAAAACAGAAGTTTAGAAATCGTTTAAGGTTAGCCTTATAAACAATATGTCATCCTTAATTTTCGGTTCAGAGGTAAGTAATTCAAAAGTTTAACACATTACCACTTCAGCCGTTTCCGACAGTCTTATTTAATCCTTTTTGTGCACAACTAACCGTTTAAATTACATCTCAAAGTCGACTTCGGCTGTCATTATTGATTGCAGGTCAATTTAATAGAATAATATGTACTTCAAAGCACCAATGGAAAGCTAAGTGAGTGGCTATGTCCCATTATTCCTTAAGAAAGCCTATTTGAGCGCGAAAATGCGTGCAATAGTGCCTTTAAGATTGTTATTCTTGAAGCATAGGAGTAGACCGTTCGTTATCAAAACATTTCAAACCTGACACCGTTAAATGACCGGGAAAGTCAATATGAAATTAATTCCTGAAATTGATTTAGATAACAAAATAGAGTGCCGTCATAACAATAGATTAAAGTATTAAATTTTCGGTAAGTTGATCTATGTAAGTTGTAAATAAATTTATGATTACATGTGACAATCACAAATGGTATATCACCTGAATACACCTCGATAAGTTCAACAAGTGTAACCAGGTAAAACTAATTGCTCCCCCAGGTAAGGGGGCATAAAGTACAATATTCGGTTGATAATAATCATAACGTCTTTTGTTCCGGATAATACACTGTGTTTGTCCTAACTGCTACCTATTTCTGCTTATTTCCAGGTATCGAATGTCGATTGTGAGTAACTCGAACATCAAGGCTTGTATGTGGAGTAACCTAGTTTCCAAACACCATCACCTTTACTCCAAACGGGCATGGTCAGCTGGTGCAACCACTCTATATCATTCCCGTTCTGTCACACAGGGCTAAACTCGCCTACGCGATAGATGAGTGCGATATGTAGTTATCGTTAGTTTTCCGAACTTTATCCTGGTGCAAAATTGGATATCCCAATTCTTGATGACAAATTTGTGAATTACGGGAATGCTAAACTAGAATTTTTACTCTGCATCACATGATTCGTCCTTAACATAATATTAATATATAATAATTAATAATTGATGCATATATCTGCCAGTGCTTGAATAGCTATATGGATATACTTTTATCATTTCGTGACTATATCTCAACGAATTGTTTTTACCAAATTGAATCAATAACGGGTTCTTTATCAAGCCTTGTTTTTACAAATGAAGAAAGATATCTAAATCGACCCTTGTTAACCAATAAAGAACAAGTTTTCTATCAAGGCTTTATTTAACAACTACTTTTTATTTTTACAGTCCTTATCTATCAAGAACGGTTTCTCTATCCTGTTTTTATCTTACCAATCAAAAACGAGTTCTCTATTCAGGCCTGTTTTACCAATCAAGAACGAGCTATAGCTTTCCCTTAACCCTTATGTTGCAAAACATTTCTGAAACGCAAATCGCCATTGTATAACGTACTCGTGTATTCTTATACAATTTCTATAGATCTGAAGTGTCGATCGAGTTCATCATGAATCGGCATTCTGTAAAGTTTTGATCTGTTAATAGGGAATGCCATTTGAATACTTCGGCGTTAGAATTGGCAACGTTATCGACCATGACTGGTGCGTAATTTTACTTAGCGTTTAGCTAGAACAACTAACTCTTTTGGTCAATCATAAATAGAACCACTTGAAGGCCGAGGATAACGTTCATGAAACTTTGTGGTGCTTTGTTCGGCAGATCGAATTTTATCAACTTGTAATAGTAAGTAAACTAGATTACACTATGTAGAGTTGAATATTTATTACGGGACTTTTCAAGAAGTCCATGTTTCGTTATAATTATATGACACCTAAACAATGTTTACAGTCCTGACCATATGATTCGGCAACCGTGCTAATACGGGAACACTTGACCAATACAGGACAACAGTATTCTTTATTTTGATTGATCTCACGTACATTTTTATAATTAACATAGGTTTTAAGCTTTCTATTTTGAGCAGTCCTCCGCTTAAATAACCGCTAACCTCGACTTTATCACTTATCGATTTTCGTTCAAAGATGTTTCAACAAAATAAGAAATGGTCTTGATTTTTGTTAATTTGTCCAATGAACACCTTTTCATTAAAACAGCGTAATTATCGGCTGTGAAAAACCCACCTAGGCTAGGGGCCATAAAATTCGCGCGGGTGTGACGTAATAAACAGACTGTACAGAGTGGCGCATAATTATTTCAACTGAAATACCGCCTTAAATATTTGATTAATTACCATTGATGTGGATATCTTTTTTTTTTACACCAAACGCTTAATAGTGTTACATCGTCAAATGATTTATCTTACTGAGTGGAAAACATTCTCTGAAAATTGTTAATTATTTTTTTTTTCCCTGTGATATTGTTACGATAGATGTATAGATCACGAGGCAATGATTCTGTTTATGACGTAACAAAAAGGGCGTGTGACCAGTCATACATTCACTGGTTTGTGGCCTGATAGATATAAGCGGCCCATTAAAAGTGGTACAAAAACGGCTTTCATTACCAAACTGAACATATTTGAGTAGCGACCTTTGACGCACTATTCAATATTGTAATGAGACACTCATATATTCCAAAGAAAATAGTGAAATATGTTTGTGGTTATGTAAACTTTAAGAGGCCGAAAACAAGAACTTTGGGTCAAAACAAATCAAAATGATTAACATTATTCCTGCCAATTTATTGGAAATCGGTCGAGGAATGCGCTAGACAATAAGAAGTAAAAGGATAGTTCAGTAGATCAAAACACACGATAAATAACAATTACTTACGTCATAATAAAATGTGTGTTCGTATTGAAGATATAATTGAATTATATACATGTGTTTATACACACGTAGAACGTGATACAGACAGATATCACCTTCAACAGTTCATTTCTAAATTGCAAAAAGTATTCATATAACAACGCTTTTCCAAATCTGTTAAGTATTACAGACTTTCCAGTAAGGATCGTCCTCGACAGAAGACGCCACACCACTTACGCTGTCTCTTCTTTGAGTAAATATTGTTTACCTATACATGTAGACAGACTTTCCAGTAAGGATCGTCCTCGACAGAAGAAATACACCACTTACGCTCTCTCTTCTTTGAGTAAATATTTTTTTTACCTATACATGTAGACAGACTTTCCAGTAAGGATCGTCCCCGAGAGAAGACGCCACAACACTTACGCTGTCTCTTCTTTGAGTAAATATTTTTTTACCTATACATGTGGACAGACTTTCCAGTAAGGATCGTCCCCGACAGAAGACGCAACACCACTTACGCTGTCTCTTCTTTGAATAAATATTGTTAATACTTTTACCAGTACAAAAATAACAATGGTAGAAATCACGAATTCCATGAATACAATCTTCAATATTCACGCCTTTCATTTATCAATATAAATTCACATCACTATCTGCAATAGTAAAATTTTTGTACCGTTTCAAAGGAGTCAACTGTTGAAGTCAATCCAATACAGACAGTATCTTAAACTCACCGCCTTATGCGATTGTATCATTGGTTGTCAGTTAAGCCTATGAGGTTTCGACGGTTATTGGCTGGATAAGATTTTTGGACATTTAATAATAATAATAATAATAGCATGAATATATTGCGCTGTTTTCCATTTCAACAATGCTCAAAGCGCACAAATACAATTTAGGACTCGCAATAACAGTACTGAAGGGCAATTTCATTTTAATTAATTTTGCAAATTAGTATGCAATGTTTACAGCAGAAACAGGGCCAATGCGAGACCAATGGACCACTGCGACTCCGAGTATACGCGGAAAATGTATTTTTATGACAATAGCATTATCGTTTATAGGTGATGGTTGTAAAATATATTCCCTTAAAATTTTTTATTTTTTCACTCAATATTTGTATTGAAACAAACACTAGTTCTTTTAGAGAAAATTAAAAAAAGATGGAAAATGATTATATGATTAATATTCCTTATTTTGATTGATTTCACATAGATTTATATAATCAACATAGGTTTTAAGGTTTCTATTTTGAGTAGTCCTCCGCTTAAGAGGCCGAAAACAAGAACTTTGGGTCAAAACAAATCAAAATGATTAACATTATTCCTGCCAATTTATTGGAAATCGTTCAAGATGCGCTGAACAATAAGAATTAAAAGGATAGTTCAGTATATCAAAACACACGATAAATAACAATTACTTACGGCATGTAAAAATGTGTGTTGGTATTGAAGATACGTCTGCAATTAGTCTGCAATGCTTACAAAAAACGAAAATGGAATGGGATTCAAAGAGGAAATAACCACGTATGTCAAGTGTGCAAAATGTATATCACGGGGTAGGTTTATAGAACTAAATAAACATCTTTCTGGGAAATCCGTGACGAAAATCCGTGACGAAAATGGTAAAGTTATAACCAAAACAAGAGAAGCAAATTGGTATGATAAAAGGTAAAAAATGTATAAACAACGGAAACGCTAATTTTGAAGTGAAAATTATTAAAAGATATCACGTTATAGATAAAATATAAAATTGATTATTGATGGCAGCATGTTCATTTAAACAAACGTCCTATTGACGTATACACTTTTTTTCGGTAATTATCATATTTTAGACTGTAGTGGTCTATGAAAATATTGATTGATTTGCAAAAATGAGTATTTTTAAAGGTATCGTAGATTTTTGTTTCAGGGGGAAAATGGAGATCTCATTAAAAGGAAAACAAAATGTTACCAATTCGAGAGAAACGTTTTAATCAAACCATAGAATTCTTAGAGACGGAACAATTTCGGGAAGCTACGCAAATCCATTTCCCGAACTCGAACGATTAAAAGGTGTTCACACTATAATGGCCGTATACAGTTCGCTTCGCTTCTCCTTATTCTATGACAGCGGATGATGTTGTTGAGTAAAAAAGGTTTTACCCTATGAAAAAAATATGTTTAACACTCACCATCATTTAATTGAAAACATTATAGATAATAGAAATAGCAATTAAAGTGCTACGGTGCTTTTAATAAGAAGTTCTGTTCTAATCAGAGCTGACCATCATCGGATGTTGAAAGTAAACGGTATAATTTACAACTGAAATAGTGTCTATAAGCTCGTTAGTATGATGATGGGTTGATCCAGTGAGAGATGACTGATAATGGTTTTCTCCATAAAGAGTTTTATCAACCCATATCTTCTCACGTATTTTGTGTAACAAGTGGACCCTACAATTTAAAATCTTAAAATCATAATGGTACTATTCAAAAATTACATGTAATGTATTTTGTACTTGGCTTAACTGAAACATATATAAAGAACAGCCTTAATTGTTTTATGACCTCACTAGACGGGAGAGATAATTATTCTGTCGCCATCGAAGCAAGTTAGATTAATATTGAACTTTTCAGTAGGACGATCAAACAAATACTGTAGCGACTTTGTTGATTTGAAAACATTTTCTTTTTGAAAGTTTGATGTTTGTACAAGGATAATGGAGAATAGCGACCCAACGCTTCCGCTTTGATTTCGTTGGTTAGGCATTTATTTTTAGAAGACGATAGTTTGATGAAGACGTATAATAACGGAATGTTTTCTGAGTGAGTGATTCTAGCACTAAAATCAGCTCTCAGGCTTTATATAGAATCTGATATCACAGGCCCCATCGATCGCTTGATTTTAACACTGACGATATTAGGGTACGCAGTCAGACCATTGTTATTGATTGGCTGCAACTACGGAGAACGCCTGTATGGAATCTACACATGTATCTAAAACTGCTTCCCAAAAGTTTGTTCACCTCATTTTTTTTCCACATAAAGCAAACACATTCACAAAAACTCATTCATTAACCATATAATCTAACTTGTCATACTTTTAGTTTAATGGCTCTTCTACTGTCCTGGTGAGAATCCCCTTTATGTGATATTGTGTCTCGAATTAAAAAGGTTAAAGGTTTGATGCCTTTCAAATTTAAATGATATGTCCAAGAAGAGATTTGTATTTTGTGTCTTTTTCAATAGTCGGACATTCTCTGTCCGTTAATCAAGAGTATTTTTTCCAATTCATAGAAAACTTTGTTTCCTTTGACATTTTCCTGCGCATGGATAAAATCTTGCTTCTCAAATGACAGGATCCTATTTGCTGAAATTCAAAGCCTTTTGCTAAATGAATTTCAATGTAAAAAGTGACTGCCACATACAGGATTTTCAATAACGGTTCATATGACAATTATTCAGCAACTGTGCCAACGCAGCAGTCCTTTGGTCATGTTTAATTTTACTTCATTTGGGCACAAAAGTACAACACGACTCTTTTGCCGAGGTTTAAGGGCAGGAGTGTGAAACTAAGAAATAAACGAACAAATTGTTGAGAAAAACAAAGAATTCAATCAGCATCATGCAGTTTTTTGGCCTGTACGATAAAAATAATTGAATAAGTTAAAAACAGAGAGACACTGACAATATTTAGATATATATTGTGTTTCAAAGTATCACCCACCATATATGGGAATGGATGCAGTCAAAAAAATTTGAAACATTTATTTCATATCACACAAACTCGGTGAGTATGTTAAATCTTCCGCGTGCTTTAATTCTCGGTTAATTATTGACAACGTCCAACCTGAATTATAGGAACACATAGTGAATAAACTAAGATTTATATTAAGAGTTTCCCTTTCGTGGTATCTATAAAAACACTTTTCAGATAATGTGAAAACGTAAAAGTAAAATGACCACTTTAAATATCAAATATTATGATCTATAACACATGTAAATTACAATCAATGATGTTCCTTATAGTAAAAATATTTTCCTTAATTTTGCACAAATGCTACGACGCATTTAAATGACCCCTATTGAAAATTGCACATAGGTACATCACATGGTGAACAAACTTTTGATATGCAGCAATAATAATTACTCTTCCATGAAGATAATCTTATTGTATGAGTCATGGCTACTTGGTCAGTTTGGTCAGTCGGTCTGGTCATTTACTATAAATAGAAGGGGACCCTAGCTAATTCCAATTTTATTGGGCTGTCTGCCTATTTGTACGCGCAAACATAGTCTGTAGCCATTTAGTTTCCCCTGATAGATTCATATCATCAGAGTCCGGGTTCTATTCCATATTTTTTTTATTCAAAAGTAATTATCCTCCCGGACCATGTGTCTCTACATGTAAGCAAAGCTTATATGATAATGTAAGCAAATGAATGTATCAAATATTCTTCATAATTTCTTTAAAAAATTGATTAGACATGACGGTTCGTGTCCATCGATTTGTAATGATAAAAGTGAAAAGTAACTTGAAAAACCTAGATTTTTCATAGGTTAGATAGATAACATGACTATTCTAATCAATTACGTTTAATCATTCAGAAAAATGTAAAGTTTTTGTTACCTTTACATTCATATTTTCAGAAGTATTCTCGATGAATGCGGATTCATTATTTCAATATCAGTAATGCATGATTTTACGGTAGTGAGATCTTGTAACCTAACAGAAATAATGAGTTCATACTTGGCTAAGGAAATCCAAATTGATTTAATAATGTTTAAATATGAAATATTATTCATCTAAAAAACTTTGAAAAACATAGGCCAACTGAACAAAGGATTGTCAATGTCGAGATGAAAATGTTCAGTAACTTTTCAAGAGGTGACGTTTGTCAGATCAACTTTAATAGAACTTTAATAGAAGACAATTTAAGCAAATTTCACATCGAAACGTGTGTTATACATTGTGTAGGCAATTAGATCATGCCGTTTCAAAATGTCGTGCAATGAACTAGAAATTCTTTTCATCCTTACTTACTGATCTGATGATATCTGTTTTGTTCATTTAGTACTCATTAAAAAAATATGACATCTTGATGTGCATTGATTGAAATGTCTAGATGCACAGACTGAACCAGTATGACACCTTGATGTCGAATGTTATGATGTATCGACTTAATCAGTTAACACCCTGATGGGAACTGATCAACCTGTCGAATTGTACTGATATGACATCGTCTCTTGCGGGTGTCTGGTATCAATAAGATGAGTTCACTGCAATTACGCGGCACATTATGATACCCTGTGGAGGCTGCCTTCCTGAATATGAAACCAAAGCTGGCTATGGTCCAACGTGTTATAGTGCTATGATTATTGACGATAGTACTCTTCATTGAGGTGTGAAATGTTTATAATCTATAATTGGTAAACGTGCACATCAAGGATTATTTTGGTTTATTTCAACTTCAAGCTGAAAACAGACATAATCGTTATATTTTGTTTAAAACAAATTGTATTCTGTTAACTCATCCTTATGTGCAGCTTCGAATGTAGAATAAAGTCAAAAGTTTTGGGAGGAGTTTTTTAATTTATCTCTGTCGAAAAATAATCGTCATTGTAATTGACAGTTTTAATTATGATATTGCCCGGCAAACTGAATGTTCCAGAAATTATGTGACCGATAACAGATAAAGGAATTGATTAAAACCCCAGGCCGATTCAAAAAGCAGTTTATATTAAGTTCCTAGTAAGACTTAGTCTTGATGGTGTCATATCGTTACTTCTCATGGAGAACGTCGTTTTATTGAAGTAATTTTCTTATAGTTGTTAACAAAGAAATGAAACTAAATTTCTATTGCAAAGAAATATTTTTCTTTTGTGTGTTAGAGAAAACATATAAACAATGAACTGATATAGTCGTGCAATAGCTAATTGCATAGCAATGGACCCCAAAATATTCAATATGAACCTGAACTTCGTCCTCGGTCAATATTTGTTTTCTCGTTTAAAAAGAACAGGGTGTCAATGTCACCACAAGTCAATAATTGATGTCGTCACCTGAGGCAAAGATTTTAAAAGACCAACAACTCAAGTATTCACAGGGCACGAAGTAGCAACACTCGTATAGTACATCATAGCTGATGGAGAAGAATTAACGGGGACCAGCAGTCATAATAATAAATAATAATATACATTTTAACGCCTAATATCCAGTGCGAGGCACTGCTCACTGGCGGTACATTATTACCCTGAAGGAATTGTACTACAGCAGCTACTTAGCGCTTCCGTACTTCCCTTATTCAGGTACCCATTTATACAGCTGGGTTGACTGAGTGCAATGTGGATGAAGTGCCTTGCCCAAGGACACAACGCGGTATGAGACCCAGGTCACAAATGTTTGGTGTCTCCACCGGGATTCGAACCCGGGTTGTCGGCGGCGATAGGCCAGCATGCTCGTTCGTAATCGATGATGGTCAACTCCATTTTGGAGAAACGGCTAGAAACATCAAAAGTCACACCATAAAAACGCAAGTAACCTCTGAAAGTTGACCAAACTGTCCACAGATAGGAACATTAATTGAAGAATTCTCCATGGTTCAGGAATTTCAATCGGTATTATTTTCAACAATTTAGATTGGATGCGGAGCTTGTCGTCAAGGCATTATTCGCTTTTATCAGCGTCAACGTTATCTGTAAGAGACCCAATAAAAGGCTACTGGTCAGTATTGCATTATGCACATAAGTAACAGGAGACCATGGACTGTTTGAATCAGAGATATATGATTTCTCAATGGACATTATGACCACTAAACTTTTACAAATTACTAATGTCGTTAGGAAGGAAAAACCTTTGACGTTTAATATTACAAGTGATTATAGGGTTCAACAGGCTTGTCAATGATTGACCAATTTTTATTGGTTCATAAAACGCATCCTCCCATTTATGAACAAGCATCGATGCAGCGTAAACGACAGGACGATATAAACGTTTATAATTTTCACTAATATCGTCTTTGATTGTCACTCCACTTATTGGGTTCATGTATTAATAAAAAAAATTCAATAAAACAGATTTTTGAGTGAATTAAGTATGAAAATAGAGTTTGAAATTTTTATGTTGTACTTCTATTGACTTTGAATGTTTCAATTGAAAAACTGATTTAAATGTACATTTTCATTGCATCAATGTTTAGGAGACTGATCGATAGATTATACTTACTTTCCAATTTCTAATCTAGTAATAATTTTTTATGTTTTTTTATGTATCATTAGAGTCATTACAATTTATAACTTTCTTTTAACGATTGAATTTAGTCTCCGAAATTCTTCGTTTCCAGATTTTGTTTTTGCAAAAACGTATTCATAATTTTATGAGATAAAAATATATTTTTGGTGCGTAGGAGGGAAGGTGATTAATTACGCATAGCCGTTTTCAAGTCGACTTGCATCAAAGCAGGGAGACGCTCTTATCGACATACATTCGTGTTTGATGATGTTTAGATAATTCGATGTTTTTCACTTATGCAATGCTGTGTTAAAGGGAAAGTAGCACATGTTTTGGATAAACAAAATGATCTCACGAAAACGATTTTTTTCAGTATTGCAAGACAATTGTTTTCAATCAAGTGTCGAAATCGAACATGCCATGATCAGCTTACCAACCTGCTTCAGTTCATTTCTCCTCCACATTTGATTAAAAGATGTTCACATAAAAATGGCCGCCAGTGATATTTGCTTAGTACTTGATAATTTCATCTACAACTATAGTTGATCGGCCCGAGCAAGGACTTTTATTATATTCTATACAGGTCTTTGGCCCGATTAAGCAAATGTTTGACCCTGTAAAGATGATGCATTTGGAACAAACTAATAAGATTTTCAAGAAACGTGCTAATGCCCCCTTAGTACTTCTGATTTGATGTATTTTGAATTGTTGAATGGAAAAGTACCAAAAACAAGAACTGTGTGGATGTATAATGAATTTCAATCAAGTCATGGTTCTTTTTCAACAATTTTGATATACGCTTAATATTGGGAGCATTCAGTTCAAAATGTAAAAACTTATTTAATTGAAAACTTTAAATAATGAATTAGTTTTTCTTGATATTTGCACACGACATAAACGTGATCGTAGTGGAAAAGAAAACCAAATTGATCGCTTACGTTGATGATTATTTCAAGAGGTCAGTACAATACGAGATGTATAAGGATGAATATTAAGTTTATTTGCGTGGTTTCCTCAAACTGTATATTTGAAAAAAAATTGAGTAATCATTTCTTCCATCGTACATCTGTTTTTAACGAACAACAAACATAAAAAAGGTTAAACAACACGATGAAAAAAAAAGATTTAACGTAGATTTTAAAGGATTTTAGCAAATTCTGATTTTCCATTTCACAATGTAGTTGAATAATTAAAATGCTTACGCATCATTTATAACATCCTAACAAACAAAAATGATAAATCTTTAAAAAAATGGAGGCCGAGATATGGTTTCCCATCGATTGAAAATGGTGCATACAATGACTATAGTACAACTGTCAGGATTCATTGGTTAAAGATATATACCTGGGAGGTCGTTGCACAAAACAACTTAACACTAAGGTTAACCTTAGTGCCATTCTTTTACATTACACTAAGGCTACCTTAGTGATTAAGGTTACCTTAGTGTTTGGGCAACGGGACCCAGGACCCAAGGCACAGAGCAATCTTGGACATAGGTGATTGTAATTCAATGTCATAACTCTGGGTTAAGGGTGCCCCTGTGAGCGTTGTGATATAAGGGCCGGGAAGCAAGAACTGCATAATCAGGTGTTTCTTTACATTTTCCTATGATCTACATATCACATGGACACATGGGGGTTCCTAGTTATTATCAAAGCTCTTCTGCCGAATGCCTTATTACGAGGGGGTTCAATAAGTTTTGCAAACTGGGTATTCATATCAACATAAACAGTGTCAGCATCTAGCTGATGTTACTTTCGTCAAACTTATATATTGATACATGTTAAAACAAGTTCTAGACACAACTGTTATTTAGAGACAGACAGACAGACTGTTTATTAAAAGTCTCACCTCATATACAGGCAATTAAACATTTTAAGTAATATACAAAATGATTCATTCTTAAAAGGATTATGAGAGACTATTTACACATAAAGATATACAGAATAAATGAAATATATAAATATATATAACATAATAAAATATCCACATATCAATTGTACAGTTGAATGCGTCGTTCTCTTAAAATATCATAGCAGGTCTTGGCTGTTAAATTACAAAATAAAGGACTAGACATTATGAAAGCAAACTTTTACACATCCGATAAATTCTAAGACAAGTATCTAACAAACGTGTTGTAAAAGTTTGATATAAAAGACAGACTAAAAGGATATGAATTTCATCTTCAACAACATTCAAACAATTAAAACACACTCTCTCATCCACAGGCAAATTACTATAACGTCTAGTTTCTATAAGTAAGGGGGCAACATCGCATCTGAACATCGCTATACTATGACCTCGTGGTATGCGTTCTGTAACATAATGCTCAGCTCCATAGTCAGTCTTAAAGGTTCTATATACTCTAAGTTTATTACCGCCCTTACCTTAGATGCAATAGCTGCACTGACCTAAGGGTCTCCTAAGTCATGGATTCTCTCAAACATGAACAACGGATCAGGTTCCTGACAAAGGAGGGATTAAAAACTACAGAAATACGTAATTGCATATGTAATGTGATGGTAAAAGATGCTCCTAAATATTCAACAGTTGAAAGTGTTGACATTCATGATCATCTTGGTAAATCCAAGGTATCTGCAAGAGGTTGACGAAACCTTGATCCACCAATTAGACCCTGAAACTAAACTGGAATCCAAGCAGTGGAAGCATCAAAGTTCTCCGCCTCCACGAGGAAGTTTCGCACTCAATCATCAGCTGGCAAGGTTATGGCCACCATTTTTTGGGATGCAAAAGACATGTCATTAATTGATTACATGCCACCTAAAACTACAATTAATGGTCAATGTATTGTCAAACTAATGCAAGAATTGTGAAAAACAATTCGACAGAAACGCCGTGGAACTCTGTCACACGGTGTTCTGCATTTGCATGACAATGCTCCAGTTCATAAATCAGGTCGCTGCACGTGAATGCTGAATCGAACAGCTAGCCCCCGGCGACTACTTTCTGTCCAGAAACCTGAAATCCGCCCTACGTGGAAGGCACTTCCGGGATGACGAAAACGCCAAGGCCGCCACAGAGGCATGGTTAGGGGGCAACCTGAAGACTTATACAAAAGTGGCATCAAAAGCCTAAAAGAGAAGTGGAATAAATGTATTGAGATGAAAGGTTATCAATATCATACTGAAAAATAAAAATAAAGAAGTAGTATTGCGAGTTTGTTTATATTGAAGTTGCAAATGGTATCACAGGCATACCACAAGAGGGGAAGTTTTGCAGCAAGGAGTGCCAATGGCGGATCCAGGATTTTTTAAAGGGGGGGGGGGGAGGGGTCGGATTCAGAAATTGTCAACGGGGGAGGGGGGGGGGGGGTTAGAAATTGTCGAGGGCTATTGTTACGTTAAATATGATTTACTATAGAACCATTCATATTTTCAAATTATTTCTATTGACTTGAATCTATAACTTATTTTCAAACGGGGTGTGTGTGTGTGTGTGTGTGTTTGGGAGGGGGGGGGGGTGCGGAACCCCTGAACCACCCCTGGATCCGCCACTGAGTGCATATTGAGGTTACATCAAACGCTGACTTCCTTTATTCTTTTGTGTCTCCGATAATACGTCGTGGTAATAATGTCGATATGAACTTTCACTATCGAATCTTCCTGCTAATCTAAAACCCTTCCTACTATGTTGTTGCAAGGGTTACTTCGATGACTTATTTTGAAATGAAAACTTGGCAATTACTGATTACTCTGTAAAAACATTTGTTTTAATTGAAGTTTCGGATGTATATAAAATTTGAACAAAGTCCTTAGGATAAACTTGACAGGATCAGAAAGTTATAACAAAGCACAGTTTAAACTCCCATGTTCCAAACCGTTAAATTTCCTAAGTTTAACCTCTTCTATGGCATTTCAATGAAAAGAACCTCGGCTATCATACGGAGTGAACAGTTCTGCTTGAATGACCAGTGCTTTCTAGCGTAACCTCAAAATGTACTGGATAATTCATCAATAGTACACTTTTTTCAAAATATTATTACATAAAGCTTCAATTATTTTGGAAGTGATATGAATTTTTTAAAAATATGTATATATATGTGTATGTCAGATATATAAAGTAAATTCCCTTTCCGGAAAAAATGATTTACCATAAAATTATCCACATTCACACGTTCCATGTCCTCAGAAGTGGAGGTTTTCAAAGTGTGTATGTGTGTGTGTGCAGGGTCGGGGGGGGGGGGGGGGGGAGAGAGCTTCTGAGTGTTAATTAGTTAAAACCCTCAGGGTTATCACCCCTCCCACTGCATTACATAAGTATATACACGCACATACACATCGCCCCCTCCCTCCCCCCTTTGAATTCATTGGATTTATCATTGCCGCTGCATCCTTGTGGGAAAAGATAAGTGAGTCACCAAACTGCATTTTTTCTTTATTACAATTGTGCAAATATAGCGTTACCATTAATGCCAGAATCAATCGTCTGACGAAATACAGAAGACAAAAGCTATCAATTTAGCTTAAGTAGGAATAAAAACAATGCAACGTCCACCGTTGGGAAATGAATTAATGATTAAAAGTTGGGAATAAATAACTGAACAGCAAGGGTATTTATCTGTCTTCTCAATCAAAGTAGGCAAACAAAAAGACTGTTTTATGAATCATCCTGCAGCTGTGATAGTGCCTATACTCTCAGAATGACTCATACATGTATACATCGCAAGTGTAAATCATATGTATACTTCAACTCTGCCCTTTGACCCAGCGACAGATCAATGGACACTTGATGACTAAGACACTGGATCGGTTATGAATGTGTTGTAGCTCTAACGATTCCTTATCCCCTTGACAAGCAACTGTTCAGATAGATATAGTGGAACAAGTAGATTATTAAGAATGCTTTTTCACGATGTTAACTCAAAATCAGTACATCGTAGATGGTAGGGCATTCTATGTGTTGTTAAAAAGTCGATCCTTTATTTAAAGGGATACTTCACAGAATAATGATCATAATGTTAAACACCAGATGAATATGGGTAATTTGTAAAGTTGGTTTTTGAAAATTGTCATTTTTAACGGTTATCGAAATATGATCATGTTAAATCCGGAATTGGGATTTTTGTTGCAAATTATGTTTGCCTTATACATGTATGACTTACCACGCTCTCACTTGCTACACTTGCGGTGTTATCTGCCACTGAAATAGACTACGAAAGTGAAATTTGAACGATACGACTGTTTGTCAAACTCATTGAAATAAACGCATAATTTTGCTGTTCTACGTCACGCTCACTTTGCTCTGCGTAACGCAATGTAGTACATATTTTGTCTCATCAAAATGAGATTGAATTGTCTGTCAATATGTACGTTGCTTTCGATATTTTTCAAGATGTTGAAGACGCGAGAAATGCGTTTGCAAAACACGGAATCGATTGCCAAGACTTTCGACTCACATGCATTGGGGATATCACGTAAGATTCGCATTTGCCATGGCACAAACGTACAGCCAAATTTTATTTCAACTATCGATAATTTATTTTAAATGAAAAAAACAGATATAATTTTAGTGTCGTGACGTCTAATATAGATTAGGGTAGGGTAGATAATATATTATCCGATACTTATAACATGGAGTTTCATTAAAATCATCATTTCCAAGTAAATGGTCGAAAATGTTTCTTACCTTGTCTTGCAGTCTGATTGCAGTACTCGTAATCTATCATGGACGATCGCACGAAACTAACCGAACTACCGCAATAATTAAAAGGGTCTGTCGCAATTCAGTTGCTTTAGAACATCTTCCGGGTTGATAGTTATGTGATTATATAAGCAGTAGTATGGTAACTTTTTGGTGCCCCGAAGTTATCTGAAAGAATGACATTTAATTGCAACCGTATTCGCTTGAAAGACAATTGGAATATACTTTTATACATATGACATCAACTAATGCATACGCACTTTTTTTACGCCAAACTATAATTTTGGGGAATACCAGTTTCAAATGGGGGTAAAGTTTAATGTTTCAACAAGAACATTTAAACAAATAAATAATTGATTTATGTAATTGCAATCGATTAATATCATTTGCTTTATAAACTTAAATTATCCTTTATTTGCAGTAAGTATAAAATACCGAGGAGGTTTATGTCGTTATTTCCTCCGTCTGTCCATCCGGCTCGTTGTCAGCTTCTCCCACTGGTTTTCATTCATCTTTCTGAAATGTAACACATTTCTGCATATACTTCAGTAACAAGCATATCATTTTTGGGCATGATGCAATCGATATTTATAGAGTTAGGGCTATTGACTCAGAGAACTTGACTTTACAAATTCAAAATGTCTCTATCACTTTAAAGAGCCACTCCGTGAGTTGTTGGAGTCATATATGCCAATCTTAATCCATTGTGTCATTTGATCGCGAAGTATCGACTGTTACCAAAGAGAAACATTTTAAAGCTAATAGTTTTTTTTACAGTGACAATCTGACGGTAGAACGTCGCAATTATGATCGAAAACCGGACAGTGGCGCGCGTCAAATAGTTAAACGTAATTTTGGAGACTTATCCAAAACAGCCAGAAGGGCAGTTAGGAGTTGATAGTGTTTGTTGGGTTATATAACTAGTATCCATGTATATTGGACGTGATATCTACACCTCTGTGAATTTATACGGCTGGTTTTAGATTTTCATGGAAAACCAATATAAGGTTAAGATGTTTCGATTTTATATCACCACCTTTGACATATAGGTTCGTATCAAAGGTAAATAAAATGTTATGAAAATCACGGAGTGGACCCTTTAATTCCTAAAAAAATATTTTCCTCGGTTTCAATACTTCTTAAACTTTACATCTTTTTTGCATCATTTATTTTGTTTGGTGAATGCGCTTGTTGGTTGATTGGTGTCCACGAGACTAAATTTTAGTCTTTGAAACATTTTGTTAATTCCTTTTCCTTCATCCATAATATTTTTTCTTTGGGTATTCAGTCCATCCAGACTTGCTAAATGTGGACCTAAACTGTATAAAAGGCTCCTTTATATACACAGTCATGAAGCAGGACTAGGTGTCCACTTGCTATTCATTTCGTTAGGTGCGTGCTCTTTGGATTGTTGGTTGTTTGGTGTTCACTGGCTGTGTTTTGGCGATGTGTTTCAATGGTTCCTGAATTGCTGAGTTTTGGGGTAGTGGACGCCAAACAACCTACAAGCAAAGGCGCACACGAGACGGCGCTGTAGTGATGCAAAATGCTAAAGTAAAAACTGAATTTACATTTGCAATCACTTCAACAACATCAGAAATTAATTACTCATAATTTTCATATTTTGGTACCTCTTTACATGGAGATAAGGTAAATCTTCTTGTTGTTGTAATCTAAAATTGGCCCTTGGGTCCCATGCAAAGAGGTATAAGGTGCCAAAAACTAACCTTCTAAAATAGGCATGTATTAAACAAAGAGTAGTAAACAGCGAACAGAAATTGTAGCCATGACAAATTAGATAAGTTTAAAAGTCAAAATTAAGGATTGATAGAAGGTAAGACATATCTGAGAAGCCTTACGAAAGTTAAAATTATGCACCAGCAGAACTGGCATTTGCTGTGCTTCCAAATGACTATAAAAAAGATCTTTTATGGTCATATGATTTTTTAATATAAAATTTTACACTTTTAGGCTCCCCACCACGAAGACAGCATGGGTCATATTCTGTGGAAGTGTGAATTACATGAATGACGAATCAAAGGTTATTGCGTTCAGGGGTTCGACCTCCCTAGATTCAAGGTGAAAAACCTCCTGGATGCGAAAAGAGTGGATTTTGTGTTTGATACGTTTTTGTTGTTTGACGTTAGCAACAAACTGTTAAAAACATGAACGAGCACAATTGTTATTCCGTTTTTCGAAAATCAATACAAGTTGTTCGTCGCTTTCGGATATATTTGATTATGGAGTTGATAACATAAATCCTGATAATCATAAAACCATTTACACTCTGAACCATAAGCTTCTGTTCCGAATATTGGTGTTCGGGGCAATTTGCATATGCGGTGAGAGTTCGGTCAGATTATTAATACCATTCCCCTTCTTTCAAATACTTTCAAATATCGGAGACAATAAAATGAATAGTAAGGTAAAATATAAGGAAACATTTCAAATTAGTATTTCACAAGATTCATTTTGAGATTACATGTAGTCAAACCTATTTTCCTTTTAAAGCAAAACAAAAGAACCCCTGTTGCATACTTTGTTTTTTAGCGTTTGTATTAAGATATAAGAATTTGTTGGAGAGGCTTAGAGTGTAGGAACACTCGAGTGTATTCTCCTTATTTTTAAATCATATAATTCTCCTTCTATCTGATGTTATTTCTGTAATTCACCCAACCACCACAAAGAGGAAGAGATTTTCAAGATGTACAGGCCATTGGAAACTGAAAAAGATTAAATTATTATTATTATTATTCAAATTATACCACGACGGAATTCTGGACAAATATTGCTTACATACAGTACATTGTATCTATTAGGTTCCCATTCAGATTGTTTGAAGAATTTTAGATAGGTTGTGTATAAAGAAACTGAATTTTGCTTGTGATGAAAATTGGGCGATTTTAACCAGTCTGTCATTTTACTTATAATATAGATAATATTTTTCTGGCGGATCTATTGGGTGAACATTCGTAGAACCTACAGCGCCATATCTAAATCTTGGTCAAAACAAATTCGGCAGACACAAGGAAATGTAAAGTGAAAATACATATTACCCATATGCTTCTACTATTCTAAGAAAATTAATAATTGGAAGTAGTTAATAATGCATCCTGACCTTTGCATTGAAATGATATATGTTTAGATAAAAGGTCGTGTAACCAACGTTATAGATCGGTAGGGAAATACTTCAACGTTATTCTGAAAAACAACATATCTGTTATCATCGTGAAAGTACCAAATAATCTATTTCAAATGTACTGTGTATCACCCTCTTCTAACTTACCATAGTCTAAAACGTACCAACAATCCGTGACGTCATCCTTTTATGTGTACTAGTTTTTTTCATACACCCTTATTTATGGCTATGTCACTTTTAACGCAGAAAAGATTATGAAGACAGACTTCAAGTGCGGTTGAAGTCGCAATCAGTCATGACAACAGACTAAAAAACTGAGGAATTACTTGTTACTTTAATTGATGGAAATGTCACGGAATCCCATGTTCAAATGAAGTAACATTGTAGATTAGTAAGAATGTTTATAACGATGTTAAATCAAAATCCCTACATCGTAAATATAGGGTCATTCTACATGTATATGTTGTTAAAAAGTCGATTCTTTTTTAAAGGGATAATCCCAATTATCCCATGTTCAAATGAAGTTACATCGTATAAACCATATCATATTAAGAACACGTGACATTATTGGTTTCATTGCGATATTTTCGTAATGTTTACACACAAAGGATTGAATATAATCATCATCTAAATGTAAATTTAAAATAATATATTCTACCCTCAAATAAAAGGCTTCAAGACTGAAAAGCACAATAGTGTCAAAACACTGGCTAGATTGGTCAAATTAAACCAGGAAGTTCAATTACATTTCAGTATTATTTGCAGGATGTTTGTGTATAAGAGATCAAAGACTTGTATGTATAAAAAATAAGCCGATATTGACTTTGTCGTTGTCGTCAACGTCCTTTGTGATTATGAATATTAAAACTCGCATACTGATTTACAATTTTGAAATATGCTGACGTAATCTTTGGTGTAGCTGTCTGAACGTGAGAAACATCAACGTTCATGTCCAATCGATGATTTTACGAGGGTTTTTAACGAAAATGAGCCAATAAATTCTTTACCTCTTTACGATAAGTATGTAACCCTAATAAGGAATCGGCGGTAAGAAGGATTTGTTTAATAAACCACGAATAAAGGTTGGTTGTGATTTAAGTGTGGCGTCTGTCCGTTCAATGGCCTTTTTTTCACGGAAGGAGATGTTAATTAAATTTTATATACTTTTGAAAATCTTTTTTTAAATTTTCCTGTGTGTTCACAGTCCCTATAGTAACTTGTTTTAAGAGTTCATTCATGGCTTTGATCGTCAGTTGCACAGATGCTTAGTCAACGCACCAGCAATTTGAGCAAATAGATATTCCTATGCTAAGATCAATGCATGTGGTTGATTAAGGGGAAGTGACCCGTTTAAGAAAAAACGTTCCCAAATAAACATTAGTTTATGCCAAATGTTTTATTTTATTACTCGACGTAATCTTAAACAAAATCATTAGGCTTAAACAAAATCATTAGGCTTAAACAAAATCATCAGGGATTAAGCAAAAATCATGCGATGCGGGGAAGCCATTTTGTTTTTTGTTCTTAATTCCAAGAATTATGTTTCTTTTTTGTTAAGTTGGTATAGCTTTTGCTTGCTTTTTTTCTCTAAGGTTGTTGAATCGGACGCAGACTCTTTTACAGTACTCTGTCGTGTTATTTTTAAAAAAAAACATCCCCGACAAATAATTCACAGTAAGTTATTCCTAAAATATCGACAAAAAGTAATTTAGTGTAATGAAAATCCTTCTTTCTCACTTTCTTTATTGCCAAGATGACATTTCTAAATGGGTTAGTCATGTTCATTTAAGACAGTCCGAACGCATTAATGACTCTCAAATGGTCACACGGGGACAGATGTACAGGAAGTTACATTAACACACATGTACAACAGCACTGTTAGACCTGCCCACTAATACCATTTGATATCTTAGCAGGTAGCTGATTGTTTAAATCAATATGGAAGGTTAATTATAAAAGTTATAGACAAAGCAACCGGACACAATCCCTATAGAACATATGTAAAGCAGCGAGATACGAGTAATAGGTTTGATTTCATTTCATGAAGGTTGAGAACAAGTGCGGCAGCTAAATGCCGTTCATGGATGACCCCATCGTTCAATGTTTTTCTTTTGAAAGCGTTTTCATTTTTATGTGCAAACGTGGGCACGGTACCCTGCTAGTAAATGGCAAATTCAATTGACATATCCATCTTCTGTTAAATTGTTTTTGAAAGTATCTCCTTTTCAGACTATTGTGAACAAGTTTGTTCTTTCCTTTTTCACTTTTCCTTTTCAACAGTGATTTCCAATCTCACAAGTTTTTTAAATGAAATATTGCTATATATTGAAATGATTATGTGACTTTTTTGGGTCTATATATATACATATATAGAGCGACTTTGAATTTCCTTCCTTTAGAATGAAACATGTAACACTGGCATTGTAGTCAGAAGCCCCTTGGTGAAACAAATTACGTTTCAAATATGATATCAAGTCCCAAATAACGGAATCTTTTGTCCTCGAGTTAAAAACCTTGAAATTGTAACTTTAACTTTGGAAAAAAATGCAATGCTTTGAGAATTGCAGCTTTCAAACAAGGAATATGAAATAGAGCTGCATGCCAAAAGTTTTTTCACATACCTGAATAAACTAGTGCAAATATCATGTTATTTGAGAGGCCTTTGAGGTATCGTAGTGTTGAGAAAAAGAAACGTATAATATTGAATTTTTAATACACATATGCATATCCATTCTTCTTTAAGGCAAAGGTTTATCGTACCCCATAATTAGCCGTTACAGTTTTGGCAGGTCATTGGAATGACCAGGGGGTCAAAATTCCGAAAACACTTATTCTAATTTTTCTCCATAAAATCCTTAAAAATCTTTAAAAATTAGTCACGTTTGTTCCTTAGCACAATGTCAATGTAATTATGTAGGTTGTAATCTCAGCGAGTCGAAATTAAACATTTTATTCGACATTTAACGAAATCGAAATTTCGAAAATGTGACCCCTTCTGTCTAGCCAAAATTCGAATTTTTGCACGAGAGACCAGACGATCCCCAAATGAGTTCAAGAATGGCTATTTCACACATGAACAGTGGGTGATCTATTGTCAGTCTTGCTGAAGTTATTCTCTTGACGTTGAAAAAAACCCAAATTACATGATATTTGCACTACGATTCAATGGTAAGTGAACAAACTTTCGGTGTGCAGTTGTACTTATGATTGTTACGAAGAAAGTCGCTTTGTTCAGGTCTAATTATATTTGTTTGTAATGTAGGATCGGGACGTAAACATTGCATTTATTTTAAATAACATTTGTAAAGATACATTCTTTTAGTAAATAGAGCTAGAGGGATCTCATGAAAACGAAAATATATGTTACAGATTGCAAGGTAATATATATTAATCACAAGAAGAAGCTCTAGAACGAACAAAATATGTTCGATTAAGTTATGCGAATCAATTTCCCTACCGTTAATGATTGTGTTTACACTTAAATGGGCGTCAGAGTTTTTTGTTTAAAATACTCTCTTCCATGACTTATGATAATCGGTTAGATAAATAAGTTTTTGACCCTCTGAAGATAACGCATTTGGAATAAACATATATTTATGAGACAAATGAAAAAATAAAATTAAAAAACCCCGTGCAACTGCCCCGTTATCATACTACCGATCTACTTGACGTTGGGTATCAAAGAGGGGTTTAATACGATGACCGTGAATTGCCAATGAATTATAACAACTTGTTTTAAAAATTTTTTTTATCAATATATATACATGTATATGTGTACAATTTGTTAATAGTATATATAGTAACTGGTCACAGCGAATATAATAAGATAGGGCTTATCGTCACTGCAGCTTGGTTGACAATTCTTTTCACTTTTTGCTGACGTTATTTCATTGCTCATTATTTATAATAAATGTCATTGTTCCAAATCCACCAACTAGACATGTCTTGTACCAAAGCTGTTTCCAAATCAATACTTGATTTGGCGATACGATTAATTGCAACTCTTAGTGAAACATCTTTGGGAGCACTTGTCGAAACATCCTTCCCGGTAATCTAATATGATTCGGGGAAGGGGTTGGGTGGTGGGGAACTGTTTTATTCTTAGAAAACTTACGCAAATGGAAACATTTATGTCGTCACTATAATCCGATAAAGAGCATGTTAGGCAAGGTTGAAAAACAACCCACCACCCTGACCCAATTACTAAGGTGCCTCAGGGTTCTACCAAATGTCAGCAGAAATCTAACTGAAGCCATTTATCATGGTAAACACGGTGTTTAGAACGGTTGCTATCAAGTTGTGCATTACATTGTAGGGGAGCTAGTCACTCAAATACTACATTCCCGTTCAGAGAAATGATAACATCATAATTGCTTGACCTTCTATATATATTTCTGTGTGTGGGAGGCTAACTTGCATGCACATGATTAGCCAATTCATCCGCCAAATTTAGGACACACTATGATCAGACTCAATCAATTGACATCATATGATAAAACAAGATGTTCGTTAGCAATTCCAAATGTCCATTTCGTTCAAGTGTTAGAGACTCATCTAGTATTCAGTTTTCTTAAACTATAAAATTAGCACGAATGTTACCAATGACATATACCAGAGGTATAATTTGCACGTCAAACTAAAAGAAATGCTACGGAACGTTACTTTAACTGTCTAACGTAGATTATGATTAATGACAGGTTTGACTTTGCTAGTTCATAAATTGTTGTTCCTTTAACATGATGATTATCGCTTCTGTTCCCCTCTCGCCAGATGCGACAATTCAGGATTGTGGTGACGGTAGGTTAGTGTACTGAAGATCACCTAAAAAGAATATTTATTTTTATCTTACTGCACCATATCTCCGTAGGTTAAGGCAAATTAGATATGACATACAATGTATGTTAAAACCTCTTTGTTGACAACTTCCAAATTTCACAAAATATGAGGTCGAAAATGAGTGTGGAAATTGGCAATCAACGCATGTACTATCAGGAACGAGGGTTAGGTGTCATTAATTTCACCTGAAATGTCCTTATGAACATCCAATGCAAGACATTCTTTCAAAAGAAGATCGAGCGTGACGATGAAACATGTGATTAATATCGGCAACAATATATCTTAATAATTGGTCAGAGGGAAAATACACTGTACTAGTATGCTGTCAATTCGAATCCCGGTGTTGGCATGAAATAATTTGCAACCTAAGTTTTGTCCTTTATCATTCAAATAACAACAAAATGACGACATTGACGACAACAACAGCAATAAAAACAAAGACATCAACGGCAACAGCGACATCAACGGCCACAGAGATCACGACGACCAACAATAATGATCAACAACAAAGAAGAAGAAGAAGAAGAAGAAGAAGAAGAAGAAGAAGAAGAAGAAGAAAAATATCAATCAGATCTAGATTGTCTGCCAGTGATGCATTCGTGCAGAAATTCTGTTGAATACTACTTATCCTCTGCCAAGGTTCATGACATGATTGGCAAATCATGAAAATCAAAATCACTTTATGACCATTTGGTGTTATGAAAGACGAACTTTCCCGGAACATTTGCTGATACGCAGGCGAGCGCTAAATGTTGAAACAGGATAACTTAACAAAAGACGTACTAACAGTCACATGAACGTTCCTATAGGTATAAACTAAATTAGAATGATGACCGAAGACTCTCACAGAGTAAGATAAATCTATTGTAATAAACAACACTAGGAGTTCCAACATATTTGCAATTGCCTTTACCATATCCTTTACCTCCTGGGGTTGAGGTTGGATCTTCTTTTTATAAATAACAATGGAAACAGTCTGAACTTTAAATATATACACATTATACAAAAACATTTTGATACGCGTTTACATTTCGGGTAAAATAAGAAAGCCAATAGGGGTTGATCCTCATCATGAAGGTTTTAATTAAATATTTGAACAATTGTTTATGAAAATGTAGACACGTGTAAAGTACATACTTGACTGGTAAGTACGCGAAAAGAAACTATTGAAAATAATATATGTAAGGTGAGGTGAGTTGGTGCTTAACGCCGCTTTCAAGATTATTTCACTTATATCGCGGCTGCTAGTATTATTGCAGGGAGAAAGCCTGCAACACCATTGTGGCTATGCATTGCGGTGAAACCTGCGAGCATCGGCTGGAACTAGCGAACCTAATATATGTAAGAAATCCAATCATTATGCTCTTTTTTAGTCGCTATGATAGGGAAACATTATTACAAAACAACTCAGTTCTTTATCGTTGTCAAGACTCTTTTCGCCCCGATGTCTAATGCAGGGCCCCTTGTGAAAAACCCTTTTAATCACGCATAAATACTGAAAAAAAAGAATACTTCAACCCTTAGCTTAATTCTTAAATACATCATGACAAAATCTACCGACACGGTCGGACGTTTTATTTCAATCATGTAGATTAATTTGACGGAAGTTACACTTAGAAATAACATGTATATATAGCTTTCGATATACTTTATAATACAAAATAGGATAATTGAAAAAGGATAACTTAACAAAAGACACAGTCACATGAACGTCCCTATAGGTCTACATGTAGACAAAAGTTGTCGCCTCCATTGAAGAGCCGCGGACAATGGTTGATAAGCAGAAATATAGTGACCCATCGTTCTAGAAATATCATTCTAGCTAATGAAATGAGAAATTTGTTATACTTGTAAGTAGTTTTTATTAGTGGATTGAAACAGTAAAACAGCGATCAGTATAACAGTTATACGTTCACCTTGAAAGAAACGGGACAATGGGCTTCCGGTCGTCGCAATCTGATTAAAATCAGATGACGTATCGCGCGCCTAACATTTGTCCATCATCAATATGCGATACTAATAGCTTGTTAAACTGAAACGAAACGAAACGAAACGGAAATAAAACGAAACGAAATTAAACAAGCGGAATTCCATCTGATTTTAATCAGATTGCCGGTCGTCGTTAGGTTGGGTTGTCAATATCATAATAAGCTTGACTCCGTGGATGCCGACCGAAGACTCTCACCAAGTAAAATAAATCTATTTTAATAAACACCACTTGGAGTTCTTACATATTTGGCATTGCCTTTACCTCCTGGGGTCGGATATTCTTCTTTTTCCCGGTCAACAAATATAACCAATAGGGTGTGATCAACATCATGAAAGTTTTAATTAAACATTTGAAGAATTGTTTATGAAAATGTAGACACGTGTAATATACACACTTGACTGGTAAGTATGCGATAAGAAACTATTGAAAATAATATGTAAGAAATCCAATCATTATGCTCTTTTTTTAGTCGATAGGATGAGGAAACATGATTATTACATACCACTTGAACCACGTTGTTTAAGACAGCTAACTATGGAAGTGGAAAATAAAAATAACTCAGTTCATTATCGATGTCAAGACTCTTTTCGTCCAAAGAGTCCCGATGTCTAATGCAGGGCCCCTTGTAAAAAACCCTTTTAATCATGCCTAAATATTGAAAAAAAAGAATACTTCAACACTTAGCTTAATTCTTATATACTTCATGACAAAATCTATAGACACGGTCGGACCTTTTATTTCAATCATGTAGATTAATTTTGACGAAAGTTACACTTAGAAATAACATTTATATATAGTTTTCGATATACTTTATAATACAATATATTTAAAAAAAAAAGTTTATCCAATGAAAATATTATTAGTGTTATATTTGTAAATAACATTGTAACGAATACAATTATAAAGAAAGAAAACATTTATTAGGTTACCTACGTACTGAAAAGCCTCCTCTTAAGAAGCCACCTTCTACATTTCACTGTCTCTTTGCAGCACAAATAAGACGTTTAAATCCGTCAAACCCGTAATGAAACGGGAAAAAAAAAAAGAAAAGTATTACGACAAGCTTTATTCTTTCATAAGAGGTGAAGGGATCAAAGAGGCGTTGTGAAAATTATCACTATTAAATATCTTGGAATATTTGCTATTATTTTTCTTGGTCATGTGTAAGCTAGTTATTACCATTGTTACCGAGTTGTGTGGGGTTTTCCGAACGCTCTTTACGGACAAATTGTTCTTATGTTCCTGATACAATTTTGAACATGTACATGAGGCTCAAAAGCCTGTAATACGAAGAAATAAAAACAAACATACTAAAACAATATTCATTTTTTGTTATGAATCTGGTTAAAATGTTGCAGAGGATCCCTGGATGAACTGTTGGGAACGATACCTTGGTTAATGTGTTGCAAAGGATCTCCGGTTAATGTGCGACAAAGTATCTATGATTAAAGGGTTGCAAAGGATCTCCGGATAATGTAGTGCAAAGGATCTCTGGCAAAAGTATTGCAAAGAATATATAGATAATACGTCGCAAAGAAGCTCTGGTAAAGTGTTGCAAAGAATCCCTGGTTAATGTGTCGCCAAGAATCTCTGATTAAAGTGTTGCAAATAATCTCTGTGTAAGTATTGCAAAGGTCCCTGGTTAATCTGTCGCAAAGAATTTCTGGTTAAAGTGTTGCAAAGAATCTCTAGTAAACGTATTGCAGGGATTTTATAAATTTTCAATGTGTTTCTAAGAATCTCTGGTAAAAGTGTTGCAAAGGTCCCTGGTTAATATGTCGCAAAGAATCCCTGGTTAATGTGTTGCAAAGGATGTCTGGTTAAAGTGTTGCAAAGAATCTCTTGTAAAAGTATTGCAAAGAATCTCTGGTTAATCCCTCGCAAAGAATCCCTGGTTAATATGTCGCAAAGAATCCCTGGTTAATGTGTTGCAAAGGATGTCTGGTTAAAGTGTTGCAAAGAATCTCTTGTAAAAGTATTGCAAAGAATCTCTGGTTAATCCCTCGCAAAGAATCCCTGGTTAATGTGTTGCAAAGGATGCCTGGTTAAAGTGTTGCAAAGAATCTCTGGAAAAAGTATTGCAAAATATCTCTGGTTAATCCCTTGCAAAATATCTCTGGTTAATCCCTTGCAAAGAATCCCTGGTTAATGTGTTGCAAAGGATGCCTGGTTAAAGTGTTGCAAAGAATCTCTGGAAAAAGGATTGCAAAGAATCTCTGGTTAATCTGTCTCAAGGAATCTCGGTTAATGTGCTGCAAAGAATCTTGGTTAATGTGCTGCAAAGATTCACTGGTTAATGTGTTGCAAAGAATCACTGGTTAATGTGTTGCAAAGAATCTCTGGTAAAAGTGTTGCAAATAATCTCTGATTTAATTGTTTCAAAGAATCTCTGGTTAATGTGCTGCAACGAATCACTGGTTAATGTGTTTGCAAAGAATATCTGATTAAAGTGTTGCAAAGAATCACTGGTTAAGGTGTTGCAAAGGATGTCTGGTTAAAGTTTTGCAAAGGATAAAGGTCTATATTGCACACAGTAAGAGCAGTATCTCAGTTTAGATCAGACAGAGCTAGTTGATCAATATGAAGAGGTCCCGGGCCATGCACTGGTGACTCATCGCAATTACTTACTTCTACATCTACTAGATAAGTCGCAAGACGTTTGGATATGAATGAAAGGAACTTGTTTCATGAGGTTGACGGCTACACGCCCAATGGAGGCGTGCGTGGGAGGACGGGAGTGGAAGAGGTCTTGTGAAGACCTTCTGGATTTGCAGACTTTATCGATTCACAGATACACATGTTCTGCCGTTAAATGGTTCACTTTACGCAAACTAAAGCTAGTCTCATCAACTAAGTTAATACAAGAAATCCTAAACAAATATGACATTTGGCGATGCGAAGCCACTGTGAAGCAAGGAGTCTTGAAACAGACATATTAAGATACAGGGAAGTTCCCTTAACTAGGGAAGTGTTATTGCATTTGGTCTCCACTGGGGAAAAAGTAGGCTGCGGAATTGAGGAGTGGGGAAAACAAATGTTGATCGAACTTAATTTAATTAAGCGTCTCTCACCGCACATGAAAGGTTTTGTCAGCGAAATCTGACGTCACTTGCAAATCATAACATATCTAGTTACTCTGCCTTAAATATGGTTACAGGGTATCATTTACACCACCGATTACTCAACCATAATTCGACAAGTTTTCTTTTCTTCAAACCATGCCAGAGATTTTCTATTTTTGTAAATTGATATTTTGAAAAAAACGAAACATTTTCGTGTTTTTATTTCGATGTTTTTATAGACCAAGAGTGGTTGAACGTTGTCAACCTGTTTCTCTCCTGAGAAGTACACCACTGGAAAAACGTTTTTCTGTTTCCATGTTAACTGTCATGAAGGATTGTTGCAAAAAATTGTACTTGTGTGACGTCACAATGACGTCATCAGAAGTCCTTCATTTTGTTCTACTTAAATATGTTTTTTTAATGATGATGATGTCTGTAATTCCAAGAACTTCGTACGTTTACTTATAAATATTGAATTTCTATCAACTCGGGTATATGGCATTTTAGGCGAGGGTTCTTTTCTTCCGTTTTCTTTCATTGACAATGTGTATTCTTTATCCTCCTTAATTACAACATCACTGCCACATGAGTCAGTCGTATTCCTGTTTCCGTTTGAGACTTCATTATCATGAGAGGTGATTTTTCAAACCATGTATACAGTATTAAATTCCGAAAATGGGTTAGCTTGGTTCAATTTCCAAAATGAAAATAAAATTTCTACGTCAGTTGCATTATTCAACCATCTTCTAACGATGAATTATGGAGCTTCAACTTAATAGTTAGGGTTGCTTAAGTGAAGCTTATTGAATTACAACTCATTATAATTATCGAAAAGAACAGACAAACTACTTTATACATAGTTTTAATGTTTTATTGCAGCAATATTTAATTTCAATGATAAAACCAGGCGTCAAATGGTAGTAATTTCAATAAAAGCGATTTGCCTTCTATCTGTCTGTGCCCCAGACTGTTTGGAAGTCGGGCCCAATATCCGGCCTTCAATAAATCATATTTTACCGACCTAGGGGAAATAACGCAATTGCCATAGCGCAACTTGTATGTATCTTGACTTTCGTATGTAATGAAAGTTGATTTCTATTGCCGTCACTTGAATCAGACCCTTAAGTAAACTTGCTGTGAATGAAGAATGTAATTGAAGAGTAAAAACGACATACGGGTTCTCGGCGGAGGTGCTGTGTCTTCGGGTCAAATATTAGGTCGAAGCCAGCAACCCCCGCCGCCCACGCAAATAATATAGGGCCCGTTTCAAACTCTTTGTGGTTCTTCGAGTTGGGATATATCCCATCGATCAAGTGCAAAAAGCAAAGTTGATGAACATAAAACTTAATGTTATTGTCCAATTTGTTCAGCACCCACAACATTGATAGGAGAACTTCATTTTATTAATCATTTTGCACCATTGCATTTTTCAATTCCGTTAAAAGGTCTGAACAAAAAGACAAAGGATAAAAAATTCCTTGAAAAGTTTCGTCGTTCGAGGAGACCAAACTAAAGTTTTACATTATTTCAACATACAGTACCAGTAGCGGATCCAGAAATTTTGAAAGAAGGGGTGGGGGTCAACTATTGAAATCGAGGCCGGAGGTCACCCTTTTAAGGTTTGATTCTTAAAAAACCCTTTTTCCAAATGGGAAGGATGGGGTATGAACTGTCATTATGATATATAGAAAAAGATAATTCAGTTTATTAGCAAATGAAACGTTTACAAAACTCTTAGTTCGTTACTATGATTTTAAAATCATGGAACATGTTCTGATACGTTCCCCATGAATCAACTGCGAGTAAGAAATGTGACCATTTGGCCACCGTCTAAGTTTGATGTTAGCCCAAGTGCAAAATGACCAATTACAATTATTGTGGGGATCTTCACGTGGTATAGTATATGTAGGAAATGAGTAGAGATCAGATGAGGCGGGCTGAACATGTTCCAAGCACTTTCACTTAGCGCCTGTCTACGTTCGTCCCGGGCCGCTAACCCTTTATCGACTATGTGTAATTGTTTCCTGCTTTTCATCTCTATTGCAGCTATCGAGGGGTTGAAAACATCTCCTGAAACCAAGTTGCTGTTACGTATATCTTTTAAAAACTTTAAAAAACATGTATCATTTAAATGATAAAAAATCTACTTGTCACTCCTGTATGTACTTATGTGATACGAAATGATACAACTTTCGGTATATTTTTTATGACATATGAAACAGTGTGCTTCGTAAAATGGCACAAAAATCAAGTTCAAAGAAAATGGACAAATGCATAAAAATACAACGCAGTGCACCTGATGAAGAAGTTGTGAATTCTCGTAAACTTAATTAAAATATATTTTCAAAAAAGCAAGTTACTATCAAGAAAATAATGCTTTTCTGATGTCTGTCACATCTGAAAATCAGTATTTATTTTATGTAAGATGGTAAAATCAACCCAATGGGAAATTGAGACAAATATATTTGTAACATATGGTCACAAAAAGCATGGACAAATGATAAGAAGACGTTATACATATTACATTTATTCTCCCGCGTATGATAAGGGATTGTGATATCAAACTATTGCAATACTGCTGTACGTATGCCGTCACAAAGAGTGTGACGTCACTCTGTCAGAAACCTCCCTCACAGTGCCAAGTTTCCGAAATGTTAGTTTCGACACACAATCGACAATAATGCTTGATTGATAAGGGTGATTTATAAACAGAATAATAAATGTCCAAATATTCCAATCTAATACTTTTTCTTTTAAACCGTGAATGATTTAGTATCAAACTCGCTTTCGCTCGTTCCATACTAAATCATAAACTCGTTTAATGAAAATGGTATAAAACGGAAGGACGTTTAGTATACTCAATAAATCAGTAAACCTATAATGAAGTTCAACAATCATGCAACTATTTAGTCAAGCAAGACAAAAACAACAAACAACGTTTCCAAAAACTTTACAAGAAAAACTATTTTAAAATGATAAAAAAAACCCATTTCGGTCTTCCTTCATATCTTTTTTTTATTGAAAATATTTCATTAACATTCTCTTTAAATTTTAAATTGCCCTTACTATACCATAATGGATGACATTCTCGTTTGCCTGAAATCATCGAATTAAAGTTATTAACCTTTTTAACCCTTGTCCTCAAAGAACAAAATAATGGAAAGTTTCTCTTGTAAAATGCATTCTACAGTTAAATGATATCTCGTGGATATAAAAACGTAGATAAGTCTTACTCGTTTTTATGAAAGTACTGAACGTAATAAAGAATATTTCATTCTTTTTCTCAGTTTATATATTGAGATAAATTCAAAAGCTTGACAATCAATATTTCCCATTTTGTGCACAACCAAACTCTTTCGAATTCTTATATCACTTAATGATTAAGGGCGTGTTAACGTTTTCTTTATTGGTTGCTTGTATATATAACGATTGGAAGGTACTTCATTGCGTCGATAGAAATCTAAAGTGAGTAAATTTTTTCTTATATACCAAAAAAAGACGAATATTTGGGAGATTGGGGCTTTAAAGACGACATTTCAGCTAAAGAGATTATTATTTTCAAGTTTGACTATAAAGGGTTAAAGGTGAGTTAAGAACGATTCCGGACAACGGTTTGCGCTGACATGAAATGACGTCATCAGTCACGTGACAGGAATTGGCACGCTTTATCAAATTGTATCCTGTTTGCAACTAAGAGAAACAGGAAAAAGTTCAAATATGAATTCTTCCCCGGTGTTCCCGGCCTGACCTTAATATCATTAATTGCATGTTAGAAAGCCTAGCCATAAAATCGATCAGAGATGGTATCTCAACGGACAAAGATGAAAACCCGACGGGGGAGTGAGATGCGGGGGCGATCAAATAAATTTTGGAAATATGACAAGTTTCTTATATTAGTATACACTGAAAGAGAGATATTGACGAATCTGCGTTCGCTGAGAGTGTTGCTCAAAGCGAAATGACCCGTAAGATTCATTCGACAATCAATGGCGTTGTTTGAATAGGACAAATCTAGACATTTCTGTCTTAATTCGTATACTTATAGAACATGTTTTTATTTTCATTTGAATGCTCTATCACACACTCCTAAATTCCGCTTAAGGTCATTAAGACACTTCTTACCATATAGATGCATGCAATAAAGTTTCATAAGGATTAAAAAGTGTCTAATTTGAAAATCAAGTAAGGTATAAAATATATATTGATGAAACCAAAACGTATTCACTCAGTGAAAATAAGACATTTAATTACAACGTTATTTTTGCTGTTTATATTGATTCTAAGAAAATTATGATTGCTTTGATGGATTTGTATTGCGGAAGAACATAAAGTTGTTTGCGTAAAAGGGAAAACGTTTTCGTTATTTCGCTATTTGAATTTTTAAAAATATCAATTTTGTTAATTTTTACCAAATCAGAAATATCGTTGCTTTCGACTTACGTAGGAATGTTTTAGCACGATAACTATTTTTACTTTTGATAAATTCAGCTTTCCGTATGTGCAGTCTGAGGTTATTCTAAAATTGTGAAGTTGATTGGAAAGATGATTGGGTGTAAAGAGTTGTTCGGGAATAGATTAGTGTTAATGTAAGCTGAAAGCAATGGTCCAGTTTCTCTCCTTACGCTTTAATTCTAGAATCAATTATTTTCTTGAAAATAAGAGGAGAAAGATGTTGACCCTTCCGTTGATGGTACTGCTAAATTATGTGCATGTGCTGGAAGAAACGTCAGAGGATTTAAGTGTTAAACATATTTCAAAATATGCATTTTAAACACTTGGTCTTTGATAAGGGTATCATCGATTGATATACCAAATGGTAATAATCATGGGGTGAACAAATTTAACCACAATACACATAATTGCTTGTTCTACGGTTGGCAATTTTCATATTGTTGATAGATACAATCATTGACGTTCATTGCTTTCATTACATCTTAAGAGGCTTTAGGCAAATAGAAATGTAAAAGATTTTGTATAAAAGGCTTCATAGTGAATGAAATCTACAACTTGTGCACATGTATGTAATTGATTAATAACTATAGGACAATTTGAGTAATGGAATACACAGTCTATACAAAATTATATGATCATGCAAAGACATTTCTGTTGGATATGTAATCCTCCATCGTGCCTTACGAATTTTTCCCGGATTTGGACAATATGCTCGATTACCTCGAACTGAAAACTTGGATGGAGTCCCCTCAGTAACAATGTATTAAAACTACGATTATATTTCTTCAAAAAATATAGAATTAAAAACATATTTCTGAATGAAGGGGATATTCCATTTGTGTCTTGTTCGGGGATTGTGAATTTTTAGATTGGATTAGATTTAGATTGGGTTTTGACATTCATGCGGGTAAGCAGTTAGACCTTACACTGAAGAAAATATATCTGATATGCATTGATTAAGAAAATACAATTTATACTGTCTTTAAGAATGAACTCATGGCTTAACTGTATCAGCTATAGTGTACGCTTTGAACATGCACCTTGTGTATGGATATAGCGCTTTATAAATACTCATTATTATTATTATTATTACATAATGATTTAGTTACACATTAGTCTCTTATAACCCCCAAGGATGCCTCACTCTTCTTGGCATTCGTGTGTACATATAATTGAGGTGAGACTCAAATAACTATATCTGTGTACCAATCAGATTATACCAATCATAATGATTGTAATTTTTAGAATTTATGTCAACTACATATCTTTAAGTTTTATTACCTCGTCTATTATTATCTTTTTTAATTTTTTTGCACACGATACTCATATCATCTATCTGTCTGATTGTTCATGCACATGAAAAACTCCTTCGTGACTAGCAACAATGATCTATTCTTGAATCTGACAACAGTTCGTTGATTATAATGTAGATATTTTGGACGTATTATTTTTCGTAAATATAAACCTCTCAGTTTTTATTTATTTTAAAGTTTGTTAAAGCTTTTTAAAGCTTTTCTCGCGCACACCAAACAATAGTCATGTTCAGCTCATGCGTTTAACGAAATCATGATACATATATCTGTCTTTCCATTCACATTATTTTTGTGAAAACCTCCCTGTGACATGACGTCATAAGGAAACCCCATGTAATTATGTTCGCTATACACACCTTGAAATGTCGGAGTCGTTTCTGCCCAAATTAATGGTGAAATGTTATCCAGAAATACTTACAATTGCTGGAAACATAAAGGTATCGAAATCTGGAAAATGTTTCGCCTCTAATTACTAAACATATTTTTTTTAGAATCATCCAAAGCACATAGAGGAACATATTGTAGTTGATTGATTTCCATATGTTATGTTAGTTGTAGTCACAATTATCTAAGGCTTATGATTCCAATTCTATCCATGTACAAAACTGTTATTATTTCCTTTAAAACTATTTATCATCATTTATTTGGCGTTCACAGATTGAAAACAGTTTTTTAATAAATGTCATATAAGCATATATGAAATTTTGGCTCGTATGAAATGAAATGTAATGAAAACCAAAGGGTGTACCTTTTAAAGCGAGGACACATATTTCTAATTGTTAATCTATCAAGGTGAAAGGTAATATAACCACATACATGTAGGGGGTACGGTTATCGGAAATACTTCATAACACAGTTAAGAATAAATATCAACAATTATTTAGGTGCACATCCACCTATAATAACAGAAAAAACGTGTTTTATAAACACTTCCGGAAAACAGACGCCAAACGTTGTATTAGCCAATCAGGTGCTAGGGGGTTGTACTTATAGAAAAGCCCCTAAGTCACCAAAGCTATTAATATCAATACATCGACATATTCTGTTTGACATTAATTAACTAGTTCTTAGTTTGGGTTGTTAATCTCCGATGATGCCGATCGAGTGAAGCCAAACTGATATCTGCTGCCATTGTGACTGTTTTTTGTTTGAACACCTGCATGTAGACAAATCGACTATTCCCCTGTGTAGCTGACTGACTATTGTAAATGTAGAATATTTGTTACTACTTTGTGCCATTACGTAACTCCGTGTTTCTGCTTTGCAAGACTGTAACAATGAGATCTCGCTTTTAATGGACTGCCTCTGCGCAACTTCCGGATCTCGTCATTGGGATACGACGGTTCCGAGCAGCTGTTATTGGCCTTATTAACATGTTATGAGTGATATTGAAGATCAATTTTTTAATGTGTTTTGTAAATGTACCTCTTGATTCGCGATTTGCCACCTTCATAAAAACTAAGAGTTACGTACTAATGTATTTTGCATAGTAAGGATACAGATTATTGTTGTTTTGTGTGAGTTAATGGTCAGTGTTTGAGATTAAGAGTGTGGTACTTATCTAGAGTGACGTAGGCCAAAATTGTCAATAATAACACAACATTAATTGTTGATTGTGATGTAAGTTAAAGCCTGCTTGGAAATGTATTGTAAATATGAAATTCTTTTTCAGTTTTAACTATTTCAACCAAATAAAAATATTAACGCTGAAAAACATATTATTTCCATTTCCTTCGGTACTTTAGTACCGCTATTTTACCAGAGAGGTTTTTAGTTACCTAACACTACTTTTTCACACCAGACAATATAGTCATTGAGTTATTACCTAACAGTCTACATGAAATGCCACACACCTGTACATTATGGCAATTAAGCAATAAACTTAATGACCTCAGCACCTGGCACATTTCCAATAGGTAATAGACAAGGCACTGATTAGTTATCTAAACTTTATCCTCACACATGATCAACAGCCTTTATTGAAACTTGATGAAGATAATTAGGTTTGTCAATACACGTGACACATGACAATATATTAACAAATCTATATTACTAAATATCTTATTTTATACTGCAATGTTTATCAATATCAAATAGGTTATAAATTATCCACTGTAAGGCTACATAAAATGGTAAATGTTTCTCTGGGGCAGCTTTATGACTTTAATTTTACTTTTTGATGCTTCTTAAATGACGCTGAAGCAAGAAATTCAAATTTTTAAAAATAAATGTTATAACTAAAACTGTAGTGTCAACATACAAACATAAGTGACGTGCCCACATTTTTGTATGTATCCTTAGAGTAATCAGCACCAGCAAAATAATATATACCCCAAAACTAGTAATGTAACAAACTACAAACCTGTCACTGTGTATCATTTACAGATCTATATTTATATATATATATTTCATTATAGTCGCCATCAAATTGAAATAACTATTTAGTTCAACCCGATGAATTTTTCAACCCCATATGTAATCAAATACTAAAAATTCAAACAATTGTTGGGGTTTGAATTAATAATTTCTGCGACCAAATAGAGACTCAAATTCACACTGCAGATAAAAACTCAACATTCGTCTGCAAAATCATCAATTATAGTCAACTCCCCAAAAGTTTCCTGATTATTTATCTCACTTCCCCCTGAATAGAATTTTGAATTAGCCTATCTTTTAAATTCCTTACCCTCTTCTCAAAGTATTCCCTGTCATATCTCGCTGGACAGACGGGTAGCGGGCCTGTTTTCATCTTCATTTGTTTATTAACTGTTGGTACGGCATATTTGACGAGTCTTTTCCTTTGTGGGGCAAGTCCAAAGTCCGTGTTGAAATCGTAGGAAGATCATAACAGTCCTCTGTGAAATGATCGGAGCAGATGAGAGACCTGTCATTGGGACTCCACTTCGCTCTTTTCTGACTAACAAATCCATCGGAAACCGATGCAGTCGAATGTCTCCTGATTTCTTATTAGTACAGTTGGCAGCAACGCAGGAAGAAGGCATGTCTCTTTCGCAATGAAAACGTAGACGAATGCGACCTATATCTGCATCTGTCTATGATGTCACATCCGCCGAAGGAAAGCTCAGGCCACTCTCGGGACTTTTTTAATTGGCCTTTCGAGGTGGCCAAATTGTACGCACTTTGAACCGTTATATCTTTTTAATTAAAGGACGCAGACAGATAGACAGACAGATAGTTTATTCATGTCCCACCTCAACATATACAAAAAAATATATATATACATTCATTAAAATACAAAATCAATGTATTAAAAAGTTGAGCCATTCCCTAAGTTATGACGAGAGACACCTTTTCATTCATAATTTCCATTGAAAATAATTAAAAGTAAAACAGTATTGTACTAGATGTAACTAATATTAAGATATATACATATTTGCAGTGCGTTTTTTAAGAATATTAAAACAGGTTTTGGCAGATAAAAACGATAACTCAGGGGGAAGCCAAAATAACACTGACCTTCTCCATGTCACTAAAATTTATAAAACCATCAAAAAGCTAAATATATTTTGATAAGAGTGGCCTTCGTTCACCAGCATACAGAGGACAGTGCAATAAAACATGTTGTTCATCGTCGATACAGTCTTTGCAATAAAATCAAGTCCTTTCATTTAAAGGACAGCGAACATAACGGCCAGTTTCTACTCTTAGCGGAGCAACACCACATCTAAACATAGCTAGCGACCTTCTAAAAGAACGAGACATATCACAATTGACATAAAATTCACAGCCAAATTCTAATTTAAAAGTACTATATGTACGCAGCTTATTTCCTCCTCTACCACTTATACTATCAACTTTTAGAAGATCCTGTTTCCATTTCTCAACAAACTCGTTAAAAACATACTCCCTGACTTTGGAGACCACTTAAGGAATATGATATATAACGTTAATCTTATTAAAATGACCAAGATTTAAAACAAATAACTTTTTAACAACTCTAAAATTCCAGTTCCGCTTTTTATTCAAAGATAAACCATGACTCCATCTAAAAATCTTACTTGTAACTCTGTTGTGGTCTAAATGGCTAAGACGTCTAAAAAATCTCACCACAGTGCTTTGAAACTCAGTTTGGTGTTTTATTTACTTGAATGTATTGTCTTTATGAAACTTGGGATTGAAGTCGGATACAAAACTGGGATATATTATCTTTACGAATACCGAGCTCGCCAATTAACGATTATTTGAAAACCCATGTTAAGCATACAAAAAATATTTTTCGTCTCATACTGCTACAAATCGCTTGTATACATGTAAATTGAACGTTTGATCCCTAATTCGACTGTTCTAAAAGCATTTCTTATCATGTATTTGGCATCTCGAGACAAATATAGATAAATACTTAGAGCGAGAAAATGTTTTGGAATTTATTTTAACACTTTAGGTATTTTTGGATCGCATCAAGGCCAAATACAATGTCATTCACAACTGATGTTAAACCTTGATTGTTTTCGTCGTATTATGCATCACATATTTCAACAAACATATTCCATCAAAACTTTTGAATAACAGTAATTGACTTTTAATGCTAACTTATTTTTTCTTGGGAAAGAGTCTGACTGTTTTATATAATATAGAATAATATAATATAGAATAGAATAATATAATATAATATAATATAATATAATATAATATAATATAATATAATATAATATAATATAATATAATATAATATAATATAATATAATATGTTAATAAAAGTACAAAGCAAACAAAAAGTTGAACTTCTTAACACCTGAACTTTTATTACATCGCGTTTACAAAGAGCTACAGTGTCAATTCAATCATAAAATCAAAATCAACATTTCACACGAAAATGGCCACCAGTGATTTATTAGAAATTATTTCCTCTACGACTAATGATGATCGGGTTGAGTAATGAGATGTTAAGATCCTCTGAAGATTATACATTTGGCATAAACTTATCTTTATTTGAGAAAACTTTAAGACATGATTCGTTCAAAATAAGAGCTCTTACAAAACTCCAAGATTGTTCTAATGACGAGGGATTTATCGACTTATCATCAGACCGGTATTTGATAACGTGGGGTGTAATCGTCGCACTGTCCCTTGCCCGTCCTCTCTTCTGTACGTCCGTAATCATTTCGTTTCGGGAGCAAATCTCCAAAACCGTTCATCAGATCTTTCTGAAACTTTGCATGGGTAATAACAAGCCAACTGAAGTGGAGCCTTTTGATAGTTTCAGAAGTTTTCATTTTTCATACTTTTATTCGTGTCCATGGAAATGTGTTGAATTAGAAATCTTTAAAGGGATATATTCGTTTCCGGATATTTTATATTTCTGAAAATGTTTTGTCTTTATTTCAATGTAAACAAGTTGAGGTAATACTCTTAACATCGATCTTAATTTGGAGCAGAACTACAAAACCGTTCTTCATATCTTTTTGAAACTTTAATTAGCCTCCTTTCCTGGTGCATTTTGATATTTCAAGAATACAGGATATTTTTTTGGTTACATGGAACAAGTTGATATTGAACTCCAGTTTGGGATAGATTCAATTCTGGAGCAGAACTCAAAATCTGCTCTTCATATATTTCCTAATTTCTACTCTTTGGTTTAATTAATGGTTGAATTTTTTATGTTACAAGGATATATGTTTGGAATTATTGAGGACCAGTGTGATATGACATTGTCATCTTTCACTTATTCTTGTTTATAAATGGGTCAATTTGTATTTTGTTCATAAAATGACTGCAGTTGAAAATTAATGATAACGTTGACTCTTAGGGGAACATCTACTATTAAACAAACTACTTTGTTACTTTTGTAATATCGTTATATGAGTCATTCTCAAAAAGTGCAGCTTTTCCTGTCCTAACACTTTCCAATGGTGTAAACAATCAGAAAAATTTATTAGGTCATGTTGAATTATATACTTTATCAAAGAATCATCTAGTAAGTTACTTGAATGCTTACAATGTTGAAAATAAATCTCTTTTAATTTATTTTTCAACCTTTTTTGCTGTCAAAAACCCAAAATATCCTTGTCCCAGTGGTCGTTCTCAGTACTTTAAGTAATGTTATTATACTACTCTTTTCATTCCCCAAACAAATGAAGCAGCGAACGTCTAAAATATACTTAATGTATTGGATATGAAACACACTAAAGGAATAAAACTAAGAAAATTACATATTTTTTTTAATCTTACACCTGTCCCAGTAGTTTTTGTCTTTACTGTAACGGTGACACGTTTATGCTAATAATGACTAATCCCCAGTGCTTGAGGAATGGAATTTCCTGTCATGCTCAGTTCCAGTTCTTATAGAATCAAGAGAGCACATGTTCTGTGTGAAAGTTTCAAAGATCTTTTGCACAAAAGTTCAAGACTAAAGTAAGAATATTTGAGTACACTATAAGGATGTCTTTCCTGTAACACTAATATCAATCTTACCTAATTACTGTAGAAAAATTCTATAGTTCTAATGTGTTATTTGTGTGAATTAGATTATTGCAATGTGATCATTTCAGTGTCAGGGTGCATGAATTATTCTATTTTGGGATGTTTCTTATAAATAGTCTTTACTGTAACAGTCTTTCCCGTCACACTAATTTGTTACGGGAAAGATGCAATATTTGTAACAGGAAAGACATTTCAACATGATTTTGTCTAATAAAGTAACATTTCTACTTAACTATTATTAACTATTTACAACATTGATATTTCAATTCATCATAACATAAACTAAATAAAAAATATTAGCTGCAATTTCAATAGGGGCTGAAGAAAACAGTTTTGCATGACTTTTGTTACAGGAAAGACACATTTTGTTATAGGAAAGACAATTTTGATATATATTATCTCGAATATTGCTATGTATAATGGAAACATTTTGTTTTAATCACCCGAATAAAACTTTGAGTTAAAATGCACACTTTTCAGATTTAACTTTGATGTAAGTGTTCTTCCTAACAGTTATATTTAGATACTTGTTACAGGAAAGACAGGCTTTGTTACGGGAAAGACATACTGTCATTGTGCGATGACATAATGTACCTAGAATAATCATTTTAAGAATAATTTATAAATGGATTTGATAACAACAAATAAATAATGTATTTTGTAGATTGCAGTGAAAGCTGTTTGTATCTTCTGAAGTTAAGAAAGGGAAGGTTTGGTTCAGAATTTGTTGTTACGGGAAGGACAGTGTTTGTTACGGGAAAGATGTTTGGATACTAAATTTTTTATAACGATAAATCCATATAAAATGCAAAATATATTGATCTTATTACTCTATAAGAACAACCATATGGATAGATATCATCCATGTCATCAAAACTTTCTCATGTAAAGATATAGCTATAAGCAAATACCCATTACACAGGCCCAATGCTGATCTAGTCAATGGATCTGGATACACATGTCTAGCACAACATTTCACTGTACAGTATGAAGGGAAGCTTTATCCTGGTTTTGTTGAGGATGCTACAGAAAATGAGGTATTTGTTGAATGCATGCACTATGTTGGACATGGTGGAAACAACAGATTCTTCTTGCCAAAGAAGATCAAAGATAAATGCTGGTATGAGCTTGAAAATGTGTTGGGTATCATCTCTCAACCAACTCCAATTGACAACTCAAATCACTTTAGCATTGACCCAAACAAATGGGACATTATGCAGTCACAATGATGTACAGACTTGGAATTGTGAATGATGTCAGATGATGACTTCTTTCTTATACGTTTGATTTCTTTGTATGTTCATTTGGCATTGATTCAATTTTGATATCTTATGTCTTTCCTGTTACGTCTTTACCGTCACAAGAACCCAGAAATAGGGCGTCGTTTTAACAATTGCTTGTTTTTTTTATCAAGTTGATATTAATGTGTTCTATAATATCCTTCTCGTAGGGAGAACAGTTATTCATAGTTTGATAATGCTCATTATTGGTGTTTAAACGATACCTATTGTCTTTACTGTAACAATATGACGTCTTTCCTGTTACAGAAAGATTGAAATATTCATCAGTGAAAGAAAAATATTTGCACTAAAACATAAAGTCTTATCTAAGAAAGGTATTAAATTCAGAGTGTTACATTCCTAAGGGATATTGAATTTTAAGGCATTATGACTTTATGTAATCAGTATTCTTTTGTAGAAATGTCTCTCCTGTTACAAATACTTTCTTTCCAGAAACAGAAATGTCTTTCCTGTAACATCACACTTTTTTTACAAGAAAAGGATGAAGTTGATTATTTAGATCACATTTATTGGGCCTATAAACTCCACATTAGAGCGATTCATGTATCTTATTGTGCAACCAGCCTAAATTACAATTATAATTGACAAAATAGAAAGAACATTGTAGCAATTCAAAATTCAGTAATGCATAGCGATGAACATAGACAAGTTATACCAATGCTAATACATTTAGACGTGTTTCCTTTTGCATGTAGATTACTGCAGGCGTATTGTAAACATTTTAAAATAATAGTTGAAACAAACAGAAATTGATCTGAAGATATGAGCAAATAATATGCCGTTACGGGAAAGACATCATATTTCCAATCAATCAACTTAATTGGTAATAATTAGCATAAATATGAGGTATTGAGCTTAGCTCTTGTTATGAGTTATGATTTGAAGGTGTATCTTTCCAACAGTTCGAATAAAGGTAATAAAATCATTCAAATTCTTATTTTTTTATTTCAAAATAGCTGCATATTTTGAGAATGATTCATATACATCTCCTTGAAATAGGAATTCTGCAAAAATAGGAAAGAATGCTGAAGTAATTACAATAGACATTGTTCCAAATTGGGAATGTGTTGTAACAACCAACGCGGAGTTAGAAAAAATAGAGAAAAAAAAGACAAAAAAACCCAACCCCACATGCGCTAGACTACCACCAACACTGTTTTGAGTGAGTGACGTAATGAATAGCGAATACAAATTGGGTCGGTATGTCGGTGTAAACATATGCACCAGAAGATCTTTGACGGTAATGTCGCTGCTAAATCGAGAGATAGAACCAAACCATTATTTATTGCTTAAGCATCATATAGATCATTATATGAATGATAGAATAAAAATTTACGTAGAAACCTAGGTGCTTCTTCACTTAGTTTGTGGAGTATAGATACATTCAATTTGGAGTGGAGCATAATGGTGTAGTGGTTGAGTGGCCGGGTTTTAATCCCGTTGGAGACACCAGCAATATGTAACCAAGGTCCCATTATGTTTTATGTCATTGGGCAAGGCCCTTCATCCACATTGTATTACTGGGTAATGATGTAGGCAGCGCTTTGATTTATTAGCATTTATTAGTACGTGAAAAATATCCCATTATCATTACATTCGGATACAAGGTTATAGCTTTCTTACAGTTCAAATGAATAGTTTCCCAATGAATTCCTTGCAATTTACACTTTGGAAAAGGTGAAATTATTATAAAATACACTTTATGAAAACAGTTTGTCAATATTTAAACATATTTCTTTTCGCAAGACTTTTCCTCGAATTCTAAATCTAAATTTATGTGGCGATAATTCTACACAGAAAACTTGGCTCTAACAGATAAATACTGCCACCTTAGATAAAGTCTAGTGACGTCAGATGTTGTGTCGTAAATGACGTCATAGCATTGCTGCAAACTCCCAGAAGCAAGCCCCGTTCCGGAACACGCTATTCATTCTACAATTAACGGCAAAAGAAATTCCGCCACCTAAAAGCAACAATTACAACTAACTGCAACTGACACATAGTTACATCGAGTCTTCAAAAGCAAACTATCGTAATTTATAAGTTTTGAAACATTATGTGGTAATGTATCCAGAAAAGAACAAGCTTTTAGAAAAATACAACACTTTTGTATTCTCCTTAACCAGGTGATATAGGAGATTGTTATTTAAAGTTTTGATGAGGTTCAGGACGTTTTACATTAATGATGGTCAACATATTCAAGCCAGAGGAGGTTTCTCATGACAACAACACCTTTTATTTAAGTAATTTTAAAGTTCTATATTCTTTTATCTTAAATTCAAAACATTCTCTTGAAATAAATCTTTAAAAGGCTATTTCAGACCCCTTTGAGTGTTTAAACAGGTATAAAATGTGATAGTCATGCATCTCCAAATGGTAAATGTGTATGCTCCTATTTAACATAACATAAGTTAATATTAAAATAAAAAATCTATTTTATCACGTTTTGGTTGTTTTGGGCCCTGAAGAAAATAAGTGGCGTTTCTTTTGCCGCTGAGTGTAGTGACAGTTTAAACGACTCCGACTCTTTTGATAATAAAATAGTTTACAATACATTATCGATAATCACCTCTTGTCGTGCTATGAGGAAATGTTGATAACTTTGATAGATAATTAATCTATCATAAACGCAGAACACATGGTTTCGAGTTTACAAGTCATCGAGTTCAGACGTTAGTGGGAGTATGGTACAAAGGTTTCCAATAATTATATAAAAACGAAATCACGAATTGATTTCTAAAACAAGAGCCATTGGATCTGTAGCTAATTAGGATTTGTATCGTTTGATGTTGAAGATTAAAAAGAAACGTTCGAGAAACAGCACATACCCTTGTTAGGACAAGATAAAAAAATGATCAGCTGTCAATGTTTATGACCAGTGTAAATTAACAATATAATCATTTTCAAATTATAGTCAAACATCTATTTTGGTGAAATGAAAAGTATCAAAAGAATATTAATAGAATCGTCGAACTCAACTGGTGTTGGCATATGTCTTAAGTTTGGATGCAAAATGGGTAAAAAAGCGGAGGAAAATACGGGGCGTATACCGTCAAGTTGTCTGCAATGCGTTGAAAGCGTAACATTCACAGTGCATATTCAAAGACAATTCTAATTCACTAACCAATAATTACCCTGCAGATTTTGTTGACTTGTGAGTTTCTAGTTGAGGTCCGTTCACACGCGGTGATTCTTTGTTTCAAATTTTCGTATAAACCATAAGTATGCAAATGATACTGTAAGAGTTTCGTCTGTTTTTACGATAAGAGTCATCTCACGGTCCAACCTGTTCTATATCATCAGTAATTATGATATATCTCACTGTGATAACTGCCCTTAAGTGTCATAAATCAAACTCTTCAAACATGCTTGTGATAATCCACACCTCTAGTTCAATGACCATGATCGACTGCGTTGCAATCCAGCTTCAACAGCGTTTTTTTAATCCTACTTCACCAAAACATCTACTTTGATAAATGCCTTGTAACACTACATATATCAGGCCAATAATGTCTCGAGCAATATTGGCGTTACCCGGATGAAAGAACAGTTATATTGTAGACACTTTGCTTCAGGTCCTTGTATAACGATATTCATTGGTTAAAGCATTGCATATTACGAATAAAAAACTGTCAGCGATACAAGGCATTTACATATTCTCAGGGTAATGTAAGAGGTTCGTGGATACAAATACTATGAAGCAGGCTGGTTTGGGGTTGACTGCATGAACAATTCTGATTATTGAAGAGCGCAAGGAACCTGCGGTGAATCTTCATGGTTTCAAACCGTTGATTAATTTCTTGAAAAGTATTACCACCCACACTGCATCTATCACAAAGGGAGATGTTTGGATATAGTATCTATCTACCTCACATTTAAGGCTTCGTTTCAAATAGCCTTTTCAAGATCGTATCACATGTTCATATTTCTTCCTGGGATGTGTACATGGAATGCTTTCCTTGAAATCAGACAATCTTTTGTAACATGACGTCAACGTACTCGATATAACATGTATCCCATCTAATTTTTTCATACCATCAATTTCGTGTTAGCATCGATGTTAAATATTGTTTTATGGGTAGCTAATCTTTGACGGTTGATAAGAGAAATCACTCTTACTATGACGTAGCAGAGACAGTAAACCCTGGGAGTCGGGAAACCCTTCGGACCTCAGGTTGTTCCTCCTCTCAGGGATCACAATCTCTGGTAAGTACTTTTAGCCGTGGTTTCTCCTACAATAACAAAGTAGTTTCCAACGAATTTATATTTTGGTAAGAAGAAGGTCAATAATATATTATTCTTCATCCATAACGTTACCAGTTTCATACAACCAATTGACTTTCTTAACACTGATAACAATTATTGATACCTGTGGGAGGAACATGTTGAAATGAGCCAAAATAGTAAAATGTGTAAACTTTCATTTCTGGTGATCATATGTAATGCAACATAACCAAATCCATCCTCTGACGTGAAGGTTAAAGTCATATCCTCTTCTTGGGAAGACAAATCTTAAATTGGGGCAAAAAGCGCCGTGCGTCTAACTAAAGTATTAAAGAGCATGGGAAATATGCCATGTGTGTTTAACGATGCCATGTAAGGTTTGGAAGATTTTATAAACGTCATGGATCAGAATTTACGGGTATAAGATATATAGAGGATACTAAACGATTTTCCATTTAATACTATTATTATTAAACTAGTTAATGATTTAGTATAAAACGAGCGAAAGCGAGTTTGATACCAAATAATTAACGAGTTTAATAAAAAATAGTATAACATTGAAGGAAGTTTAGTATTCTGTTTATTACTTGACCTCAGTAATCAAGCATGATTGCCGAAAGTGTACAGAACGAAGCATTTCCGCCACTTGCCCGCCATTGTGATGTCGGTGCGAAGACTGTGACGTCACAACCACACAATATTATGACGTCATACGTGCAGCGGTATTACACTAGTTTAATATCGCCATATAAATATTACACTGCAGTACCTTACACAGGCGAGAAATAAAGTTAGGTCTCTACTCCTCATTAGAAAATGACAAGTTTATTAAGGTCACTCATTTTATTAGGAGTTGCATGTTTCCGCAATTATTACTTCGGGTCAAGTAGGGTGGGACTTCATATCATTTTGCGAAATGACGCAGTGTTAAAATCGTCCGATGTTGATAGGGGTAATGTAGTTTGAAATTCATTATTGAAGGTTAAGAATCACGCAATCATGTGAATATTATTCCAAAATGTTGACGAAAGTTGTAAGTGATGAACTATCTGTCATGCCTACGTGAATATCAGCCTTGTCAAGATGAGGCAATGACAACGTTTTCGTTAATCTTGGATTAAAGTCTTCAAAAAGACTGACATACCTTTACAGTGGTATAAGTAACCATATTGTAGATCAATACAGAAAACTTTTTTTACTGCTTCCCAAATGACTGATCAGTTTACTATTAATCCTGATTAGATATTGTTTGCAATAGAAGTAACAACGCCTTCATCAAGGACCGTGACGAAAGATGAACATATCCAGAGAATGAAAACGCAAAAGAACATGTCAATTATGTAACGACATATATTGTATAAATAGAAATATTACATTAACATATTTTCAATATCCGAGCTCCCACAAGGGTCATGGGTTTGTCAACAACTATAAGTTCACACTAATGCCTCCTAGGCTTTTTCTGCCTCCGCCGTTCGCAATTGCAACCGACCGTCACAGGATGCGTTCTGAAAACCCACTTTTCCTCGTACGTGGTGTTAACTCCTATATGTGGCACGGGGTAACAAGCGTTGGGGTCTCTCTGCAGTACCTTAATCCGGTACTTTTTGGGTTCACAGTTATATATTTTGTAAAAGCACTTTTTCGTCACACAGTTGCCCCCAGTGATTCTGGAGGGGAATGTCCCTTCTGGCATCTTAACAATTCCGAACTCCACCTTGCATGTCCAAGGAGGAATCTTCCGTCTCAGTTTACGTTTGATGTTCTTCTTCAATTGTTTACGGTATATGGCGTTTTCCTTTTTTGTTAAATTATTGTTCTTTGAGTCAATGAGTCTGAGGTGGAGGGCTTTGAACGATGCCCCCCGTTTACTGACTTGCGATTCGTGACGTAGTTTATCACCATCAGAGACACTGCGTCTTCTTCTCATGTACCTATAAGCGTCTGATTTGTCATAGCCATCATCACTTTCTTCTTCATCTTCATCGTCGTAATCTTCATCATCCTCTTCTTCATCAAACACATCCTCAGCATATGCATCAGCGTCATCGCCTTGCATGTCCTCCGAATCATCAAACTCATCGTCTAATTGATGGCTTAAACTATCTGCCATTTTTGAACCGTCCATCACCGGTCCCAATCGTTTCTGAAGCACATCCTCTGGAACTGTTCTACACATTGGAATCTTGAAGTACACAGCACCACTGTCGCTGTCCGTTGTTTCTATCTTTGAAATCTTTGGTCTCGGGTATGCCACACACAGGTTTACACACAGAATCAGGGTCACTAGGATACACACTTCCAACTTCTTGAATCGTATTCTGAAGACCTGCAACATAAAAAGACAAGATTTAGTAAATTTGAAAATATGTCAGAATCGTAAACTTCCCCAGACACCCCAGACAAAATGCACAGCAAGACTTCACTTCAAACCAAAAGTTCATGAAAAGTTGATATTAATAAGTAAACTTCAATAAGGACGGAACAGAGACAACATCTGTATTTCTATTACCCACATGCATGCAAGCAACATCTGGACTTGAAGCACAGTTGCAGTGGGCAATCATTCTCGAGATGATGAAATGTGTGGATATACAGTTTAAACGCCAGTTATATCTAAAGAATTTTAAGAAATGTATCGTATAAAGAGGCAACTCTTTTATATATGAAGACATATTATATGTGATATGTGTGATCAACAGCTGACTATTTATACACGACGTCCAATGTTTTCAAAAGTAGACGTTTCGATTATCTCATGCTGAGAAAACAGTTTTACTGACATGTAGCTGTTGCTCAATCGACACGTGGAGGATTCACAACGAAATAAATTTCTTCTAAAAATTTACATTTTCATATATACGATCTCACTTTCTGCAATACGACAAGTTCTGGAACTTTCGGTATCTCAACATGATTGATTTCAGTTGTAGAATTCAAAACGACAGAGCTAATAATTAAAACAGAATCAAGAAAGAAGAATGAACCGATGTTATTTAGAACTAACAACACAAAGTGCCACCGGTTGTGCTGACTTTTCATAGTCTGACTAATAGATTATGACTAATCTTTTTAGAGGAAAATTATTTAACATCGGTAATTTAAAAAACAACATATTCATGTTTTAATTGACACTATATGTATTAGATTATACAAAGTAGTCGTCATCAACTTCATGATATTATAACATCTTGTTTTCAAGTCTTAATCAAGGCGTTCATGGATTAAACATTTGGTAAAAGTAAGGCGCATTGGACATGGAAGAATAAGATTAAAACCAATTTCACTGAGTGAACTAGAAAGCATCATTAGTAAAAGCAGAAGCAAGAATATTTCACTAGAAAAAGAATCATGTATGAAAGAATAAGAAACACCATTTCATTCAATGAAATATGAAGCATTGTGTATGAAAGAAAGAAAAATGAAATGAAATGGCAAAAAGGGAATAGGAAGTATAAATTACTCTATCAAAGAAACAATCATCGCATGAGAAATGGTAAATAAAAGCATATCGTAGTATATATAAGTTTAAAGCACCTTGTTAAGGACAAAAATGAGAACAAGTTTCCATATCACAAGCATTGTACAGGATATGGGTAAAGGATAGAGAGAAGGGGAAAGGAATAAAGTCAATAATGTACCATATGAGTTTGAATCATCATGCATTAAGGAAGAAGTGGCAAGCACTGTTCTTGAAGAAGAAAGTTTGAAGCAACAAGTGCGAACCGGCCGAGTAGCGTAAACCATCTATGTAAGATGCAATGCAGAAAATCAATGCTCGTCTACAACACTGTAAGCAACAAGTGTTAACAGCAAAGTTTGAAAAACAAGAATGAGAAAGCGGTGAAGCTTTACAGACAGCACAGCATATGTAAAGAGATAAATTTGTTCGAAAGAGAAAGTTTCTAAAGCAAACCAAGTTGAAGCTAAAACAAAGCGACAAACCTGTAAATGATTGCCAGTCCTTGCCGCTTTGTCATTCGTAATCGGGGAGGGTGCATGAGACAGTATAACGCCAGTTGGGGTTGACTTTTGGCTACGTCTCATGACAATACTGGAGACACACAAGGTTGTTCGTCGTAGCAGAGGCTTCTAGCATTAGCGCTGGCAAAATCCATTCCCGAATCACAATCTGGGAGAAAGCATTCTACTTTTTTAAAAGTTTATAAGTGAGAGTGTTGCTCATTTGCCACGCACAGTGGCCCAAAAGCACCTTTGTCCCGTTTGTTCGTGGAAGCCCTCTATAAGCTATCACATGGGTGCCAGTGAAACGTAGTTGCCGGCCAGCTGAAAGAAGAAGAGATTAGTTGTTAGTGTGGGAGGAAGGCGACGTCATTACTTATGTTCCCTACGACCAATTGGTGATCATTTGCCTAAGTCTAGGTGCTCGTGCAGAAAACGTGTCAAATTCTTGGGAAGGGACAAGATTCTGCAGTTCCTTTGGATCGTGTCCTGATAACGGGCTGCAGTTAAGTTTATATCCCTGCAGGAATTAACGGTAAGGTGGGGAATCTCTGCTATTGGTTCTCTCAGATCAGAAAAGTTGTGCTTACCACGTGGGTAGTTATCAAATGTGGCCAAATAAATTATATGTCTTCCGTGCGTATGGTGCAATCGCCACTAGCCCTGACAAGTTACGCTAAACCATTCTGAAATAATTGAATATCTGGTTAGATACCCGAGCTATATTTGTTGATGGTTTAACCTTTTCATATCCTGATGCGTCGGGCTGTGGTGATGTAATAGCCCTGATAACATCGCATAATATGCTTTTTATCAGGGAAACCGTTGGCTTGAATAGGAATACATGTCAATACATTGATAGGACCCATGTTAGCACGGTGACACTGAATAACGTATCGATGCTATTTAGAGAAGCTTCATTATAATCATATGATTAAGAGATTTATAGAACTTGCCCGATTTTCTGCATATATCAAGAGTTATATAATGCTATCCATCAACTAGCTACGTCTGAAACTAGTGTCTGTAAATACAATGCTTTAAATGCGTATAACTAACTAATCACCATATGTCTATTGAAACAATTACGCTACGAAAACATATTCATTGCTTGTAAGTGTCACTTAGTTTTAATTGACAAAGGAGCCGAGGTGAAAATCAAGGCACTCTGATGTCATTCTGACCCTAAACATCCATACAACCCACGCGTACTCTTAACATTGTCAGTATGAAATAAATAATTATTCTAAGGCGATCTATTCTATAGAGTAAACGTGATATAGCAAATTCAAAAACGTCAATCGATTGTGTTTGTGAATAGGCGGCGCTGAAATGAGGATTATACGGCGCTTCAAAGGTTTCAATTCCATACGTAATTTTTGATAAAAAAGATAGCAAATAGTATGTAAAAATTTCAGTAATGATTATTGAAGCATCATTCTTGAAGAATGACAGCAAAATATAGAAATTAAATAATAAATTATTTAATTATTCAACTCTTCTAAGAAAAAAGAACGACATAAATAGGTTAACTAGATAAATTCAGTAGTTTACAAAACAAACATTTATTCATGAACAATATGGCATTAAAATTACCTTTTTAAAAACTTTTTTTTTTCATTGTACGGTTTTGATAACGACGGTAATATAAATCATAAAAACTAAATAAACATTTGTCTGAAACATATGGGCGTCAGCTTTTATCAATACGCTTCTGTTCATTTTTCAGAATGATGGTCTAGATGGTTTGTGAATTCACGCTGTCCCCATAAACACAGCACAGCCCGAATACCTCGCATGAAATGGCACATACAACGGTGTTCCACAGCCATGTATCTCAACACATTCTATCAAAGAATTGATGGAAAGTACAAATACTTGACAGTATTGTACGCGGACGCGTTTTCTTATTATCATGTCGCCCTAGTTAAAGGGACCAAGTTACAACAGGGGCGTATGGGCTTTGTTGGATACCTGTTGTATAGTCTCAGGTAAACAGTAAACGCTTTGGGTAGGTATTAGCTTAAGTGTAAGCATTTTACCTTACCTGTTCCCCAATTAATCCCTGGTCAATTTATTAGAACATTAATGATAATAATATATTAGACTTAAAGTAATGTAAAATGATATTACCAGAGACCAAATCTTTTTATAAACTTTTAAGGGGGAGTAAATGTTCAAATGGGAAGTATTATGAGAAAGATTGTACGAAAATCTTTCGGTCATAACCATTTGAAAAGTCATACAAGATTCAATTCGAACCTCACACGTGCAATGATTATCAACTTTTTAAGCTTGTCAGTGGTCGCATATAATTACCCAGGAAAACAATGGGACGTTGTTATATTGGGAACCAGAAATACATTCAAGAATATAATATACTATTGCAGATAGTGTAATCCTAAGTGTAAAACATATATAAAAATAAGGTAAATAAGTAGTAAATGGGAAATATCCTACCGTATCTGTCTTGGACTGAAGCACTGAGCGATACATTGTGAATACAGGTGTATAAGTAACAAGAGTTGAGCACTAATGAGTTTTTCAGGTACGTCCCTCCTTATAGGTAATCTTAAAACAACATAATGCCATGACTGACGGTGATCAAACCCTGCCATGTTAATTACTTATGATTGCTGTTAATTACTTATATACACAGATCACCACTCAGTTCACTCAATGTATGTGTTTATTTAAGAATTGGATTAGCGTTCACATGTCAGGACTTACATTCATAATATGTATCTCTCCAAAATTATGAATTCATTTGGGACATTTATTTACAACAGAGGCATTTTTAATTTCATGAAATAGAGTGACTTTATAACACTCGAAAAATTTGCTTTTCGTTTGAGGTAAAGCTTCATTAATCAGTGTGATATGCTTTTAGAAAAAAATGCGTGTTACTGATAAATATTACAACTCTCTACAAATATAACTAATAGCTATTTATGAATTGATAGACAAATTCCATATTAATTTCTTCATAATTTATTATTTTGATTTTCAATAATTATATATATCTTTGATAATGTGTATCTATCTACAATTCTTAAGTATCATATCAACCTGTTTGCAAATACGCTCAATGATTTCAGTGTCAAAATGAATTTATGTCATAGACATGATTGAGTTTCAAAAATGAATTGACGATATGAATATGATTTATTTTCAAATATTCGTTTATGAAAATCTTTTCAAATCACCTTAAAACATAAACATCAGTTTCAAAATGAATTTACGCGAGTCAAAATGTCAATTTCAAAATATAAGAACACATATGATACGAACATTATTTATTAAAAATTGTTATCAATGTCCGTTCATTCGAAGCAAAAATATTAGTTTTAAGATAAATTCATTTGAAGTATAAATGTGAGCTGCAGATTATACACCAATTTAAAGACTTTAGATTTTCATGGACTGGAATGTAACATAATTGTAAAGAAACATACCTCCTACATACAGTCAGAGCACAATCCGTCTGAAACGTCGTATAATCCTTCAAGAGAGTCACGAGGAAGCATACACACTATCCATCTTCCGCTTTTGAAAGCGAATAAAACTTTTCAAACGGTACATTTATCCACGAATTGGTGATCAAACTAACCACAAATTAAAAACACCTTCAACCCATCAGAAGACACAAGTACATGAGATTCACAGCTCTCAAACCTTTAAGAACGACACTAAGCATCCTAACATGACCGTCCCGTGTCTAACAAATGTAACCACGCTGTCAACTGTACGAGCAGCGAAGGCCATATATAAACTGGATGGCGAAGGTAGGTAAGCAAAAGGTCGCTCACAGACACCCTGATAAGAAGATATGCTCCATTTCATACACCTTGCAACCAACGTTCGCCAGGCGATGAAATAGTTCTTCATACCCTAACATCACTCCCTGGGTGCTTTTCGCCAATGCTGAATTGCCTATCTATTACGGGTGGTTTAGCTTCGAGTATTCCTAGGCTGTTAGGCTAAGAAAATCGCGCAGACAAAAGACAGCGGTAAGCGTTCGCCCGTACACTGCGGCAATAAGCTAATAATCAAGTGTCTTCTCTCGCAATACATGGCCACACCCAAGGTGTCTTTTTATACTAGAATCTTGTCGTAGCCGGTGTCAATGACTGTTAATTTCAAATATTGTCAACTTACTTAGGTTAAATAGACATTCCAGAATATGAATGTCAGTTAAAGAAAAATATAGTACGAGTACACCACATTTATTTATACACATACCCAAACATCACGCTGGCATTATGGTTAAAGTCTATCGTCAGAACACCTACATGGCAATTCAAGCGGAAATAAGTCTAATCAATTTGAAAGAACTCAAAAATTACTTCAAATGAGGTTTATAAAGATGTTTCCGCATATTTCTTAAAATGTATTTTTATTCTATTTTCCGCGATATTTTAATTTCAAAGAGTACACGTTAAAGTCACGTCTCACTGCTTGGTTATACAGCAACTCATATAGGATTGCAAATATCTTGTCATGCTAAATCTAGCATGGTAGTTTTTTCAACCTCAAACCGTTGGATTAATCGGGTAGAAAATATGCTTACGTATCATTTTTACCTCGGGTGTAACCTTCTTATTAATATAATGAATGTCATGGGACGTACATTCGTTAACTTGGCGCCTATTTAACTTTTATTTAACTATTAAACTCAAGACAAGAGGAGGCGCTAACATACAAGAGTTAAACCTAAAACCAAAACCTTCATGAAATTGGTATATGTAGTAAAACAATATTCACTTATGAACATAATTCAAACACAAAACATCATCTCAATAAATATTCACGCATAAATAAATTCAGTACTGACGAAGACGACGCCTTCACAATACCTAACCTACATGTAATACATAAACCTTTTAATAAGAGCATGAAATCTCTTTATAACAACATTTTACAAACACCATCATTGGCGAAGAAACCACGTTACTCCTAAAATAAAACATAAACTACACGTTCTGTGATGACAGAAACAATATGCACGAAGCATCCATGCGTTAGGTCAAGCATACCGAGGAACAAAACCATAACAATTGCATACATTTGTGATATGCCAGGTAAGGAACTGTGACGCATAAATCATAGCTCTCCAGCTTCACTGATGCATTGTGATGTTATCATTTGCAGAGACAGATTGTGCACATCTGTATCCTTGTCTCTGCAAATGTCCTCATGGCAAACTTGCCCAGTTATTCAAAGTGTTCATTACAGGCTTGTGTGACAGTTTATCCCATGTGTGGCTACACGGGAGCACCATCTTTTCAACAGGGACTCGCAACTGGTAGTTGTAACGCAGCGTACTTATTAAAGCGTCGTTTCGACTTAGAACTGAGTTGTCTCTGCCCAAGTCAACCGAAAAATTCTTTCTATCGTCAACATAGATCTCGTGAGGCTTTTCACTAAGTCCGGATTGCAGTGTTCAGGGGTAAATAGCTAAGGGTTAAATTAAGTCATGATTATGGCCTAATTTGGCGAGGACATGGATAATGATTATTACACGAGTTAATGTGTCATATGATTACAAAAGCGAGTGTGTATCTGCATTAAGTGAGCAAGAGTTTCAAAGTTGTTTGAAACTCTTTGGGTTAAATATTTCATTGTTTACCTTTTTTCACGAGCATAATAGCGACCGCAACCATATGGTACGACCCCTTACATTGACGTATGGTGAGGTATAACGTAATGAACGATGACATCATATTACTCGTGCAAAGACATGTGAATACAAATGTATTCATGATCGTTGCAATAGGTATAGCTATAAGTTATATTTAGTTTTTTTTTTCTCAAGCTGGTGTAACACTAGGTACATGCATAGGTATAGCTGTGTTTGCAGAAATTCACATTAAAAGTAGAAGTTGAAATAGTTGTGGAAGCAGAAGTGTAATTGTTAGTGGAAGCAGTTGACGAGGAAGTAGTTGCAAATGTGGAAGTAGGAATGGAAGAGGAAATAGTTGTAGAAATAGAAGTGGAATAGGAAGTAGTTGTAGAAGTTGAAGTAGAGGTTGACGAGAAAGTAGTTGTAGAAGTGGAAGTAGGAATGGAAGAGGAAATAACTGTAGAAGTAGAAGTGGAATAGGAAAGAGTTGTAGGAGTGGAAGTAAAAGTGCAAGAGGAAACAGTTGTAGAAGTGGAAGTAGAAGTAGAAGTGGAAGAGGAAGTAGTTGTAGAAACAGAAGTTGAATAGGAAGAGAAAGTAGTTGTAGAAGTGGAAGTAGAAGTGGAAGATAAAATAGCTGTAGAAGTAGAAGTAGAAATGGAAGAGGAAATAGTTGAAGAAGTGGAAGTAGAAATGGAAGAGGAAGTAGTTGTAGAAGTAGAAGTGGAATAGGAAGAGGAAGTAGTTGTATAAGTGGAAGTAGTTGTAGAAGTGGAAGTAAAAGTGAAAGATAAAATAGCTGTAGAAGTAGAAGTAGAAATGGAAGAGAAAATAGTTGTAGAAGTGGAAGCAGAAATGGAAGAGGAAGTAGTTGTAGAAGTAGAAGTGGAATAGGAAGAGGAAGTAGTTGTAGAAGTTGAAGTAGAAGTAGATTGTGCTGATAATAGTTTTCGCTTATAAATGGCATCATCAAAACAGATATTCATTACATTGTATTCTGATATGAAATATGGGTTGAAAGGTTAGGATTGTTATGTTTATTTAGTAGCGATGTTGATTTTTATATTGTCATTGACTTAATGAGAAATGAAATACAAGTTGCTGTTATCATTTGTTACAAACATGTATATCACCATGTCTGAAAGTAAATACATTCACAGAAGACAAAAGGCAGACAGTTCAACATATCGAACACCCAAGTCATAAATCCTTGTAAATTTCATGTGCAAACCAAATATCTTTACGCATTAAGACAAAGCCCCTCAAGTGATTCGGCCAGGCCAGTGTACATTACACGAGATTAGGAAGCACTCTGCCATGTACATTGCCGTCAATCAAACCCCGTCTCAGACAGGGATCAGGCAAGGTTGCCTACTTGAAGCCTCAAACACTTTATTCGTGATATTATCATAGCTCCTTCCATAATCTGACCAGATAAACTGTATCAATCACATCTCATTGCCTGCTTTCGTAGTGGCTTTACAGAGTTGGTTGACATCTTGTAATCGCATCAACTTTTGAAGTGAAACTAGTATACCATTAAACTCTCAGTTCATCAACTGTAACCAAACTGGTTGACATCAATTAGGTGATTGATGTATCAGAATGATTAAATTCGATAACCAAAATTCTCAAAACATGAAACAACTACTTAAAAGAAAAGTACGAACTTTATCAAGTTGTTCCTATATTAAAGTGACACAGAGTACATCATCTACCATGACTGGATGATTTCACATGTGTGCTCATCGTTTGAAAGTTAAAGGTTTACATTAGCATTATCATTGAGAATTAATATCAAATTCCATTAGCATCTAAAGGGAAAGGTAAGTTCTATGCCCAGGCAAACTCTAAACTCTGTAGCCGAATGGTTTCATGAACCAATGTTAAAAAGTTAAACCAAAAGAGCAGACTTACTAATCATCCTAAACTGGCAGTCATAGTAGATATTGCTCGTGAAAGATCAAGTTTTATGTTGAAGAAGCAACTGTGCTTTGACGTCATAATGCAGATGACCTCACACTGATATGACCTCTTTATTCAATGTTCATGATAGCAGTTTTTTGTTTGGGATTCTTTCTATTACTGTAAACTGTTGAAGAAATAATTTTGGATGATGAAAAATACCACCCTCGTGTCTTTTGATATCTAAACCCTTTGATTAAATTAAAAATAAGATAAAATTAATAAAATGATACTAGTTTTTAACTTTGATAAACTCGTGTTGATATATTTGATACCAGAAGTCATTTGGGCGAGATTCTTTATATAAATCACTGACCAAGATCGAGAAGTCCTAATAACGAAAATCAACATCTCAACGGAAAAGATTTTACTGTACTAAACTGTTCAAACATTAAAAGTCATAGCTATCAATGATTTAAATGTTAAAACTGCTGACATAAAAACGCAAAACACAAAATGCTGCTTCTATTTCTAATTTTATGATCGCTCTCTATTCACTTGCCAATCATTCATACTGCACGTTGACATGACAAAGTTTCATATTGTTCCTAATGCAGCTTTCACTTTGTTTCCACCTATCGATGTCTTTTAAATCTATATTTTTATTGAAAAAAGCTATAAAGTAGATCGCTGCAGTATTGTTTTGCCTTAGAGCAGACATGACATTTGTAAATGAGAAGAGAATGTTTAAGTTGTAGCTTCTTCAAGTTGGTAAGTTCACAAATGCTAAGTCATTTTTCAAATTCTAAAATTATCGTTCAAAATGCCACCGTTAGATAACATCGTAGCTGGATTCAATTTCAATTGACAAGAGAGAAGTATACCTTGGCGCATGGACGAAAAAAGCTGAAGGCTCGGTGAGATGATTTTGTCACTTGTGTCAGGGCACAATTACAAACTATATTTGTCCCTCTATGTAACCTTTCATTGCCTAAGACAAGCATAAGCACTGCCTTCAATCTGAAATATATTGGACAAACCATACCGTATGGTGTACTAAGGTCTAAAGAAGACTATTTATGCAACTGAAAGTGATAGTACAATGACAAAGACGCACCAAAAATAGAGATAAGCTAATTTTTATTTTCATCTGGATCCTGTCATCCTGTCAAGCTAGAGCAAGATTTTTTTGCTTTAAGAATGTATTTACGAGCATAGGGGGAGGACATTTTCTTCATTGTTGACAAAGTTGATGTATAAGCTAATACACGTTTTAGTTAATTCCAGAAACTGAAATGATAAAAGTGTCATGTGTCGCATAACCGGAAGCACATAATCAGTTTAGTTAATTTTATAATGTAATCTAAGCATCTTGTTCTTTGGATCAATATATTCTTGTTGTCAATGTCAGTTAATTTGTTCATATCACAAACGTTTTGAATAGAAAAAATTCCAGTCGATACAGAAGAGAGACTTGGCGAGATACATAGAGGATACTAAACGACCTTCCATGTGATACTATTTTTTTAAACGAGTTAATGATTCACTATAAAACGAGCGAAAGCGAGTTTGATACCAAATAATTAACGAGTTTAATAAAAAAAATAGTATGAAATGGTCGTTTAGTATTATGTTTATTACTTGACCTCAAGTATCAAGCACGAGTGCCGAAAGTGTACTGAACGAAACATAGCTGCAACTTGGCAGCCAATGTGACGCCAACATTGTGACGTCATAACCACACAATATTATGACGTCATGCGTGAAGCGGTATTACACTAGTTTAATATCGCCGTATAAATATTACACTGCAGTATCTTACACGGGCGAGTAATAAATCACCATAATGAAACGGCAACTTCACGAAATGATCTGTTTACAATACAAACACTATCTCATCAGCATGATATCATTATAATATATCATATCTCCGGAAAAATTTAAGGAACCAAATAACTAAAAATATTACTCTTGTCTCCGTGTTCTCGGGCTGAGCTTGAAACCACAGTGTAACCTAACAGTTTCTAACCACACCGCTAGTCTTCAAGTCACACGTTACAACAGTACATATTGATCTGTACGCATACTTTACTAATTGAACTTTGATAGCGCCTAATAAGCGAGTATTGACAGACGGGAAGTTGTGAACAAAGCCTGAAGTGAGTCCTGCTACTCGAAGCAAACGCCGGAGGCTAAGTGACGTCGCCCTGAAATCAACGCCACCGACTATTGACAACATTCCACCCGGTATAGAGATATTTATTAGAAGTCTAGAGACTTATATTGACTTACCCGTGGCTGCGGGTAGAGGGAGGGGTTAGCGGTGACGGGACGGATAGAAGGGGGATCAAAAGGTGCAAGGGTCCCTCAGGTTAGGCAACCTTTGACCTCTTGACCTCGGCTGGGTGTACGAGCTATATTGAGATGTTGAAGAAGTTCGTAGTTGTCAATAAGGTAGTTGTCAATAAGGTAGTTGTGATTGTTGTGGATAGTTATAGAAATTTTGGTAGACGAGTAGAAGATGAACACTTTAGTAATAACTGTAGTAGAAGTGTAAATGTTTGAGATAAACAGGTATATAGTAACTTCAGTAAACGTGTTGTTGAATATGATGTAGATGTTATTATTAACATTAGTTGAAATGTAGTTACATGTATAGAAAGTGAAGAGGTTAATTGAAACCTAACTAGAAGGGTAGTTGTAGACGGCGTAGATGATGAAGTTAACTTTGGAAGACATTGCAGTTTGGTAGAAATTGTCGAATTGTATCTGTTAAAGCAGTATCATTATCAATATTAGTGGAAGTGAAAGCAGTAGCATTAGTAGAAGTAGTAGTAGTAGTAGTAGTAGTAGAAGTAGTAGTAATAATAATAGTAGTAGTACAAGAAGTAACAGTAGAAATAGTAGCAGCAGCATTTAAAGTATTATTAGTAGCAGTAGTAGAAGAAGAAGTGTTATTAGTAGTAGCAGCAGCAGTTGTAGTAGATGAAGTAGTAGCAGTAGTTATAATGGTAGTAGTAATAGTAGTACTGATAGTAGTACTGGTACTATCTTTTAGTAGCAGTGGTAGTGGTAATAACATGAATAGTAATAGTAGAAGTCACAGTCGGTCACAGCCTTGTATGCTATTAAGGTATATGAACACAATTCGTAACAACTTAACTTTCCCATCAAACAAAGACTCTAGCAAACTAAATCGTGTTTACCAATCCTTTCACATTAGTCCCATATCGCACAGAGAGTGTACCTGACATACTAACGATGTTTAGCAGCATGTATCTCCTTTTATCGGCGTCTCCTACTCTGAGAGCCGAAACATACACAGTCGTGTATCAAACACGCTCATAGGACACCGACTTTTTGACCGGGGTGAGCCAGCCAGTCGACTTGTCTGCTCGGCAAACTCGTGTGTATTAGAGTTACTGGTATCTTTAAGATGAGCCTTGAAGAATAGCGTTTTGTGACGAACCCACCTACAAACTGATGCCTGTAGAGAGTCACCTACGACCTCTTCCGTAGTTTTTCTTACACGATAAGCTCTCAAAAGACTTAAATTAAAAAATTGTTTAAACAAAGATATCGTGTAAACCGCCCTTTCTTGATCTAAGTTCAAACATACACGATTACTATGCAAGACCTCTGAAATATGTACTCCCTATTCTGTTTGGTGTAACGTTACAATAACTCTCAGGTTGGTTTCTTAAGAATTAACTTGAAAAAATTCTTTGGTTTAAAAAAGGTAAAACAACTTTGAAGAATATTAAAATGTTGAAAACTATGATTCATAAAATAGTATGAATAATGTAAAATGTTATGTAGAAAAAGGACTATATACACCGGTGAATCATCTGTATATAGGGTTACACTAGGAGACAGAGATTGGTACGCATATCATTATACGTGAACTGTATCATTATTACCCATAAGTGACCAAAACTGGCTTTCTCATATGTCAACGCACGCAAAGCAGTGTAACATGATAGGCCAGTAAAAGAGTTAATACATACACTCAAACTCTCACGGATTTTGGCATATACATGTCATCTCTGATAACAGAACACGAACAGCCTTGGTCAAAATAAAGTATTTCTCAAAGCCACACTCGCACTTTAAAACCTATAAAAATGTAGCCTAAATAGATAGAAACATAAAGAGGAACTTTCTGTGTATTCCTATAATGAAATCATGAATAAATCATACGTTACAACATTGATATAAAAGGTAAAACGAGAAATCGCAATATCGACAAATGTGAAACTTACTCAACCACAAACTAGTAAATAAGGTAATCATTTATAACGGCACGACTGGAATTCAGAATTCAGAGCTACCCGATTCTCATGCGGTGATTTGTATTTCATGATATATTAGAATTTATAGAAATGACAATGATTTGGTGAGTTGAGGTTCTATAGTAAAAGAAAGTTTAACATTGGCTGATGAATTGCGATTAAGGAAGATTCTCATAATGAATGCTGTTTAACAATAGGGAAAAGGTCTCACCATGTCTAATGATTGGCATAAGAGGGAAGTCCAAATGAATTACACATGTATCCATGGAGCGCGTTCGGGAAAAGTTTAACAATGACTGATGTTAGGATTTAGGAAAAACTACAACATTTCTCATGCATCGTTCTACGGGGTAATCTAAAAAGAGCGATGCATGGTGTTAGTGAAACGTGTTACAATGACTGATGCATCACGTTTGGGACAAATCTAACAATGACTGATGCATCGCTATTGGGAAAAGTCCTACAATGACTGATGCATTGCGCAAGTGAAAAGGACAGTTCATGTATTGAAAGTCCATGCATCGCGTAGTGGAAAAACCTAACAATGACTGATGCATCGCTATTGGGAAAAGTCCTACAATGACTAATGCATCGCGTAAGGGAAAGCCTAACAATGACTGATGCATCGCGTAAGGGAAAGCCTAACAATGACTGATGCATCGCGTAAGGGAAAGCCTAACAATGACTGATACATCGCGTAAGGGAAAGCCTAACAATGACTGATGCATCGCGTAAGGGAAAGCCTAACAATGACTGTTGCATCGCGTAAGGAAAAGCCTACAATGACTGATGCATCGCGTAAGGGAAAGCCTAACAATAACTGTTGCATCGCGTATTGGAAAGCCTAACAATGACTGTTGCATCGCGTAATGGAAAGCCTAACAATGACTGATGCATCGCGTAAGGGAAAGCCTAACAATGTCTGTTGCATCGCGTATTGGAAAGCCTAACAATGACTGTTGCATCGCGTATTGGAAAGCCTAACAATGACTGATGCATCGCGTAAGGGAAAGCCTAACAATGACTGTTGCATCGCGTATTGGAAAGCCTAACAATGACTGATGCATCGCGTAAGGGAAAGCCTAACAATGACTGATGCATCGCGTATTGGAAAGCCTAACAATGACTGATGCATCGCGTAATGGAAAGCCTAACAATGACTGATGCATCGCGTAAGGGAAAGCCTAACAATGACTGATGCATCGCTATTGGGAAAAGTCCTACAATGACTGATGCATTGCGCAAGTGAAAAGGACAGTTCATGTATTGAAAGTCCATGCATCGCGTAGTGGAAAAACCTAACAATGACTGATGCATCGCTATTGGGAAAAGTCCTACAATGACTAATGCATCGCGTAAGGGAAAGTCTAACAATGACTGATGCATCGCGTAAGGGAAAGCCTAACAATGACTGATGCATCGCGTAAGGGAAAGCCTAACAATGACTGATGCATCGCGTAAGGGAAAGCCTAACAATGACTGATGCATCGCGTAAGGGAAAGCCTAACAATGACTGTTGCATCGCGTAAGGAAAAGCCTACAATGACTGATGCATCGCGTAAGGGAAAGCCTAACAATAACTGTTGCATCGCGTATTGGAAAGCCTAACAATGACTGTTGCATCGCGTAATTGAAAGCCTAACAATGACTGATGCATCGCGTAAGGGAAAGCCTAACAATGACTGTTGCATCGCGTATTGGAAAGCCTAACAATGACTGTTGCATCGCGTAATGGAAAGCCTAACAATGACTGATGCATCGCGTAAGGGAAAGCCTAACAATGACTGTTGCATCGCGCATTGGAAAGCCTAACAATGACTGATGCATTGCGTAAGGGAAAGCCTAACAATGACTGTTGCATCGCGTATTGGAAAGCCTAACAATGACTGTTGCATCGCGTAATGGAAAGCCTAACAATGACTGATGCATCGCGTAAGGGAAAGCCTAACAATGACTGTTGCATCGCGTATTGGAAAGCCTAACAATAACTGTTGCATCGCGTATTGGAAAGCCTAACAATGACTGTTGCATCGCGTAATGGAAAGCCTAACAATGACTGATGCATCGCGTAAGGGAAAGCCTAACAATGACTGTTGCATCGCGTATTGGAAAGCCTAACAATAACTGTTGCATCGCGTATTGGAAAGCCTAACAATGACTGTTGCATCGCGTAAGGGAAAGCCTAACAATAACTGTTGCATCGCGTATTGGAAAGCCTAACAATGACTGTTGCATCGCGTAAGGGAAAGCCTAACAATGACTGATGCATCGCGTAAGGGAAAGCCTAACAATGACTGTTGCATCGCGTATTGGAAAGCCTAACAATGACTGTTGCATCGCGTAATGGAAAGCCTAACAATGACTGATGCATCGCGTATTGGAAAGCCTAACAATGACTGATGCATCGCGTAAGGGAAAGCCTAACAATGACTGTTGCATCGCGTAATGGAAAGCCTAACAATGACTGTTGCATCGCGTAATGGAAAGCCTAACAATGACTGATGCATCGCGTAAGGGAAAGCCTAACAATGACTGATGCATCGCGTAATGGAAAGCCTAACATGACTGATGCATTATGTGTGGGGTAGTCTAACAATGACGCTAAGCAATATAGCTGATCAGAGGTAAGGCGTCTTGAAAAGTCAGATACGAACCTATGCGAAGGTAAACACCAAGTCCATACAAGGCCTTGGCCTCTCGGATGACAGTTTGGGCCCAATCTACACCTGTATCTGTCCGTCACTGGTTTACAACACGCTGGAATGTCGATCCCATGAAACGTAATCACTCTCATGATAATGATACAGGGTTTGAAGCCATGAACGTTGAGTCTTTGCTATCTGCAGCCGAATGGAGAGAATTGTGTCCGATATGATTGGAGAGAAATCATATTTTCATTTCCTATGTTGGTTAGATCTGATGATTTCAATTGTTGAAACTCATTTGCGTTTAACTCAAATGAGAAACGACTTTATTTTTATCTGATTTACGTCATTGAATTTATTTATGACGTACATCTTTTGACATTTCAGATTAAATGACAGGAACAGTGAGTTTTCATTAAAATTGAATATTGTGTAGAGCAAAACTGTAAAAATAAATATAATTGACAAAGTGTTTCAAATGAACAGAACAATACGAGACGATCTATATCACTACAAATCGAAAATGTACAATTTACTTTTGATATCAAAGATATATCCATCATTCTCTATTAATGCCTCCGTGTGATAGTAATAGAAAGATACATTTAACAAACAGAAGTATAACCATAACAAAAGCAAATCTAAGTTTGGGATTCGTAACAACTTCATATCGCTGAGGCTCCTCTCTACAGTTAATAAAATATTTGTAATCTTTTTGTAATCTTCAAAGGCTTAGCGTTAGTCGTAAATAACAATCATATGTATTCTGAGCATTCCATGGGATTCGAAAATAAACGTGTATTCAACCCTTTACCTGGGCAAAAGAAGATCTGCATTTCAGCCTGAGTTACTCATCTGTGATCTTTGGTATCGATGAGATTTGAACCTAAACGTGGATGACAGTAGACAATCACATTTCAGACTGAGTTTACCATGTGTGATCTTAGCTATGAGTGAGATTCGAACGTAAACTTAGACGAGAGAAGGCAAGAAACGATCAGACTAAACCACCCCTTCGAGATCTGAGCACTCTGTGGGATTCGAACTCGAGCATGGACGCCAGATGACAATCACATTTCAGACTGAGCTACTTGTATCATCATTGTGATTTGAACCTTAACATGGACTAGAGAAGACAGCCACAGATCGGACGAGCCACCCGGTGGTTGAATGTCTATTTCAAGTAGTAAATGACAGGTCAGGGAGGCAGTGCGGATGCCCTATGCAAAATGTTGACATTTACACCGCATTGCACCCTTTCTGGAGCGAGAACACCATAACGCTAACCGTGCAAATATTTCATAAACATCGCATTGTCCTCAACTTAATTTACCTCGAAAACACATACATCAAAATAAAGGCATTCATCAGGAATTCTCAGAAACACAATACCCTATTGTACATAATATGCTTTTTTTTCGCCGCAAGTAAACAAATTATGTCAAAATCGGGAGCCAGCTGTCATAAAACGCTCCAACGGACAAGCTTTCATAAACGGCCATACATTCATGAATTATTCTCTTAAAACTCTCTACAATCTTTGAAAATGTATACCCTGTATGAAAATTGCATATTTGACATACACAATTGTTTTCATTGAAGTGGGTGTGTTCCTGAAAGGTACAAATGTTAATTTCACGTAGGTGCTCTGAGTACGAATGATAGGTTTTCGGGTTTGATGTGATAGACATAGTGACCCAATGTACTTTGCTGTGTCACTGTCATCTAAATTATCTCTTCACCCAGAGATAACGACTGCAAGGTGTAAACACTACACACGTGTTAGCCTCATTAAACTGTGGCATCACTTAATCGTGATTATTTCTTTCTATTTTAGAACGTATCATCAACCCAATGGCCCATCGGAATGATACAAAGAATCAACAACATTGCATGGCGTTACTCTAATTGTTCAGAACACATCAACAAAATACATGGAATATCAAAAACCTTTACCATAACTATTGGTTAATGAAGATAACTAGATAATCGTTAGTTATTGTCTACAGTGATAGAAATATCTATTGAAGACTTCTAAAAAATCTACTTTTTCTCAAGATGATAAAGGGCGTAGTTTATATTCCTGCCAACTCTATCAACGTTTAATTATAAAAACACTCCTAACTACTACGAGTTCTAAACATAATTAAATTCTAAAAGATCTAAACAAACATCTCAAAATGATTTAATCATGTATTAAATTCATGAAAATAAAGAAATAACATATACTACTTGTTATCGTGTGCATCATATAAACTGTATATAAGTATGTTTATCTCCGTGTATAGTTTGCGTTTGAGTAAAATGTTCTACTGAGAAAACCTCTATAATATCGAAAGAAATTCTAGCTACTCAATTAAAATTAAAAACCATTTCAATATACTCCCTTTCATAAGTCATCTTCATGAATATTCTTATACGCGTGTACACGATTTCGCCTGTTTACTCAAAAGAATGTGTACTGAAATAACCTTTGCTTCAAATGCTACACACGTCGCAATTTTTACACAGTTGTTTAAGAACGTATGAATGGATGTTTAATGTATCATAAACGGAAGACACGAGATAGGTATTCTGATAATATTTCAAATATTTCAAACACAGTAACAACTCTTAGTTCATTTTAGTCATAGTTCAATCATTTTCAAGAGGTTTACATTACATTTTTCATGAGGTTGAAATACAGGTGCATGATGTGTATAATAATGAAATAAAAATCCCATGACATGTATATATATGTATGTATATGTATGTATATTCCGCTCAACAATTTACAATGATGGAGTACCTTTCATATTTGTGGCCTCCTTAATTTACCCTTTCAATTAAACCTTTTTAAGAACCAAACAACGCTGGATACATTTCAAAGTAGGCATGTGAGAAGGCAAAAAAAAAACGAATATTTTTTAGAGAATTTTCACATAAATACATAACAAAATATTATTATGTACTTTAATTTTCGTTACCAATATAAGTAACTGCACATTCCTTCACTACACTCATGAGCAAAAGAAACGCCATGATACTAAATATAAGGCATATTCCAATCCACGAGTGATAAATACCAGTGAAACAGAGTTACAGCTGTCTTCAGAGGTCAACTATGCTACATTTGAAATTTTCCATCCATACCTTTTCCTGTTTTTGTAAAACACGCCTTAACAAAAAGAGTAAGGGGACTAAAAATGGGATTTTTGGCTTCTTTTACAGCGTCCTACAGTTATGGTGCGTTAACACATTTATTTCCAAGAGGATTATATGTATCGATAACATATTTTATTGTGTAAATTTCAACATATCATTTATTTTTAACCTAACTGACAATCATTTTGGCACAAAAACCTTTTTAAAAAGCAATAGACATACAAGTACATACGTTATACTATGATGTCTAAAATTGTGAGTACTTCTTGACAAAACACGTGCCTATCAAAGGCATTCAAAGTTGCCTTTCAATGGCAACTGCATTTTGTTTATTATTATTTTTAAAAAGTGGGGGCGTTTCTTTTGTTCGTGAGTTAAAATTATGCTTAGCAACTCCCAACAAAAACAAAAACGTTGGACATATATTAATTGCTGAATATCATCATGGGATGTTAATAACCAACAGTTCATGCGTGAGCCTCCAATTTCTTTCGTCAAATCAACAAATACATTGGGTACCCCAGTACTCGAGTTAAAGGGAAACGTATCAAGTTAGCAAAAAGCGATTTATCTGATTACTATGCACGGACAGGATGTGGTAAATCCGTCCTTGTTGACCAAACACGCCCCTGTCCTCGTTTCGGACTAAAATCTGTAATAAACAGTTTCCTTGGGTGTTTATTGTATGTAGAAATGTGTCCTCTAGTCCTCCGTCTCCAGTCTCTGTGATTAGCTGTTTATGTTTCTACTTCTGACATCACCACATTGTCTCTGTGAAAGTCTAATTCTGTGAATGCCTTATGCTTCTTCATATGTTTTCTGACATCACCACATCATATCTGTGAGAGTTTGAGTTCAATCTGTGAAAGTCTTGTAGTTTACATTTGAATTCTTGTCAATCATTTATTTATGAATACTCAAATTGAGTCTGTGATAGTTTAATGTTCAATCTGTGAAATCATTATGCTTCTGCATACTTCACAATATTTATTGCTCATATCACCACTTTGTGTCTGTGAGAGTTAATGGCTAATCTGAGAAAGCCTTTTTCTTCTGTATGTTTCCCAATGTTCTTCATTGACATTACCATATCGTATCTGCAGATCAGTGTTGAGCTCGCTGTTTCATTCACTTTTCACATGATTTAAAACTTTAATTACGTTAAAAAGCTTGATTCTGTTCCCTGCGTAAAGTTGAAACCTATCGATCTATCCGTTCTCCTCTTTGAAGGAACGACCCTAGTACATTGTGTACCATTCCCGAGGAACCGTGGATAATACTGTTGATTGTCTCTTCCCCTGGGGTAATATTCAGATGTGGCTCGAACTTATCCCTTAGATCTAGTGAGTCACATTGACACGAAACCTTTTGGCCAAAGTAGCACATAATTAAAGCATTCGATTCCTAACCTATTATGGATCACAGTAAGACTCAATAACAATCGTGACTCCGACACCAAACCAAACATCAACCCTGTCTCCTCTGGGCAGGTCGCTATTAAACTTAAAGAGCTTTAGACTGGCATAGTATTTTCTTGTAATTAATGGAAAATAAGCGGTTCTGGATGTCTATGAAGCAAGACCTTGATGAACTGTGATAAGACAGACAATCGTTCCATTGGTAATGGTCCCTACACTATCGAGTGCTTCACTATGATACAAATGTTGAGTTAGGATTAGGCCTCTATGAAAGAAACACATTTTAAATGGAAACGCAAGGTTGGATATGCGAAATGGTAATTTCTCTTTATTCAGACATGAGAAGAAACAGTTCGATTTATGGCAAAGAGAGCCTACCAGGATGATTGGCGTCGGCTTCTCTCAGTAACCGATTGAGGATACTCTATGGAACTTATGCATAGCATTAATGTTATCAAATGTAAGCGAGACTCTCTGGCTGTTTATTATGCAAGAAATGGCATGCCATCAACAAAATTGCCCTTTTATGAACTAATTTTTCATTATTTATGAGTACAAAGCAGTAAAATGGTAATGAAATATTTGTGAACGAAATTACCTTTAAGTCAAGTGCAAATATAACATTTTGTATTAAGCTTTTTTATTGCAATTTTGAAATTTGCCTTAATTTGCGAACTTTCAGTTTATGACCTTTGAACTGTTTTCTTGAACGAGGAATGCGTACAAATTGGCAAGGTAAGTCCGCGCATTCTGAACACATTCCGCATTTTCCACACAACCGGTGACCTTTGACCTGACCTTGCTGTTATGCCCCATCAGCTGATTGTGAACATGACCTTTATAAACATCCACTATGACATATATCAGCCTGCTCTCCATACTTTGTGTATATTTCAGGGTCATCAAATTCAACTCGCATCATCGGACCATAACCATGGAAGAAACAGATCGCAAGAGACGGCATCTAATGGATCAAATTCAGCGTGGAAACCAAGAACTTCCAAAAGGTCAAGAACTCTAACGTAGAATGCAACAGAGTGCGTCATATCATTTCAACTGTTTTGAAATTAATGCATATAAAGCAGTTTCATTGTGGTACAAGGGTATATACCTGAAATCAACAAAGTTCATCATAAACACACACAAGTTTCGTGTAATCCTATCACGAAAACCACAATCGGACATCATTATAGTCTGTCATACAAACACTTTTATATAAATCAAATCTAGAATATTAGACGACATTGAAATCTCAATAACCTTTTCTTACAACTAAATTTTTTTTAAAAAGTATCTCTTTTACCTTTTTATTTATCTTTTTTCAGACACTCAAAGCTAGTCTGTAGCGTGCTATATTAAATGACTATTTTTCAAAATCCGCATCAAGAATCATCTGTTGCATTTTTATTTTTAATAAAGAAATATTCCTGTTTAGTAAAATATAATTGGGATCAATATAGGGATTCGCTGACTTGCTTCACTTACTTCCCTAAATCTTCCTGTTTAGTATAAATATTGGAACGTTTCATATAGGGATTCGCTGACTTGCTTCACTTACTTCCCTAAATCTTCCTGTTTAGTATAAATATTGGAACGTTTCATATAGGGATTCGCTGACTTGCTTCACTTACTTTCTGCACTTAAATCTTTCCGTTTACTATATAGACTGGTAGAGTCAATATAGGGATTCGCTGACTTCTTCACTTACTTCCAAAACTTCAAGTTTAGTAGATACACTAGTAGGGACAATATAAGAATTCCATGACTTCCTTCACTTACTTCCCTAAACTTCCTGTTTAGTAGACATATTTCTAGGGTCAATATAAGGTTTAGCTGACTTCTTCAAAAAATACCCAGATACATGTTCCATACGATCCATACTCTTTCCTATACATACTTTTAGAAGACAATTTAAAACCGCAACTCATACCTCATACGTAAACTTTTAAAACACGCCTTTGTCATGCTGTGCTATGCCAACTATTTTATCTAATATCACAACAGATTGCAAATAATGATACTCCATACCGTAACAAATTATAGTGTATATTCCTACGGACCTGTATTAACCAGGTTTTTGATATACGTGCTTAGTATGCGGTTCACGTGAAATCTAATTCAAGCAATGGAGAGAAATGACATTAACTGATCCTTGTTCAGACTACTACAATGGTGGAAGTCAATGGGGGACCAAGCTCTATCGCTTTGCTGAATACAGGAATATGCACCTCACTTAAACGACTTCGAGTCTTGTGAGGGTTCACTGTTTAAAATGAAAGTATTCAATTTTAGGTTGGTTCCCTGCCATTACGTTTCAATATGCCGCGATATTTTTGGATCAAGTGCACTTTTCTTGTTTGCCTCATGACATTAATTTATGAAAGCATGCAATGTGGTATATCTAGGCTTTGCATAAACTCTTCTTGATTCAATAGTTGTAACATGTATGGAAATTAATTTACGTCAAAGAAGCTAAGCAATTGGAAAGTTCTTATGAAGTACTTATGAAATCAATGTGTTTTTAATTAGGTTTTGGGGAATTTCTGTCTAGCTAATCAAGGATCAGTTTGTACTATAAAAATAGGAAATTAGATGATGGGATAATTTTCTATACTGATTTAAGACATTTATAACTCAATTTCAATCAAGTAACTTCAAATAATTCTTTTGTAGTGTGGGCAGAGATATTACCGTGACAAAAGCAAACTTAATCTAATAAACTTGGAATGCTTAATAGTAAGTTTTATAGATTGTTTATGCAGCTTTGGAACTTGTTGAGACTTTCTCAGTACCCTGAAAATAACTGGAAACAAATTATACGGATCGTCTTATCGACCAGATATGATACCCATGGTATCCTAGGAATACCACTTGATTAACCGGAATGCCAACGACACAAAAACCGTGAGGTATTCATCATTAATATAGACTTCATTTACAGATTCGATAAGTGTCAAATTCCATTTGGCGTATATTTCTATGACAGGAATACTTAGTGGTCCGTCAACTGCAAACTAACAAATCTACCATCGACAATGGCAAATGGATCGAGGCAAAGTAGCAGTAAATGTGTCCCAATTGACCAATCCATCGACTATTCTTTGCTGAGACAGCTGGAATGTGCGGTGTCTAACTGGAATGCCTCTCAGCATATCGGGAATAGTGCTTTACACACAACCGCAACTAAATTCTCGTTTACCAGCCTATCATGTACGACCATGTTGACAGTGATTAAATTTCCATAAGCATTCTCCGTATTCTCTTGTAGTACCAAGCACACGACTTCTCCGCTTAGTAAAGAAAGACCTGATTAATGGCAACACACAGGCAACTGACTATAATACATACTATTGAAATATACCGTAGGTTTACACTCATGTGTTAAAATACCTATGAGGCTTCAAAATAAAAGTTTCTAAAGCCTGCGGTCAGCAGAGTGTATAATTGCAACATGCAAGAGCAATACATTCAAGTAGAATTTTTTCGAATTCATTTCAAGATATTGATTGCCTATGTAAACAACAACCAGAAAGCAAGTTCACGGTAATCAGCACCAAAAGCTATTTGCGGGTGTTCGTCATGTTGTAAACATGTTCAAACTCTCAATCAAATCCCTCTGATTTCAATCAGGGATAATGTTCCTCTTAATCTGAACCGTTAGGGAATCCTTTCTTTCCTGGTGTACGCAAAGGGGAATATAAATCAGAAGAGTCTTTCTTGTGACAATAAGCTTACCCTACCCGCCTAGATAACATTGTTCATCGCTACAAAGTGCCAGTAAAGCCCACCCTTCTTTTCTTATCGTTTCAACTTGATTTACTTTGGTCTCCGCTCAGACACGGTTCTAGCCTTTGGGCCCTTTTCAACAATTAACCTGGAGTAGGTTCTTCATGACGCGTGACAATTTTTCCTGGAATGTGAGTTTGAATTGTTGGCGTAATTGCCGTGTTATGATATAACCTTTTGAACTAAAATAGAATATGCCCTGGGCAGCCAACTGTTTTCGTTTTTCCATGACAGAACACATTTTTAGACAGGGCAGTCGGTCGGGTGAAACAAAACGATGACATCATAAACCTTGACGAATTGAGTTGGTTTGCAATACTGGTCTTTATCTCGTTTTGAAAGGGTGGCGAGGTTTATCAATTAAACCCTTAAAGCCGATAAATTAAAAAGACACATGGCATGTAAAAATAACCAAATTGAAAGCAATAAAATGTATCAGGTGCTGTGAAAGGAATGCAAACAACACTACAAAGAAAAGCGAACACGAAATAAAGGTGTTTTACAAGGTCATAGCCAGTGTTAATACTAAGCGTAACCTGACGCTGTTGCCAGACGCTTTTGAAAAAATATTAATTGAGACGTAGACGCCAAAAGGATTTGGCGAACGCGTGAACTGTAGTGGGTGTTGGACATGTACCCAATTCCGAGCTATTTCAAGTTGCTCTTAAGAATCTGAATACGAACTAAGAAACCCAAGACCTTCCAAAATGGCCCATATTGTCGATTTACTGCACCAGGCTTAATTTGTGCAATCGAGGTGTGAAGTGTATGTATCAATGATACAGATTTAAATCCCAATGCCCCGTTGACAATGGAAGGTAAACTTTATCTACAACAGGCGTTCTTAGCTCGTAACGCCGTTTGTTGATTCTTACATTCCTTAGGAGATTAACAGCAATGGTGAGGCAGTAAAAGGAAGGCTTCTTAACAATAAAAAGGTGTAACAGCTAGCCCTTGGTGTCCTGTAACATGTTGGGATGGTTTGGCGTTCGTCTGTATCGTCTCTCCAAGGCAGTGTTGGAACAGGCGCCGCTGTACTACAGGGTAACGGTAAGGATTAAAGCTACGTATTGCGGGTGTGCACTTTGCCACTAAATAAACTATAATGCCTCTGTAATCAGTTTTTCTAGCTCTAAACCAGAACATAGGACCTCCCGTTCTCCAAAAGCCTGTTCTCTTAACACTGTGTTATTTCTGCATCCGATTACGTCTAGCTTTGGAGGTCCTTCAAAACATGCCGCCTCTCAAATTCGTCTTTGCGTTAACTTACCAACATGTATCACTATGCATACTGTTATATGTTTGTTATTAAAAGAAACCTGGGTCGAGGCAAGGTAAACAAAATAAGTGTCCTTGCATTTCTTATGAGGAAAGATGGTTCATGAAACCCTAACCAGACTTGTCCTCTGATTACGGTTGAAAACAGAGTTACGTCTTCGTAAATGTAGTCAAGCTTTGATGTCTCTTTTAATAAAATTCCTTTCCAATTTTAAAATCCACTTCACGATCGTATGGCAAGAGAAGGCCTATATTGCACCCTATCTTATAAGATACGGCGCACTCACTACACTCAAATATTGGACCTCCCCTTGTATAACTACAGCGTATCGCCTTTGTTTAAATCCAGATAGGTGCTAAGCCTGCGTATAAAGGAATAAAGGCAGTTATAAGTGCACCAATATACAGAATCATGCTCCTACAAAAGGTCTTTGAAACTGAAGCTTGCAAGCAATTTGTGTTTATCAATAAGTACGGCATCTTACTAGGCACGCCAAATCCTAGCAACACAAGAAACCATTCTTCTTTTAAGTTGAAATTGATAGTCTTGCCAATTCGAAATGAACTACAGATCTGTTTACGAAAGCAAGTGGTCCAGAATTACTCATTTTTATTGTATCAAAATACTATTATGGTGGTCTCACATACTCAAAGAAAATGAATTTTAGATTTTGATCTTTTTTATTCTCCCAAAATCAACTTGATATGCTTTATTCTAAATATGAAACAACAAACCAGAAACTCCTCAATGAAAAATGTAATTTGACAACAATACTGTCAAAGCAGAACGGTTATGAAACTTACATAGCTTTCCGTTTTAATCTTATATACCCCCGAAATGTTTGGTTAATATTTATCAAATCACTTCCCTTCAACTTAGAAATTGAAATATTGCTTGAATAGTTTCTACATATCATAATTACTGTTTCTTTTATGAAAAGAAATGTACAATATAATACTGTATTAATCTCAAGATTAAATTGTATCTGGCCATCTTGCTCTTTGGGAAATTTTGGATATACTGGAGAAGTAAATGAGCCTATACAAAGAAAAAACGACCTAAGGGTTAACAGTCGTGAAATAACTGAAAACGTGACTTTTCTCTTCTCGACTGGTTCTTTACAACTCACACAGACCGAAATCATGTTCCTTCTGATGTAAAAATCGAGAGGTACCTTATTAATGAAAACAATAAGACTGAAGTTTTTTTCAGAGGGAATAAACAACCCTTTTTTAGAAATGAACACGAGGTGTCTATTAAAGTCGTCGTGCAGGTATCAAGCACTTCAGGGAACGAAGAATAAGGAAGTTTGTGTACGTCAATCACATTCCTTCATAGTTCAGTTGACTAAGAATAAAACTTCAATATGTAAATACCGAGGGAAACGATGGTGTTCGAAGATGAAAAAGTCGTAATTTCAAATTGACTAAAACGGAACTTTTATCTATCTGGAAATGCTGATCGAACAGCGTTGTGAAAACAAAATAATATTAAATGAATTTATAAATGTATTCCTTAGATAGAATTAGAAAGACCTACAGATGTAAAAATGCTTTACGATAATAAATAACTTCCATGCGATATGAAAGAGATAAAAGAGGAAGAGTGGCAAATTGAATATGTCATGGAAAGTCCACCATTTCAGGTCTTAAATGAGAAATAAGAGAGTCTAATGATGTTACAGATACCAATTCTATCTAAACACTCGCGGCAATATTTGTCAATGACGAATCATAAGCATAGATAAATTGTTCAAAGTGGTATTGACATCAAATGTTATAGCAATCAGGCACTTGGAACGTACTTCATATCATATTGGAAGAACGTCTTAAATGTTAACATACAATTATAATAGAATTAGTTCTAATTTTGGGCTTCGGAATAAGGTATGAGATTGATTGCCTTCTATACTTAGATGCCTTGACGTATATACTAAAAAATTTAGTCTCGAAAATCCTCAATAATTTATGAGTGAAAACACAAGATCAGATACACCATGTGTGTATACGATAGCATATATTTACTTTGAAAATCACACAAGCTAACAAACATGTATACCATACAGGCCTTTGGCAAATAGTTTTTTTCGTTATGCTAATCCGAGTCAATTAACAAAATCACAATCAAACAACGTTAGAATGTGTTCTATTACAAAGCCAGCTAAAAACATCAAGGAAATAACAAAAATAGAAACAATGTCAGCTGGTATCTGATTGGCTAGCATCATGTGACGTTGAAGGTTATATTTACCATGTAAAAAGTATATCAACTTCCTTTTTTAGGATAATATATCAAACATATTAAGACACTCTTCTGTAAATTCAATAATTTCTTAATTTTGTGATATTGTTTAAAAATTCCATGATAGTTGTTGTATATTGCTATCGGAAATTTTATATTTCACAAATGTTGTGCTATTACTGAAATATAAAATCGTGATATTACTGATATATAACAATTCAAATCCATTAAAACAAGATATATATATATATTGAAATATATCACGGGTTATCTATTAAGTATATCATTCAGGAATTATAGAATAATTAAAAAAATAAAGTTTTGCAATATTGAATCCTGAAATATTGAATATTATATTGCAAAAACGATTTTTGAAATATTGCATTATACACAGGTCCAAATTAATGTATTTGCAGAACCTTGCCCTCTTACAAAATCTACATTTAAGCCTTACATTAGAAATTCACGCCATATAAGATATAAGCCAAAGAAAGATAATTAAATGTATAGGACAGCAAAAGCCTACATAACTTTCTATTCACTCATTGATATTGTAAGGGATATCTCGTGCTTTCAATACCATAAATATTTTGGTCGATAGATCACTATCGGCAACGAGATGAAAAGCATTTAGTTTACGTTTCTTAACGGTAACTGTACACACGTGCTAGAAATACCACCAACGGTTGTCCTATTGTAACAAGCGAGGAGAAATACTCCATTCATTCCTGAAATCCTCCTACAAAATTAATAAACTCCTTTACTATCGGCGGATTACCACACTTTAGAAAGAGGTTGCATTAGTTTTGGCTCGTCAGAAGCACCTATGGGACCGTTATATCACACCTGAGAAACATTAATCCTATTCCAAAGTTATGTTCATTGAATTTTCCAGGTAATTAATTCTACTTTTGAAAAAATATTGTATTTAACGTCTGACTTGTTTTAATCGAAATCATATTCAAATAGTTCTATATTGTATTTAACTCCTGATGAGTTTTATTCGAAATCATATTCAAATAGTTCAATATAGAATGTAAACTATGCAAACTTTCTTCAGACAGCAAGTATAACTTGTATATCAAATGGACAACGTTTAGTGTCTCTCGTTACAAGCTTTCGTGAGTAGAGTTGGTGCACAATATAAAGAAATTTACCGATTGATTAGAGACATACACATACGCCTGTCACTGAGGCGTGTGTTCCTTGGGGAACCCCACTTGTCATCTTGAATCAAGAACACCCCATGAACAAGTGCATACAAAATTCCTTTTGGCGGCGGAATGACTGCATTGAGGGAAAATCGAGCACCTTAAGAAGCCCTCGACTGTACGAGGGTTCTTCAGACAATCTCGAGTGCTCATCTATTTAAAACTTTCTTTAATCTTTGTACTTGAATTTTTTTCCAGGTGGAATGGACATACAAATCTGAAGGTTGATGACGATCTGCTTTAATTGTAGGGCACTTCATAACAACCTATGACGTCAACTAATTCTTCATGACAATGCGTTGTTTGGGAACAGAGTCGTAGAGAAGTATAAGTATAAAACCGGGACCCTGTCTCCATACATGACCTTCGCCCCTGCTCTCGTGTGATGAGACGATCAGATCAAAAGCCGTCTTAACGACATCAAAAAGCGACGAGAGTTTTAAAAATGGCGTACTTGAAATTTGTTGGCCCATTTCCATTACAAGCGTCTTACGCAGTTGAACAGTACACTAGGTCTTGTAACGATAAGGTCAACTAAGTTGAAAGCCTTGTGTCAAGTGCTACTATGTCGGTGGTCGAGGCTATAACATTTCAATTATTTCTTATACTATTTCGACTATTTTTCTTCCCTCTGTTATGATTGATTGTATATCAGGATATATAAGTATTACATATTATTAGTAGGAAGGGACTTTTTACAACGAATTTCCTCTCTGGAATTGAATAAAGATTTGCCACTTAATCCGACTTATTAAACTACCTTGATTCGTATCAAAATACAATATCTGCTGACGTTGATTAAAAACGGCACACATGTTTATTCCTTACAAAGATTTACAGTTATTATTCTATTAAACAAAAAAACGGTGATAGTATTTGGAAAATGTGACTCTATAACAACCCTACTGTCCGTTTAAGACAAAGACCAATCAACGTGTGCTAACGGCAGATCAGTACACGCCCTCTTTGATGGAAACCCGACACCAGCTGTCAGTGGGATGGTTTATTCAAGCTTTCACATTCTAATTCTATCCACTTAAGCGTTCTCCGTTTACATAATTGATACATTTACTGTGTCGACGTTGACGCAATGTGCTCCAAAATAAGATAAACACTTCCACTTAATAGTGTTATCTGCAAGCTGGTTTTCCTTACCTTTCAACATTTTAGGCTCATCGCTGATTTTTTTCTAAATGAAAGGTTTTATTAATATCGACAGCATTAACCCGTTCATGTAAAGGTTGACAGTGACATAAAAAGGTAATGGTGTCTACTTTCATTTCATTTATTAATTTGAAACGCAATAGATCATATTGTCTGTTCATTTTCTGTCCAATAAAGGTCAAACACTAACGTTACTTACTGAGTTAAACTACAGTTTGAGAATGCCAGTATCTCCTCCAAAGGTCACAGGAGACATTGATTACGCCTGGGTATGCCCGGACACTCTTACAATTGTGAGAACACTTCCAATTGACGAGTTGATCATGTTTCCAGAAAAAATAACAGTTTACCAAAACAGTGGTTATCATACATGAAATTCCTAATAGTTCGTCACAACATGCTATGGTGCATTTTCAAGTCCGAGAAGAAGAGATCGTGTGAATGAACTCTTAAACTTAATCCACGTATCATTTCTCGATTCGAAAATGCATCGGTACACTTATCTCACGTAAGCGTGATCATAACATACAGCCAATCGAAAGGTATACTAAATTTTCACCTTATACTTGTATATTATAGTCTCTCATAACCCCATGGAGGGTGGCTCGATACATTTAAACTATCATTTTCTTCACGATGTAAAAATTTCGAGGTGAGACTTGAATAAAATATCTCTCTGTCTGTCTGCGTGAATTACTATGTTGTTAGTTTTTATTGAACGCTGTGATAGAGTTGCTAATAAAATCTAAGTTCATTATAAGCACGATTTCCAATTGTTTTTTCTTCTTACATATATTTTTCTAGATATGGTAGGCAGCGTCTTAGACGTAAAGAAAATTGTTCGATGACTTGACGTCACAACGTTATCGTACACTTTCCTGCGTCATATGGTTATTATTAACCTGTCTCTTATAGTCATGTCCTGTTTTAAGATCAGCTAATAGATTAAAATGTACTAAACATTACCATTAACTGTGTCTGAAACACGATGTCTATTAGTATAAAATCACATGTACTTACAAGTCATTAACAAATATTTTGGTCTCAGAATACGTATAGAATTTCTGTTGGTAGTAGTTAGGTTGAGCCATGACATGCTTTTTACCTCAACAAAAGAATCTTCATATTCCTCTTAATAGTGTATTCATAGACGTTTAAAGAATGCTAAATGCTACCTTGTGTTCAAAGTAGAGGTACATAATTGTGTTAAATGTTCATGTAGCGTACAATCATATATCATTAGCAACTTACAGAAACTCGCATGGTCTATACTGGAGGTAGAATATAGAATAATGTCATACGTAGAAGGAACTACTAACTATTACATGTATGCTGTATAATTTCTTTGAAACGAATGCACACTGCATAGTTATCATAGCAAGCATTTGTGAAATAGCATCGGTTAGTGTTTAACATTAAACAGGAATCATGATAAGCGGTTCATATCTTTGACGTTGTGCGCCTCCTACATCGTTACACGGTAAACACCCTTTCAAATAAGCTCTGCAGGTTTGCATTGGTATCGTCCCATACAATACACTGCATTCTTTGTGTCAAGAAGATATTGTTGGAAAGTTGACGCTGTGCGTATGGAAAACACAAACGATAGAGAGAATGAGCGTCGTCACATGGTCGCCACATTGAATTAGAAGTTAATATAATCTTCTTACACAGATACGGTACCCAGCCGTATTATTAAACCTTTCATTGTTTTTGCAATATGTGTTTGAAGTGAGAAACCTTGTTTTTACAAGAACGTGACGATTTAACGAACTTCGAATGTGGATCTATCTTTGATATATTTTAAGGTGTTGCGTTCGTATGATAAAGGAAATGGCGTCCAACTGGAGTTAATCATCACCCGATGGTTTCTTTTTTCAATAACTGTTTTGGTAGAAAACGAACTAATATTTATTTAAATGTTACGCTGGGACGTATATATAAATAAGGATTTATCGTCACCTTCTATAAGTCTTCGAAAGCTACTTCCAATTAGATGAAAATACATTACTATAGAAAATGCATCTGTCGTGTAGAATAAAATGTACAATATGAAAAATATCGGATTGAAAGGGAAAGTTTTTAAAAACTTTAACGAAATCAGCTTATTAACTTCAGGCTCTTATTTAGAAAAAACATCGTTATATATACATGTACATTGTAAGTAAAATAGGTTTTTTGGTGTTATTCATAACTTCAAATTTGATTTCATCTCAAATGATTAGTTAAAAAAACCAAGTATACCTTTGAAATATGCAGTGTTTCTATTTCAAAATAAAATTTTAAATGTCATCTGGCTTTGTTATTTTTGAACGATAGTTCTTTCCACTTATATTTCAATATAACACGCACATTCACAGTAATTAAGAACATTAGATATAGAAATCTAAATCTACACAAAGAATCATTATCTTTAACGTAAAATGAAATTTATATATCGATTGTACTCGATTTATTCAAGTACACAAATAGCTCCTCTTCTTACCTTAAATATGTAATATCCAGTCCTTTAGCAGCCGAAGCAAGTCTATGTGATGCTTGTGTTTTAAGGCAGGGTACATAACTGGGTGGCAGTGTTCACTTATCATATGTGTCGTGGTGCTCTTTCGGGATGCTGCACATCTGTCATGGAGAAATTATAATTGATCATAAAGAGAAATTAAATAATCTGTTAGAACGCAAGAATCATTTCAAGTTCAAGTTCGCAAGAATCATTTTAATATTATTTCAGATTTAAGAAATGTCGTTAATTTTTTTTATAGATATTTGAGTCATTTTCAGATAAAGAAATATTTATAGATAATGCGTTGATAGATAATCCAAGCTCATCTTGATGTTTTATATTATCTGCAAGAGAAACACATTCTACCAGGATGTGCAAAAAACCGATATGAACGAACATAAAAAAGCATGTCCTTAACTAAGTATCATTACATCTTCGATGTAATCACGAATACAATGATATTATATACATAGAGTCAATGGGCTAAAGCATCATTGTAAGGTTAGCATTGCTCAAAAAAAACCCACGCCATTGCAAGGGGACTTTTCTATCAGTTCTTATAAGCCGCGGTGTAAATGAAGGATAAACAAGCAATCAATCGTATTTCCTGAAATGCAAGAACTAATTAAATTTTATAATCTGTCCAAGTAATTTACGTCCCTTTATTATGAAACCATCAACGTTGTGTCATTGAGAAAAATCAACGTTAGTCACTCAGACAAATCAACGTTGTGTCATTGAGAAAAATCAACGTTAGTCGCTCAGACAAATCAACGTTGAGTCATTGACAAAAATTAACGTTAGTCACTCAGACTAATGAACGTTGAGTCATTGACAAAAATTAACGTTAGTCACTCAGACAAATCAACGTTGTGTCATTGACAAAAATTAACGTTAGTCACTCAGACAAATCAACGTTGTGTCATTGACAAAAATTAACGTTAGTCACTCAGACAAATCAACGTTGTGTCATTGACAAAAATCAACGTTAGTCACTAAGACAAACCAACGTTTAATCATTTACACATTAAACGTTAAGTAACTTATGTTCTTAAAACTCATTTAGATCAATAAAAGTTGAGTCAATAAACTAATCAATGTTAAATCACTTAAACAAATTAATTTATTACTTAATTAAATCGAAATTGAGTATTGAAGACCAATCAACGTTTGGTCATTAAGACCAACCAACGTTGAGTCATTAAGATTAACCAACGTTGGGTCATTAAGATAACCTACGTTGAGTCATTAAGACTAATCAACGTTGAGTCATTAAGATAACCTACGTTGAGTCATTAAGATAACCTACGTTGAGTCACTAAGACTAACCTACGTTGAGTCATCAAGATAACCTACGTTGAGTCATTAAGACTAATCAACGTTGAGTCATTAAGATAACCTACGTTGAGTCACTAAGACTAACCTACGTTGAGTCATCAAGATAACCTACGTTGAGTCATTAAGACTAACCAACGTTGAGTCCTAGACACAACAAACGTTAAGTGAATAACACAAATCAGCGATAAGTCACTTGGACAAATTAATGTTAATCACTAAGGTAATTCAACGGTGTCTCACTGAGACAAATAAAAATTAGGTTATTAAGTCAAATCAACGTGGATTAACCCAAACAAATCAACGTTAAGCCACTTACAATTACTAATCATGATTAGATAAATCAACAGCTGCTGAACACATATCAACAGCGAATCTTTAACAATAGGCAACCTAGAGGTAAAGTCACTTCCCATCTCTTTATTGAATATCAAGTGATCCAATCTTATACCGCCGACTTTATGATCAACGGTATCAGAAATCCCGTATCAGAACAAATCAAATGTAAAAAACAAAGGTTGTGCTCCTAGCTTTGCAAGTAAAAACAACATTCTATTCAGCAGAATGTAAGATCACAAGATCGAATAAAAACGTCATTTAAAGGTTGCCTCGTTGAATATGCCATAGTCTAGGAATTCAACGCCTAAAATTATACATTCCTTTGTAAATGTAAACAGCCACTAGTGAATAGTACAATTGCCTATTGGTGAATAGTTTGAACGTTCTTGTAAGATTTTAGTGAATAGATAAATTCTTCGTTTCTTATTTAATTGCAGAGTTAATTTCCTAAAAGATATGATCATGACATACATGTATATATTCAACATGATCTAATGTCATACAAGTAACTGAATAATTATGGTTTTACAAAAAATATCCAATGTTACATCTATGATTAAAGCAACTAATCCGGGTTTAGGTTCATGAATAGAAACCTAAAATTAAATCGGATTTATTACGATTGTGATTGTCGGTTGAGATAGAACCAACCCCGAGGCAACCATGATGATAATAATCATTGTCTGATGTTGATTTCATTTATAATGTCATACCTAAATTGTATCATTATCTTATTGACGGTAAGTTCATATTTCAATAAAGGATGTAAAATCGTGAGAAAAAATGCCATCTTGACAACACGTGACGTCAAGGGCAAGTGAAGAAGGCGGAAAGACGACAAGTTAATTTGTCAGAACGTTACATAAGTGTTTTATACCAATACACATTTCACAAATTTTCTTAATTAATCGCCTTACGTATACACTATTTACTAATGTCATAAACGGGATCAAGTGCCTTATATAGAGTCTGTATCACATTGCATTTGTCTATTTCTCGCCAGGTCAGAGTTGAAATGTATTACGGCTAGTCGTTGTTGATTACAATAGGCCACATAATTACGTTGCGTTTTCTCAAGTACTGATAGCGATACTACAGATACTTGACGTGTCATTATCACATTCTCGTTTCACAGCTGATAAGATAGACGTATAATACAGAGCTTTGATGACTCTATCCACAAAGCTATTGACATTTGTTTTTGCATTTCACTGCCATGTGACGTGAATTGTATAAACCCACCTTCAGACGGCCGATCTACTAATGATAGGGAATAATGCATATCATTTGTCTCCTGGCCGATATCATGACCTGTGATTAGCGAGTGATAGACTGATTTCGACAAAGACGGGCTTTGAATAATCATAACTATATCGACGATATGTTATTTCTTTTTGAGCTCAGCGGTATCAAGTGTCAGCGTGAAATGAACAAGCATCTGATCAGATCGATCTGATATGTACATGGCATATACAAGGGTATATATCGGTAACGATCACGGATCAATATTTTTAAAAATTATTCTAATGAATAGCGTTTATTGATGAAACAGAGAAGATTGCAAGAGAACAAATTACCTCCCGTGTGATTTGCTACAGTCATGCAGTATTATGTTAGATAATACTTTATATGAGGCTATTTTTTATATAACAGAATAATGAATGTAATATGTGGCATATCTTACCTACCTACGTGAATATATGAAATAATATGCGTGAGTATTCATTCAATTATGAAAAATATGACACGGAAATAAAAAGTTGTAAACGGAATTAAGACTTTTTACAAGGTTGAATTTCAGAGTTTTCAGTTTTCAACGTTATTTCAACACATCTATACACAGTTTGGGTTTAAAAGTTAAATAAGTAATATGCTTCTTTATATTGGAAATTATTACATTGTTAGAAAGACATCTAATATTTCCATTGAAAACATAAAATCTTTGCAATGAAAAATATGTAATTCCATGGTAATGCCAGTAATATCATTTACATGTTTATCATAAATAATTTTGAGTCTCATCTTTCCTCAGATTTATTCACGACCTGGGTTAGGGTTTGAAGTTAACGAATACAAACACTGTATATATTATGTTTACGAATGATAATACAGTTGCTATCGCCTTGGTGTACACTATCCTCGCTAACAACTAGATTTAGATGTAACAATCGCTTCGTCATTAGATATGAGTGACTTTGTTCATAGACAGTAGACCGGGGCGAGCCTCTCAATCACTACTGTCAATCATATGATATCTACAACCAATCATTTGCAATTAACATCAATCTGCTTTAAGCTACTTCATACGGCGACTGTAATTAACACAGCAATGACTGGTAGCAAACACCAATTGTGAAATATATTTCAAAGATGAAGACATCTCTTATTTATAGATCCGCATGTCATAGTCTAACTATAAGTGGGTAGTTCCGAAAAATAGGATAGCCCATTGCAACAAACGTTGAAAACTGCAGTATAATCCAAATCAGGATTCGAAACGATGCGATTGGTCCGGTTTGATTTAAAGTATATATCCTATTGGATAGTCTTTCTGTGAAACGTTCTGATTGGGCAAATTAAAATTTTCGACCTTTGACGTCAGACTAATGCAAGGTATTTACGCGTTTGTTTCCAAGTGTAACGTTATGTTGCCGGAGGATTAGCCAGTTAATTTAGAAGTGTAGTATCGTGTAGTACTTTTTAAAAGTGGACACAATACACACTTCGAGTCATTAGTCAAGCTTATAATTCTATTATACAGTCATGGGAACTCCCTTGAACGTGTCCTATCATATATTTGGTGTATGAAAGAAATAGAAAATTATCATTCACTCCCACTACGCGGTGAATGCGTCAATATTCCCCTATTCATTTACGAATTCTTTGACACACATAATTGGTAGGCGAGACCTGAATTAGTGAAATTGACACTGTACAGAAGGTTGTCGATTTCAAAGGTGAAATTTTGATTTTCGAGTCACGATTGCCGTGGTACGGACGAGGCGTTACGAGGTTGGGTTGCATGCCCCATTAGCTTCCGTAGATTCAGCTATTTCAAGGCATTCACTTCTAAAAATAGCACATTCATGATCAAATGATGACGATGCTACACGTACCACCCACGCGTCCAATGATTGATGGGTGTACGTACGTTATATTAGATATTTCACACTGTGATCTCCCGGGGATTGATATTTTCATACATCTTTGTGGTATTTGAACACGGAGTTTGAATACATTGTGTAAAGGGACTTATGACAGTGCGTTTTTTTTCTTGAACATTATGTTAACGAAATCCACTTAACTAAATGAGGTATGACGACAACGTAAATATTTGAAATAATAAATGAAAAATGGGTACATGAATAATGTTTTGTATTTGACGTTGAGTTATTGTTTTAATGTGCTTAAAATAGTTGATTAATAGTAAATTATTTGTAAATGTATTATCAATGAAAAATGACATGATGTTTTGTTCTTTTGACAATACTAGTACGTTACAAGCCGTTGGAGGAAGGTCAAAATGATTAATAAATATGAGAAAAATGAAAAATGACATAATGTTTTGTCCTTTGACAATACTAGTACGTTAAAGGCCGTTGGAGGAATGCCAAAATGATTAATAAATATGAGAGAAAATAGATAAAAACAATATAAAAATACATGAAAATTATAGAGTAAATATATTTTTTGATATAAAACAAGGAAGTAGATGTTTGAAAGACTTCATTATGAAAACACCGTAATTCGTCATATTTTAGTCGATCAAGGTATTTTGTACACCATTGCACAATTGGATGATAATGCGAATACCTAAATTCCAACGACAGAAGACCCTATTAATCGCAGCTGAACACATAGAGATTCAAAAAGCACGGTACATATCGCTTTTTCAAATCTTAAGGACACAAAATTCTCTTTTGTGCGCATCTGGCCTAAGCATGTTTTGAACATATGTCATTCCCCTTGAACTGTTTGCCTTCGTAGCTAAATAAAATGATAAAGAAATCCGAAATCATCATTGGCAATCTTGATGATAAGTGTCAATATAGTTTGGGATAATAAAAACCTACGAGAAAAGCATGCATGTGTACTTAACATGAGCAAAGATCTTAGTTTTGAAGGCGGAGCTCCGTGTAAATATTTTCCCCTACGACAGCAAGTGGATCAAAACTGTACTGTAAGGGGTACAAACCTAAGTCAATGTACTGACGTAAAGTAAGATGCATGGTTTGGAGACTTGATTCGCCATTTATAAAGGTAATATACCGAGGAAACTCTATGCACCCTTAAAATGCAATATCGACAATAATTGTATCTATATAGCTATCTCAGAGGGCGAGACATTAAAGGGACACAGAGTATGTTTCATGAATTTTGTATGTTGCTTAGATAAAGCCAAGCTATCATTGAAAGTGATTTAAGTTCAAATCGCTTATCTAAAGTTTCACATTTATCCCTTAAATGCCAAAATTCTGACAAATTCTGTTTTCGATTGTAGATTAAAAAGGGCCATATAAATGTTAAGAAGTCGAAATTCTGCGTCCCATTTACATATTTATTAGTTAAACAAGCTACTTAGCAATACCAACCTATATTTCTCGTTATGTCTGCTATAAATAAGTTTTAAAATTTACGTTTGAGTAATTGACGCAGGCAATTGTCAGATTTTCGATCACATATCTCGACTTTTTTCGTGTTTATTGTTACTATGCAAACATATAAGCATTGATATGGTAATTTTCAGAAAGAAACACTACTTTTTGATGAAACAAAACCATTTATGTAGTTTGAAATATTTGACTCCAAGAACATACTCAGTGGCCCTTTAAGAAAAGTTCCTATTTAGCTGAATGGATATCTATCTTCATCGTAATACGAAGATATATATCTAAATGAGTATCTTAGTAAATAAATACTGTTTTGTATGCAACTTGTTTGATTAAAAACACGACTGGAATATTTAAACTATTCAAGGATGCAAAAAAACATGTCTAAAACAAGTATATGTTTAAAGGAAGTTTTGGTTCATTTGTTTACAAACAATATATGTAGATATACTTTATACTTATCCCACGGTAACTTTAGGTAAGCTGATGTCCCAGGAAGAGCCTATAGTGTTGGATGAACATACATAATAGTCACTATCTCACACTTTGTGTAGGACAGGGTTATCTTCTACCTCCGCTTTTATTTGTGAAGCCGCATCATCTATTGAATGTCATCAGGTGTGTTATACTTACCCTGCCATCGCACAGCAGCTGTACACCAATGATGAGAACTTCAACAGGATAATTGTAAACTTAAACACGTGTTTGGGATCATTGACGAGACAAACGAAACCACCTAACCCATTTGCACGTCGCAGGTGTATCCAGAGTTTGCTTACGTATGTTCATATTTGAATATGTCTCGTGATATATATTGACGTCTTTACAATGTCGTGACCACGACACATTTAAAGAAAATATTGATTGACATTCCCCTAATGCTTAAGATGATCACAGTTAAACCGAGTCGCATTCCCATATCTGTTGGAAAGATCAGGGGTCACAACTTGAAATGTTTCGCTTTCAGTCCAAAAGAGTGTCCTTTGGTCCTTTCTTGACGTGCTTACCGAGGTAAACAAATGCTCTTTTTGAACCCGCATAGGTTTATATAAATAGTAAAATAGGCTGTTGAAACGTGAGCGCGATAGCCCAATACTACACTGTTTTTCTTATCACCACGGAACATGTAGGTATATTTGGAATGAGGTACGTCTTAATAAGAAAGACATTTCGAGTCATAGTGAATCAAATTTGCAATAAATACATCAAAATTAATTATGATAAATATAATATTTACATATTGAAATATTCGGGTGGTCCATAGTGTTTATTGATAGTGTTACAGAAGATATATCTTTATTTTGAATTTCGTCTTTCTAGGGGTAACATGGGACTTGTATATTGTTGAGTTGACAAACATCAGTTCAGCAACATTGGTCACTGGTTAAAACTGAATGGATGACCTAGCAAATAGCTTGAAGTTAAAGATATCGATTGCCTGTCCCAAAATGGGATATGATCAGTAAGAATATGTGTATGTGAGGAGGGTTGCGGAGTCAATGTTTGTTATAGTGACTTAATACAAATGTCCTTCTGTTCACCTAACGGTATAACTGTGAAATAGTATGGTTCTGATGGCCCCGAAATACTTTCATTCCACCTCATTTAAGCATTGTAAATGTATACTTCTCAGGGACTTGATTGATAACAGGGGACATCGCATTTGATCAGGGTTATGACTACTAGAAGATTAAGAAGCAAAATATAGCCGTATGGCGTAGAAAGTGAACCACAATTACATTGTGATCTATATCATATCTTTACACTTTTATGTAACATTTCCCTCCACGCGTCTGGAAAATGTCATTTATACAGATAATTATATTCAAAATATTTTTCTGGTATTTTGAATATCATTGTGAAGTAGAAAGGTCAAATCTTCCATAACTATTTTTATGTTATGAGTATACTTGACGTATCGAAATATGATGTTTTTATCTTTTCGATGCATAATGAACTCGTTATGTGATATTTATTCACATAACTACGTGTTGTACAAAATCCTGCTTTTCATAAGTATAGCACATTTTAGCATCCTTTCAGACATAATGCATGTATGTTTATTAAAGTTTCAAGATAATAGTTACATTTAGTCAAGAGTCAATTCTAACTCAAAATATGCCTTAAGATTGTTATTAAAAAATTCACTTTCAATGATAATTCCTGGAGCGAGATATAGCATTATAGGATCTCTCTCTTTACAGAAAATCTTATATTTTTGTGTAGGTAAACATATGACGCTATAAAAAAACCACATTTGTTGCACGTATTAAGTGATATTAACGTAGGTGCAAATAAGTAACAAAGTTGGTATAATGAATGAATTAATGACAAATGATGTATGTATAGCGCCTTTTACAGTGATGGTGGAACACTCATTAAAGTCGCCACGTTAAGTATGGTGATAAATAAAAATCCCAGATGAAAAATAACATTTAAAGCTAGGTCATACGGCGGAAGATTAAAATGATATAACTGGCTAAGCGGACTTGAAACAGGGCATGCGTGTACTTCAATCGCTGCCCTCCGGTCGTTCATGAAAACTCGATTTAGATCACCGCATCCTGTTTTAAATACATTTGTAGCACGTGATCTCATTTTAGACATCAAGTGCATTGGTTTGAATGTAAATAGTAGGACTATGAGTGCATAAAATGATACGACCCGGGCGATTGCCATAAAACGGTATAAATAGAGCACCATAAGGGTCGAACAATGAAATGCTTCATAATTGTATTTTTTCTAACAATGGACTACAGTGTAAGATGTTTGAATAAAATAAATTGTAATTGCAAATAAAACAAATGGCGTAGTTAAAAAGACATTACACTTGGGTATGCCGTTGGCACAAAGAAGCACTGATAAGACAAATATGTATGGAATGAAAGGAATTGAAAGCTTGAATGTTGCACTTGCATCTTATGGATAACTCAAGTTACTCTACTTTCACTTTTGAAAACTAAGTTTTGATAAAAATCAAAGTAGAAATGTTAAGAATAAAAGTGACACAAATGAGTTATGAAATTGCAAAAAATACATCTCATAATCAAAGGTCTAGGATCGTGAAATAAAAAGTTGATAATTGTGTGTTTTCACTTTATTGCTTAGGTATAATCGCTTGTATGGCATCACGCTCTATAAGGGATGTCATTTAGACTAAAGAGTATGTAAAATGCCTTACTTTCCTCAACTACATGACATGATATGCCTATCACATCATCCAGGGAGTGCTCACCATGCTATGAAGCCAAAATAATTGACGACATCACGATACAATGATGTCATAGCATTGATGAGGTCACATTGATACACCACAACATTGAATGTTATCAGGAAGAAACTTGTCTTTATTTTGATGAGGAATGTTAACTTCGTACGTCATACTCCAGTAATATATATGACTGTCAATCAACTGTGTAACATTGTTAGCGTACCTAATTTCATTTATAAAATCTAAAACATCTTTAAAAAATTATAAATTCGAGATTCGAAACACTTGAGAAAAAATTATCAATATCTATCTCGCGGAAATGTTTTATGTTATCTGTAAGGTGTTTTTTAGGCGCTTTACAAGATGTATAATCATCATCATCATTATTATGAGGATGCTTCATGATAATCTGAATTTTTCACCATCATAATTATATATAAATATATACAACTGATGACCTATGCTCTGGGGTAACACACATTGCTGTTCTGAAGATACAACCAAGAGTCTCTCAGTACCTCCTTGACATATCATCTAAGCCTAGCCAAGTTACCCATCTGGCGAAAAACCTACGCAAACGTTGCAGAACTTCTTCTGAAAGTGATGAACTTAACTGTGACAGGAACACATATCATCACCAACTCAATGAAGTCCCTAACTCTAAGTCAGTACATTCTTCTTTTGTCTAAGATTCATTCGAATTTACAAGCATATGAAGAGTGAAGTCAAGTTGAAATATCAACGTTACAGCTTCGTCTTGACTTGGATGCATTATGTCCTTACCATTGAGAACATATTTTTCCAACGAAACGGTATCAGTTTTCCCACAGCGTTCCTTGGTAAACACATTCAATTGTTAATCATACGACATTTAGTAGAATCAAATAGGTATGTTGACTTATCAGAAGTACTTTCCTTTATCGTAACCAAACACCAATTGTATGATTGCTTACTAGGAGATCTTGGCCCGTTTGGCCCGGGACCTCTCTTTAAACAGATTTCACTTTCCATCAAGTACCATAAAGGCACAACTCACGCCAGAGGCGATATGTTGCCATTGAGAAGACGTGTAGATGCGAAATGTCAAATGTTGGCATTGTGTGTAAAATCTCGACCAGCATTCTGTTGAAAATACTAGCCATGTCAGCTAATTAAAACTCAGGTGCACGGTTAGGTAAAGCGGACGCGTGATTACGTGAGCGAACAAAGGCCATGTCATAAATTTACTCTGAGAAACCTGGGGTTATCGGGGGGCGGCACTGTACGGTTTTTAAAGGCGGACAGGTAGGTTCACACAGCAACATGCTAAGTGTTAAGAACCTCGGTTCACAAGTTGCAATGTAGTTAGGCATGTTTGGATGGTGTTTTTACCAACAAACTGTGAAACTTACGCGATAAATTTCTCTCCGTCTGTTGAGAGGTTACAGTTTTGATCACTTTATAATGCCTGGTGATAAGGGGGGTTTGACCCCCGAATGGCTCAGCCGACAAAAGTTCAAAGTAAAGCATTTGGATTCTAAAGAAAAACAAAGGACCTGCGAAACAGCCTTGTTGCAGCCCATTTGAATTACACGCTGACTTAAACTGACGTTTGAAGGACAGGGCGCATGTAACCCCCTTGTGCAAAACAATCTAACACAAGTTTCAACTTTGTCTACATCAAAATGTATATTAATTTCTTGTGATACTAATCATATTTCATCCGGATCTGAACTAGGTCATCAATATGATATTTAAGATTTAACTACTACACGACCTAAAATATTGGCCAAAGCGCAACATTTTCGAATGTATCTTTATATTGAATTATTTAACTTTGAATATAAAAACGATCCAGTCAATATTCGAATTCTATTAAGTAGAATAAGAAAACTAAAGAGCTTCAATACATATACTTATCAACATATTCTCATACTTTTGTACCTTTTACCTATACTAGTATGACACCGCTGAAAATCCGTAGGGTCCCCTTTGTTGTAGGTCTTACGTGGTGGCTCATTTGTAAAGTTCATATAGAATACAGTCGGTCAAGAGAGAGCTCTCGAAAACTTGCTGGTCATCCTATGCCCTTTAGCCTTATAATCAAGGACACGGTTTGGGTGAGACAGTAAAGAATGTTGCTGGACGACCGTCTACTGTCTGGTTCAACTTATCATGTCCTTTTAATGCGGCATCATCCATTAGATACCACGCGTACTGGCGTGAGTTTATCTCCTTCTAAGCCATTGCATAACTAGCTTTCAGTTGATGAGCTCGTTCTCTGAATCAAACATTACCAAAGTTGCAATGTACTGGCTTATGCTTGTCTCCCTGTGAATATTTCCACCATGTCAGGGATGGAGTGTCTTGGTTAGTGTTATGTATTCACAGCATAATCATGATTGTATGAAACATTACCAAAGTTGAAATGTACTGGCTTATGCCTGTCTCCTCGTGCATATTTCCACCATGTCAGGGTTGGAGTGTCTTGGTTATTGTTATATATTCACAGTATAATCATGGTTGAATGAAACATTACCAAAGTTGAAATGTACTGGCTTATGCCTGTCTCCTCGTGCATATTTCCACCATGTCAGGGTTGGAGTGTCTTGGTTATTGTTATGTATTCACAGCATAATCATGGTTGAATGAAACATATCATAATAATCAATTTACACAATGGAGTAATCTGAATTATAGTGCTTGAAAGCAGACAAAGAAAGACTGAAAGATCGTGCATCATAACCATCTTTGAATCCAACATAGCATAATGAATAACGTTAAGACGAATGTACGGAATTGCATATTTTCCTCACGTGATGTCTTACTTATTGTTACATATACCGCAATCCAAACACATTTTACATACAGCGTAATGCCGTGCATAATTTCAGAAAAGGCAAGGCGGGGAAATGACAATCATAACAATTTTGCAAAAAAAAAATTAGATACAATCGGATATAAAACGGTTTGGTTGATTTTCATATAGCATTTTCATGCATTTTCAATCATATGGCGTATGTAGTGCATAACGCAATCATCGTTTATTTAACATTACGTATAGGGTAAAAGAGTGTGTGAATGCTACTATTTATGTACCAAACTGAAAGGCATTGCTTCCATGGAGAGACAGCATTCCATGTAATTGGACGTACTCAAAACATGCACGGGGACCTTTCAAGCTTGAATTCATATGAGTTATGATAGAAATAGCCGGCACTTTATATATAGCAGGTGTATGACAGTGTATGTGATGAACGTGACGGAAGTGAAATTAAGCAATTAATGACGTTAATGTTTGCTTATTTTTGATAATGAAAGGCACAATGAATGTCAATATTTTTACAAAGGTGAAATAACGACATAAATACAACTACAGATAAGTTACAATAACATTTTAGTTGAATAACGTACACATGTTTTGAGTTGACCTGTATTATCAAGTAATTTTATTTTAGATATGTAACCTACATGAACCCACTGTCAAAGAAATAGTAATAATTGCTAATTTTCTTTTCTTGAAAATAGTTATAGTGTTTCCGTATTTTCGATAATCATGATTTTCTCTTTTTTAAAGATATTACGGTAAAAGTCATAATCACTAATCATTCATAATATCACATAATCATGATATGAGCATATCGATAATCCTACAATAGTATCAATTAATTCAAAATGTTCTTGTCAACATATAATTATCTCAATGATGATTTCGCATGAATGATTGCAACTTCTATTATCAAACCATGAACAGTTTACCGTTATTCGTATCATCAAGGAATAAAAATTTATCGGTGTAACAGACATTACACTCACGGCATGCGAAATTGCTTCTTTACTTCTTCTACCAATCTACGAGTATGGCGAACCTTATGTTAGCTGTAGTTTGATTGAACATTCCAGAAGGGTTTGTGAAATCCCCTTTGTAATCATATCAACATTATCTCGGCTCAAGTGGTTACGAATACAAAAGGAGTGTTAACTCAAATACAATGAAATAAATGCTTATCAAATCACTGTAAGAAATGCAGCTGAAGTATTTAACCCAATGACACTATAAGCGCGATATGGGGTCTACCCGTGGTTGATGGCATTGTCTTAAATCGCCTGGTATGCACCAAATGTCGCTGAGTTCAGGAGAGTTCAATTTCCGACCGGATAGATAAAATGTCGTGGTTATTTATCTTAAAGACGTTGAACCTTCTCACTAAAGATACAATCACCTACTTTCAACTCGTATATTTCGACATGAGATACACATTTATTTTATACTTAAACATAATTTATTTATATAAAACGACATTTATGGCCTATTCGGTAAACCCGCAATTCAACCAATACTGACCATCAGAAGGCAAACGCAACTTCCTGGGATCTTACAACTTATGCTACAACTAGGCGCTCCGAGTAATTGGACCCTTTCTTAACAATTTAGATACACATTTACACCATTATCCTTCAGTGAACTAAAAAATTCACAAACCCTTTTGGTGACATTGTTTAACCCTTTCTACATTTTTCTAGTTTCAATACTTCAAAGAATGTGTTTTGACCATTTCTTTTTACAGATTAATAGCTCCAAAAAAGACTCTTGATGCGTGACAATTGTTGTTTAAGATATTATCTACTTCTCTTTATATTACATACTTAAAGAGGTATGTCCCCTTTTTATATCTATGGAGTAAATTCCATATCAACGAAACAATTCTTAAAAATTATCTTGCAAAAACATTTTCTTTCTGATAATTCTCAATTTCGTTTTGTATAAGCCCTCCTAATAAAGTCATATGTATGCAGATATCTAGGCTTATGAAGAAAGTAACTAGACCTGAAAAGGACAATATCACTTTTTTGAATAGGTAAAGTGATCTCACAAAGATGAAAATAAATGTTTCCAATTATAAGAAAAAGTTTTTTTTAATCAAATAAGCAGAAAGAACGATAAAACTATGCAAATCCATGTTGACAGTGGTCTTCACTTTATGCTTGGTTTTTATCTCTACGACTAAAGATGATCGGGATGAAAAATGAGCTGTTGAGACCCTTTGCAGATAATACATTTGGCATAAATCAATGTTTATAGGGGAAAATTTGAAGAAATGAATCTTTCAATAAAACGTGCTACTGTTCCTTTAAAATTCATACTGAATAACATAAGTCTTCTATGAGAGAAGGCTTGTACATAATATCCTGCTAGAAGTTCGCTATGGGGTCATATAATTGACACCTACACAATCAAATAATGACAACATTGACAGAAAGTCGGTAGTAGGTCAGTGTCACCGGATCAGAGGAAAAGGCCAACGTAAACTAAATTGTTGGTGATGTCTCTAACTCGTGTTACAATGACAATTAATCGTAGAACTATATCCTGTTACCAGTTTTCGCCATTGAGTAGGCGTGTTCCGGGTATCTATATCGCAGATAAATGCATCTGCAGTCACTGTGCATAAAATTTGATTTTTAATGTTAATTAGCTTCTATATTTGTTAAACATGAGTTTTTCTCCTTCTTTTAATTTCTTTAAATTTATCAACGTTTATATAAAGTAATTAAACCATACTTGCATTAACTTACATTCAAAAGTTTGGTTGTTATTCAAAGTCAACGTATGTTGCGCATAATCATTGGTTTACCTCTGTATTCATCAGCAATGGGTTTGCCTATAACATTCTTAAGATTCAGAATGTTTAGTAAAAGTATAAAGACATTCTTATTCAAAACTATTTGCAACGACTTTACATAGAATACGTTGAATGTTCCAGGAAGGGTGAATATTTGGTAAACGATATTACCTCAATAGCTTATATCAAATTGTGATGATGACTGACATGACAAGGTATGTGTTTTAAGGTTCGTTTCAAAATTACAAAGCAAGTTACTAACATTTCAAGGAACGCAACGTCAGATTAGAAGATGGTATATTGATATTTACACTTTTCGATTTGATATATTCAAATGTATTTTAAATGACATTTTAATAGCTGTGTATCTCTCAAATGCGACTATAATGCATAAGAACGTCAACGAAATTTCTCATTACGTTACCAGAACTCCCAAGAAGAAGCATAATGGAATAGAACCCTACCGATTCTAGAAGTCTTGAGGCACCTATTGGAACAATTCAGGCACATTACCATTTCGTACTCTGTGGGCTATATGATATATCACCCAGGTAATATGTTCCTAAAGAGGTAATGCTCGACCTGGTTCAAGGTATGCCAGTTTATCATCTAGTTTTCATCGCAATCCGCCGTGGTCCCCATGCTTTATGCAAGAGGAATTGCAAATACCCCAACAACTATTCACACTGTAGTATGCGATCTACTGATAGTGAGCGCCTGGGTAGTAAAATGCAGATTCCTATGCCATTTCCCAACGGGGGGACTTGCCACTTGAACGATCAGCGTTCAGGGTTAACCTACTTTAACTTATGTGATTGAAGACTTTCTCATTGTCCCCTAATCATCCATATCAATTAACACATGGTTTACATCACACATGAATATTTCTCAGACTTGCAGAAGTTCTGAACTATGATCACCTATTCTCCGTTTGAGTTTCTGTGTAAATGACCAAGTGCATATCTTTGTCATTTCTGTGAAGTATTCTTCTTCTCAACATCTTATTAAATTGCTTGGTTTGGAAGTAAAAACTCTCACATCAAAAGCAAAATAAGCGACTGATGACATTCGATCAACTGGCACTCAACCTAACATTCTTTAATTCACTGAATACATTTTAAAGACACAGGTTCTATCCTCATATTCCATAACAGGTTCTATTTGCTTTACAAAACAAACAGTTTGTATTAATTCGGCCGTCCTATATACACATTGACGTCAAATACACATCATTACGTTCTATATGAAATGTGACGTCGAAGATGCACTACTGTCATTATCAATCCCCAATCCCCTTATGAAGGGTTCAAACTAAGGAACTTATTGTAATAAAGATTAATTTTAACCAAATCCTATGAAAGATAGAAATGGTATCAAAACACCATAACCGCAATCTCAGCCTAATTTTTCAACTTCAGCCGATGACATAATGTATTTCAATGACGTTGTACACTGGATGATACGACCTATATATTGGTGTATCGTGTGTTTATCTGATCCTCTGTAATGCATGCATATGTTGTACTATTGGAAGTGATAGCATAATCTACCTGCCTCAAGTGTGTATAACCTGCTTTCATCTTACAGGTATGTACCATCGAGTTTATTTTAGTGTCCAAGGCTGACTATACCTACATTGCTCCACCACGATGGGAAGGAGGAGGACGTCTGTGTGGATATGTCCCCGGTAATGCGGTTACACTGTGCTCATCCATCGTAGCAAAACTTGTTAAGAGTGATAAATAGTTTACGAAGTAGGAATCCAGCCACGTCCTAATTATTCCATGAATTTCTAAAAAGCAAGCTATTGGTTGTTGTAATCTCCTCACAATAACACTTTGGGAATAACAGAAGAGGTCTTGATGTGAAGCATGTTTATCTTATGATATAGATAAGAGCTTTCATTTCTTGTTAAGCTAGGGACAATATAACATTTTGAATTATTAACGTCAAATGTTATATGTACATGTAATAAACAACAAAAACCTGTTGTACAAGACGTTTTATCACATATCATGAGACACCTTTCTCTTTGAGGAGAATAATTGTCGACAAAGTGCAATTGAGAACGATTATAATTATGTTTTTACAACATTCCTCTTTACTCTACGACTCAAGGCACACATACATATTTATACAGTAATTTACCCCCCTATTCATACTGGGACTAATGAGACTGAAATAGGCGTTTTGCATTTTCAACTTTATGGGCTAAGATATAGATGAAAGCTAGTTGTCTACAGTGTGTCGTGTGCATATCACATTGATATCAAGTCAACCCTTTCGGTTCAAAATCATGGATTAAAAATCTTACAAAAGTGTTGCAATTCGTAGTAATAGAGAACGGACACTTTCCAACATATAAATAATAATTGGTGTGTACATATCCGTCGGGAGATATTTTCCTTATAAGCAATTTTTTGAAAAAATAACCAAATAATTGGACATGGCAGTATTATATAAACAAGGCAGAGTTGCTTGAATAACATTACATAAGCACTTGATATAAACAAGTCCGCTTTCAAATACATTGCTTTTACTGAGCTCTCGAACATACTGGATTTAAAATCCAAACATAAACATAAACAACAGGGAACAAAGAGAGCGCCCTGTGTGCTTCCTCTATATAAACCGTCAACGTTAGAATAAGGAGCTTGTAACGTACTATGTTGATGAGAAATAAAGAAAATATCATATCTTTATTACATAACCATTTTTTATGCACTTGGCGATGACATTCCTAACAAAACGATTGATGCACTCCGTCGCACAGGACGAAGAAATGCAATAATTCAGTTTTGGAATGTCGTTATCTGAACGTGGTATATCGGAAGGTCTTATTGCATTGAATAACTTCTCAAATTGATCATTGTTAGCATGTTCAAAATCGAGTCAAAGGTCCCATGTCCCGGAAACTGGGTCTTCAAGTGAAAGCGACCTCGTACTTAATTTCATTGTTTCACTGTTACAATGTAACGGTTGAAACAACGTCATGTTAAGACAACTGTAGCCCCCTGTAGCCTTGCAGAGAAACATCTTTACTTTTAGAATACATTCGAGTGAATAACCGCAAAATCTTATGTCCAATCAATAAAAAAACTAAGGTCTTCTTGGAAAGAAATAGCATTTTTCCTATTCAAATGGCTTGTTACTACAATTTGGGTTTTGTTTGGGGCATACATGTAAAATGACAAAATATACTTTATGATAGATATTATTACATTTTTGAAAACATGAAAAGACATTAAACGTCAATAAGCAGTGTACTGAATAATGTGAATCCTAGTTACAAAAAATACTTAAAAAAGATTATTAAGCAAGTCTTCAAACATCTATTTGGCAAAACACGTACGAATTCAAATCCAGCTTGCATATCTCCTATCAAAGGTATGACTGTAAGTATTTCCTGATGTAGTTTTGTTTCAAAGTGTAGAGCAAATACTACAGTCGAATGCCTTTGGCATTTTATGCATAGCGGTGACTTCAATTCGTGAATGTTCCGTGCTCCTTTACTCCTTGTTGACACACGTATAGTGATCCGTCCTCAGCTCCCGATTTACATGAAGGCAACCCTGCTCATCTGATTTTTATCACTTAAACCGAGGCCCCTTTCTAGTTTAAAGATGTGCCTTGCTTACTTTGCAATCAAAAGGGATAGATTAATAACTAAATTGTCCCCACTCTATCACGATCCGAGGTCAAACAAGGCGGCTTAGAGAATAATATTGCTGACATATGGCTGAAGCTGAAATATACAACAGATACCCCTTGTCGACACTTTGACTACTACATATGATGTACACTGCGTCTATTACTTACGACATTACCTATTCTATTGTACACACGCTCTGGAGACAGATATTTATAACTATCATCAGACGCTTGAGTAGCTATTGTGATTTATAACTTATGGACGAGTCTGGCTTATTCGACGTTTGAATTGTGTTGAAAGCCTCTACACGTGACACTTCCACTTAGACGTTGGGACTCGAACATAAAACAAAACCTAACTTGTTACTGTCGCCCTTTCGTGCTTCTGACGATTTTCCTCGTTCATTAATCATGCGCTTTCAAGGAATGACTAGTAAATTGTTGTAACAAGATGTTTAAGACATCTGCCTATCGCTATGCGTGGATATAATTTATGGTTCAATAACACCGGGTGACGGGTAGCTGATCGTGCAAATATTGTCGATCAGGTTTACAAACAAAGCCACGATCTAAGTCTGCTTAGCGGAATAAAATATTCATGATGTTTTTTGTTGCTGTGTCAAAGCTGGGAGGATTGTTAAATATCTTGGCACATTAGTGTCTGGACCTGTCAATAGCATTGTAAAATAGTTAACGACATAAAGCCACGACAAACAAGAAACATGTTTTAGCAATCAGGAAGTTAACAATCGCATCAAAGACCATGAAGGGAAACCTTGTAGCACATGAAACATATTCAGGAATCAAACATCACTTAGGAATTCCTTGTTAATCAAGAAACATTTTCATTAAGTAACTTTCTTAAGTACTTACGTCTTTTCCAAAATGAAACACCGAGCACAAAGAGTACACAGTATCCTTGTATGGAAATCAGAGAACTTGTGATGCAAAGTCCTGATCAAGGAAAACACAGAGCAATCGAAATAACACAACCAATCCCTTCCGACTTTTCTTTGAAGTTGGAAATCACCGTTTGAATCCCCTGTGGTTCACTACGGATGCTGAGATGTATTACCCATCCAAGTACTTCCGAAGAAGAAGTTGAAATTCGAAGAGTGAGAGGGAAGGAAATGTAGCTGTTGGACCAGCTAGGTGAGGTGAGCAGACCAGCGTTACAACTCCACTTGACAGGCCCGGTCGATTCCAGCTGACGATTAGACGATCCAAGCGCTACCCCTTTCACGGCAGTAATCACTGTGGTGGTAACATACAAATATTTAACAATCTTTGTAAATGGAGAAATCTTCTTTTGTAGTGAAGAGGTTTCCAAATAAAGTAAACGACAGCTATGAAATGCATGAAATTTCTCGGCTGCAATCGATCTTATTGTAGGCACGGTTAACATGGGATAGCTGTACGACTTAACGTACGGCCGGCTAGTACTCTCTGGGACGCTAGCGCGTAACTGTAAACGCGTCTTATTCAACCGGATCGCGCTTGTGAATTATACGCTCTCACTCTAATAAACGCGATTGGCTTAGAACGAGCGAACGTTCGTGAATTATCAAATTTTACAACTTTTATTATTCAGTATAACATTTATGATTAAATTTCAAACTTTTTCATTCCAAATATGTATGTTAATAACTTGAGCATATTTTCAACCTGAATCACCTTCGATGTTAGAGATACGTACTTAAACATCCATGTGACATAAAGGAAATTGGAAAAAAAATATGTTGAAGTGGTTGATAAAGTAAAGTTTTCAACTTTACAAATATTTCAGTGTAACGTATATCATTAACAAAGTAAAGAAAATTTGGGGCATAAATAGGGGTACGACTGGGTAGCATGCTATTCCCATATTTCTTTATAGAAAAGTGCACTATTTCCCCTATGACTCCTTTTCACTACTGCTTGTATCGTAATTCAATCTGCCACCTAGTGGAAGTCAAGCTCTTGCCTTGACTAATGCAGCGCTATCATTTTACAGCTATCCACCGACCACCTTCATAAGTCGAGTGAAACTGACGGCCTGCTTATTTGAATGCTCCGCATAGCGCTTGTGTAAGAATCAAAGCGATCGTGCCAAACTTGTGAGAATGCATAAACAGAGAGAATTGCATGGGCACGATGAAATTGTGGGTGTAGGCCCTAATCATTAAGAGGACATTGATTGGGATATATTACGGGCCCCTTGTTAATATTTAACTAACCAAATCTCGAGGCGTGATTCTCACGTCGTTGGAATACTTTACAACTGACGCTGGGTATTTAGTTTTCAAAAGTTCGGTATATAAACAACTTGCTTTGAATCAAATGTTGTAAAAAATATTTGCCCTGCATATTACATGTTATTTTTTTTATACCACAAAAGGAAAAAAAATGAATATGCTGTGTATATCAATACGACCTTTGTTTGTACAACATTGTTCTTTTGCATATTGATCAAACCTATTATATATCTGGTTCATTTGGGTTTATATCAGATCTCTGCATGTCTGTGTATTTATGTATCTATCTCCTTCCTTATCTTCCCTATCATCAAATCTCTGTAACATAGGCCTACATTTATCTCTACATGTCTCTCTTTTACACAGCTTTCCTCATTTAATAGTTAAATTCAATCTCAGTTTTATCGAATCTTGAAACATGAAATCAGAGTTAACATCTTTTTTCCTATGTTAGTTACACATTCAGATAGCCTCTTCGCCCACACCAATATTTTTAGACATAAGGTTAATCAATTATGATCTTACTGTTTGGAAAAGGTGTTATATTGTTGTATATTAACTGCCCCGCCCAAGATCCTTACTGGTTATCAATGTCCCCCGCCGATGCTTCTAATCAGAAGTTAAAGATTTTTTGCTCTGAAGTCTTCAATACCTTATTCAAAGTTGATTCATTCCAACCGATCATGGGTACACCATGGTTATTAAACCCATGTGGTCCACCCTCTCTTTACCAACCTCCTACAGGAAGGTCCTCTTGGTTGATTCGCTTATAAGTATCGTTTATTTGTTTAATTAAGGTTTAAACGTCTCTTTTTCACGGTTTCCGATCAGTTGGAATAGAAGATTGATTATATGTGACACCCATTTTAGATTAATAATCACCATGATTGGGATATCTTATCAAGCACAAGGCTTTAAGTTATTGGTATACGTTTCTCTATTGCCTAGCAAAGTCAATCATTGCCATTCTTCAGCGCTCAGTCATCTTAGGTATCAGTGGAGATAGTAGGTTTCCGTTGGAATTTAAAATTTACTATTCGTGTAATATTCAGCCATATATAGTTTTTGAAAATAACCACAAATATTGGTAATGAAGTTCTGAAGATTGTCAAAATAGAATCAAGAAAAGTCCATGTTTAATGCTAATTATACATATGAAAATATTATTAATCTATGTTAAGTTGAGGAAGTATGCAAGAAACCGTTGATGTAGTGGTTAGCACGCTGGCCTCCCAGGTCCGTGTTCGAATCCTAGTGGGGGAACCAATCATTTGTGACCCGGGCCTAGTACTGTGTTGTGTCCATAGGCAAGGCACATACATTGAATCCACATTGAGCTCAGTCTACTTAGCCGTGCAAATGGGTACCTGAACAGGGGAAAGTAATAGCTTTATAGGCATATCGAAGTATTTTTACCTTCAGAGTAAGGATATATTTTGTGTGCTTTGAGCATGATTACGCCAGGAAATAGGGCTTTTTCATGTTCTATAGTCATGTTATCACTACTCTCGTATGTTATATGTAAACTTTGAAAAATGCTCCTCATTTCATGAGAGTTTTCGTAGACTGTGTTCGTAAACTTTACAATAAAAGTTCATAATTTTAATGAAATTGTACATGTATATCTGTTTCTATCTAAATCAGCTAAATATCTTCAGTAATATATTATTACACATGGAGTATACACTTCATGACCAGTATCAAAGAAGGATTTAAGCAAGAAAGACAGAATTCAACATTTACTTTTTCACAACATTCAATACTGTAATAACGTCAAATCTCTCATAATAATCCTTTTTCGATTACGGATGAACGGGTTGTGGAATGAGGTTTTTGACCACTGACGATAATACAGTTATCATAAACTAATGTTTTTTTTTTTTATTTTTATAAAAAGTGCTGTACTATTCTATTAACATGTTGATAATTGTACTTATCGGTCTCGTGTGGGAATCAAGATGTACAACATGAAATTTTTATCACATTTGACGCAATGATAAATAAAAAGAATATTTAGGAAGATTTCACAGAGTCTCAAATGGTTCATATTTTAGGGTATTGAGAGAAAATCTCAGTCCTTTATGCTATAAAACTGGACGAGTTTAAGAGGTTTCAGTGTTTATGCCGTTACCTATCCCATCTCCAGATGCCACTTACGTAAAAACAAACATGTCGGAGTTAGGAGGCAGACAGGGATACGTCTAATACCCTCTTCTTTAGCAGAAACACAAATTAAACTTCAACACGGCCGACAAGATTATAAAATGAATCAAGGTAAATGTTGGAGTGATCTACACATGTATATACAAACGAGTAGTCCAGATTCTTTACGTACCTCAAGTTACCCAAATCCGCCCATATCTTATTTCATCCCATGTATTTAATCGGTCCGGTGTACTAAGTGCGGCCATGTCTCCACTCATAGTTTGCGTCATAATTCGTCATCTGAGAGTTGGAGAAGGGAAATAACTCAATCCGACACTCTTCTTGTGTTTTATCTAATTTCCGGGAAAATGTTAGCACATATACTGGCCCATCTTCTTTGGTCCATCTTATTCCTAAATAAACCTTGGGTTTATGATGTCTTTTTCTTTGATTCTCTGGGCTGTTTCCTGTTTCTGCCCTGAGCTGTTTGTCTTTTTCTCTATTTCTTTTCAACTATTAGAAAAACAACTATAACTTATCGTGAAATGGAGAAACAATGTCGTGGAAGGAAAATATGATGGGTATAAAGGTAAGTTAGATATTCTGTAAGATCTCGTGGTACCAAGGTTATATAATTACGTTATTATTTTCTTACAGTTGCCTTAAGACTGAAATACCTTCGAAGAACATGACCAAGATTAAAAGTAAACTTATCTGTATTATTACCTCTCTAAAGGTGGACATTACAGCCAACGTTATTAAAGTCTTGGTCTCAGCTCATCGTTTCTCGCAAATCGTCACAGACAAATAGCATATCAAAGGTGACAACCCTTTAGACCAAGAAAGAAAAGAGTTTCAGTTGTGGAATTTTTTAGATGTTCTTCACCGGCGAGAATTCTCTAGATGCAAGGAGTGTAGGAGATAATGTAACTACAATGTAAAGATACTGACTTATGGAGAGTACACTCCCAGAAAACCGAAATCCATTTTTAACAAGCATAACCTTCTGTAAAGGGTTAGATTTATGGGGTTATTTGATGGTAGGTGGATGTTCTTATCATATCATAGAACCAAAGAACATATATATAGCTCGCTTTACAGGGAATGTCGGGTAGAATTAGTCAGTTTTGTCATGTATATTACACACTTATGAATGCAATTGCGTTATTGGAAAATGGACGAATAGACAGTTATATGATATCTAATTTGAAAAATGTTGCAACATGTTTTTCATTTATGGTTTTGACGTTTACATGTATATAAGTTGGTATTCTTGAAAATGATCTATTCTATGATACAGATTGGGATTGCTTTTCCTTTTTCTTACCATTATACGTTAAAGGTTAGATTTAAGAAAAAAAAGCATCATTTATTTTCGAAGCTTCAAAGCACATTTCTAATGTACGAAACTATGCAAATAAGATTAACTTAATCACCCTGGTATAGAGTTTATGAGTGTATTTATCCTTTTTATAACGAAAACTCACACCATCGATTATCAGATGTGTTCATCTTTAATATCTACTGATTGTTATTTTCTGTATCCCTTACATTATAGTGTTGAAAGGTTGATATATTTCATCCAAAGGTTTGATTTGCACGACGCTGTAGTATAGAGTTATGCGAGTAACTGCTGTAATTTCCGCTATTTTTGCAAGGCACACATGACATCTTTCAGGAAGTGATAATTTGCAAATATTTGCCATTTTTGCTTTGAAAATGATATAAAAAAAAACTATGACTGAAAGAAAAAAAATCAACAAGCCTCGCTTTTTATAAACAGGTTTTTGTAGAGAATGCATAGTTTACTAGATGATGATGGTTTACGAAAAAGAGAAAAATATTTTGTTCATCTACTGATAAACTACCATTTCCAAAAAGTTTATCAATTAATGAAATCGGAAAAAGAATAGATGAGAAAAGATGTTTGTCTTAATATGATATATTGGTTTCCTTTGCTCTCTTTGCTCTCTCACGTATACTCCGAGCGTTGATCTAAACTAACCGATAATTGAGTTCAAATATTTATATCTCAGTGATTTATTTTTCTGTAGGTCATTCATTTGGTTCAATTCATTATTTTCTAAATACTTATTAGGACTCTTGGACTGGTAGTTTTTTTCAGTATTGGTAATGTACAAAGGAAGATTATTCTAAACCTAATTTCTAATTAATTATCAAAGGCATTAAAACTTTGTAAAGAAAACATGAGCCTTATAAATGACAATTTCAATGTTTATTTTTCACTTTTCTAGACTACTACTTACGTTTAAACTTACCCTAAAAAGGCTCTAGCAGTAGCATTGCTTATAACTATGTTAGCATTTACACCGAAACGTTCGATAAAGAAGATGAAAGTCCATATAACCCTTCCTTATTCAACTTTTAAATGCCCTGAATTTCGAGGGGATGACATTGTTTGCAATGCTTATGAAGAACACAACTCAATTTATTGTTAAGATGACTCGGTATCCTTGAATACCTTATTACATATATACGATCGGACTGTTACTTAAAGGAACTGTATTATATTTTCTAAGGGGAAATTAAAGGACACGTCGAAATAAAAACAAATTTGACCAATTAAAAAACAATGTTTTTAATCAATAAAAGACATTTTTAACGAGAGTACCAGGTTCGGTTAAGCTACACGAATCCATTCCCATAGCTGGAATGATTCAAACGTTAGGGTATCCAAACTAAACTGGCCGCATGAAATTCGCATATGATTTCTCCTTGTGGTTATCATTACACATGATTAAATGAAAATAGTGACTTGGTTCCCTTATGTGCATGTTCATGTAACACTTTTAAATTGGAATATTTGTTTAAACGCGAGTTCCCGCATTTGTTCGTCTATGACGTCATAAAACCATTGTACATGACGTCACTGTAGCGGGCTGTTTCAAATTATTGCATGCATTACCAAATGAACAAGAATTGAAAAATAAGAACTTTTTACAGTCTGAAAGTGTGCCATAAGCATTATACGAACCTAATGAATTGTATGTTTAACCCTCGCTCTCGCTCGGGTAACAACAAAACTTGCGCTCGTATTATAAATTATGCAAACTAATCTGCTGCTAATCGCTATATATAACAACATGCAGATTTAAGTTAAATACTACAAAATGTTTACAGATGATGCTATAATCTAACTTGTACAATTAAAAATATCCGCATTATGTATGTATGTGAAATGAGATTATGCTATACATTCATTATTTCACTTGAAAATGAACCCGACGCGCCGAGTTACTATCCGCCTTATCAAAAGCAAAGTCATGGCAAATCATAATACCGTGACTTGTTTTTGAGACAAATTTAAAGAGCATCGTATACCCCTTCATGCCTGGAAAATTGAGGAACGTATTATCTGATTCCTTGCAAGTTTCATATATGGCATAATCCTTTACGATACCACATCAATAAAACTAATACCGATTCTGTTCATGGTTTACACTCCAACTTATCCCTAGGTCAAACCCAAGGTCGCTCTTGTTTTTCGCTGAGTGGTTTTATGCCTTTTATGGTTTGGCCAGCATATTTATAACAATATTTAACATATTGTCACCCGGGAGGTCAAAACTTATGAAAGCTAATCACGTATCGATATTAGGTGACAAATAGTTTAGCACTCATTAATTTCAAACCCATGGAACGAAATGAAAGAGGTGTATTACGATGGAAATAGAATCCTGAACGATATACATCTTCAACGTCTTCGTCATCTCTTCACTGAAATGATACTTGTGTATCACTTTGTACCCTTATGTGACACGATTTTAAAGATACAATAGTTTAGGCCCCGCTTATCTACAGGTGTCTTATCTTGTTTTCAAGGTCAGGCAGGGTGGATAAGAAATATGCTCACAATGTACGATCATATCACTTATTAGCAAAATGGCTTCGTCATGCAGTGTTTTGCACTATGATTTTCAACAGTGCTAAAATGTCGCTTATCAGAATAGGGAATAATACATTGGATGCTCAGAGAAGGAACGCGGATGCAGCGCTGGTATTAAATATCTTAACACTTTTTTGTTTTTAAGAAGGAACGTGATCTAATTAAGCCTCTCGGTCTACACTAGCAATATTTTTTTCAGAGGCAGCTTTCTGAAGTAACACTTAATGAGTCCTTAGTCAAATTAACCAACATAATCACATACTTACTAAGTTATGATAACATATAAAAGTGAGGTCGATTTCGTAAAAGGAGTTATATACCTTGATCTGATTTTAAAATCTAACAATTATTTTAAACCGATTGATTGCAAAATGGAAGCTCTTCCCTATACGGGTTTTCAATATCAATCCAATTGAAGTATACGATTTTATGGATATTCAACTTCTTTAATTAACTAACAGATTTGCGACGTTTCGGTATAGCTTCTTATACCGTTTTCAAGCATGGATATCCATAAAATCGTGTACATCATTACTACTACAACATCTAGAATGCCACTGAAAGAGATCATTCCAATGTTTATCCACTTTCGTTAAATGAGTGAAATATAGAAATTCACAATGTGATAAGATGAAGTTTATTTAATTTCAAGCTTATGGCCATTGTACCATCATTTGCCGAACCAATTAGCTTAAAGAGCCACTCCGTGAGTTGTCGGAGTCATATATGCCAAACTTAATCAATGGTGTCATTTGATCGCGAAGTAATGACTGTTACTAAAAAGACACATTTTAAAGCTTATCGTTTTTTTACAGTGACAATATGAAGGTAGAAAGTCACAATCATGATCGAAAACCGGACAGTGGCGCGCATCAAATAGTCAAACGTAATTTTGGAGACTTATCTAAAACAGCCAGGAGGACAGTTATGAGTTGATAGCGTGTTTTAGGTTAAATCACTAGTATCCATATATATTAGACGTGATATGTACACCTGTGTGCATTTATAAGGCTGTTTTTAGATTTTCATGGAAAACCAGTGTTTGTCATATGTATGTCTTTTGGACATGAAAAGTTAAGATGTTTTGATTTTATATCACCACATATGACATTTAGGTTCGCATCAAAGGTAAATGATATGCTATGATAATCACGGAGTGGCTCTTTAATCATCAACGCGGTATGGACATGTTTGGTAAAAAGATCACCTTTCGTCATACCATTTAATAATTCTTGTGATTATTATTCTATTTACGACTAATAGAGTTGAAAAGGTAAACATATTATATAGAGGATTCAAATAATTCAAGAAACTATCTATTCTCTTTAGAGTTACATGCAATTTTATAGAATTCTGTGATTGTTTTCTGTTATGTTAAAGTCACGATCCGTACCTAACGTTCTCTCGTAAATCAGTTTTATCATCTTCTATTCGTTCTTTAAAATACAGCCATTCTTATAAATGTCAATTTTAATTAAATTTCAAAGATTTTTATGTGTTGAAATCAATTGTATCTATTATAGTCATCTTGACATAACCAACAAACACGAAAACTTCTAAAGTACGTGCTTTTCTATAGCTAAAGGTATATCGATGACAAATGCAAACTCCTCCCATGTTAGATCAAGTATAAAAAGTAACTGCAGTAATCCTCAGAAAATGTGTTCACGGCATGTTACCTTTACATTTCAAAATATGGTACATTCACAGAACCTTTTGGGCCATAATTATTTAAACTTTTTGATAACGACTATAAGGAAATCTTTACCAGTGAAATTGCTGTTTTAACGATAACTTAAAACCCCCAATTATTTTCGAAAGAAGTTTAATATAAACAGTTGAACATACAATTTTCTGTGTCCGATGTTTCGAATTCACTACAAATACATTTAAAATTGTATATAGGTGCGTTTTGGTATGTAATATACTCCTGTGTAGTGTCAACTTATTCAAGTCATGATCTTAATGGTAATTTATACTTTGCACATACAGTAAGAAACATTCACCATGGAACATCAGAAATCGCCACCCCTGTGCACTTTCAATAAATAAGATTGTTCTTGTAATGCACACGCAACACAGATTTTAAGTGCATCAACATAATCTTATTTTAATGCAATAACAATCCTCTAGGGCTCCAGAAAATTGTGTCTCTCCTACGAAAGTATTTATATATGGTACGTACGATTATGTTAGCACCAAGAAAGGTAAAACTCCAGATCAAGGTGAAAATGCATTGAGAATGCATTTTTTAAATTAGTATTGCGATCTAAATTGTATTGGGTGAGACAATTATAATCTCTCTTTCTGTCTCTCTCTGTGTCTGTCTCTCTGTCTCTGTGTGCGTGTCTCTCTCTCTGTGTCTCTCTCCCTATACAAATGTATATGTTATACATTGTCATGTGTATAAGATTGCAGTTCTACTCATTTATTCATATCACTACATATCAAAATCTTCAGATGCGTGATGTTTATAAAGGGAAATTCAGAAAGAAGAAGTAATTTAGTGAAAGGGATATATCATAAGGCTTGAAATTCACTATACAAATGTACGGTGTAGCTAGGTTATTTCATTAGAAGATGCAACGTAATAAAGCAAGCGTCTTAATGCGCACAATAAAGATGTAACTCCTTTTTTATTCTTTCATCTTAAGAAATGTTTCGCATTAACGCTGTACCTCATCAGCAAACATGTTAGACTTGTTTCTCATCTTTGATATACCACTTTTGTTGCATATAAAGTTTAACCCTGTTTGCGTACCTGCTCCCATTTCCCAGCAAACTCTCTTTAAGTATAATTGCATAACCTCCGGAAAACGATTACTCGCACTCGCAAAATTAAGTTTGTATTTTGTAAGCCTTCTGTCTCGTCCAGCAAATGTTGAATGTAATATGTTTCTTTCACTCATGATATCCATGTTATTATATCTAATAACCAATGTTTTCCCAAAAGTCGCAAATCACGCCGCGGCTCCGTACATGCAGTTGAGTAGTCTCCCCTTCGTACCACCATTGAGAATGTCAATAAGAAATGTTTATCTTTGCCACAAAGAAAACGAGGACTATTGAAATAATGCAGAAATATCAACATTTTGAATATGGGACAAAAATGTTATGTTAGCTTTATTTGTTATATCCAAGTATCTAGGTTAAAACGTATCCCGACTCTTTTCCGTTTCGCATTTTGGATTTAGTCTGATATCCTGCCACAAACACCATGCTAATAACTGTGAGGTCTGGCAACCATTGGCCAGTGTCTGAACAGTCTCCTTCTGGCCGTCTAGCCGATCAAATGGAAATGGTATATTTTCCTTGTCGAGACAGGTTCTGTTATTATATATATTTTATATCACCTGGGGCGACAGCTGCTTGAACCTTTAACATTTCTTGCACTTTCCTTCTGTTTTGATACACTAGAAACGTCAGCGGTAGAATTTCTTCAAATGGAACGTAAAGTTTGTGTCTAAAATGAATGTGTCAAATGTGCTAAAAGCTGTCACTTTCATTACTTTCTCTGTAATATTTTTATGGAATGGACGCACATTACCTTTATGTTAAATTTCGGTTAATTTCTATAAGTGAGGAAGGATATTTGGTTAATTATCTATCTTATAAACTATAATCCCTATGTATAAACATCTACAGTAGAATCGTTGATGTTGTTTTCTTAAAATGTATTTTGGTTAAATTGGCTAAAGGCTAGCACTAAGTATATCGTTCTCTATTTGAGCTTTATAATGGATGCCAAATTATTTCCTTGTTAAGGTAGTTTTGATTTTTATGAAGAATGATAATTGGTTTACCAGTCTATCTTAAAGGATATATTCCCTTAAACTAAAAACGTCTTTTTTGAAATGTAAGAGTAAAATCTGTTAACTGTTAAAAGTAATATTTATTGTTTCTTTAAGCTGTACAGAAATATTTGATTATAACGGACGCCAAAATTGTACAATATGATCACGTAGAATCATTATTTATTTTTAAAATGATTAATTGATATTCGGTTAATCAGATATATTATATACGGTACTATATATAATCCTTTATATAGCACACGTCAAAGATTGACATTAAGCACAATTGCCTGTCAAGTGATGTTTACTCGTATAATGATATAAATATGCTAAAAATGTCCAATTCAAACTGTACCCAAGGCAGCTTCTATAGGTATACAATCCTAAATAACCCCAGGTAAATAAACACAGTGTATTTATGACACCTAAATACCTTAAGCCATAAATAATGAGATCTAAACCCGTACAAGTATTGTAATAAGCTGCCTAGATGTGTTCAATGAATACATGAGTTACCTATTTACCCTGCCCCTACGAATCCTGTAGTAGATTAAAACCATCAATAAGCTCTCTCCAGTTTGGTATGCTGGTATAAACATGTGATCATAATACCACAAACATGGGATCATAATACCACAAACACACTTTCTGAAGGTGCTAAAACCTTTCCTATAGTGGACATCACAACGGACATGTCAGAGCCAATTGAGCACCATTCTTTACGAGGTGAGATTCTAAGCTCTTAGTGACCGCTGGAATGCCCCTAACATAACGGACAAATGAGTAGGCTGTTTTCACCCAATATGCATGTAGACAATCACCCCCATTTCACTTCTTCGACCCTCTTTTTATCCTCTCTCCTCTTTCCTTTGTCTTTTTTCTCACCTTTTCCCACTGCTTTCTTCCTCACTCCTCCATTCCTTATGACCTTATCCGTCTGCTTCGCTTCTTTTCCTCACCACTCCTAACCTCACCTTTTCCCACCCTTGTCCTTCCTTCTGTTTTTATCTCCTTACGGTACCCCGTTCATCCAGTCCATATCTCACTGTCTCTCTTAATTTCCCTTGGATTATTCCCTCCATCGTTCCGTCTATGATTATGTCTCTCACTCCTAACCATGTTAACTCTTCCTTACTTCTTTCACCAGTTAACTGGAGTTCTTCCCTTAAACATTCTATTCATACTAACGTCATTTCTGTAGAATCACCCCGTCTCCTTAATAAGAAAGTCAAAACATTCTACCCTTCGTCCCATTACCTCTACTTTATGCGTTTTTTTCCTAACTGACCTTTTCTTCCTCGTGCCCTTAAATTACCTCCCTTCTAGTATCCTCTCCCTCACTCATTTAGAAATCTTTTAAAACCTTTCCCCATTCCTCCTTATCTCACCTTACCCACCTCCCCATGCTCAAACATTCGTACCTCGCCCCTTCTGTTTCCTTCCTTATCACTTTTTTTATCCTCCCCTCCCTCACCTTTCCTTCTCATTCATTTCATCCTTTTCCTTCCCCCTTTTTTCTTTAATTTCTTCACTTCCTCTAATCTCACCTTCTTCTTATTTTTGTTTCTTGCCCTCCATACCGCTCCCCTTCCCTCGTCCGTTCTCGTCTTCCTTATTTTCTCACCTCTTCTGACTTCATCTTTTCTAACCACTTCGATGTCTCTCCCCTACTTCCTTACGACACCCCCTCCATCTAATAGTCTCACCTCCTTAGGAAATAGTAAATAAGCATGTTGGTCACAGGTCTCATGTCCCGGGGCAGGGTATCAGTGACCTTGGTACTTATGAAACTGTTTGTTGTTGTTGTCCGGAGTGTGAAATTAAATCCAGAAACATGTAGTTCTTCCTCTATGCTCGTGGTTCATAAACTGTGTTAGTTGTAAAATGCTCACCCGAAAATGCGAAAGCATTTTAACATCTCGAAAAGCATGACTATTTAAAGAATGCCATTGTGTCCTGTAATCTCTCATTTCCTTTTTTCTTGTAATCACTTTCCTTAGATGATAATAAGTGAAATTGTCTTCCTAGATTACCATAATATGTTGCTGTTTCCTTCCCAGCTGCCAGCCTTTAGATGCTAATGATTTTATCATCATGTATATACGGAAATCAAAAGGTTTATAATTGCTAAATAAATGCACAAATAAGTTTACATGTCTAGTCTCTAAAGGTGAGGTGAAGTGAGGTGATTTGGGGGTTAACGCCGCTTTCAAGAGTATTTCACTTATATCGCGGCTACTAGAATTTTTGCAGGGAGAAAGCCCGCAACACCATTGTGGCTATGCAGTGCGGTTAAACCTGCGAGTATCGCCTGGAACTAGCGAACCATGGTTGTACTGCTGAAATTCAGTGTAGCATTGCACCCAAAATTTACTGCCTGTAGAACAGTTATCGATTACAGATAAAGTTGCCGAGCTCCTGGAGGGGTTCGAACGAGAGACCTGAACAGCTGTTGACCCGAAGCCAAACGCGCTAACCACTGCGCTATCCCGCCCCGTTCTAGTCTCTAAAATCCCCATGTTGAAATCAATGCAAATGCAGACAGTGCAATGTACAGAAACTAAGAGAAATAGATGTGTTATATGTCTCTGTTAAGTCTTTGAAGGGCACTAATGTGACACAAGACAACAATGTGGCATACTCCATGATGAATGAATAAGCATCTCCTCGAAAAGTGGATTTGTATATAAACAAAATGTTATTTTCACACAAAATTTTTTCCCCAGAATATCTTGTTTTTCTTATGACCCTGTGAGGTTAAAAGAAAACCAAGGGATCATTATTTTCTTGAAATATGATACATCATGTATAAGATACTGACTACCATCTCACCTTCAGTCCGTCATTATAGGGGAAGCAGATGGCTGACCATAGGAACACCACCATCTAGATTATATTGTCAGCAATCCCAAAGACAAATACACAACGTTTGCTTTTGCATGTGGAACACAGGCACGACATTCCATTCGTGTTCGAACAATCACATCTAAAGAATGTGCTTTTCACAGATAAATTGGTAAAAAGAACGGTAATCATGATACTCACAAAAGCCATCGGTTGCAAATTGATCTGTCGCTTAGAGTATCCGATACCCGGAGGTAGAAAATAGCTTACACGAGGCAAAAAGCACGCCACGGCTTCGCCTCGCGTGACCAACAACAAGTAAAACACGATAATAGCCAAAGAGATACAGTGGGAATATGGATAGTTTTTAACCTTAAATCTTAGTTTTGTCCAAGAATAAAGCCGTGACTGGACACAATAATATTCTGGTTTTCATACCTAAACATGTGCTTTTGTACCCTTATAAAGTTAATGATAAATTTCTGACGTATTGGGATGTTCCTGACCAAAGAAACGCCGTCACATTTGTTCTTGATAACATATGAAAGAAAGGGGAAATGTATTGTTGCAACATTTTTTAATTCGAAGGGATAAACATTAAGCCGCGAATGTCATCACACACAATAGAAAAAAGATATTTACATTGTCGATTTCAATTGTCAAAACCCAGCTTTGAATGTATCAAAATGTATATTTTTTATAATATATGGCATGGAGATAAATTCACTTCAAAAGTAATCTAAGTATCAAAAGTCTCTTAAATGTATTCACTAATTCAAGGATAAAGCGTTTGAATTCATAATTTAAGAAATGCTATTATTTTTTTAAATAAAAAGTTGAATCGAAACATTTTATTATAATCTCATTTTACACCATTTATTTATATAAAAATGTATCTCTTTTAACATATCACCTATGGAAAAAAGCTACAGTGTTATATTTCAGGAAAACACCATACTAGTGTAACCATGACTTCACGCCATTCATATATTACGTCAGTATATTTACGATTCTGAATAAATATACATAAAATCAAACCGCCTTCGATGTTACGTAATGGTCGGGTTTTCTTGTTTGATAATTGACTTGTTTGATAAAGATAGTGCAGGGGACCTTTTTTGGTATACTCAGCTTATGTAAATGAATAGCATTTTGGAAACATTGCTTAGTAGATCGAAGAGACACTGAAGAAAGAGGAAGAAAGACATTGAGGAAATAGGTTTAATGAGAACAGAGAGACGCGTCAGGATGTTTACAGACATAATGGAAAGATATTGGTGAGAAAAGGGTGTTATGGTTAACGAAACAGTGAAATACGGGTGTTTTTTAGAGAAGTCGGGTGAGTTCGGGGAGTTGAAATGAAAGGGGAAATGGAACGGTGTTTTATTCCCTGGTCAAAGTTGTAATATTTGATCTATTTAACGTTATTATTTATGCATTTTACTAGAGACTTTCTACGTAGCCCTTAGTCCTTGAAAATGCTCTGTCTAAGTTCAGTCCCACAGCAAGAGGGAGCCGTGCATGAGCTAGCACTTAAAATCACTCGAGCCTTACGTCTATGCATGGAATGTCATCACAAGGGAACTCTTCATTGAAACTGTGTCTGAGGTGAAATAAATCCCAACGGGGTGACAGCTTTCTCCACACCTACATTCAACAGACTGTAAGAATACCTGCTGCTTGTAAAGTATACTCCGAACCAAGCCATTGTCTTCTTATCCCAACCGCAGAGGGCCTATGGCAAGCCTCGTGCATCCGTGATGCTTTTTAAACAGTTGTAATAGTGAAATGACACAGTGTTATCAGCACTAATTTATCATCATCGTCCTCTTCCGAGGTCTTCCTGTGTACTGCATTGTTCTGCTCTGAAGGATGAGGGACCTAGGACACGTCCCTGTAGTAGTCAACTGTTATTAGCAACTACAGTTACAACTATAATCATAGCTCAAACCGTCGCTTACAAATACATCAACTGTGTTTATTAGGAGAAAACATAACTTTTGAGGTTTGTTTAAACCTACCTGATTTATCTTTGTGACCGTGTGGTGTAAAATAATTATATGGCGCATGTCGTACTTTTAAAAATATTGCACACGTCTTACTTAAAACTGCTTTTGGGTGTTTATGTTAGTTAAAGATAAATGAAAGAAATTGAAAAAACTGATACTGTGAATTAATTCGTTTCAAACTTTCTGATTTTAAATTGACAAAAGTAATTAATTCCATCACTTGTTCTTAAAAATAAAGAACCAGAGAAAAGGTAAAGTAAAGAACTTGATTGTACGTTACGACAGCAAAACACAACTTCAATTGTTAAGAGTAGGATCCAAGTATGCTAGGTGGAAGTAATTGGAGGTGTGATTTTATAAATTGAAGTTATACAGAGTACGAGTTGCCCGTGTATATCGTTTTGAAAAGCATTATCTTCCCCTTGAAACAGATACATCCCTTACCTGATGTCATCTATGTTACATTGGAAAAAGTTATTGAACTTATTAATTGATAAATGATGTGACTTACTTCGATTCATTTAGATATAAAAATTATAATAAAACAATCAAAATGCCCTGTAGAAAGTTTTTCGGAAATTATGTTTTTTTTAATTTTCCCCATTCGATGTCAGTTAATGCAAAATACAATTTCTTCAAAGTGTAAAACATCTCACTACTCAAGTCTATTCTTCGTAGTCGAAGAAGTAGGTTAGGAATCCGTATGACAAACGCAATAGTAATATTTCAATCGTTTATTGCGCAGTGACAAATAACACTGCCGAGGAAAGGCTACAGAACAAACATCGCTCTTCATTGATGTGAAACTTCGAGTTTTAGTACGACAACCGTACTAGGAATATGTCAGTTGCTTATTGCACGGTGACAAATATCAATTCCGAGGAAGGACTTCAGCACAAACATCGCCGTTCATTGATGTGAAACCATTGAGTGAATATGTCAGTTGCTTATTGCACTGTGACAAAATATCACTGCTGAGGAAAGGCTGTAAACATCGCGATGCATTGCTGTGAAACCATGGATTGTCAGAACGAGTCAGAAATCAGTTATTCTAGATACTGCACTAAGTACTGTTTTCTGATTTAGAGCTATATAAATTTATATTCTTATTTCATGCACTCAATAACTTGGATTTCAATCATTCATCAACGAGAAACTCGCAGGTAGGAGTAAAAATCGTCACGAGACTGCTTTGGCAATGCCATCTTTATTGTTTACATGGACTCCAAAAAAATCTATGAACTATTGTTTTGAGCCAATCTGTTTCAAAGTATCAAACCTTTTTCCGCAGGGGCGGCGTATTTTCATTACCCATATCATTACCCCTTGAACAGTAACCGTTGTAAATTTTACCAAAACATAGTCTATGACTATTAAAGCATTTTATATGTCTTTTCTGATATCTCGGATACACTTTAAAGGGGTAGTAACACATGTTTTCAAGATGAATAAAATGATCTCGCGAAAACGAAAATAATTTTTTTCATTTGCAAGACAACGTGTATAAAGTGAGCAGTTTTAAAACGGATGTACCATGATACTTAATTATTTCCTCTACGATTACGGGTCACCCTAATGAATAATGAGATTTTGACCCCCTTAAGATCCTACATTAATGATCATTAATGTTTATTTGAGAAAATTTAAAGAAAAACTCTCGGGAAAGACTTTCGAAAAAGAAATCAAAATTGTTTTTAATGCACCTATTACATTTAAAGAGTCGTACAGCAAGAAAAGTGCTGGAAATGTTCCAAATGATGACCTCATCTTCGGCCAGGACACGATCGATTCCAGAATCGAAGTTAGCCACTTGGCTGACATCATTCAACGTGAAAATAACAATAACAAAACGAACAGCTCCATTACAGACTAATCTAGCGGGACTGGAGGGGAAGAAGAGAATTCAGTCGAGCCCGCCCTGCCTGTGTTTCTTTCCTTCAGCCATGATGGACTACTGTAGAAAACCGCTTGTTAGTTCTCTCAATCACTATTGTCCCTCCGATAAAACTCCTGTCTCGGATATCGGGTCCAGCACTTTATCTAAATACCTCCAGGTCTTTTCTAAACTTCTTTAACTAGGTCGCATGGTGTCTGTGTGTGTAATTCTCTAAATTGGATTTACGGTCGAACCTGTAAATCACGGCCACTTGGGAGACAGAGAAGGGTCGCATTACAGATGTGACTGTAATATAGAGGTCAACCCTAGATTGAAGACATACTCAAAGAGAAATTTACTAAAGAGATTATGATAGATTCTTATGTAACGTTATGAGCAGTGGTTAGAAACCAATCTCGTTGAAATCAGTTAAAACCTATCATTCGTAACTTGCTCTGTTTCTATTCGCGTCGTAGATCTTGGTCAGGTGACCTTTCGTGTCAACTTTTTCACCTCCCATATACTCAAACAATCAAAGATCTGCTGAAAGATCTAATCGTGCCGTTGGTTTTCTTGCCTCATCGCTGATTGGCGGGAGTGCAGAGTTCGATAGACGCTCAGATCAGAAACGCAGTGAGGTACGAGTGATTGGTTAGATCTGATTTCAGTGAGATTGAGAAGGAACTGGATGACCAAGTTGTTTGACATAGATGAAAAAACTGGATATTTTGTTCTTCATGTCCTTAGCTTCATAATGTTAAGGGTATATAGTGCTTGGCATACACGTCCGTTTGGGCTTTCTTTGGCAAACTTGGCAATTAAATTTGTTCATCGTCTTAAAAGGGGCAGTATCACTTTTAATAAGATAATTGAGAGCTCTCACAAAACGAAAATGAATATTACCAGTTGCTAGACAGTGGGGTTTCTTTTACATTAGAAGCAGTTCGAACGAACTTTTCATGGAAGGTTATATACGTACAATGTATCTAAGACGTAATAGTCTTAGAATTGCTTATCAACGATTTGAGACTTTCGTGCAGGTATACATACTAAGTGATGATAATAATCACTCGATTGTTGATTCGTTGTATGAGAGAAATCGTCTAAACAAATACAGACCTTACGGTTCTTTTCACTACAAAGTAATGCATTTAGCAAAACAGATAAACGTTTTCAAAAAAGTTTGCAATGCAGAATTAGAAAGGATGCGAAGTATCTGTATGTCAAGACATGTTGAGTAATATGCCAGTGTCATCGCTGATAGTCATCGATTAATTCATCTCCCAAATCCACTCTTACACAGCTGACCATCCATCCATCGAAATATCTACCCCTTAGAAAACAATACCGGGTATTTGTTTGTTCGGGTGACGTTACGCTCTGACATTAAGTAGCTGATTTGAAGTGTAACCCGGATCATAGGCATGCTAATCTCCTTCAGCATAGCGATCTACTTGGATCTTGGTCACGATGCTTCATCTTGAAATACCGCACAACGAACATCCAAAAAGTTCTGTCATCTACTTTCAGTTTGATATGTAAACTCATGTACGTTAGTTTGTTTAATTTGTTCGATCCCATGGGTGATCTGCCCATGTGTGGCTGTTCGATTTTGATTTTTTACATCAGCTAGTGTTCTTCAAAATAATTTTTAATGAAGTTCATAATTATATATCATTTTCAGAAATATTTCATTATTAGATAATTCTTTGTGTACTTCTCAGTGTTATTTTACTCTAACTACTCTTTTTTTTGTCTGTACTTGTATATATATGTATATATATGTATATATGTCTCATCTCTCTATATATTTCCATATATATGTATACATGTATATATGGAAATATAAAGAGAGATGAGATACATATATACAAAAGTATAAAGCATTGCGTACACATAATCTATCTCATCTCTCTATATATTTCCATATGTATGTAAGATTATGTGTACGCAATGTACTAAGGAGAGGGTTTCATTACGTTGGATTACTTGTACCCAATCCTTTCTTTTGAATAAATATGTTTAAATCAAATCAAAATAATTGATAAAGGAATGTTGCATATCAATATACATATATGCAATATTATGTAAACTTGATGTATGTTTTGCGTGTCTTGGTTAAAAAAATCAGGTAATTGTGAGGTCCTGGATTCCAATCTTATCAAAGTACTCTGTAATCAATATTCTGTATATTAATTAATAAAATATTTTTCTTCTTCTTCTTCTGTAATCTTGATGTCGCCAGAACCATGTTTAATAATTTTTTATGTAATATTAGGTATTTGGCATCATGTGTCATCTTAATGCCTTTTGTGGCACTTCTTTAGCAGCATGAAATAGGTTTCTGAATATGTGCCTTAAATTCTAGATTTTTAGTCATACAATTCGTCATAAGAAGCAAGTCATAATCAACATATGAAACAGGTACTATATAAATAAAATTCATCTCACTTGGTCGATTGTTTATAATTTTATATACAATTCAACTTTTAAGAAGTGTAACTGTTACATGGTTTATGACGATGCTGCATTAAGGAAAATGGGGAGGTTATCGACGTACCGAAGACTTTTTCCACATGGATCCCACAGCTGAACAAACTTTTGGGATGCATCTATAAAAGTCTCTTGTCATTTTGTCTGCACTGTTAAAAAGTACACTTAAGAATGTAGATTCCTTCCCTTGTGTTTGTGTAACTAAAAGGGCGGGTCAGCTTGAAGAATTCACAGGATTAACGTGAAAGACTCGGGTGTATGTAACATGGGTATGATGTCAGCTGTTGTCCTTAGTCCCCAACATGTTCCCCGTAGCATACTGTGGTAGATGCCAGGGTCCAAAGGGTCTGCCAGTGCAATGGTGCACATGGTATGTGTTTGTTAGGAGGAGATTACCTCGAGAAGGGGAGATTTTGTGAAGCTCTTGTGAGAATACCGCTGTATCACAGAGACAAATTGTCCTCTTGAATTTGCACGTTTTAAGACATTTCTTTTACATGACGTTGAAAAAATTACATAATTTATGTAAAATTAACGTATACTTTCGCAGATAAAAATACAAAGTCATCATTATTATTCAAAACGGACAATTGTTGTTTTTGTATGGAAATAAGAAGTATACAGATGAAGAAAGTATCGCAACATTTATATTTCCTTGATTTCTCAGACCCGTCTTAACACATTGGGGATCCCCAGTCATATTTACAGATATGCTGACAAGTGTTTTACCTTACCGGAATGGAAGAAACGGCCTCACTGACAACTCAGCGTCTCTTCATTAAAAGAGGGAACTGCGGAAACCAATTGTGCTCGTTGGGTTTACACGAAATACTAAACTTCTTTCATGTTTTTGTGTCTTCAGAAATCAGTCTAAGTCAGTGAATATTTTTCTCGGCCTCTACTAAATATTCAATGCTGTCATATAAACTTCCCTCTAAAAGTTTAGACTCACTTAAGATCTCTGACATGACAATAAAGCACTTACACAAAGTCACATTAATGAATGGTAGGTAGATCGTTTAAACGTACAATTGATTGTGAGGTGAGATGAGGTGATATGGGTTTTTAAAGCCGTTTTCAAGAGTTTTTCACTTATATCGCGGCTGCTAGTATTAATGCAGGGAGAAAGCCGGCAACACCCTTGTGGCTATTCATTCCGTTGAAAGCTGCGAGCATCGGCTGGAACTAGCAAACCACGGGTGGTACTGCGCTGAAATTCAGTGTAGCATTGCACCCAAACCTTACTGCGTGTAGAACAGTTCTCTGCTGCAGACAAAGTTGCCTAACCCCTGGCGGGATTCGAACCGCGAACCTCCTGATCCGAAGCCGACAATTGATTGTACACATCCCTTGAAGCCATATCCAACTTATTAACACAATACCAACAGACCGACTAATAGGCACAACAAGACCGCTATATGGTTTAGACAGCTCGCCGAGACGCAGACCACGTAGACTGGTCAGAGACAGTTTACATCGAATAACAGGAATCCCTGTGTCACTGTCAATTGTAAGACGGCGTCTCAGACAGCTAAAACCGTTTGGACAAATGAGCATTTAGCGTGTAGAATTCACCGGTGGCCTCGAGCTCTCCTATGGGACGAATCCCTAACTTTTATGATGGATATAACCCCGTCTACCCAAATCAAGTGAGACGTTTAATGAAGTTACAGTCGTTGAGTATGATCGGTTCGGAGGAGTTTAAATTGTGGTATGGAATGGGATTACCGTGATGGCAAAGACGGATCTGGTTGTTAGTGCAAGACAACATGACATGCATAGATAACATCATTATTAAGTTGTGATTCCTTTCTTGCAGGTAATGAAAGGACGTCTTGTTTTTTTAAGATACAACCTCGCGCCTACATCGAGCAAGGATTGTCAAAGAATGCCTAAATCTCCAGGGAATTAACCACGAGCAGTTGCCAGCACTCTCACCAGATCTAAGTCCGATCGAGCATGTTTGGAACATGCTGGGACGTCGGGTCCAAGAACGTATGCCTTCGACGTAACGTGATATTGAGACTGCCTTGGTTCAAAGGTGGCAAAACATTCTCCAAGATGACATTCGGAGGTTGATCCAGGGCATGCCAATACACTGCGGGGCTTGTATCCATCCGAGTGGTCTTTTATTAGTTATTAATGACTTTTCAGTTTTGGCAATCTAAGGGTACACGTGGTATTCGATTGAGTCTAAACTTTTGCAAGGAAATAAAGTGACGCCTGCTTTTTATTGACTGGTGTGATATAGATTGATGAAATTAACAAGCATCCTATTCATATCGAAGTTCAACTATTTGTCTATTTGTAAAACCAAGTCTAAAAAAATAAAAGAACCAACCTCATGTGTAATTAACCAGTTAACATTTCAAAACCAGTCAACGGGTCCGGAGTAGCTTGTGTTAGATGGATACATATTGTCTAAAAGATTTCAGTGTAACAATTTCAATAATGATCACTAGACAAAAGTGGAAGTTGATCTATACCTACACAGTTTCTAAAGACACACACACACAAAGAATATTAGCTTTTTGTAAAATAAAAAACATTTGCACAAATACATGTAACTATTGCTACACTCCTCACAATCTAGTTGAAACAAGATGTATTGATCCGTCAATACATCTAGAGAATTACTGTTTGGGGTCATGTTCAGCTGACCTTTGACTTAGTGTGAGCAAGTCAATAAAATAAGGGCAGGAAGTCAGCTTTCAACCAATGAATGACGAGTTTCTTAAGCATCTGAAATGCTGACGTTTACCCTACGTTTGTCTATATTTAAACTTTAAAACATATTTTGTGGGTTTTTTTTCTAATTTGTTGATTTACTTTTGCACAAATGAACAAATGAACAACATACAAATATTCCATCACATTACATTAAACAGTAAATATTACATCGATACATCGGTAACATTCGGATTTTATAATTGAGGTGCTCAAGAACGGCGAAACAATCGCCTTGACCCGCGATTCGAAGAGCTGGGCCAGCTCTCTTTTGATTGGCTGATGACACAGAAAAGGTATGTAATCTCTAGATGTATTAACGGATTTCGGGACGTATTATATTACAGCTTGTTTTAACTAGATTGCACTCCTCATTGATTGAATAAAAGCTGCAACTATAATGCGGTAGTTCTAATTCTAATTAAAGAATAACATCAAATTTCAATCAGAGGTCATCTTAACCTACTTAGAAACCGATAAATGGTCCAAGTAGTTGCAAAACATTTGGCTGTAGCATTTCATCTTTTCAAGAGTATAATTTAGTAAATGAAGTTTAATAACAATATTCGTTTAAATCTGTAAACGGAAGACTAAAATATCAAAAGGACATTTTTCCAGACAACAGTTTTGAATTTGTATTTATAATCTAATATTTCCAGATTAATGAAATTATATCAAATTCACATTGTCCTCTGATTACTAAAATACAGGACATGGAAAATAAGCAATTAAATCAAAATGATGGTAAATGATCATGACAAGGTAATATGTAGACATTGGAATAAACCTTTAAAATAGAAACTTCAATTTCGTTGAAAACTTAATGGGTTTGCTAAATTAACAAAGTCATCAAACTTACAACGATAAAATGATGTTTCCCTTTTATAACTTGGTGAAGTTGATTCTATCTCATTTGACAGTCTGAGCCAAATATCTTCGATTTGTTTTGGTATAATAAATCAGTGTTGTGTTTTTTGTAAACGTACAGAAATTATTGAGAAAAAAATGTTGGTGTGCTCAATAGAGTAAGTGTAAACTCAATTTGGAATTTTTAGCAGTCTCAAATTTCGACGTCAAAGGTACGAAATGTACATATATCACGCCGATACTTGATATCCATTTGAAAGTCTGAAGTGTCATTTGTTTCACATTCGGGAAAGACTATGTTAGGGAAAAGTTGTGAAATGTAGATCAGCATATAATGTTTTTTGATACCTATCAAATGAAACATGCTCATGCTATATCTACGTTATCTTTATTATGTCCTTGTAGATCTTTTCCAGGAAGACACTTGTACCTGAAAGGTGCAGTTGCACATTTGTTAATTTTTATATTTCTGTTGATTTTAATCAATAAATATTGGTTTATGCCAAATGTATTAACTTCTTAACAAAAACCAAAAATTGTCTTACGAGAGCTCTTTGTTTACCTAAAAAGTTTGCTACTGCCCCTTAAGGTATCTCTGTAGACTTCTGTATGTACTTGAGCATTCTGTATGTATTTGAGTGGTTTGTAAATGGTGGACGTTTAATTTTCCCTCTGTTTTTAATTTTAAACGAATTTTGGTGGTTTGGAGACCTTGTTTTTTCCAATTTGTTGCAATCCTATCTAATTATTTAGATATCGAGACTAACAAGGGTGGTTTAGATAACCAATTTTCTCCTGTCTTAAAAAGTAACTTTCAATGTATCATCATAGATTTCAGTTGTTTTACCGAGGGGTGTGACCGTGTTGAATGCAATTTCATGAAGTATGACCCTCTTTGTTTGTTTTGGCTGTGTTGGAATTGGTTCCATTCAACAATTAATCCATAACTGCCCCTGTAGTAAGGTAATAAACACAACATTCGTTACAAAATCCCGAGAATCTAATCTTTCAAACCAGAAAAAAATCTTTAATACTTGTACCATTTTCTCATTTGAAAGGCTTGCACCAACAAACATACAACAGATGAGTTGTAGCCTTTACTACTATATAACACAATTTAAAAATGCACTTTGTCACAAGATGGTCAATTGCGCAGTCCATACCGAGGTAGCAGATCCATACATTGTACGGAAGGGGGCTATCGAACAAAAATAGGATATTGGGGTAGATGGAGACTTCATTCTTGCAATTTATCTCTAGAATATCTCATAGAGGGATGGGTCGAGGTCCATTCAACCCCGTCTGGTCCCCAAGGTATATGCAAAACACATGTATGATACGGTTTTTCAGGTGCTGTGATTTGTTTCATTGTGTAGAGCATATACATTTAATGATGAACGAAATTAGTTTTTAGATGATCATGATGGTTTTGACCAGTCGTATTTTTGGTCGTATCGAAATGAAGTGTCTATAGCAAATGGGACCACTTGACTCCTGAAATATGTCGAAATATCATAAACATCATTTTTATCCTTTTCTACACAAGGTGTTTTAATAGGAGAAATGTATAGCGAAATCAAACATTCCATAAATACATGATCCTGATAAAAAGTCACTTGACACTCGTCCGTTCTTTCTTTTAAAGGTGACCGTAAGATATAACCTCATTGAATTTAATTTTGTTCATTATTAGTTCATTATGTTAGCATGATTTATCATAATTTTTTGTCAATGTTTTAACGCTCAAATGGCACATGACATTATTTTTCTGGTTTTAATTATTTCGTTCATGAACCTCTTGATATTCGATAAAAAAAAACTTTTCTAAAAGTAACAAATCTTTTAATAATGATAAACAAACCTGGCTCTCACACACAACGCAAGTAAAGCAAGGACGTATAACTGTACACAACACATTACCAGTTTAATCCAAGACATAAATGTGGTTTTATCCCTTTGTATCACAACACAATATTGCAGTATAAATCCTAGGTAAGGAGGTCACTGGCCTTTTGTCTTAAACGTCTTAAAAGGGTCGATGATTAGCGAGAGTAAAATATGGAAGGCATAATAGGCCATTAAGGACATATATAGCTTGTTTGAAAAGCTTGAGAGATATATAGCTTGTTTAAAAAACCAGCTAATTGAGAAGGTCTTAAAAAAGAGAGTATATAAATGAAATTTAACATTTTCATTTCACACAATCGAAGAAAGGTCCCTCTGTTGTTATAGTATGTAACATTGTCATATTGGGATCACTTTATCTGCAATAGTACAAACTTGTTGAGCCCTTTGCAGGATTCGAACCGACAACCCCCGAGTCATACAAAAGCATCTCTAAGGTTAAGATTTTAAATGGAAACTGTTAATATTTTCATATTAATTTTCATGGCCAACTGATTTTTTTTATGTAATAAACATGTATGAACAATTGTGAAGAATTTTTCAATTGAGTGAAAAGTGATAAATAGGTAACTTTGATTGTCAAAATATTTGTATGTTTAAATGAGAAAATTCCATAAAGTAGCAATCTGTACATAATAATTAACTTGTATGATTGATATTATTGCAAAATATTGTCTTTTCCCCATTTATTTGCCGAAAACGATATTGAATAACACGTCATAAAATGGTTACAGAAAATGTGAAAAAACACGACAATGAATTTAATAAAAAATTTGGGGAACAGGAGAGAGTTGTCATTTCATTTTATGATGACTTTTGCTTTGAAACGTTTTACAGGTGATGAAAGGAAAAACATTATCAAGCAACTTACTGCATCTATTGATGAAGGAGACCCGAAGGAATAACGTTTAAATTTGTTTAGCAATATTTCTCGAGACAATCCATCATTTATAATGACGTGTTTTACGCCAATGCTGATGGAGACGGCGTTACGTTACTAACAACAAGATAATCTAATAAAACAAATCTGTAAATAATATACATAGCACTGAACATTTGATTAAAAGAAGACACGAAAGTAAAGTTATGTTTTCCAAACAATAAAGATAAGACGTCAGATACCACATCAAGTACAAAATACCACATGCATACGTTTGTGTTAAAAAAAGTAATAGACAATTTCGAAGACAATAAGGTAAAGAAGCAGGTGGTTTTTTTTAAAAATCCAACCCTTATTATGTTCAAACTCTCTGGTAAATTGTGCGATTCAACAATTGATTATATACCTTAATACGTATCCTGCCTTCTTCTCAGTTGAAACAAGTTATTACAGCAAGGTAACAATATCTGTGATTAGATATAATCCCTTCTCAGGTACTGGTTATGTAGAGGAATCTTATTTCAATTGTATCCACATGGTAACCTCCCCCTAACTTTGACGTCCTTAAGTGGTACCTTGGAGATATGGGGGTCAAATATCGTGTTTATCTGGAGTTTTCCCAGAAAACTGTCATCAAATCTAAGATCAAACTTCGTAACCGCCTATGTAAAACACGTTATTTTCCTGAAAGAATGCATTACGGTTTGCCTTGTATGGTATGTTATACTATTAACAATGGTTAATGCAGTTTCATTTGGAGTCTTTAACGTTATGTTTAGTGTTAATCGTGTGAACATATCATTTGTTTTGTTAGAGGAAGCACATAATTCAAAACACTCAATAATTATCTTGTAAACTTTTGACGGCATCTTTGTTTTGAGGTTTAAAAATATAACTTCTGAAAATGATTTCTTAAAAAAACCCCAGATAATATCATAAGCACTGTGGATACAACTTCCGTTTACAAAATGATAAAATAAGGTTATGTCAATATTTTGAATTAAAAAAATACATTATATGCATATGACCTCTAAAAACTAAAACATGCTTCAAATTGTGACATGCTTTTATTTATAAGTGGTGACAAGTTTCATTTCCTGAAATAGTTTGTCTATAATAATCTTGGCTAGTCTATGAAAACATATGTCTTCATAAAGATGTCATTTTATAAAGAACAGAACACGATTACAACAGTGGCACGTGTATGTTGTTTCATACATAACAGATTGGCGACATTGTCACTTCAGGTATGCTTTCAATTTGAACAATTTACAAAAACACTTTTTGGCTTTTTGCAATAACTCAGAATCATGAATATATGTTTGCAGTTACAATGAGTTAATGAACGTTAATAGCTGACGTCAATGTGCAGTTTTATGTTTGAAATATACTGTTTGGAATTAAGTCAATGAATTTAATACGTACAATCTTATGACTGACGTAAAAATACTTTTCATTTCATTGTGCTAAAGTTTAGGAATTACGTTGACAAATGATAAAAAGGTTTCGCGTTCATGTTATCGTGCTGTTTAAATGACAACATAATTCTTTAAGTGCATTCCGCCCAGACGCCATGCATCAATGTCAAAGGGAGAGAAAATTTTGAGGAAATAATAAATTGTAATTGAGAGTCTTCATCAAAACGAAAATAGGAAAATGAAGTTGTAGACCTATGAAAATGGTTCGTTTTTCACTTTTATTGCTTAATCATAATTCAGAGAAAATACTGTCCCATTCCTCAAAGTTATTGATACATTCAAATTTGAGAATATTCACAAGGACAAAAAGAAAATCTTGATGATTTCTTTTTATTGTATTTTTGGTTATAAATGAACTTTGTCATGTCTTTTTTCTTTTATAAAAGTTAAAATGTAAATTATTACGTAGAGGTAAATCATGTCATTTGTCATTTGTTAAAACCTGCTAGAGGCTCAAAATTGTTTTATGACAAACTTATCTCGAAACATGATACACTTGAGATTTGTAATAAGTGCTAACTAATGTTTGATGACTATAAGTTTGACTGGCACAACACTTTCAACTTTACACATGGTATAAAAGATGTTAAACTTCTTGACATTCAATACCACTCATCCCATCATTCAATAACTAATTTTGACCCATATTTGTGTACACGTGGACGTAGGTCTGTGAGAATGTACTAGCTTTTTCATCATCTTTCATTAGGAAATTACATCCTTTCACTGCTTGTCATGTAAAAAATTTCTCTCTTCAATTGACCTTACTTTTGTACTAAGTTAATTTTAAACTACATTCTCTTCGACGAAATACTCATTCAATACCTTTGTTCCTTTTCAGCTTTCCATATACACATTTACGTAATTGATTTTTAGCATATGCCTTGAGAAGCAGCTTCTGAGTACCGTGAATTCCTAAGAAAGAAACGGAAATCAGAATGTCAAAAAAATGCCTTTAAACAAGGAATTCAATAAGGCAAGAAGTGTCATTGGATGATGAAGATATAATTATAATTGTAGCACTTGTCTTTCATGAAACAGCGATTACATCGACCTACGTATATGAAGCTATATATTCCACAATATAATCGAAAATATAAGTCTTTAATAAAAAAAACCAAGTTATTTGGTTTGCAACCTACATCAAATTCATTGACAATATATTTTCGGGTCAAATAAGTCATATTTTCTCCTACAAACTAACTCCATATTTAGCAAATCTTATCTTTTATAATTTACTTTAATTCAATTCAAACGGTTTTTATAAGCGTCCGAGGGTCAGGTTAAAGATACGCCATCACTCTTCAACGTAAAAAATGGGACCTTATACAGTTATTTCATTAGTTTTATCATAACTTTGATATGTTGTTTACGTTAAATCTAAAGATTTATGTTCTTTGAAGGTCTTTTAAGTCCCATGCAGCAATATATAAACTTGAGTGACTGGATTTGTACGGTAATAATATTTACGTCACTTAATTGTTTACAAGTAAAACTCGTAGGATTAGAAGTCACTTAATGACATCCATTGGAAGAGCTGTCAGTAAGTAGGTTAATAGCTAGACGATATTTTCGTGGCAATAAAGGACAAACCCATTATTCTGTGTAAAGATTACCTTTCGACGGGGAGAGGTTCTTTGCCCTTGCCTTTTCTTTTTGAATACGAAACCTATGTTTATTCAATACACGAATTAGAGAACAATCAACCAATTTGTAGGATGATAACATTCAAACCATTAGTATCTGTCTTCGCTGCGAAACGCACATGACATTTTCCAAACCTATTTCTAGTTTTGAAGTTTCTTCATATATTCATATTGTTTTCTGATGCAAAATATATATAGCTGTTTATTCTTTCAATGATTGGTCAACCCGATTGTCTGAAAGAGTGTAAAAATTAAATAACACTTGACTATACAATCAAGCATTAAAACACAATGTTTTTTCATCATTGGTCGGGTATAAAGGGCAACTGTATTAGACTTAAGTCAGTAACATTTTCTAAAAATGGCAAGACAGTACTTGACTTTGGCTCAAAAATGACGGCAATAGCTATTGTGTGATCAGGCGTACGATGTGCCTTGTTGAATCGCATCAAACAAGCATCGAAGATAAACGCCGACCTCAGAGCTGTTTCATGCGGGTATATGACCGAAATGTACGAAATATACTAAAGGCAGCAGGTTTAAAGCATACAGAGACTGAAGTGGATCCGGCGATATGGTGTTAGACATCTACGTCAATGGCGTTACACCATGTTCAGTGACGAGTCTAGATTCAATCTGGACTATGAAAACGAGTTTAGCGCCGCCGAAATGAAAGGTATCAGCGGAGCGACATCAAACAAAATGACAGATACGGTTGTGGGTCAGTTATGGTATGGGGCGGCATCACATACGATAACAGAACAGAACTTATTCACCTTGATAGACATCTGACAGGTGTTCGATACCGTGACGAGGTCTTGCGTCCTTTGGTCGAGCCGTTTACAAGGAGCTTTTTGACCTCCAACAGGACAGTGCTCGTCCCCAAACGACTCATGTGTCAGCTGAATTCCTTAGGAATAGTAACATCACAGTGTTGCCTTGGTCTGCTAAAAGTCCAGACATAAACCCTATTGAACATTTATGGGATGTGCTAGGTCGAAGGGTTGGTGGGAGGCGTATTCCACCGCGGAATTTGGACGATCTCCTCCAGTGTCTGCAGCAGGAAAGGAGTGATATTCCGAGAGCTACGATAAGAACACTGATTGGTAGTATGCAAAGACGTTGTCAAACAGTTGAGAGAGCACGTGGGGGCACACTTAATACTGATTTCTTCATTTGAACTGATAAAAATGATACAAGTCTTTATATAATAATGTGAATAAAATCTGTGACAACCTGTGATTTTATGCAATCCCTTATTTTTTCCCTTCAGCCATAGCCTCTAAACTAAGGTTTGGACTTCGTTCTCATCATGTCGATGCTATACTTTCCATCATCATTTCCCCTGACTTTTCTAACGTGCTTCGCCCTTTGGTTAAACCTCGATGAAGGCTAACAGCAAATGACATGAATTACAAAGCGTCTCATTTCTCGTCAGTCAGATTTTCTTTCCAAAGAGGAGATTTGCTGTTAAACGCAAACCACAGAGCGGATTAACATGTAATTAATTCAAATCAAACTACACGCTGACTACTCTTTGGATGAACCTCACACTGCACAAACATCACTTGACCCTTTGAGGATCGTTTCTTGCTTCGCTATTCAGAGTAGGGAGGAAAGATTAAAGGTTTTATTTTTTGACAGGGAGCGACGAACCGTCTTAAATTACCTGTAGTTTGTTGCAAATGTGTGATTTTAAAAGGAAGGAACAAAATTCATGTGATAAGTCTAATGAAAGGTAGATACCTGATATGTGACTGACATGACACAAGTTTTACTCCATTTAAGAAATCATTGATCATGGTGTTAAAAAGGCAGTCAAATCAAATGTTAAAAAACTTAATAAATAATAATAACAGTGCTTTTGGAATTAAAGGTAGAATTTCTAAAAAGTGTGTTTTCGTAAAGACGACTTTAGTTTTGGTTTTTTTCAGTTTGAGGTTAAATTGCTAGTTTTGCAGGAATGCGATATATGCATACATAAGTAATGATAAACAGTTTACTTTATTCATAATTAAAGACCTAATGGCCAAGAGTACAACATATAATATGTTTATGTAATATATATATTGTCATATTGTATACTTAAGGTTTTTTTAAAATTTTTTTTTCAGTTTGAGGTTAAATTGCTAGTTTTGCAGGAATGCGATATATGCATACATAAGTAATGATAAACAGTTTACTTTATTTATATTTAAAGACCAAATGGCCAAGAGTACAACATATAATATGTTTATATAATATATATATTGTAATATTGTATACTTTAGTTTTGTTTTTTGTTTTTTTCAGTTTGAGGTTAAATTGCTAGTTTTGCAGGAATGCGATATATGCATACATAAGTAATGATAAACAGTTTACTTTATTCATAATTAAAGACCAAATGACCAAGAGTACAACATATATATATATATATATATATATATATATGAAATTGTGTGTAGAGCAAGTGTCCGGTATATGATAAAATAACCATACTTACGCAGAGTTTGTTTTAGCAATAAACATATCCATTTGAAAACATTAATATTCTGTACACTCATTAGTGTATGATTAAAGTACCCACGAAACTGGAAACCAAATGTGTATGGCATTCTAATTATCATTTGATTGAAAATATATACTCCTTAAAGACACGAAATAACTTTTTTTTCCCGATACGGCCTTGTTGATGAGTAGTGTGATCATTATCAAGAATAAATTATTTGTAAAAAAAAATAAAATAAAAAAACCCAAAATAAGAGCCATGTCACAAATAAATTTAGCAATAACTCAGAAAAAGTACAATGGTTGTTCCCTAACTTTTCGGTTTAACCATTCTCTATGTCCAATGTTTGACATGTTTTGCATATCTTTTAAAGTACTCGTTAGTGAAGTGAAAGCACATACTTTTACAAATCTGGATTTAAGTTCTTTCATAGAGTAGTCATCCTACCACATATTGATGTATAACATCTGTAAAAATATTAACATATAACGATAATTGTCTTTCCCTTTCGACCTCATGTGTAATTGTATTCTCTGCAGTTTTACCAGTTAAAATATATTCTTAGAAATATGGTGTGATTTCAAAACACAATAAAACATCTAAAACTTGGAATGTATGCTTAAAGTGTTTGTGGTATATTCAGACGTCTTTGAGACACATTCATATAAACCTTTGGCATCATCTTTGAGAAAGTGACAAAAGTACAAAAGAGAAGTTACCATGTTGTATCAGTCGTCTTCATACCATCGGCAGTGTCTCGCAAAGAAGCTGTTTTAGAAAATATAAAGGGGTTGTAGCTTTAATATGTGGATGTATAGTTGTAAATCGCTTGTTATATAAGTGCGCAAAGACGCCTTCAATGCATTCTAGTGAACTTCTACCTTTTTCATACACAAAATACAATAATACTAACTAAATATATTGTTTTCAGTACAATGCTAGATATTACTTGCTGATTTAGACGTTTGAATGGTACCAATGTACGAGGTGAAACATAATGGGGATCATTATACTGAAATATAACAGGACGAAGTTTCTGAAGGTTGAAACATACTAATGGTAAAATTTCAAACAGTGAAGCAGCTACATGTGTATCGTTTTACCTGAGCCTAACATATAAGGGACAACCTCGTACCGAAATAAAATTGCATAATAACTACCCAATTGACAAAGACGTGTCAAGAAATGCTTCATTTCTGAAAACTACCATGACGCTTATAGAGGGCTTCGAGAAGATCGTGTCATTACTGATATTCTTACACAATTTCATTTCATGATTGATATCTAATATTTCATATCAATTGCAAGACATTTTTAAAACAGTCAGACGCTACGTCTCAGAATGTGTAACATCACGCAATCTGAAATGGCTACATATTCAAAGTAACCTACTTATAAAATTATCCATTTCAATGGCGTGTCCTTTTGCAGATGGTCGGCTTCTGATGTTTCAGTGGCGTTAACATTTTGAATGACATTGTTGTATATAGACCAGGCGAATAATTTAATAGTATAAGTTAATAGTAACCGTTACAGAACTACAGAAAGCCGAAACTGACCCATCACCTATCATTGAGATACTGTTGTAGTTTCTGCATGACTGAAGATAGTGTTTAAAGTCTTTAGACATATGATCTTAATATTAAGCCTTTAAGACGCTCTTAGAGTAGATTGTATTCATTTCTTTTCTTCCCTTTCCTTTGATAAATAGTTAGTCGGAATTTATCCGCCACGAAACGTCTCATCTGTCCATGTTTCGTTAACACACGCCATTACGGAACAAACGTTAAGCCACTTACTTCATTAGGAAGGGACTTGCTATCCAGCCCATCCATCAACATAACCATAGCCGCAACCTCCATTTCTGACCTAGGATTTATCATCTTGATTGACTTAAACGGCATTTGTGGAAGCCTTGAAGTTTAAGAAACTGTCCAGTAGAAGGAGAAATTATTGCACGGAACGGAGCCTTGAAGTTGATGAAGAGAAGTTTGTTTTGGATGTATCGCTCAAATACCTTCATGCCATACCATTAAAGGGGCACAAAGTATGTTGTTGGAGTCAAACTTCATAAAGTGTGTTATTTTATCGAGAAGTAGTGGGTTTTTTTCTGAAAATAAGAATCTTAGTGATTATCAGTTCACGATAAACCAATTAACAGGTTAAACTGTTAACTTAAATCCGGACAATGGCGTGTCTGAAACGTAATTTTGGAATCTTGTCTACAAATAGAAGTAGATATATTGTTAAGTAACTCCTATACCTTTTAACCATGACAATTTAAACCTCGACTTCTTCGCATGTACATTGCCGTTTTTCGATTTCAATGAAACGAAACATTTCGTTATTTTGACATTTTAAAGTAAAAATGGAACTTTAAAAATGAGATATGAGCTCGCCTCAGGACAAAGGATAGCATGGCTCTCGAACCATAACCAGTATTATGAACCATACTCTTTAAGCAGTGGAACTAACTATCCCGATGAATTTGAAATATCCACAAGAGGTTGTAATATCTAATATTTTTAGACACTTATTTTGCCTTTAGATCAACCATATAAGCTTATACAATAGAAATTATCATATCAGATATTTACAAGTAATGCCGATATAATTTTGCTTATAATACGTTTTAATTTTTTCATTTTTACTTTATTATAAATTTTCATCATTTGTATTGGAGTAGTTTACCTTATATGTGAAACTTGCGTATCAATAAGTTAACCATTATTTCAAATAAGGAGGGAATATTATTAATCAAATGTTCATATTCATTCTGAAAATTTAGAAAATATTCTTTACCGTCCTCAGGGTATTCTTTAATAAATGCTAAATTTAAAAAAAGGAGTCAGAAAGTCGAGCTTCTTTTTTCTCTAGGCTATCATTTTAAGGAAAACTACCATTTAGATAATATACATATACAAAGAGACAATCATTTACCCTCCGGCAACAATGTAGCCAATCTGATAATCGGTATTCAATGCCATCGACGCTGTAGGCTTAAATGGTACATGTATATCCGAAATTGCAAAAATTGTCAGGGTTTCTGTTTACAAATCACAAAAGCATGTTATTCATTATTTTAAATCTGGGTTTAAAGAATAATGTCCTTTTCTTAAGTTATCTTAATAGGGAATTAATTATTACCGATTCATGTGTTGACAACATCACCTTAAATAACTTTTATGTAACCGCCATACACATCTTCACATTGACTATTTTAAAACGGAAAAACAGTATCATCTTTTCATTTCACAAAAGACGAAAACACGTTATTTACGATTCAACAATTCTTTTTCGATAGACAATTGCATCTAGCATGCTTTTCTCAGTTCAGCCTTTCCTGTCCGGAAAAGCAAAATTTAACCCCCTTGGAGAGAATCTCCTCCTCACAAACAGAGAGTGTTATGTAATGCACGGGGCCACCCTCATAGCTCGATCTAGTCCAGATTGTAATGTACAAGCAATAGACACCGGTACATTTCACGTCATGTACATTTCCTAGACTTAAATGATGGATAACACCCCTTGCCTGACCTCGCTCACACGCTAATCTCTGTGTCTCTTTCATTGACAGCAGTCTTCTATTAAGGGATACAGTGAGACATGAGCCTTACAGCATCAGCCAGATACCCAGCCAAGTGCATCCTATTTGGAGACCTTCTCCTTGGATTCCGGGGTTTGGTGACCGCGTGTGGTAAATAAGAGATAACTGAGCGAGACGATGAAAAAATTAATGACGTTCATATGCAATCAACATGCCATTCAACAGTATGCTTTATGTCGTACCTTTGCAGTTGATGCAATACACCATGGTGTATATGTGAGACATGCCCTTTGCACGACAACTGTCTCTCAAGAATGTATTTTATTGCCAATTTTATTTCAGTTTTGCTGTGTTCTTTGACACATATTATTTTTACCTTTGTGGTATATCAATGGGCATAAGCAACGGCAAATAAAACAATTTATTTATGTTAATATTGTATAATTTAATCAAACAAGTTATAACTTAATGCACGGTGACGTAGTTCATCTCAAATGGTAATGGTAATGTAACGCCACTTGTTTCTCTACATCTCCTTCAATGTCTGGCGACTGGATAAACGGTATTGGAATGAACCTGATATATCTTGTTTTTTAAAAATATACGTGCCCTCTACCTTTGAAATATGATCTCATTTATTTGAAAATTATCTTTCTAGCACACAGATACGTTTGGGATCACAATTATGTTTCATCCATGGCTATCAAAGGTAATCTAACCCCAAGTAGTGACGCCTCGAGAGGAAGCATAATTTCTGCTTGTATTGCAGACACATATGCTATGATGGTAGACTGTAATGGTATGCTGTAATTGTATTCGGTTGAGTCATAAACAGAAGACAAGGGTCTGAATAGCAGTTGACTTATGAAGCGGACTACTTGATCGAATTACATTCGCCTGTTGGGAATACATCACCCATTTTCCTCCCCACTGCACAACCACAGAAGAAATTGTGTTCCTGTGCGTGTTACGTGCACCCTTGCAATGTTAGTCATCTCCGTGTAATCGTTTTTAAATTCCCTTCTACCATTGTTGTTTTTTCTTAAATTGTCACTTGTTTACCGTGCTTGTATACAGTATTTACTGGAATGACCATACGACGATGAGAGGATGCTTTGAATGTTGGAAATAGTTCATAATGAAAGAGAAGTAATCATAATAATGTAATATTATCAATACAATGATTATATTGTAAGGTGATTACAATTGTCAATTTTCTGGACTGCCATTGACCATTGTTATAGAGAGATGACTTGGTGAATCTTTAGTTCTGATCAATTTCCTCTCCTACGGCTTTTTTTTTTATTGGTTTCATCCCTTCGGTATTTCAGACCCGTATTTCTCTTATCTTGGGATTTTATTAACGTTTGTATATAGCGTGATGGCTTTGATTTTGCCCTATGAAACTAGAATGTTGACAAGGTTAGTCTTTAGAATATATATAGAATGTATATGTACTAATCGTCTACAGGAAACGTTAAATACCTTTGAAACAAAATCCTTCATGTATTGGACACGCCTTTTTCATATTGTTGTATATTTGATGCACTGGTTGACCTTACTTTCCGGTTGAAATGTAAACGACAAATTTCAGAGTGTTAAACTGAGGTACATCCATGATAAAGGAATATATCCAAGACCCAAATGCCAAAAACAGCTTTTATTAACTAAAAAGAGATTTATGAATTGTCTGAATACAGAATTGCTCACTCGCGAAATTATGATCTTCGTAAAGTTATCAATAATTGTCTTACAATGAAATTCACCAAAATGTTTGGTTAAGATCAATTATCTAAGACAATACAGTTAAACTCTATACTGGCCATTATCGGTTTGAAACATATACTTTCGCAAATTCTTTTTGTCATACTGGATTTAACATGTCTTAAACGCAACACTTCACCATACATACATACATACGAGTATTTTACAAAGTGCATTACAGTGGCAGATACAGAAAAAAGGGGGGTAGATCATTTATTGAAAAGAGGTGGAGGTGCACCCTTTTTAATATCGGTTAAAAATATTTCTAAATCGAGAACCTCGTGGGTCGTTGGTTGTAATGAGATTGAAAAAAATATATGGTCCATGTAAAGTACCTGAAGTATACAAATTGAATACGAAACATTTAAGCAATAAAAGGAAAGCGCAAAACGGAGATACCCTTCTTGGTGACCGGTAAGATGCAATCAAGGGGTTGTGAACCCAACAATTTCCCCTCCAAATTTTGATTTTAGGTCATGATGGCTATTATTAATTTACTTTCGTCTTCCACTTCATGAAGAGCTAATATTTAGTTTCTCATAGTGTTGTAACTTATCATAACTTATTCGTAATTTCCGGAAGTATTGTTTCAAAGTCAAATCAAAATGTCTGTGTTTAATACTCTGATAGCCGTCGCGAGTATCTCGTGAACATGTATTGCAAAGCATTGACTCCATCATATGACTGGAAAAAAAATGTTATATAGGTATGAATATATATTTTGATAAATGACCATGGTTAAAAACTCGTATTCAAGTCACAATGTACGCCGTCATAATTGTAAAAATCTTGTTCTAAAATGAAAGCATATACTTATAATTTCTATTCATCTTGTCTGGTAAAATAAAGGGACAAAATTAAAACATTGAGTTCTTAGGTTTCTTTACAATCTGAATAAACAGAATATTTCCAAATCATGTCTGAGATACCAGGTGTCGATTTCAAAGATTAAACTCAATTTTGAGAGGTGATGATACAAGGAGATCGTGGTTTAAAAACTGACAACCCTGCACAACAAGATGGAATGTCCTGGGAAGAGTGATTCGTTAAAGAATGTCATCTTAGAAGTCTTAATAAGTTGAATTAAGGCAGTAGATCCTTAGGGCTATATTTGATTGGCATTTATTGCAATCTACATAATGTAGACAGTGTCCGTCTACGGTGGCTTAAGATGTGACGGTTATCCTTGAAAGAAATTGGATTTGTTACCTATGGGTAATGATAAGTTGGTATAGCTATCTTTCTAATGCTTACTCGTAAATTTCCCTTTTATGGGATTTAAATGAGAAGCATCAGAGAGAGATTATTTCGAATGAATAGAATGTCTTTGACCTGGGTGGTGGTGCTCTAGGCAAACAAATCCTATCTTAACTACACCCGTATATTGTTGAATAAAAATATAATCGGATTTGAATATGAAAATGCACCCGAGTACCTATGTCATTTATCTCGGCTAGTGTATGAAGAAATGCACGTTTGGTCTCTCACAATGAATTAAAGGGACGGTGTCCCCCCTTTTACCAAATTATAAACATAGACAGAAGCGTAACTTTACCTACCTATGTTTCAACATGTTTTTCGTGGAAAGTCGTATAAGATAGAATTTGTAGGCTAGGGTTACGTACATGTATGTTGATAACCCACAGTCAAGGATGAGGTAAGTTACATGGGCGTTAACTGAACGCTTTCATAATATCGCCAAATGTACTTATCACCTAAGATAGATGCATGTTGCCAAAACCATTCGTTTATGTGCAGCACTGACAATTAATCTTATTTTCCAAGACGTTTGATATCAATATGATGTATTGAGGAAATGCATTGCATTCGGTACCACGGCACAAATCAGTGTTCGTTGATAATCCACAAACATTCTTGCTAAACGTTACACATAAGTTAGACGTACACTCAGTGCACTTTTACCAAATAATAATTTTCAAGTGCTTCAAGCTTTCACCTGTTCACGAGAAATACGAGCGTACGCTTGGCGTACACTAAATGTACGTGTTCGTTCCGAAACGTGACGTAAATGTTTATCACCTTTAATTGCCAATATGCATTTAACTATGCACACGTTCGATCCTAAGAAATGTATTTACAGAACTGAATCTTGCATTCGTTACTGAAATTGAAGAAGTTGATTCATCAATAATAGTTCTTCCTCTTTAAAATGCTACTTTATATGCGACCTTTTGGGTTTTAATTTGATATCCGCAAGTGTATAACATTTATCTCTGTCAGTTATTTCCAGTCAATATTGACAAATAGATAGAAAGACGTGCAGAGTCGTGTCTAACTGAAATGGAGACCAATAATGTATTGTTTTCTTTTTCCTTTCTGTTAAAAGTACACTTAGTAATAAAACGAAATATTAAGTAAACTTCATGAATTTAAAGTAGAATGATATCGTTGTAAGATATAAAACAGTATTTAAAATACCTTGTGTTGGGTTTTACTTACTTTTTGTTGCAACCATATATTGCAATGGAAACATTATAGTATATTTTTTTACAAATTAAAAAAAATGCATTTGAAATGAATTTATTAAATACCTGAGAATAGGAATAAATTAGAAATACCTTTTGTAGGGTTTATGGGAATTGTTGATTTTAATTGTTGAAACTTCTTAGCGAATAAAATTATGAAAATGCCAAACGATAATATAGATAATAGAAAAGTGTTATTTTTCAAGCATGAATTATTTCAGGTCAACTAGCAAACATATATGTTTAAGAAGTTATCATTAGAAGTATCTATATTTACCATTTACCATTTTCAGTTTTGTTTCATATCGATAAAAACTTATAATTGCAAAGCGTTCTATTTTATATATGTTAAACAATTCTGTTTGCTAAAGGATTGCCATTACGGCAAATGGTGACTGTCTTTTTAGGGCGATTACAAACATAGATGTCTCAACCTCTTTTTAAATATAACCATCAGCAAGTCAATATTAGAGTATTTCAATTGAATAGTAGACTAGTTTAAAGAATATAGAAATGTTAAAACAAGAGTGTTTTAAAACATTATAACAGTGCTAGGTTTAAGAACATAGGCAATTGGTTCCAATACGGGACGTGTTTTGGCAAAAGCATTGGCTGTTGTTAAACTTTTATCTATGTATATCATATCATTTAATTAATACAAAATATAGAGGAGTAGACAGGATAGTGAACCGAGACTCACTTCAGCTGAGGACACTCTTGCCTAGAAAGATGGAATCCTCATAAATGTTTTTAAATGAACATTTGTTCTGAGAAGACTTGAGTCCCTTCAGTTGTGCGATAAGTACATATTTCTTACATGACAAATAGAATGGATATGTAACCCATTTTTACTTGAATAGAGATAAGATTTGATCTGTGTTGCCCACGATCTGGAGATGACCTGGGAATAAATGACTCTGTTTGAGTAAGAAAAAGTCAAAATTGTCTTTGATTAGAAGTTATTGTCAGGCTTAAAACGCTGTTATTAATCTCTTATTTTTCTGTTTATTGTTGTAATTAATTAAAACTTGTATCATCTATTTATTTTAGGTTTTACTATTTAAGGCACCTGTGTGAGACGTAAGTAGGCACACTTAGTAACTAAGTTAACGTAATCCAATCATTTTCCTTATTTCTACTTTATGCCCTTGTAAAACTCCCCTGACATTAGTTCTATGTTTATTGTGAGAGGTCATTGCACTGATGTAATTCTCTCAGTACAAAAAGGACCATGGGTCAAAAGTAAACTGTTGGTTGTGGGGAATGAAGAAAGAAAAGTCAGGGTTTCGTAAAGATCAGGATTTTGATATTTACATACACTCAATAAAGGTCGACGAAACATACGAAAACACTCGTAAGTTCAAGAGGGTCGTATACATGTCAAAGTCACAACCAGTGTGTATTAAAATCATCCTTACCTGTAGGGTTAATTATTTTCTAAAGTATCTGTATTTCAAGATTTCACCCTTATCCGCAGTGTCTATTCGTCAAGGTTCATCCTTATCTGCAGCATTTGTATATTAAGGATTTTGCCTCATGTGTAGAATCTGTATGTTAACATTTCAACCTTATCCTTCTTTTTTTATAATTGTCGATCTTCATGACCAGACATTCTCAGAATATATTTCGACTGCTAACTAAAGTGATAGGTTACTATCCTCGTTCGCAGAGATCTAGAAGGCGTTCGTTATAGTATCAGTCATTCTCATACAGTAGAGCTTCTTCAAGTCGTAACATCTGTGGTAAACCCGACTGTATACGTGTTTTTGAACGACTCTTCTGGTTCCTTTCGCTTTGAAGCAGTTGCAGTGTCGTTTTACATCACAAAAACCAATTAACTTTTATCGACATGGATGTCATAGACTGCATTCGAAGTTTGAAAATCTTTTGTATTTTGATGTTGATCACCATTCTGATTTTATAATCGTTATTGCTACAATTATTGTTATTTGATAATGGATACAATGACGTCATACTATTTTGTAACGTTTCCACTCACCCAGAAGATTTAACTATGAACAGCTGAGAGAAAACCCAGTATTTTTGTTTTTATTCCTTCATAAGAACATGTAGGGACACACACCTCGACGAATAACGTTTGTTGTGTGTATATATATTTACATATACTCTTTACAGAACAGAGCTGGAAGGTCGAAGTTAGCAGTTATCGTATTGATAGTTTTATAACATTTCCGAAGTTTATCATACTAATATCTGACATTTAGTTAATTCAAAAGGTATAGTGTGCTTTTACTTGTAGAAATATTCTTATGTCTATATAAACGTTTTAAAGCCTCTGATTACCAAATAAAATGTCCAAAGTTATTCATTGTTAATATCGTATACTATGTGCTTTCTATTGTTCTGTAAGAAACACGGTGTTCAAAGCATGTTAAGCCGTTTTCAATAGACTTAAATGCTTTTGAAAATTCGTCTCCTCCTTTCCTACCTATTGAAATATTTTTAAAAACTATGAAGTACACTCTACGATTGATTTCTCCAAACACTGATATCCTTTGATATCATCCAAGATCACATGAAGCTCAATCCCATTTTCTTTAAACGCCCAAGATCTTCTAATACCTTAGTGTACAACAACAAGAAATAAAGGTCCTCTTTGATGTTTAGACTGAAAGAAATATTTCAAACATTTCAAGTTGCATATGTGAGATCATTCGCCATCGAGTCTCTAATGATCTTGAGATTTGGACCGAATTGTGGAGAACCCTTGTAGGCGTGATAGGGAAGCTCAAGTGTCATCAAAGTCAGTACAATTGCTTTTACATGTCAATTGTAATATGAATGCACCTCAAGTGACTCCACCCTACTGTACATTATGTGAAGAATCCTGTCAGTAATAGCTTAGCAATCATAAAGTTAGGGGTGAAGCTATACCGACTTTTCTTTGAGGTTTTATACATTTCTGAATGAAATTATTAATGCTTTTAAAAAAAATAATATTGTAATATGGCTCTATTCAAAACTTAAACACTTATTTAATATATTGATTTTAGTTTTTGGTAAAGCCTATCTGTGCATATCTTCGGGATTATCAAAATTAATTTTATCAAAAGATAAATTATGAAAATCTATGAAACGAATCATTTGGAATGTTTTGTTCAAATAATGTATAAGATAATCCAATAGACAATTGGATAGGTGGATAATTTGAAAAACAAATTAATATGGTTGAGATCATCAAGCCTCTTGGTGTATATAAGACAATCGTGAAGCTTTTCAAAATCTGTTTTCGTTTTTCTATGAAAATCATGATTTTTGACAACGTTTGTTATTTGAAAAGTGTAATGCGACAATGTATATTCATATAATCTCCTGTAAATTTGTTCTTGATGTCACTCTTCACCTGCTAATGAGAATCACAAACTTGTTAATAGTAGCTGAATATATTAAGCAGAAATCTGTTATCTAATTATGTGTTCTGTCTCTTATCCTCCACAAACAATTAATTATCTATATCTAACATATAAACACATTCAAAGTATCATTTAAAGTTTGATCAACAATTTGATAAAAGACTATACATCCAAGCTTTTATCATTAAGGTGTCAGACGTTTACGATAACAGTGTTATATCGCAAAAAGCACAGGATAGAAACGAAAAAGAAACCATAGGATGTATGTGACAGTGTAAGATTACAGAGGAACAAACAGAAGTAAACTGCAAACAATCACCAACCATCGATGTCTCTCATTTGGACATAAAATGAATGCATTAGAAGGAAAATGATATGCGTCGAAAATTTGGGAGCTCATAAAAGTCATCATAAAAGAACATAAGTGCCTTCAGATGTTTTTTTATTCTTCAAAGCACTTTGTTACTATAAGGACTCCAAAAGTTTAGATGATTTGTTTACATATTGCAAAGGTTTAGATAGCAAACAAGGAGATCATGTTTTAAATCATTTGAATACATCAAGGGAGTCTCTCTTTAAGTAATTAATCTGAAAATAGCTGCATACCTCATTTCATAGACCTACATGGAATTGATAACGATGACAGACTTTAATGAGATTTGTCCTCATGCAGAGGTGTAGTTTTACTAGTTAATGGAAGCTTAACTAAAGATCATCTAGTCAGGACATAAAATGGCTTTATAAGAATCAAAACGTCATGGTCAGAGTAGGCTTAATTAATCTTGCAGCTTAAGATACGTTGATCGCGATTCATCAGTATGTTAAAAGAGCGATTGTGTAATCTCGTTTCATCAAGGCGTGGATGTAACAATGGACTACAGCCGGAGCTACCTTAGTAAACCGTTATTCACATGTACATATACAAATTTACAAAAAATAATTTTTTATATACCTCTTTGTTAGCTATTATTTCTTAGTAACGTAACGGCGTAAATGCAGAATGATTACTCATCTTTGATATTTATACATCACTTCCTTTGGTGAGATGGTGAAGTTAACTCGCCATTTCTTAGGAACAGTTTGTGCTTAATAGTCAAAAACGTTATTAATAAGTTATGTCCCTATCAATTAATAATTAAGACATTTATAAATGCATATTTAAGAGACACTGCCCATATCATTAAATATTGTCCTTTTTACGCCTGAATTAGTTCATTTCAAATATACGATTTTCCCTCTTTTACCCTACGCTGTTGTCTTCTGTGATACAGATCGTATACCAAAGCCATTCCTGTCGCTCTGTCAGTAACCCTTAAGTGGACTATATAAATGTCAGACAGGGTGAGAAGAGGTCTCTTCAATGTCCACTTGTGTCCCACATTATACAAAACACAAGCCTCTCCTCTCATCTATCTACCATAAAGCTCAACAACATTAAGAGCTGGTCACTGACGTTATGTGGTATGCCGGTATTTATTAGCTAACGAGTGTACCTTTCAGCAAATGGTTAGCTTATTTCGAATAATTTATGTAAGTGAGCAAATTTGGAGGATAAGTATTACTATTTCATCTGAATACGTAACAAACATTTTAACCACATAGTGAACGCCATGGGAAATACATATCATATGTGTACGCGTGCAATAATTGCTTTATGAGTGGATTTACCAATTACGTATATATTAAGTTATGTATTAATAACTGCAGGCCTGCAAAGCCATGAAAAAGAGAGTGTTACTTGTGGAGTAAACTGTTGGATTACACACGTGACCGTGTAATTATCATCCAGTTCTACAACAGCGATAATTACACATTGTAATTATTACAACCAAAACAATGCAGATTGTTTAGATATTCACCGCAGTCCTAAATTGAACACATTAATCGTGCAATTTATACGTACGCAAAATTTCCTCTGTATTTGGTGTGAACTAAATGCTAGACATCTAAAAAGTATTCATATAAGACCTAAATGCACTTGTCAAGGACATGACATCATCAATAAATATTCAGTGTACCTATGTGTTCTGTATTCATCTATATAGGCTTGTAATAATGACAATACACATTTTTGACATTTTTTCAACTGATTGTCAATGGAAGCATCTTCTCATTCGAATATCCCACGAATGAACGGTGGTTGAAATGGTATACTTTATATCTACACATACAACGCACAAAGGAGAATTATTTAATAGATAGTTCCATTATAACATGGATGATTGTGTCAAACCATATTACGGGCATGTAACCAATAATAATGATATACCTAAGAGAGGATGCCTTTCTAAACCATATGGGAAATTGTTCACAGGTTTTTACCCTAGCGAAACAAATTCATCGGGGATTAGGACCTTTATCGAACCTAATATATCAAGCACCTATTATGAGATTCCTTGGGTAAACATATTGTTGGATTTCTGTTCTTATCCCCAAACCTTTTCGAAACAACTTCAAGCTTCACTGATGCAGTTGATCGTCTTTATAATAAATGGTTCATATCCATCTGTATGTTTAACATCTTCAGAGGGGGGTATTATGCCAGATTAGTCCATTGTCGTTTTATGAATAACATATTGTAGCTGTAATAGTTTAGGAACAACACGTTTTCTTTTGAAGAGGACGTAATAGTTTAGAGCTGTTGTATAAGCCCTGGTAGATGTCAGCTAGCATTGTGTCTATATCAATATTCCACAGGCCATCGCTTCAGAATGGCACCTAAAGAGAAGGTAACACACTGTGTTGGGAGTTTGGTGGGAAATAAACGACAGAGAAAATATGGCAAGGTGGTAGAGCGTCCGCCAACAAGGTCGCTGCTCAAAATCACGAGAGCATCATAATAAAGGTAATAAATGTCTTCAATAGATGAATGTTGCTTCTTTAATTTCAATTCATATTACCAAAAACGCTCTCCTTACGCAGTATGAAAACACAAGCAATTAGTGAATTAAAAGTGCCGTTTGGCACATGTTTAACAAAATTCTTAATTTTACTATAGAGAGCTGCAGTGATAGGGAAAAAAAATGAAATATAGGAACAAACACGTAATATCAATCTATGTATCTACTCGCACTGGGAATTATTATTTATTCGTTCCTTAGCCAAACGTCGTAGCCAAATATTGGACATTGGTGGCAAATGCTAGGTGTAGAACGTGCATGTAAAGCACTCTCTCGCTTTTTCTTAAAGTGTCTTAGGGTCATGAAGGGAAATTTCGACCAATTGCAAAAAAAATTATTTTTTTTATCAATTAAAAAAACCTGACAAACCAAGTTCTGTAAAGCTACACAAATTCATTTCCTTTACTCAAATGGCGTTTACACAAAAATGGCCGCAATTGTTTTAATGATTTGTATATTTCGTCTTTGAGTAAGGAAAATCGGTTTGGGAAATGAGATAATTAACCCTATGATAAAATATATTTTGCACAAACAAATCTTATGGCGAAATGTTAAAAATAAGAAATTTCAGTGGAACAATGCCTTTGAACCAGAAAGATGATTTTGAACCACAGCAATGCTCCTGCTGGTGTCACTATATCATATGAACGTAAATACTATTAACACAAGCTGGTGTATGATTACTGGTTTGATTTAGAAAGTTTATGTCAATTCATGCACTCTGTCACCTGAGAATACATATTTTATGCATTGGAATATCCTAATTTTAGAGGCAAAATTAGTGCATTGCTGGGGGCTGAGTTGATAAGAATCACCTATTAAATAGTTGAAGATTTATTACAGGTAAAAAACATTTAAATAGTTTGCCCAGAGATTCAACAGGTTGATGTATGAACAGAACTGTGTACTCACCTGTATGGTTCATATATAACAAGCTAGGCGAATTTAATTCATATGTACCAGATTCGTTTGTCATAGACCATAAATATGTTTTTATGATTTCATTATCATTTCATTATCTATTTCATAAAATGTCATATCTTCATTTTATACAGGATCACATCTGATGGTCTGTAGACTAAGTGCACTGTCACTTTTTGAAACAGAGTTAAGTGAACTTTCCAATACAAGGTTATCGACAAACTCAAGAATCTTTCAGTTACCAGAAATTGCTTAAGGAAAAGAGAATCAACGATAGTTTCAAAATGTCATATATTCCACTGTAATAACATCGTTTAGAATTTTTAACACTACATTTTAGATATTAGATATCGAATTGAAAACAAATTACTGTACGATACAATGATTTTATAATTGGAGCCCCTTACACATGTAAAAAAAGACTCTTTAAAGAAATAGTTTAATATCTTTTTTGCAATCATATAAAAGCAAGGAAAACCTCTAATTTATTCTGTGGTCAACGTATACGGATATACCACTATTTGGCTCTCTGTTTCATTCTAATTAAAGCGAAATCGTTAAATGAATGTAACTTGTAATTATACATGTATGCAAACGGCATTTGTCATGATATGATGTAGTGCTTAGAGAACATTAATTTGCCATATGTGTAATGGCCATATATTTCTCTACTTAGATATACGTTTTCCACATTCTCAGGCGAAAAGTGCACTATAAGATCATACTTCCATCTTTGATGTGATGTGTTATCGTTTTTCAAGGGACACACTTTTTAAAAATGTTTTGTTTATCTAATTGTCCCCCATAATTATAAGATAACACAAAGTACATGATATCTACAGGGTAAAGTGTTTCATTACTTGAATCGATTATCCATGATTGTAGAATGATAAGTTGGTGCGTCTAAAGCGAAAAATTCATGCAGCCATTTTAGTGTTTAAACCTTTAAATCATTCGAGATAGGTGACTAGATTCATGCAGATGAAGCTAACCTGGAACGTTTATATCTAGAACCCTTTTTATTTCTTAAGATAATTTAGGAAACATTTCTTTTCCCTTTCGTGATATTCCAGGCTACCGGCAATTTAAGGGACCTAATTATAACATAAATATCAAAATAAGAATTCTTCGAATTCATAATCTCTTATCGTTATCATCTTACAAATCGTTATACAAAGCGATAACTGACCATCTCAATCACATAATGGCTAGAATATATATGACTGTTTTACGGACTACTATGTCTTTAACCTTGTAACTGATCATTTTTCTAAAGGTGTGTAATTACTAACCTGTAGCACAGCACATTATTGATTAATAAAATCGTTTCTACGTTTCAGCGTTTTTACCTGTATTGTGTATTAATTATGTATTAAGTATTGTATTATGAATTGTATGTTGTATCTTAACTTCATTTTGAAGATAAGAACACAACAGTCGAGTATAACAATGACATCAGTGTAAACATCAGTAAATTCTGTCACTGCACCGATAAGACCTCATACAGTAAGTTAAATCTTTTAGTTAAAGAGGGATTAAGTACTAATTAAACCAATGGTAATTGTTCCAACGTCATGTTTTAAAAAGTAAGTTTGATTCATATATATGCAGCTTTTTATATTTTTGAGTACTTTTGAAATAAATTTATCATAGGGAAGATATCAAATAACAAAACACTTCTAAGGTTTGAAATTTTACCATTTGATCAAAAATGTTTTTATGTTCTTGTTGATGTTTATCGCAAGTTACAATGTGATATGATATGTCTTGAAGTTCATTAAAACCTACGCTTGTACCAAGTGACACAGGATGAATATTCGATCATTACTCCACAAGACGCACAATCTGATGGAAATAAAAAAAATAACGAAAATCTAGTATATATAAAGTGACATTTTGAATTGTTATAATAACCTTTTAATGCCTCTCTGTAATAATTTATAAGCAATAAAGCACATTTTCGACATGTAATGAAAGCGAGCATGAACCGAAGCACATAAGAAAGACGGTCAATATTTGCATATGGAGTTATCCCGACTTTAAAAAAAAGACGAATGGTAAAAAAGACGAACAAAGAGGAAAACACCTGTATCTTGATGTTTCGTTACATTACCTACTTCATGTTTGCGTACACCTCCCACGCACAGATTTCCAAAGGGTTTATTCGGTACTTCAGTGCGCTCAGACTTGCTTTTACAAACCAAGACCAAGTTGGTATAATATAGCTGTAAACGTGAAGAGAAATTACTAACAATTGTTTGACCTCGTCCAGATGCCTCTGAAAAACTTCTCTATCAGACGCTAACGATGGGTGTGACGTAGAAATATATTTGCTTGGGAGGTATGACGTTTTTAAACGAGTTGACGCAGTGACGTATCTGTAGGCAATAGGAATGTTCGAGATCAAACGAATTGAACGAAAGTGTTGTACGCAGAGCAAATGTTTAGTATTGAAAACCATGACTGGGTGACGTGACAATTTGAACATAAATAGCGTAAAGGGAAAAATGCATTATCAATGACAATAAACTCCATAGTATCTTAGAAGTTGAATAAGTTGCCACAAAGACTCTATATATCTCACAATATCAAACCACGTTAATTCATACGCATAAATAAGACGTGTTCTACATCCTTAAGGAAAATGCATCAGAAGGCAGGGAAATAGTGTTCGTTTCTACTCAAAATATTTACAGGTCAAAATAGATTTAAAAAACATCGCGGTTTCCAATTTGAATCACATGTTAGCTGAACAAATATATAGATGTATCACTGTAAGATATAAAATGGCTTTTTTAGTAAAAAAGGGTTCAGGAAAATGACCCATAACTAGACCTTAAAACATTTTAAATCTCAAAACAAATTATACAACGTCTATAAGATTAGGAATTTAGATAGGATTGTCAAATATTTGTATTTATGTTTTACTGTCAAGTTATGACAAAACGCTAATAACGTTTATAATAATACCTTCAGGTAAAATGCATCTTATCGTAAATACCTGAACAGAAGATCAAAGAAAAGTAGCACTAAGGTATGCTCGTTTTTAAGCAAACCATGACACGACAGTTTGCAAACTCTATTATGCAATTGAAATTAATTCCCAAAAGCAGTCAACTAAAATAACTCCTCGAAATGCCTCCGGCGTGTCTTTTTGAAGTTTACCTTTGAAATAGTCCGGATATTTAGTCGTCCGATATAGACACGCGTAACCTAACCCAAACAGAAACTTAAATTTATACATATGAAATTGGCAAGGAGAAAAGTGATTGGTGTGGTATGCCACATACAGTATGTTAATAATAACAATCTGTTTTCGATTACCACACGATTTGCTTTGCAAATAATCTTTTGGTTGTGGTTGTGTTGAAGAATTCAATATTTAACATATTTATAGGTAAAATAGTGAAAATAAAGAAAACTAATGTTTAAAAGAGGTCTTATTTAAAGTCTTTAAAGGGAAAGTTTTGTCACGATCGGCCCGCCATTTTGTTTTTTTTGGAACATTTTGTTGAAAAAAATGCTGTACTTTTCTTTAATTTTCAACAAAAAATTGATTTAAACTTTCGATACTTGAACACCTGGGAGTATAATTTCACCCGCGGGCGGCTATCATTTCATTTACTGCTGAAATTTGTTTTTGAATGTCTAAGAGTTGTTCAATCATCGATAAACCCTGTGAGCTTTACAATCAATAAACGCTGTAACGGTGTTAATTGATAATGTCATATTTGATACGCATTTGTTCAGAGTTTAGTGGTTTATTACATGTACATGTACATTGAGAAATCAAATAGCTCAGATTTCAACTGATAGTGGTCTCTTGCAAGACTTCTGTCATTTTACCCCATGATGTCTATAATCTATAATATTGTTTTTTCGGTGCTTTCAAGAGAATAGCAGCCTCAACGCTTCAAAATAACAAATTTAAAATGCGAGAACTAAGGCGATTCTGCTGAGGCTTATACGATTTACGAAATTAATCACGTTTTTGTGACTGGGTGGTTTTAAATTATTTTCCCATTGTTGCGAGTAGCATTATAGATTATGAGTACTTATTCTACCTTTGTATCACGTGACCTACCACCGGCACGTGATCCTCATTTCTCGGCATCTCAAAAATATCTCACACAACTTGATATAGAATAATCAATTTTGAAAATTGTTCATAATTTTAATTGTTTTTCTAAATTTCGACATCGACATCTTGACAAAACCTTAAATTTTACTATTACCTATGGAATAGTCTCATGTTATACTACATTGAATCGGAACTTCTTTATCGTTGGGTTTTTTTCGACATGTATCGATGCCTTGAAGAAATAAAAAACTAAATGATATTTAAGATAATTATAAGCAAGGAAGTGAACAAAAGATTACTGCAATAAGTGTATGATTACATTCTATCAAATTAAATGAACACTAGTATTTGAGTATCTCAATAGTTATTGTTGGTGATATTTCAAATGTTAAATAATATTTTGAGGAGTTCAATTAAATAGTGTTTACCTAATGAGAAAATTCTTTCAGACAATTCAATAGATAATCGATCCAATACATTTTCGTTGTTGTTTTTAAATAACCTTACTTCAAAGCATAAGCAACACTCAAGCAGGTTCAGTTATCCTCCTTTTACTATTGCCACCTTAAGTTGACGTGAATAAGAAATTTCTCTTTGATGGACTGCGGTGAATTAATCAATCAAATGATGATTGAACATGTCTTTGCGCTGTAATACACGCTACAATGTAGGTCTTAAACAAGGAAGTTTCAATCTTGCATGTATAATATATTTCATAGATAATGAGAATCACCTTGAAGTATTTTAATGAAAAATCTCAAGACATAAAAACAAATTAAGGTTTTTCAAAAAGCAAATATATGGGATTTTAAACCTCGTGTGTTCCTGCAAAACAAAACATCCATAGGGATGATCTCCCGTGGCCATCAGGAAGACGGTACAATGTATTAAGCACGCAGTCAAGTCGAATGTTTATCTTTTAATGCGTACAATAGTAAAGAGCAGGAGAGTAGAGCTTTATGTTTATTTTCAAAATACATATTCATTTTATAAACAACAAAACTTAATTTAACATATTCTTTAAAATGTTGAATATTGATTGAAACAAATGTATCAAAATCGCCTTCAAAATGAAAACATTTTATATCATATATATATATAGAGGTTTTATGAAATCAGTGATATTAGGGGATTGTAGAAGATTTGGGATTGTAGAAAATGTGGCTTAAGAAGATATGACTCAATTGGGTAGGAGAACGAATCATTTTAAGGCTTCACAATCACTACACTTCGTGTCCATATGATGTAAGCGTGGGCGTAGCTATGTGTGAAGAGGTGTTTATGCTTTGAATAAAAGGCAGTTTGATAACAGCCCTTCTCGCCTTCGCAAGTACAATGGCAAAACAGCCTTTTTCCCTGAGACTTTATTTATAAGCAATTGCAATAAAGATCTCTTCAATTCCGGCACAGATAATCCGTATTTACACTATCTAAAGGAATAGGTATAGAGGTAATCATGGCAAGAATTTATGAAGCCAAATAGTATTGCATCTGAGCATGGTTATCGCATGTTGGTCTGTTGATAAGCCTTTGATTGCTACTATCATGTGAATATATTGCTCTTAGATAGCTTCTTCTTGTTAGTGTGTATATTCAAGGCCTAGACGGCACATCATGGTTTCTCAGCTAATCTTCTTCCCCCCTGCCTCGTTCCGCTAATCCTTATTAATTCCAAGTCAAGAACGCAAAGATATTTGGCGATGACATTACAACGATGAACCTTTTGATATAGGTGGGGACTTTTAAGTGACGTTGCTATATTACGAAACAGAGACACCTATAAGTAAAATCTTTTCTCCAATCAAAGGCGAGTAAATTTTAGAATAGTTCCCCCTACTGTGCCTTGCCACAAAATACACCCAGTGTAATTGCTCTGGTAATCGTTTAAATCTATCAAAATCAACTACGTTAAGAACGTTTCACACCAACGCATTGCTGGGGATTCCTGCATAAGCTCCGACTGTCACCATTGTTTAAAAGTAAGCGCGTGTTTAAGTGCGAATATAGTTCCATCTGTCAAAGGAGCGTGTAATCATGAAAATGTGTGCATTGTACAAAAAAATTCGGATATACAGCTGCATACCGAAAGTTTGTTCACTTACCACTGAATTGTAGTGCAAATATCATGTAATTTGGTTTCGTTTCAACGTCAATAGAATAAATTCAGCAAGACTGACAATAGATCACACATTGTTCATGTGTGAAATAGCCATTCTTGAACTCATTTTGGGATCGTCTGGTCTCTCGAAAATTCGAATTTTGACATATTGATATAGACAGAAGGGGTCACATTTTCGATATTTCGATTTCGTTAAATGTCGGATAAAACGTTCCATTTCGACTCGCTGAGATTAAAACCTACACAATCACATTGACATTGTGCTAAGGAACAAACGTGACTAATTTTTAAAGAAGTTGATAACTTTTAAAGGATTTTATGGAGAAAAATTAGAATTAGTGTTTTCGGAATTTTGACCCCTGCTCATTTCAATAACCTGCCAAAACTGTAACGGCTAATTATGGGGTACGATAAACCTTTGCCTTACAGAAGAATGGATCTGCATATGTGTATTGAAAATTCAATATTATACGTTTCTTTTTCGCAACACTACGAACTTCTAAAGGTTTTTATGGTGAAAAAGAAAATTAAGTGTTTCCGGAATTTTGACCCCTGGTCACTTCAATGACCCACCAAAACTGTTACAGGTAATTGTGGGATAAGATAAACCTTTGCCTTAAAGAAGAATGCATATGCATATGTATATTGAAAATTCAATATTATACATTTCTTTGTCGCAACGCTACGATACCTCAAAGGCCTCAAACTTTTGGCATACAGTTGTAGCTTTTGATAAATAACGTTCGTGTTTTTAAAAACGTGTTGTCATATATGCATGAAATATAGAGTTTTCCTCCGTTGTTCATTTATTTTTTAAGCGTGGATGTCCTTTCTTTTGATAAACAAAAGATAAAACAGACTCTTTCAAATTTGATAAGTTGCTTTGATCTGCAATCACATATACATAATAGATCATACATTAAAGATGAATGAAGAAAATAAAGAAATAACGCCCTTGTTTAATACAACGTGTTGTCACACACGTCTCAAACTGTAATGTTTTATTCGTAAAAAATCTAAATTTCAAAATGATTACGATATCGTTTCTTTAACGCCAATAAAAAAAACGTCTGTTAACACAATTTCAGGAGTTTTGTTAACGGTATACAATATAAAACAGGCTAAAACTTGTATGATGTCATAATGAGATTTATAATTTGTTCAATTTCGTTGTACGAGCTATATTAACTGCATAAAACCACAACATTCACACGACATATACGAACATATTGTTGTGCATGCATATATTTAATAAGAAATTAAATTGAATTGTTCTTTAACTTTGTACTTGAAGTATGAACATTTTTCGCTTATTTCAAGTCACTGCATGTAAGAGATTTTATAGGTAATACAGTTATCTCGAGAAAAGGAAAACAAATATTTCCAGTTGAATGACAATCTTTTATAATCAATAAATACAATTCTCAAGGAAACATATCAAGTACGGTAAACGTACGCGAACCATTTTCCCTTAATTGAATGATTAAGAGGTGTTAATGTTACGGACAATCTGGGGTATATCACAATCTGCAGATTGTTCGAACAATCTGCAGATTGTTTGCTCACAATCTAGGAATTCCTAGATTGTTTAAACAATCTGCAGATTGTTCAACCTGAACAATCTGGGAATGATCACAATCTGGGAATTTGTGATTTAGTAGTACTTTCATCAATATAAAATGGGAATTATCTAGCTTATTAAGGTTTTTCTATTTAGCAAGTATAAGGATCGATTCCAAGATTGTGATGAGCAATCAGCTTGTCTCTTTCTCAAAATGAGGGGGTATGGGGGCCGATTCCCAGATTGTGAAGGACTCCCAGCTCGTCTTTATGTCAAACTTAGTGGGTGTAAGGGTTGATTCCTAGATTGTAAAGGGCTCATAGCTCACCTTTATTTAAACTGAGAGGGTATAGCAGTCGATTCTTAGATTGTGAAGGGCTCACAGCTCGCCTATAAATCAAGGGTCGATTCCTAGATTGTGAAGGGCTCATAGCTCACCTTTATTTAAACTGACAGAATATAGGGGTCAATTCTCTAAAATGACCCAAGGCACTTTTTGTCTGTTACGTGATAATTTCCTGTACGACTACTGATAACTGGGTAGAATAATGAAATGTTGCAACCCCTGTACATAATACAACATTTAGAAACTGATATTTATAGGGGAAATTTGAAGACATAAAATTTCAAAAACAGTTCAGTACCATAAATCAGGGCTCCAGATAATTATTTGGACTGAGGAGTATTTCACTCCTCAAAATATAAAATTGAGGAGTAAAATTACCACATGAAAAAATAGGAGTATTTCACGGTTTATCGTTTTCGGATCCTCATTCCGACTTTAGCATCCTTTTCGATGTTAGTCGTTAATTAAATTTTTTCACACGTTTAATCTGTAAATAAGTGAGTGATTTCTATTTGATGAAATATGAACTCGGTAATCATTGTTTTCATTCAGGTTTGCAAGAATTCAAGTTAGTTACTATTCGAGATGTCAAGATCAGACATGTATAAATGAAACTTTGTAAAAAATATCTGACTCGTATGCTGTGAGAGTTGTGCGTAGCTGTCACTCGTTGATTTCATTTTTAATGCGTATATTTGAATTACCCGTGCGTATTTTACGCAGATACGCATCTTATCTGGAGCCCTGCATAAACATGTCCTTTTTGTACATTTGCGAGTATTATGTTTTCCTTTTCATTTAACTTTCATTCAAAATAATCACAAAAAACACAATTCAATGAAAATACATTGCAGAATAAACAAAAGCTAATTGATTGCTTTAAGTTTATTAGTCTTCGAATAGATGACATTTCAGCAAGATCTCACTAGAAAGGTTACCTATAATTATTTCTTTGCACATGGTTGGTAATTGTCGTGATACAGATAATAAGCTCCTTTGCTTTTCATTATATCCTAATAGTTTCCTCAAAATCTGCTGATATTTGTCTTCCCACGCATGCGTCAAATGTCGAATAAATCAATGGCCGCCATTTGCTTGGCCTTTGAGGTGTTTTCAGAATAATGCTGTAGATGTCCTGAAAATAATTTGCCAAATTGTGACATTAAATTTACGTTTTTCATATAATCTTGATTTTATTCTTTTGCCCGACATCAGAGATTTGATTTGATGTTGATTGATCTTCGAAAAAATTAACTTTACGCAGTTTTCGTGAAGAATGGTAAAAATACGGAACTCTATATATACTTACATGAATGCTGAAAGCGAGCACTACAGTTCAGTCATAAGATTATTTTTAACGACACAGTATAGCACTAATAACCTTGTAAAATGTGTCTCCCTTTTATTTGAATGAGATCATTTTGAACGCTTCCCATTGGTAATTTTTTAAATCTAACCATCTTCCTTTAGTATGCTACTGAAATTGAAGTACATTACAAAGTGAAAAGGTCAAACTGTATCATAAATGAGTTGAAGATATTTAAAAATAGTATATGGTATTCGAATGGTATTCTTAAATTTTGACTAAATTGAATAGAAACCAATTTGGTGAGTGACAATTATTCTTTTTTATAATTGTACGAATAAACTTCTAAGCCTCTGCAGCAAAACTTGTAGCATTAGTAAAACGATGAGTAAAACTATATTAGTAGATTTTGCAGGTAAAAGAATGTAATCGTTTGAGAATATTTCGATGTAGTTTCTAATCAACGGTGACCGTTTATTAATTTTAGTTTTAATGCAGTAATAAGCACTTAGATACTGATTTTCAGAATCAACCGATACTTCCTGATAAAATAACACCATTTATGAAGTTTGATATATTTGACTCCAACAACATACTCTGTGGCCCTTAATGGAGAATGCAATAGGAGGAATGGATTCCTGAATATTTATACATTATATGTATATTTCTCGAACTTGTCCTTAATTTATCGGATATTGAACACTACCTCACGAAAATGGAAATGGACTCGTCCATGCGATGATTTGTCATTCCTTCACAAGGTTGATAGCAAATACTTTGCTTTCCATGTGGTTAGATTGAGTTCCCATGTTCTCCACGTGCGCTCCGCAAGCGTCAAATGTATCTCACTGGCAAACTAACATCTTTTGTCAGCTCTCAGCAGCCCTTTTTAAAGCGTTCAGCTAAAATTGCAGATTTGAATGTTCCAAACCTGACTAATGACTCTTTGAAAATGAGACGTTTTAGAAGTGTTATATTACTATTCATTGTATAACTAATTAGTCCCCCCCTCCCTCTCCTCACGTTCGGAACACTCGATGAGCAGCACTCTGCTGTTAAGACATTGAAGTGAACATATCACCTAGGATTAATGGAAGAAGAAATACTTTTGCAATGATATATAGTACAAGCACTCTCCTCGTTGATGGTCGTATAAATATAAGATCATTTACTAAGAAAGATAACACGCTAACAATGGAAATACAAATGGCCATTACTTGAGCTACATCAAATTCACATTATCATTATTCAAAGGAATTTTACGCAGATACGCATCTTATCTGGAGCCCTGCATAAACATGTCCTTTTTGTACATTTGCGAGTATTATGTTTTCCTTTTCATTTAACTTTCATTCAAAATAATCACAAAAAACACAATTCAATGAAAATACATTGCAGAATAAACAAAAGCTAATTGATTGCTTTAAGTTTATTAGTCTTCGAATAGATGACATTTCAGCAAGATCTCACAAGAAAGGTTACCTATAATTATTTCTTTGCACATGGTTGGTAATTGTCGTGATACAGATAATAAGCTCCTTTGCTTTTCATTATATCCTAATAGTTTCCTCAAAATCTGCTGATATTTGTCTTCCCACGCATGCGTCAAATGTCGAATAAATCAATGGCCGCCATTTGCTTGGCCTTTGAGGTGTTTTCAGAATAATGCTGTAGATGTCCTGAAAATAATTTGCTAAATTGTGACATTAAATTTACGTTTTTCATATAATCTTGATTTTATTCTTTTGCCCGACATCAGAGATTTGATTTGATGTTGATTGATCTTCGAAAAAATTAACTTTACGCAGTTTTCGTGAAGAATGGTAAAAATACGGAACTCTATATATACATACATGAATGAATGCTGAAAGCGAGCACTACAGTTCAGTCATAAGATTATTTTTAACGACACAGTATAGCACTAATAACCTTGTAAGATGTGTCTCCCTTTTATTTGAATGAGATCATTTTGAACGCTTCCCATTGGTAATTTTTTAAATCTAACCATCTTCCTTTAGTATGCTACTAAAATTGAAGTACATTACAAAGTGAAAAGGTCAAACTGTATCATAAATGAGTTGAAGATATTTAAAAATAGTATATGGTATTCGAATGGTATTCTTAAATTTTGACTAAATTGAATAGAAACCAATTTGGTGAGTGACAATTATTCTTTTTTATAATTGTACGAATAAACTTCTAAGCCTCTGCAGCAAAACTTGTAGCATTAGTAAAACGATGGGTAAAACTATATTAGTAGATTTTGCAGGTAAAAGAATGTAATCGTTTGAGAATATTTCGATGTAGTTTCTAATCAACGGTGACCGTTTATTAATTTTAATTTTAATGCAGTAATAAGCACTTAGATACTGATTTTCAGAATCAACCGATACTTCCTGATAAAATAACACCATTTATGAAGTTTGATATATTTGACTCCAACAACATACTCTGTGGCCCTTAATGGAGAATGCAATAGGAGGAATGGATTCCTGAATATTTATACATTATATGTATATTTCTCGAACTTGTCCTTAATTTATCGGATATTGAACACTACCTGGAGTCACGAAAATGGAAATGGACTCGTCCATGCAGGTGATTTGTCATTCCTTCACAGGTTTGCGATTCGGTTGATAGCAAATACCTTGCTTTCCATGTGGTTAGATTGCGTTCCCATGTTCTCCACGTGCGCTCCGCAAGCGTCAAATGAATGTATCTCACTGGCAAACTAACATCTTCTGTCAGCTCTCAGCAGCCCTTTTTAAAGCGTTCAGCTAAAATTGCAGATTTGAATTTTCCAAACCTGACTAATGACTCTCAGAAAATGAGACGTTTTAGAAGTGTTATATTATTATTCATTGTATTACTAATTAGTCCCCCCACTCCCTCTCCTCACGGTCGGAACACTCAATGAGCAGCACTCTGCTGTTAAGACATTGAAGTGAACATATCACCTAGGATTAATGGAAGAAGAAATACTTTTGCAATGATATATAGTACAAGAACTCTCCTCGTTGATGGTCGTATAAATATCAGATCATTTACTAAGAAAGATAACACGCTAACAATGGAAATACAAATGGCCATTACTTGAGCTACATCAAATTCACATTATAATTATTCAAAGGAATTATTCTTGGAAACATTAACTGCAGCTTCACCAAGTTTGCACAGATAAAACGATCAGCTTTAGAACTTTTCATGTATGATGATTTTCTTTTTCTTATATTATCATTTCTTATATTACTTTGATTAATAATAATACTACCAATCATGATTACAATTTAAACGCCTAATATCCAATCCAGGACTACTCAGTTTATGCATTGTACATTATTACCACGAAGGAATTTTACTTTCTAGGCAGCTAATTAGCGCTTAGCGCGATCAAATTGGTCTGTACATCCCGTGTTGAGGTACACATTTGTACAGCTGTTTGGACTGAGTGCAATGTGGATGAACGACAGAATACTGTAAAGCTCTAATCATAAATTTTAGGTGTGCTGGGCAAACATGCTAACCACTACACCACCATTTGATAAGTACTACGTGGATTCCTGAAACACACTGACACATGCACTTTGAACTACAATTTTGTTTTATCACTAAAGATGATAAGCCGATAATCTCCGATTATTGTCATTCAATATTCCTAAGACACGACACAACAACAGAACATATCTTCTCGTTTTCTGGCATCAAATGACTTCTCAGTTTCCTACGTAGATGCCCTCATAACTTTATTTAGGAGTCATAGAGTTCCTCCTTCTCACTTCTCGAAGTCTACTCTTATCAAATCTTCTCGTGTAACATAACTCAGCAACTTCTGTTGAGCAGTCTCATTAAACTAACATCTTAATAGTGCTCTACTTCGATATGCAGATTATCGTGTTAAGTGACCTTTTCCTTCTAGCAAGAGGCAAGAATGTCATCACCACGATCTAATATTTAATGGGGCCTCTCGTTGTCTGAATTTATTCAGATGAGGCCACGTGACATGACATAGAGCAACATGCAGTAAAGATAGAACGAGGTAGTCCAAATAGGCACAAACTGATTTCATTGAGATTGAGATTAATACTGGTATCATTTAGTATATTATTTTTGGAAGAAGAACAAGATATTCTCTAAATGAAATCTAGCATTTTTTTCTCAAAAAAGCTTGTACATCAAGGGATTTGTTTACTCATGTTGAAAAGTTGATGGTTCCAAAGATATTTTAAAAAAACACTGAATTTTTAAAAAAATGAGGAAAAACATATATTTACATAGGCATATATATATAAAAATATATATATATATAACCAAGGACAGCCAGCTGTTTTGGTCTTTCGGACCTCATTAGCATGGTGCGTGTGGTACATGGTTGGACTCTCAGCAATGCAACGTCATCAACGTAGCAAAGCAATTTAAGTAAGTCCCACTTATTTGCATCGAGTGCTACTACATCTTTAATAGGGTTTTATGTTTCCGTGGCAATGTAGATTTAACTGTTAACGTCAATCAGAGCATATTCAATGTAGCTCAAATCAACATAGAAAAACAAAGAGTTTCTTCTGATTAATTTAATGCATCATTGTTTTCGTTCTTTCTGTTCTGGTCGGTTCTGATCATTGTGTATAAAGAAAGTAAATGATATTCAATTTTCATACGAGGGAGAGGAAGTTCTAAGTTGTATAACTTGTAGCCAATACTTTTCGCATCGTTAGAAGATGTTTATGACAACCAACTGTTACGTATGAGATACTAACTCCTGCGTATGAGATACTACGAAAGTGCATGTAGGAGATGGTACGTCGTGCGTAGGAGATATCATTTTCTACGTTGGAGATATAGAGAATACTAAACGACGTCCCGTTTAATAACATATTTATGAAACGAGTGTATGGTTTGGTATTTAACGAGCGAAAGCGAGTTAGATACCGATACCATTCACGAGTTTCATAAAAATGTAATTATACGGGACTGAGTTTAGTATTTTATTTATTACTCGCTGAATTATATCAAAGAAAAATCATACAGATCGCCAGGATAGCCATTGTCGTTGCCTCGCTAACATTGTGACGTCATGTTTAACGATTGTGACGTCATGTGACGTCAATCAACACGCGATGTTATTACACAATGTGTAATAACTTTGTAGATTTATTAAACGGCGGTATCTTCAACGGGAGAGTAATAAACTATGTTCTACGCTGGAAAAAATACTCCTGTGCATGAGATACTATGAAAGTGCATGTACATGTAAGGGATGGAAAGTCCTAAGTGGGAGATACTATTTCCTACGTACAAGTAGTACAAGAGTCCTATAGATTACTTTTCATCGTGAAATTATATGCTTCGGCAGATGTTTATATGTAAACACACGAATAAATCAAAATGTTACCTTGACCAAATGTGAAAATACACATGATTTGTCATGTTTAAAGAGAACAATTAATAAGAAGATATTATGATTTTGTTTTTCAATTGACAAAGTCAATTGACATTTCAGTTTATCTACATATTCAACTAATTTATATAAATTGGAAGCTCGCATCTATCATACTGGAAAATACAATTAGGACAACCATTTGGTTAGAAATAACTCTCGGTGTCATATGTGTAGATTTTGTTCATTACTGCCGCAAGAAAGTTCTGGTGATAAAAACAAAAACATCTGAATTTATTTATCTTATTGCAACGAGTTTTTAAATTGTAAAATCATGTACAAAAGTTGATTGACTGAAGGAAAATAACAATTATATTTCAAATGCATTGTTAATTGTGAGTTTGTCTGTGTGACTATTGTTTATATGGTTTTGTTTTTCTTATTATCTGAGAAGGGAAAATGTTTTTGTCGATCTACTGAAAACATAAATACCTACTTTATTAAGACATCTTTGAAATGATTCGAATTAATTATCTAAGCTTTTTCTTTTAAAGTCAACACAAGTCATTTCGTTTCCAGTCGAAAGTCCCTTTTTGTAATCTGAAATCTTATGTTAATAGTAACCAGTTACCTAGTGTCAATGTTAAGACCAGTGGTGTGTTCAAGTCTTAATGATCTTAAACAAGCGGTTTTTTAAACGTTTTAATTAGTAAAAAAACCACATATAGGAAAATTTGAAATAAATAAATACTTTTCATGATGTTGAAATAATTTTTGCACATGGAGGGGTGAACGAAAATTAGATATGTAAAGCTTAATTCTATTTAATTTCCAAATTATTGGTGTTATGTATTTTTAGTATAGTAAGGGAAATGTCTGTTATCGATATGTTAAGATTTCTTTCAAACTTACGTAATTTCCTAGAATACAAAATGCCCATTTCAAATCTTAGCAGCAGATGAGAATTGAAGAGAAGATCATGGTTAACCGTCCAACCTAGTTTGTACTCAAATGATTCCAAATGTCCTCAATGACACGAGAATAGTGAAACGAGAAGCATTTTTTTCACACCATATAAACATTCTGATCATCATCTGCTAACCAGAAGTTCACACATACATGTAAGTACATGGAGGAGTGTCATTGGATTGTTTGTTAATCCGAAAAGATTTTTTCCTTATTCCGACATGCACTCCTAATATATACACGGTCACTTACAGACCTCAAGTAGAGGATTAAGGCATCCCAAGGGGTCACAACCCGACCCCATGTCTTTCATTGAATACTTTAGTGGGTGTGGCAAATAGAAGGTGTTTTTGACACCTCGCTTCTCTTCCAGGACAAAGCATCACCATGCCTACTGTGCTTGTACTTAACAAAAGAAGGTGGATGGATATGCTTGGTAAAGATTGCAATGAGAGGAGAGTTTGAAATTTTGTGAATTGATCTTGGCTCTTAAAAATTGTTTCTGAAACTTTTGTCAAGAGTCCAACGTCGAGATTCGACCCTTGTTTAGATAATCTTCTGAAACTTCTCTAGAGTAACATTTGATTTGACGTGACCTGCACATAAGGATTCAAGTAAAATATAATATCTGGTTTAAGGTACTTAAGGGTGAGACAGCGAATGCATAAAAAATAAAAGAATACACTTTAAGACGAAAATAAAACGTATGATATTTGAATTCAGTAAAGTCCAGCAAACGCTTGGTGGTTTCATTGTAACACATGGTCACATGTTTGGGGAAAGTTTCTTCCTGTATACATTACTAGTTACCAACATGTCGTTGTCACAATAAGTTTATTAAAACTGGTGTTAAGCATATTTTCCAAATATACAGGTCTCATTTAGCTGAATTTCTGCTTTAGAGACAGTGAAAATATATTCAAACGATGTTGGTGTGTAGGAATACAAAAAGAGTCTTTTAAAACGTAATTCCAAAGATATTGTATGAGGCATACATAGTTTAAACTTTGAAGTAAAATTTAAAATTTGAAATAGAAAGATTACCTGTGTCTATAAACATTGCACAAGGACTACGCCAGGTGTGTATGTTTCCTCCACTATTGTTATTGCAAAAGGCAGAAATAAATTTCCCAGGTTATAGTTCATCTTCAAGTACCTCTCGTATGTATACATATTAACTATTTTCAGGCCAGAGGTTGGAGAGATATTATAGGACATCAGTGATATGTTTATTCACGTAATCTCCTGTGAGAGTTTCAAGTAGGAATTTATCTCTTGTAAATATTATTGCCATACCTACTAATGCGAGTAGTTGGATCATCAAAGCTACCTGTCCCCTTTGAAAGGACGGATTATCCTTCGAGATTAGGTCCACGTCCTTGCGAAAGGCATACAACTGTGTCTTTGGAGAGTTCATTGGTTACAAATAAACAAACGAAAATGTTGCTACCAATGATGTCAATCCTTAGTTGTGTGAATTCTGTTGCTTAATGAAAATGCCATTGGCAGGTTGGTTAAACAGCAACAGCGGATCCGGGAATTTTGAAGAGGGGTGGTAGGTTGGGGAGTGTTTCACCTAGCGTCACTCTTTTACGGAATGTTTTGTAAACAAAATGCAAGGATACAGGATTCGACTGGATCAGCAATTGTACAGATGACAGTTTGTAAATTCTTTATAGAATTAATTGCTCTTATTCTGTTAATTATAAAAGTGTTGTATTGTATGTGTAAATATATATTGATATATCATTGACAACTGTGATATCGGGCTATGTATACAAGCACCATTGTTTCCATTCTTACAAAGGAATTGTCATCGTGTTCTCAAATCATCACCTCAAAATTTAATTTTATCGAGCGTCACTTTCTTTTACTTTTGTACGTGTAGTTATGTAAATTTAGTGATAGACATCAAGCTGCAATTAACTTAACAATCAACAATCAATGCGGCAAGCTCAGTTATTCAGCATTTTCAATGTTTGGTTATAGTGATTTTAATGATTCTAACATCTAACGACACTATATTTCATAACCTATCTTTTATAATATGGATTTCAATTAAATCTGCTGACGATATACCAATTACGTCTAATATTAAAGCTATTCTTTCCTATGCCTCGTCATATTCACAAAACATTTTCAAATTAACAAAAACATCTTTTTTGAATAAGTGTGATTTAATATATCCATAAGAACACTTAAACATACAGTTTCTGCATCCAAGTTCACTACTTAAAATTGAAATTTAATACACTGAAATTTGAATTTTTACGTCAATTTTGACTTCCAATGGCTCAGCAGGTCATTGGCCAGCTTTCCAAAACGATTACGTTTGAGGGGAATTGGAATCAAGTACCTCGGTATGAGTCCCGATAGGTGTTCTTTTCTATTTGTGCACCGTCACTTAATGCTGAGGCTCTTTATCTCGGAATGTATAGGAGCCGCTACCCATGTTGTCAGCTTGACTTGTTAGACATAAGGTCGGTAAAGAATTCCTCTCCCTAACATTAACTTTTCAATAAAAGCATCCATCGGTGGCTTGTTCATCTGACACGCATACTATACGGAAGAAGAGGCAGGTGAAAGGTTGGAAGCTTCTCGCCATCTTGGAATGTTGTCGTCTTGTTGATGTCCGAGGGGTTTCTTCCACGGGATCAAGGGATTTTTCACATCCGCAAATTGCCGGGTGTCATTTGATCTTCGTCTTGACGCCGGGTAGGAATTCGTTCTGAAAAATAATACTTTAGTTATCAACAATATTGTGTGTCCCCTTCGCTTGTTGAATGCCCGTCTCTCGCATGATGTGAATCTTGACAGATATGCACTCAGTAAACTACTGCTCGTTCAGTGGTTCACAAAGAGTATAGGCAGTCTGTAGAATCACCCAGGAGGCTGTTTAAAGGGGTGAAGTACTTCGTGCACTTCTTATATAAACATGTATGTTATCTGAAGTTTGTTGGACGGCTTGTTCTTAACGTATGACTATCTTAGGTATACGATGACCGCTTCATTAGTAAGAGAACCGTGGTTAATGCGCGATATTTTCATCTCGTTGCATAAGTTGTTCTGAAAAGATGACTTAGTTGGGCATGAAATGGCAATTACATTTACTGACCATTGGTAAAGGAGGCTCGTCTGTCAAAGGTCATTCTGTTCATCGAATCATAAGTGTGATCAACAATGATGAAACCTTTATATCGTTCTAGTTACAAAATTGAATGTGTTTGTGCTCTCGACACCCGGCAGCAAAAGTACAGCGCCAGTTAAGTGACGTTCTATCCTTAAAATGCTCATCGTCAAGCAAGGAAGAAGCATCTCCCATCATTCAACGTCTTTGGTATGGCACGGCCTGGAATCGAACCCCGGCCTCCTGAAATACGAGCGGACGCTCTACCAACTGAGCTACGTTCCCGATAAACCCTCATCTGGACAACCGTTTGTAGATAATATCACTCCTTAAAAGTGACGAAAAGGATCCTCGGCAAACCTCTTTCTATTCCAATGGAGGATACACCGCTTATTGCTTATGGAGTGGAGCGTGTACGGATGATCGGGTCAAATAATGAGACGTTTAACCCTCTAAAGATAATGCATTAGACATAATCTATTGATTATTTGGAAAATTTAAAGAAAAAAATGTTTTTAAAAACTTTCTACTGCCCCTTTCAATAGGTTCAAATGTTATGCATAGTCATTTAGCAAAACTATAGCTATAAGGCCTTTACATGCCAAGTTGAAGTGCAATATTTTTTATCAGCTCAAATATTCGATATTGTTTCATTGACAAGAAACTTCTTTGAAGAGCATTTAAGATGAACGATTTAAAAATCTTGAAATTTTAGAATTATCGTCGGTAAAAAAAAAATACGGCTGAGTTTGTCAATAAGAAGAGTTTGATATAAGGACAAAATTTAATTGATTACAACTCCTTTATTCTTAAGGAACGACATTATAAAGGTTCCTGAATCAAAGATGGACGGGCTACGACGGTAGTCCCAAAGGCGTTGGTATAACTATGTTATCTTTGAACAATGTTTGAAAAGTTTTCTTATCACATTACATCTTTCAATGTACTCTTAAGCACAGTCACAGGTCATAGTGTTAAACATCGGGTTCATATTCTCTTGGATAAAGTAGTCATTCTGACATACTGAAGAATAATTGCTGTAATATTTAACATAAAACGATAACCATCTTTCCCCTTAGACCTTTTACACTGCTTTGCCTTTCAGTTTTATCAATTAAAACATATTCCAAGCAATATAGTTCGATTTCACAATCGTTTATTAAACATTTGGATTGCTTGATTCTGATTTTTATGAAAATGGTAATGAAGAAAAGATCAATTTTAGTATAAAGAAATCACTTTATCTAGACACTCATGCTTACTTAATCCATGATATGTTGACTAAGAATTAACACCTGTACGACCATTTAGAGTTATGAATCTTTGCCATCATGTTTATGAAGTGATAAATAGTGAAGTCCTTATGATAAAGTCGTCTTGACATGACAAGTAGTTCTGGCGTTTTTTGTGTGCATCAACATCTACAGTGCCTTCCAGCATTCAAGCTTTGTCATATACCATAATAATTTGTTACAAATTGTTACGTATCTTATGCTTATTTGGACGTTTTTACTTACCAATATAAGAGGTCAAACACAATGGAAATCGTGAAACTGCAATATAACAGAACAATGTTCCTGAAAGTAGAAAGATAGAACGGCTGCTTTTGTAACGTTTTCACTTTGACGCCGACTACTCTATGACCAACCTTCTTACATTAAATCGAGAATGACAATCGATGATATACTTAACAAGGACAACGATATGTAATAGTTATCCCTACAATTTATGAGGATCTTAAAAGTAAGGGTTCTTATCAATCAAAAAGTTTTAAAGATAATAATTAAATATTGGCAATAAATTATTTCAAAGTTGTACTGCGATGTTTAAAACCGTAATAAAAACATTTCTTATATAGTACAGCGCGTAGGTGGGATTTAACATATTATTGTTTATATATTAAATTTTCACTTTAGTTAAAAATTTCAATAAACTGGTTTTGGCGACGTTACGCTGTGCAGACTCAACGTACATGCCAGATTTATAGGACTGTGAAACGTTTCTCAACCACGCCTGTCGCCCTGTGCGTTGAAAAGGTTGTAAAAACCGTCTTCCATGTCCAAACGCTTGTTTAATTCAAATGTCATGTGTAAGAAACATTTACTGACTTCTTCATTGTTAAACATTTCCGTTTGTAATTAAAACGCAAATGTCGGAAATGAACTAAGAATAACGATAACAAAATTAGAATATGTTGGGCATTTCATAAAGACGTTTCTGTTTAAAATAATTAAAAATAGTTGTTGGTGAATAGGAACATATCGTTCATTTTATATTGTTTGATTTAAAGTTTAAGTTTTTAAATGTGATAGGTTTTTCAAGAAATTCTAAATTAACATGTTTTTGGGGTAAAAATAAGAAGTGGTAGATTTCGACAAAAGCAATTTATCACATGTATTATTGACAGTATGAGACAAAACAAACGTAAGGTATAAAAGTCTGTACAAAAGTACAGCTGCATACCGAAAGTTTGATCACTCAGTGGTGTGAATTGGTGCAAATATTATGTAATTTTAGTTAAGTTTGGAAGAAAGTTAAATAGCTATAGCTGAACTGACAAAGGATCACCAAATGACCATGTGTAAATTAGCAATTTTTAACTTAATTTAGGATTGTTCAATCTTTTGTGCAAAGTTTATTATTTTAAATTTTGTGCATAATAAAATAGACAGAAGGGCTCATATTTTTTAATTCAGATTTCCCAAAATTTCTGTTTAATGATTCCATATTTACTCTTTCAGGAGAGCAGTTATCACAGTGACACGGGGAAAAGGACAAATGTCACCATGTTTAAAGCTGTTGATCACCTATAAAAGATTTTGTTGAGAAAAATGGAAATTGACGTCTTCGAAATCCTGACCCCTGGCAAAAGTATTACGATCATGATGTACGATTATGTTAAGATACGATTGGTTATCACATCTGTATTGACAATTCATCATTATATGATACGATGCCTGAAATAAATCTCAAATTACAAGATATATGCACTTAACTAGGTAAATAACAACATTCCGGTATGCAGCTTTAGATATACCGGAAGTCATTTTCGAAATAAATGTATCTTGTCAACAAATTTGGTCAACTTGTGCTTGTACTTCCCCATAGAACCAACCTTGGCTTGCGTAATCAAATTCTCTGTCAAAGGTTTAATCGCAATACCCACTCAGTTACAAACATGGTCTTCAGTCACAAACTCGGTCTTCAGTCACAAATATGGTCTTTAGTCACAAACATGGTCTTCAGCCATGAACATGGGCTTAAGTCACACGCATGGTCTTCATTCACAAATATATTGAATTCGGTCATACACACACACACGAATTTTAGTACACAAACAAGGTCTTCAGTATCAAACTTGTTCCATGAACCCAAATATGGTCGTTTGTCACGAACAAGCTCTTTAGTCACAGACATGGTCTTCAGTGATTAAAATAGTCTTCTGTATAGAAAAACATGGTCAATAGTTACAAGTTTTCAGTCATAAACACGATCTTTATCATCAAAAGTTGTATCTCTTCACAAACATCGTCGTTAGTCAGAATTCAGTCTTTTTATCATTTATATGCCATTTCTTTCGTATGCCATGCCTTTCACTTTCATCCACATAGAAAAATCATCATAATTCAAACAAAACGACTCTAATCAAATATGTTATATATTGATGCATCAGAACCAAGCAAGCGCCAACCTCCAGAACATTTGGATCGTAATGGAGGCATAAATATGTTGCTGAACGATTATACATAAATGCGAATTATGAAGTAACTCTGTTTACTAAAATGCTTAAATTATAACATATTTGATAGATCTTCCGTTGTCTCATTTGACAACTACCACTGTAAGACTTTCTGAACGATCGCAATGCGCAGAAGTCATCTTTACTTCTACAGACTAATACATTAACGGTAGTATAAGTATGTATGCCAGCAGACAAACAAGTTCGTCCGCTTGCATACATATACTAATAACATACTAATACTACTAACGGTGCTTTTAAAATGCAATTGATAAACATTTACAGTTGAATTTCGATGAATATGAATTCATGGGAAGGCAGAGTTTTCAAACATTCCCAAATGAACATGAAAATTTCCTAGAATCTTAAAACCCCAACGAGTGTTTTATAGCTCAGTGATTGCCAATACGCTATGGTCCCTTGCTCGGGGAGGGATTATTTGAGACCCCATTCCAGATTTCCATAATAGAGGTCATGGCACCCTAGCGCTAAGTAGGTTCCTTTTCACAGATTGGGAGCACACTTATTTAGATGCACGTGTCTTTAATCCGATTCAGTCGAGTGTTCATTTACGACCCCGGACTGCTTTCATAACAGTAAATGAACTGTCAAAAAAACCTCACAGTGAAGTTTTATGTCTGTTTTATCATTAGAAATAATTTGAAAGTATATCTGCAAGTCCATCAAAACAGCCTCAAGCCGTGTCAGAGCTTCTGCTCCAAGCAACACGTTGAAAGCACCCACTAGTAATTCCGTATCTGTGTTGGCGATGGAATCGACACGTATTGTGTGGGGGTATGTATGGGGTATGTTTACTACGGCAGGGAAGGCGGGACGTTGGTGGTCCTTTGGTGAGGGGACATGGCGGACATTTATAGCCCTTTCCCCCATAGTAATTGTTGAACATGCATTGAGGATAATGAGCATTTCTAAAGAAGGAAGGCCATATTTCCAAGCTATGCACCGGTGAATCTTGTATGTGTTTTAGTGTTACACGCATTAAAGGTATGGTTTCGTCTCCTTCTCCTGAAAGAAAATTTAAGGGAGAATATATAATGATTAAAAGGGGTCCAGATTGTGTTGTGCTCAAATATGTTGATTCTAAACGATCTTTGTAGAAATTACGTTTGACCTCTTGTCGTAAATCAACAAAGGTGAACGACTTATTGTTGATATAAATTTGGCATCAGGACCAAGTGAAATGTTGTTTAACCGCGGGGAAGAAATTTAATCGACGTTTATGTGTCAGATTAAGTTCAGTATGCTTATACACACATTTTGCTTACCAGTTTTGTATGTTTGTTACCAACAGATGCTTTGATCGCCATGTGTTCGAACAAAGGGTTTAGAACGCCGTCATGACGCTTTTAGTTGAAGTGACGTTAACGTCATACTTAAGCCTATTGTACATCACAATCTGATGTTTCTGATAGTTATTCGATTATCGATTGCCGCACTGCTCCCATATCTAGATATATCGCAGGAGGGATCGACAAAAAAAACCAAACTTGTATACAGGTAACTTTACTCATGGAGAGGGGCGGGATAGCGCAGTGGTTAGCGCGTTCGGCTTCGGATCAAGAGGTCCGTGGTTCGGCAACTTTGTCTGCAGTCAGGTTTGGGTGCAATGCTACATCCATGGTTCGCTAGTTCCAGCCGATGCTCGCAGGTTTCACTGCAATGCATAGCTGTGATTCCTAATAAGGTATCCTTGGCAAAAGCCCTGGAAAGCTGAAAGCTGATTTGTTGCCTAAAATGGATATTACATTGCTCTGGGACATTTACTAACTCAAACTTGTCATTTCTTTAAAAAACATTGTTTGCTACTTCTAAAGAAATGAATGCCCAAAGATGTGAAATTGGTTTACTCAACGTATATTGAGGTTTTAAACGTGGATTTTTTGTGACAGTTTCCTCATTTGGCATGTTTTTTGGATCTGCTAGTGCCGCTGAATATTTGATAAATTTTACCATCGTCGAGGATATGACAAGGGATTGTGCCATGTATGGACATTCAAACCATGAGTCCTGTTTGAATCTAAGCTTTCACCATAAAAGCTTGATGAGATCAAGAGCCCATGGATCTATTTTGATACTTGATATCGGCCGTATAAACGCCGACAACATACTAAAAACATTTATTTCACAACATAACTTGTAGGTTAAATTCACATCATTTTTCAGCTCTACAGCCGAATATCATACGTTTGTTCCATTACGTTTGAACTTGTTGCAAATATCATGTAATTTGGTGTTCACTCACGATTGATAAATCATTAACCCAAGAGATCACATTTTTAGAAGAAAACATATTCTTATCATAAACATAACCATAATACTCATTTCACTACTGACACAAACACCTCTAAGTGGTATTTATGCACCAAGTCCAAAATTCACAAATTTCGTGATTTTATTGCAAAATTTTGAAATAGAAATAGTTTTTGTAAAAGAAGCAAGCTTTACCATACTGTTAACAAACGGTGCCTATTTGGACAAGATATTTGCTTATTATGTGTTTTAAAATTATAAATATCTATTTTTGACCCTATACCATTTTTGTGGGAATGCATTTTTTTGCCGACATGACTCTATTTTGTCCTATAGAGCATTTTGTTTGGAAATTTCCCAAAATGATTATATAGAAAAGAAATCGTATACAATTAAACAAACCTTTATTCAGCAGCTGTATTCCATAGTTTTTCATTAACCATAGTTGACATCTTTGATGCCAGAGGTCAATTAGTGAGTTCCTCTGTACTATATCCAATAATACCGTTCATCTCTAAGCTATCACTTCCAGGTGTGTCGTTTGGTACCAGTTAAATAAATAGTATGTCTTTGATGATCTATCACACACTTAATTAAATAGAACTATGTGTGTAACACTGGTGAAGATATGATATTGGTACCTTGGTGTAGCAGTTCCTTTGAAGCTATTGTGAATATGACTAATGAATGGATGACAAAACGTACTTTGGTCAGTTACACCCGTATCATGTGACTACTAACCTTAACATGACCGCGCCCACCATTTGAAATATAAAAATGGCATATGAATTACGATATCCAGTTATTGGTGATAATGTAAAATGAATATTGTCGGAATCGTTATAGTATTTTCAAGTCAAGACAAATATTCATTCGTTATTCGCATTAAGCAATGTTACCATTAAAAATGAAATTGAGCAGCGTGTATTCCATCTACCATGGAACACATTCAAAGGGTGGCCCTTTAAAAAGAAATATGAAACGATAAACATTTTGTTTAATTCATAACTGACTCTCTATATGAAAGTAGAAAATATCATACCACACGTGTGAGCTTTTTCATTTAAAGATAATAATTAGAATTGACCAGATGATTACCGAGAGCAGTCTTTCATAGGAACTAAACACACCGTCCTTTATAATATTTATGTAACTCAGTACAGGTATGTGAGTTGACAAGGTGAGACTTAAAGTGACACAGAGTATGTTTAATAAACTTTGTGGATTAAATGAGAGCCAAACTACCATGTTTCCTTAGTTTAATTCAAATCGCCCGTGGTAAGTTGCACATTTTTCTTTAAAATGCCAAAATTATGATATTTTCTTAATCAGAAAACGGCCACATAAATGTTAATAAGTCGAAATTTTGCGTCTTATTTAACAGTTGACCTAAAAGCATTACCAATCTTCATTTGGTTTTGTGATTGGTGTAAATAAGTTTCAAAAACAACGTTTTAGTCATTTGCACGCGCCATTGCCTGGATAAGCTTTTAAATCTTAATTTTCAGAAACAATCTCTACTTTCGATCAAATAACACCATGTATGAAGTTTGGCATATTTGACCCCAAAAGCATACTCTGTTTCCTTTAACAAATGATATGCCTGTCTGTTAGATCTGTCTTAAAACCCTTGCAGAGTGTAACATTGTTATATTTGGGATCACGCCACCATCAATACCTGATGTTCGAGCTGGTAAGCTGTTGGTACGGTCAGTGCTGGAGGGGATGTCCAACTCGTAGGGTATGGGTAACCACTTGCCCCATAGAAGTAAAAGTATTTGTGCTAATGCAATTTGTGTGAACCCTACTATAACAAGATTACATTTGCTCACGGTCTCAATGGAATTTATTTTCCGAGCAATGTGCAATTAAACACAGAGTTAACGTGTATGAACTTACACAAAAAAGTATCTGAAACTTAAATGAATAATCTGAAAAGGAGGGAGAAATACTTTTGACAATATTTCTATAAAATGTGCATTCAGAAATATTGGTTAATGCAATAAATGCTTTAAACGAACACATACATACATTATGGCACCGAACAGACCTTTGCGTATCTACGAAACACACCATTCATCTGTCCTTGCGTGAATGGAATGTGCAGGGGAGTTTAAATATTTTACGTGCGCATCCTTCAACCAATTTTTTTTTTGTTAAAATGCATTCACATTACATGTATATCGTGGTGCCTCTAAATTTCTTTCTTCAAATCTTTTACAATCCTTATAGCTTACATTACGAGAACTTTAAAGATATGTACTTTAGGGACGCATTCATAAAGGTAGGTTATCAAAAGTTCCTATAAAACTTTTAATCATCACTGTCAAACAATAACATGATAATAAATATCGAAATTCAAATCATTTGAAGCGATTTGTTAGTAAAGTTTTACTGCCGTCGGCTCATTTTCAGCTAAAATTGACATTTAAAAAAAAAAATTTGCGTTGATTCCTTTAAATAGTTTTAATTGATGCAGTTATTGTGAATCAACTTACAGCATGCGAGGATCAATCTTTTTGAAATAAGGTCATAACTTGATGCACTGCGTTAGCGATAACTCGTAACGTGATGAACAAAATATGATCTCATTTCAATGGGAAAGTGTCGAAATCATATTCATTTTGGTGTGTTCCAGTTAGAATAAAATTTATTTTCTGAAATATTTTAATAATCTACTGTGTCTTTATCCATAACATTCTTTTCATCGGGCTCTTATCTAGAGGGGCGGGATAGCGCAGTGGTTCGTGCGTTCTGCTTCGGATCAAGAAGTCTGTGGTACGAATCCCGCCAGGGGCTTGGCAACTTTGTCTACAGCAGATTTCCACAGGCAGTCAGCTTTGGATGCAATGCTACACCGATAAAATTGACTACGGGTACGGAAAGTCGACGGGGATGGTCCACATAAATTCATTTAAAGTTAACTTTTAACGATGGTTTATTGTATGTGCTATACTGGTCAGTGACCCGAAAGGTTGCTCATTTCGTTAAAAAAATCCATATATCATAAAATGCAAATTTGTGTTATGTTGTCACTTCAATTGAAGTTTTTGCTCCGAATTTTAATCTCACAAAATATCTTACTCATAAAAAGCAGTTCCGTCCGTGGATGAAATGAAAATGGTGTTGGAGAGATCACGCTTCACGACAAAGGAGCCATGGTCTAAAATTCATCTCCAAATTGTTTACAATAAACCTAAAGTTTGTCAGTCCACTAGTTCACGCAATACTGCTTTGAAATACGTTAAAGCTCGAGATAAGTGTCGTATATGCGTAAAATACACTACATATTCAGGCAACAATATTAAACTTAAACGCACTAGTGCAAGCCAATATTTCGTAAACACAACGAATGCACAGATACTGCATATCTCTCGATATTACTCACTACCCTCACTCAAGTAATCTACCTCGTAAGTTATTTAACAAATATTTACGTATTCAGGTAGAAAGGTGGATTTTAAAAGGCCGGAAGTATTTAATGTTACGTTACATTAAATCCGCATGAACTACGATATCGGAAATATTAAAATTTTGCTCATAACCAGAAAAGCGGAAACGGCGGCCGCTATATGGTCAATCTTATAACAATGCTAATACTGTGTTATTTAATCGGTTAATTCACAACATTGCTTTCATAAAACATATTTCATTTTTTGTTCTCAGTTCAGGGTTTAGGTAAATTCAATAGCTGAATACAATACTAGTTCAGCCGTTTCCAAGTGTCCATAATTTTTCCATTTTGTACACAGCTAACCATAGCTTTTTATATGTCCATGCCGACAACGGCTGTCTTGACGTTTTCATTGTTGATTGCAGGTAAATTGTAAAGAATGTTTAGTATTTCATTGCATCGATAGAAAGTTTAAGTGAATGCATAAGTCCACATAAACCTTGAAATAGCCAATTTAAACCGTAAACGCCTGCACTAGTGCCTTTAAGCGTATTAGATTATACAGTATTTAGACATTTGAAACTTTGCGTACTTTACTCGTGTTTAATTTTTGGATCTACTTCTACGAAAAAGTCTGTCCACATACCTTGGTATACTAGTACAAATATCATGTTATTTGAAATGCCTTTGAGGTATCGTTGTATGGGGAAAGGAATCGTATAATGTAGAATTTCAAGACAGATGCGCAGATCCATAGTTCTTTAAGGCAAATGTTTATCATACCTCGTAACCGTATCATAACCGTAACAGTTTTGACAAGTCATTGAAGTGACCAGGAGTCAAAATTTCGAAAACAATAATTTTTATTTTTCTCTACAAAATCCTTTATAAGTTATCAATTGCTTTAAAAATTAGTCATGTTTGTTCCTTAGCATTCAGTCAACATGATTATGCAGGTTTTAATCTCAGAGAGTCGATACTGAACATTTTTTTTAAATTTAACGAAAACGAAATTTCGAAAATATGACCCCGTCCTTCAATATGCCGAAATAAGTTTAAGAAGGGCACACATTGATAATGGGTGATCATTTGTCAGATATGCTGATTTGCTCAATTGATGTCCAAAATAAACAAAATTACATGGAATTTGCTCTACTATTGAGTTGCAACTGAACAAACTTTCAAACATTTAAAAAATAATCAAACAAGTGATGTGTTTTAAATCATGTTGTTGCATTACCAGATTTATACCACGTGATGTAAAAGACTCCTAACAAAGTGGTAAAAACAATGGTAACGGATGTAAGCTTTCTTTTAGCGTGTATGCTTTATAACGAATGAGTTGTAAACAATATACTTAAGTCGATTTTACAATGTTTTATTAAATCGTTGATATCAAACTCGTTTATATTAAACTCGTTTTTGCTCGTTTCATACCAAATCATTAAATCGTTTAATAAGAAAAAGTATTACATCGAAACTCGTTTAGTATCCTTTATATATCCATTAACAGCAAACGGAGCTGAGCTATCTTCTGGTATGTAGTAACCATTCAGAAATACCAGCGAGATTAACATGTAAGGAATTCACAAATAAAGATGTATTAAAATTGAATATGAAACCCAAAACTGGTTTCCAAACTGATTTTTAAAAAAACCTAAATGTTTTAAATTCGTATCAAAATATTTGTTGATTTGATATGACTCATTAACCTTTTTTAAAAATTCGCAATACTTGCAAGCTCGTCAAATTTATTTTTATAAAATGTTCCTTGCAAACGTAGTTATATTTGAGCTGGAAACACAACGTGATCAATTACACAATGGTTGAGACACTTTATTTCCCCAATTGGTAAATGAAACCAATGCTATATAAGCTATAGATCTAGAGCAAAAAAACTTTCCACTGTTAATAATACTGAATTACAGAAACTTTATAACATGGATGTCATCGATCAGGTCTTCTCCTTCTTTTCATATAATCAAATTACAGATATATGTAAGGAGTGGGTTTAATTGACAATCATTTGACCTGACAAAAAACAACTTAAACAAAAGAGGAAAAGGGGGATAGAGATCTGCTAGCAGTGTCCAACTGACAGATATTTTTTTCAACTTTTGAATATTTATAACTTATGTTTTATGCGGTGACAAGGTCGGGGTTGTCTTTCAATATTCAAGCCTTATAGTGATTGTAAAAATCTCAAGGCCTGTCACCGATTGTACAACCCGTTAGTTAACAAATGACGATGCAGTTTAATCGTGATAACAACTGACACGTGACAACGTTATATCTTTAACATTTTTCATCGTTTTTGGAAACAGTGATACACACGTGCTTTGCACCCGGTACTAATGTAACACATTTTATGATTTATGAATTAAAATACAATAGTTGGTAAAAAAAAATAAACGAACATTTGGATTTTGTTTGCCCCTACGAAGTTCAATGACTCGTTATCCTATCTCAACTAATGTTTATCAACACTTCATTAGAGTAATTTTTCGCATATCTTTCGACAATGAATCATTCAGGCGGCATGTAAACATGCTACGTCTTAGATTTCAAGTATATTGCCATATTTGCCCTATATGCAATTTGTACTAAAAGTTTGTAAACTTTTTTCCTCAACTGTTTCGAAAATATGTTTATAGATTGAATTACTTAGGATCGTAAACTGAAGAAACTTGAAATGGATAGAGAAGATAAAGGGAAGTAATTCTGTTCATATTTTACGGCCGCATCAAAGAGTGTTAACATTACCATCCATGAATTTTCGAAATTTTCAAAAAGGTTAAGATATCCACTTATTAAATTATGTTATAAAATCAATGTAAGACAAGTTGTAATAATTTAAACTTATCCTTAAAAAAGATATTTTCCCAAAGAATTAAAAATCACTTGTGCCCAAGTAAGAAAGCTGAATTTGCAGTTCCACCGATGTCGAGCTGACATATCATAATTTATTTAAGAGAAATAAAGTAAAATACCTGAGTCTATTGTCCCTTGTGATTCATCGATACCCGGTCATCCTGACAATGTCACGGTAACCTAAAAGTTTACTAAATTGACATGAATAGATATCTATTATCTATATATCATAGCTTAAACGAAATCAATTAACCTTTTAGCAAGAACAAACAAGCACTTCATAGCGACGAGAAAGATACATAATTGCAAAAAATACCTCGTATATTATAGATCATATGAAAACTTAAATGACACGTCTGCAAGATTATCCTTTTATGGAATAAAAGTTTTTTGTTTTATGTGATATGTCTCAGAAATGTGTACACTAAAAGAAAAACGAGGGACAGGTATGTTTATGCCTCTCTAAAGTAGCATTTAAGCAATTAAGAAGACTGATAACTTAGCTAACGAAACAAATCACACATAAATTTCACATTAAAATTTTTAGAAATACGGAACAAAACACTCTGTCGAGGGTACGCATAAATCAAAACCTTATCCCTTAATTATTTTTTTAAATTGAAAATGCTTGAAAATAATATAGTTTTGACAGCTCGTAATATGCTGAGAGAGAGAGAGAGAGAGAGAGAGAGAGAGAGAGAGAGAGAGAGAGAGAGAGAGAGAGAGAGAGAGAGAGAGAGAGAGAGAGAGAGAGAGAGAGAGAGAGAGAGAGAGAGAGAGAGAGAGAGAGAGAGAGATTCTTTATTTCCTCCAGTTCGAACCGAAGATCAAAAACTTCAAATACATCAATTTATACAAATACAATGTTACATTTATTTATTCAAACACGATAAATAAAAAGATCTCAGAATAGGTTTCATGATGTTTTGTGTCTTTTTAGCAGCTTCCAACGCGTCATTACCAACATTTTGCAACATGTTTTCATATTTTCACGCAAAACGTGTCTTCTGATATCAAATTAACAAACACGTTAACTGTTAATAAAGGTATCCAACATCCGAGAACTGAGGAGGAAGTTTCAGTTTAATGAACGAATATAAACATATTTCATATCAAATGACACAAGGAAGAGATTATTGGATAGATTTATCATAAACAATTCTTTATCAATTTTCAATGAAAAATGTCCATCAATAACCATATTACTGTTTAGATAAACAGCGGAGTAATTTAATAGCATGACATTATCAATTCTATGACGTCATGGTACGTTGGGGTAAAACCGAAATGAGATCATTTCACACCACACGTTACAATATTCATCTAAGAAGGCAAAAACCATTAATTTGGAGGAATGTTTAAAGAACCACTCTGTGATTTTTTTAACATATTATTTACCTTTGATACGGACCTAAATGTCATATGTGGTGATATAAAATCAAAACATCTTAACTTTTCATGTCAAAAAGACATATATTTGACAAATACCGGTTTTCCATGAAAGTCTAAAAACAGCCTTATAAATGCACAGAGGTGTAGATATCACGTTCAATATACATGGATGCTAGTTATATAACCTAACAAACACTATCAACTCCCAACTGCCCTCCTGGCTGTTTGAGATAAGTCTCCAAAATTACATTGACTATTTCACGCGTGCCACTGTCCAGTTTTCGATCATAATTGCGACGTCACTGTAAGAGACCAATAAGCTTCAAAATGTGTCTTTTTGGTAACAGTCGATACTTTACGATCAAATGACACCATTGATTAAGTTTGACAAATGTGACTCCAACAACTCACGGAGTGGCTCTTTGATACATGTTGTCAACAGGAAAGTTCAATGGTCCTGGGGGAGTTAACTGATTTTTTGTCAACAACAAAAATCAGATTTGAAGTTATAATGATAAACAAAGGGAAATGCTCAACTAAGTATCAACATCTCTGTAAACTTACAAGCCAGGCTACCAACAAATATATTCGTTTTCACGACGTTTCAGGGCTCCGTTTTACAGTTGTAAATGTTTCAATGATAATTAAACTTTCTTCTATAACTTACACCCAACGCTATGTACAACAAATTGTTAACACCGATGTTGCTAATTTTTAGACAAGCATGCGACTAAACAGATCTAGTATCATTTCAATCAAAGGCGTTCACGTAAATGTGGAAACATGTCCGTAGACCTATTGCTTCAACAAGGGGAGACTACTCTTCCGAGTCTAGGTGGACGTCATCCAAAGTAAGACCTGACATTATCCTTACAAAGGAATCAAACTTTCCACCCAAACTTGGAGAACCATTTTTGTGTATATTATTTAAGCCATTGCATTAAGTACAGGTGTAGACTCCTCCGTGTGGAGAATTAACGTTACCCAAAAGCCTCATATGAAATTTTGAAAGCTTATATGACGGCAACGGAACATGCACATGTGTATCTAATGTTCGTTTGATTTTATTTCATTCTGGTTTTCGTCTAATGTGTGGCTAACACAAGACTGTGGCCATGTTGAAAGTTTCATAAGCGCTTTTAAAGAAAGATGTATAGATATAGATATATAAACTGATATAAAAAAATAACCTCGTCGTCATTCAGTAACAATACTCATATAAATGTGTACTTGAACCTGAAAAATATATCTTAGAGTTATGTCATGGTAACGACCTTTTACGTGTTTTATTCAATCTCAGATGTATGAGCCACAAACCTAAGATAAAGCTCTGTCGCTTTAAGACGTTAACTACGGATTCTATATATAATATGTGTACAAAGTGTACATTAGACCAAATTCAAGTTGAATATCTACTTACTCATTTGTCCGTTTTATCCTTAGCGGTGGTACATTGTACATAACCGATTTTTATACCTTATATCCGACAAGAGTGAAGTTACAACGAGTAAATATACTTATTAATGATATACAGTAAACAAATATTGGTGAATCGAAACTTGCCTAAAATAATTGTTTTTAAATTCTTTGCCTGTCCATGTGCTCATATGTTGTTTTGCAAAAATGTACTCTTGGCAATATGGCCTTATATACTGAATAAAGCTCTACTATTTTTGTTTCTTTTAATATGAACTAATTTTAATGAGATTGACGTCTTGTACGTCTGATAGTATAAAGGGTCATGTTTGATTTGAAATCATGCTTATGGCTGGCTCCATTTGATGAGTTGTTTATACTATTAACCAAGCAAAGCCACGCTTAATATAACGACAAACTGTAACATTTATCATAGTTGTGAAAGTATATATATGTTAGTAAGTGAAAATATTGTATACTCTAACAACGTTTTTCTCGAAGTATGTTAAGTGGAAACAATTGCATATTTTCAGTTCGCCAAGTCCGTCAACCTGGCCTCGTAAACAAGCATTTTTTAAATTTTGAAAATATGAAATAAAACGAACCACAATAACAAAGTTAAGGACAACATGAGATGTTTGAAATTAAAACATTATTTGAAGCTCACTACGCTGAGACACAGTACATAATCATTTGATAGCAAGCCAAGTAATATACCATTTCGTGATATTTTCAAATATGGACCAAATAATGATAAAAAATTTAGTGTTGAAAACCAAGAAGATGTAAAAGTGGGAATAATTATTGTAGAAAGTGGAATGTCGAACGAAACAATATTGATGACTTCTTAGTGCAACATGCCTAAACTATAACCATGAAACCATATCCTTACTATTGGAAGCTGGGCTAAAACAGAAGCTATTGTTAGTAATAAGTCCATCTGATAAACATGGCCAATGGAGAAACCTTAATCAAATTAAAAGATTGGAAGTACAGTAATATAAAGAATCACCAAATCACAAATTGAACAACTGTTCGTGGAAAATATACATGGATTATTCCTACAAATAATTTGTACATCATTTTCTACAAGAGAAATATTATAAAGTACAAATGAGGTTCAAGATTTTTATGAAAAGCCGATTCAAAAAAAGGAAAATATGATATCTGTAAAGAAAATAAAGATGGAAAATGATATTCCAGGATTGTCAATTTGATCTGAATAAGTACATGTTTTATTCCTATAGGATTAACTTGAAAGATGTTAAACTTATTGATTTTCAATTCAGATTTCAGCAAGGACTTATTTACACATGCACTAAAAAAGAATTGTTGAGAATGAATCTCGTTGACAATGATTTATGTAGTTTTTACAAGGACGTTTCTGAGATCATGTTTCAAGTATACTGGGAATGTTGTGTAACCACAAATTTCTGATATTATTTTGAACTTTGGATAAATAACTATTTAAAACCAAATGATAACACTTAAAAAAAACCTCGATTCGGCATGTTACATTATACCAATATGCTTTGATGAATCAAATTATCATTTCGGAAAAAAATATAATCAATTTTGTATAATAATAATGAAATAATTACCTGAATATGGTTAACAAAACAAGTCAGAGGCTTATGTAAATGCCGCTTGATCGATAACATATATTACGAAATCAAATCAGTGATAAAAATCAACGTAACGAGAGAAAAGTAGAACTATCATAATGAATTATCGGACCTAATGTGTTTATGGACGATGAGGTGTTGAGGCCCTTAACATGAATAATTTAAAATAATTTAAAATTCTAAATTCTTTCTGAAATCCATGGAATATCTGATCAAGGAATAATCACGCTACTGTGACTAAATGGGATCAGACAAAGAGCATGTTTGATATTCTTATGATATATTTTCATCATTTGAGAAAACAAAGAAAGGAAAAATGTTCCTTTCTTAAATCCATAGAATATCTGATCAAGGAATAACCACCTCTTGTGCCTAGTACTACCTAAAATTGTACATGGGATCAAACGAAGATCATGTTTGATATACTAGTAACATGTTTACTATTAGTAGTAAAGAGATTATATTTTGTGCATTGGATGAGATTGGTAAGGGAGGGGCGGGGTCAGTCTGTCTCTACCCTGGGGCTGGTGTTAGATTAGAAACCTTTGAAAGACCAGAGGGTAGAAGATCATAGTCACGAGAGAATTATGACATTCAGTTCTGCGAGACTAAGTCACATGGGTAAATTATCAGTTCGGTCAAATTAAGCTATATCGTTATATCGACTTGGTGAGGATTCGCCGTTTCTTTGATAACATGGAGCTATGAAAGACGTGCATCGCCTTATTCACCAACAATTTGATATACACTCATATATGACGTGCATAAGAAACGTAACCATGCATGCATCTAAGATGCAAGAGAGCTCAACAAACGAGTTAGGAATGCGACTAACATAAATTTCTACAGAAACCAACTATAGTAAACATTATTGGGTTATAGTTTTTTAAACCATGCATGGCTTTGAAATAATCTTCGTTCGTTTGGGATCTCCTTAACTATTATTTATAATTGATTGAAGAGAGAAATAGAATTATTCGGGATGTTTTATACATCAACAAAAAAAACATTTTAAGCGGGTACATTTCGGCATCAACACTTATCATTAATAGCAATGTTCATATTTTATTAATTTGTAACTTTGTTTTACAAAAAACATGTTGAAATAGCTATTGGAACCTTCGTATGTTTGAACAGGTATAAAAATGTAATGGTCTTTAAAAATTAAAAAGACATTCAAAATCTAAGAAAAAGATATATGGCAGGTGTATATTGTTTTTGGCTTTCGTGAAACGTCGGGTAATGTCCTGAGTCTATTCATGGATGGAATATCGACACAATTACAGGTGATCAATAATTAAACTGATCAACAATGCCTTACCATGCAGAAGCATGGCTCTCTAAACAAGGAGCTTCACTTCTCGTTACTATTCTGTTTGAATGATTAAAGGCCTTTGTCACATTGTTAAATCGAAAGCAACCAAATCGTTTTACCATCAGTAAATGTTTTAACTTGTTTATATTATAATCATGTTTTATCATAAACATTATTGGTCATTGTTCTTGTTATAAACAAAAGTGTTCCTTCAAATTTCCTTTCCGTGATAAAAATACTGATTTAATCTTTTCTCTAATATAAATTACGTTTACTGGTTCATATACACACAACTGAATGATTTAGAACATATACTAACCGGAAGTTAATGTTAGGTAAATTATTTAGAAGTCGCATTAGCCGTGCGACAGTAATGTGCCTTGTACATATTAATCCTGTTGTTATGGTTGCGTCTCTATTATGTTCATTTCTTACACGTATGGTTAAAAAGATTTAATTTACAGGTAAAAAAAAGAGATTTTAAAATTATCATATCCTTTTTCAAAGGTTGACATTTGTAGAGATAATATATTATCGACATATCAAATATTGGACACGATAAGTAGACGAAACCTAATACATTATATTGCTGAATGTAAGTTTTTGCTTGCCTGAGAACAAATGAAGCTTGTTTAATCATCGGTGTTTTACCATACTTTCGACTCACGTTTAAACACTGTTGAAAAGACTTGTAAACAAGTCGAAATGCGACGCATCCAGTCATCATTAAAATGATATCTACAGCAAGTGTCGTCTGAAGTATTTCATTTTTTCAAATATACATTTACTTCACGTGTGACCTTTCACCTTTTTACCTATCTATATATATATATATATATATATATATATATATATATATATATATATATATATTATATTCATGTATATAGTTCACATATACTAAGTTTTATTAAGTGTTTTGTCACATGAGGAAAAACGTGAAGTAACAAAAAGGTCTAAAACGTTTTTCGTAAGATTTATTTCTTTAAACTTTCCGCAATACATTATTTTCTGCCAAATGTATTATCTTCAGAGGATAAAAAATGTCATTACTCAACCCGGTCGTCCGTAGTCAAAGAGGAAATAATCAGGTATCGTTCAAACATCACTGGCGGTCATTTCTGTGTGAACACCTTTTAATCAATTTAGGTAGGGAAATTGATTTCCATAGCTTAACTGAACATAAAACATTCGTTCTGCTTCGAACTGCTTCATTTGGAAAAAAAAAGTCTAGGAACTGGTAACATTTATTTTCGTTTCTTGAGATCACTTTATTCTTCTAAAAAAGTGCAACTGTCCCTTTTAAGACGATGAAGGTATCACCTGAGGTAGGGAAATGGATCCGCACAATTTATCCGATACGTTAATTTTTAAACTGTTTCTTTCGATTAAACCCATGTTTCGCAAGATCACAACTTTTTGTGCAAGATCATAACATGTATATTCGGCTTTAAAAAACTTGCTACTGCCTTTTTATAATAGACCATGATTCGAGGAATCAAAGTTTCAAACCATTGCCTCCACCAGGATACGAGCTCGATTTATCGGGGAGTTTCCTCTGAACAACGGTCTGATATCAGTCGGATGTTTATTCTCTTGCAAAGGCTTTTGGTATCAGAATCCATTAGTGAACCATTCGTTTTACATGGTCGCCACCATTCAGCTTTTAAAACGTGATGTGATGATATGAATGATCCGATAAACATTTGCACGAATTTCTATTTTGAAATTTTTCTCGGAAATTGGTTGAAATTGGCCAAAAGTTTTTTCACATACTTGAATACACTAGTCCAAATATCATGTAATTTGAGATGCCTTTGAGGTATCGTAGCGTTGCGACAAAGAAATGTATAATATTGGATTTTCAATACACATATGCATATGCATTCTTCTTTAAGGCAAAGGTTTATCTTATCCCACAATTACCTGTAACAGTTTTGGTAGGTCATTGAAGTGACGAGGGGTCAAAATTCCGAAAACACTTATTTTTCTTTTTCACCATAAAAACCTTTATAAGTTATCAACTTCTTTAAAAATTAGTCACGTTTGTTTCTTAGCCCAAAGTCAATGTGGTTTTGTTGGTTTTAATCTCAGACAGTCGATATGGGATATTTTATTTGACATTTAACGAAATCGAAATTTCGAAAATGTGACCCCTCCTGTCTATATCAATATGCCAAAATTCGAATTTTTGCACGAGTGTCCAGACAATGCCAAAATGAGTTCAAGAATGGCTATTTCACATATGAACAGTGGGTGATCAATTGTCAGTCTTGTTGAAGTTATTCTATTGACGTTGAAACGAAACCAAAATAACATGATATTTGCACTACGATTCAGTGGTAAGTGAACAAACTTTCGGTATGCAACTGTACTAGTACATATATTCTGAACTTCTTGAATGTAAAAAACTCGTCACATTTTGTCAAACAGGTTACTAGCACATGCATATTAAAAGAAAGAAAATTAATTTCTCAGCATGAAACTTTTATGTAGACCACAAACTAAAGTTCAGTATGTCAAAACCTTAAATCAATCATATCATGAAACGAAATTTGTTAAATGCACTTTTTATATTTAAATGAACAACAGTATTCTCTGAAGCAACTTAACCTTTCCTTAAAAAATCATTTTTCATGTTTAAGAGCTGCAAATTGGTGTATTACTTTGGCATTGATCATGTTTAGAAAAGGACATTAGCTTTTATCGAAAGATTTACGTGAAACGTAGTATAACATTCTTTTTAAAGATGAAACCTTCTATACACAAGTATATGTAGGTCATGTCCTATAACCCAGTCATCTACATTATCAGATGTTATGAAATGAGAAACTCTGGCCTTTGTGGTCAAATCTTCCCTTTAACTACTGACACATTGTCCATTGTGAACAGACACTGACCGTTATCAAGACTAGTGGACAACGGTTATGTTATTAGTGTGCTCATTGTACCTATTGTCTGCATTGTTTGTGAAATTGTAAAATTTAGATAAAGTTCAATACACTTTAATGCTAGTGCTTAACATAATGTAAACACTTGTAAACTAGATGAGATATGAATACACAATACCGTATCAAATGTTTTTAACTTTAGAATGCGTTCAAACTTTCAGTTGCAAGAATTCAAGTTTTGAACTACTTTAACATGTACTTCCAAATGTTATATAGTGCTAATGAGAATAGTTATGACTTGGAATTGAATAGAAAGTAAGACACAGGGTCAAGTTTTATAACTTTATGAAGAAATCCTCCAAAAAATTGTTTAGGATCTTTTAGGATATGTGAATAGAAAAACACGTTTTATGCAAATACAGCAATGTTTTTTTTCAAATATAATTAAGTTTTTAATTTTTAAAAAAATTAACCACATAAAAACATTTTTTTAAATTACAGCTATTCAAAATTAATAAAGTTTATTTTGAAATTTTATTAAAATTCGTCTGGACAAGATACCTGAAGAACAAGATAAAAATGACCAAATCAACAGATGAACGAATATAAATCCCAAATTAAATCTTTAGAAAACCACAAACTAATCGATTTGCTACATTCGTCTTTGAAATGATAATGGTTCTCTTTTACAAGTACATTTCCACTCAAATATTTTGTAAATTGTCGCTTTTGTCGTGTCAACCGTGCCAATCTTCATTAAAATATAATACAAACGGTGGAATGATAAAACAATGATCGTTTAAATGAATACCTATATATTTGAGATAAAAAAAAGGTTTTCATAATATATATGAACTTAATTTTCAATATTTCAGCAAAGTGATTGAAAAAAGATAATCGTGCCTACTTTTATCAACATTTTTCTGTAAAGCACTTTACAATGTGCCATGAACATCGTTTTCTTTAATCGATGATGCGTTGAGTATTTATTTTACGACTTAGATGACATTTGAAGTGTTTTAACAGAGTTAGGGTTCCCTTTTTATCGCTTTGGTATAAGCAAATCACCAGTAAATCTTCGATTATGGTTTGGATAAAAGTTCAGTATAGTCGCATGACATTAATGATACAAATAACAAGAACGTCATTCTAAGTAAATGATCATTCTTTGAAACATTTGACATTTGCAAAAGGTAAAAAGTAGATGTCACATTTCAAGAAAGACACGATTCGAGTACAACTATACATACGTATAAGTATTATTTAAGGTTCATTCAGTTTATCATTAGAAATGCTTAAAGTGATAGCCTATTGGCAATGATAATAATGAAGGAATCAGTAGATCGAACAATTAATACTATGATTCGTAGGGGTTCGAATGCTGCCCACATCTTTGTCTGCAATAGAGAACTGTTTCAAATGCAGTTTGCTTTGGGTGCATTGCTACATTCAATTTCAGCGCATTTCCAACCATAGATGCTCGCAGGATTTACCTCAGGACATATCCACAATACTGTTGCGGGCTTTCCCACTGCAATAATGTTAGCAGCCTTGATATTAGTGAAAATTATTGAAAGCGGCGAACATCTCAGCAACACTGAAACGTATAACGGTGTTGATTTGATAAGGGAAGATGACAATGTCGATGATAGTGAAAATGACGACATGGTTAAGAAATCTTCAGATTCAAAATTTTTAGAATGTTGAAAATGCAATTAAGCTCTCTCCAGCACTAATGGATGAATCTGTTAAACAGAAAACTGACTCTGATATATGCCAATACCAGAAACATTGTAACAACCTAATATTTGAATGATAACGAATTTTCCTAATATTTATTCTATTTTAAGATGAATGGTAATTTCCTGTGATCAGACAATTTATATAAAATTGCATACGTACACATATCTCAAGGAATAATTAAGCTATATGTTCTCTTGGTTTACGTCAAACATTGATTGGTTACGAATCGGGAAATCCTTCTAATGACGTCACATGACATTCGTTAGCTGTTCATCTTTTAAATGTGATTAAATGTCATTGGCTAGTCGTGATAAGGAAAGTATTTTTTGTCATGCTTTCTTTCAACATGTTGTAGAAACATAATTTGTACAAAACCGTGAGTCCCTTAATGTGCCTTTAATGCCTATATACGTAAAAAATTGGACAATACGAAATTTGAAAAATTCTATTGCGATTGATTCCTTCAAAAATGTTTACGAAATAAGGTTCAGATTAGAGGTTACACACTATATTGATAAAGTTTATATGCTTTATTAATGGCAAATCAATAATTCTGAATTTAGGAAAAAGATTTTGGGTTTTAATTATACATTTATACTTACATCTTTGATGAGTACTTAAGGTACATGCAAACTGTTGACATACTTAATCCATGGGATAAAACACTATCAAAATTCAAGAATTATATGAGAAATATATTTTGTGTCTGTAAAAAGCACTGTAACAAGACTATGTATTTTTTTCAATAACCGGAATAGAAAACTAATGGTTTAGAGAATCAGATATTTGATAAGATGAATAGAGAACAAATTCTATTGACTTACTACTTTGTTGAAAGAGATTATTACCCGAGAACGTGTGTCATATGACTTTTACGAAACGAGTGTAAATTTTTGTGTTACCGATTCTACTCCATTTCAAACGCATGGAAATATTCAGAAAACGGTCTCCTTCCCTTCCGACGACCCTCCATAGTGACGTCACGAACAATGATTTTATGACGTCACAGACGACGAAATACTGTAACTCGCGCTTGGACAATCGTTGTTAGGCATAAGTGACATGTGCACATGTGCTGATATTGAAAATATGTCACTGCTTATGAAAAACCCTATGGGTAATGTATTAAAATTCAATACACACTTTTATTCATGATTATATGTACATGTACATTATATTAAAACATACGTCCGATTTGTTTAAACTTGAAATATATGAGTTGAATCAAACGGGTTATTTATTACACAGACCACGGGGCACATAATATTCCTGTCACACACAAGTTTGAGACCGAAAATATTAATTTTCCACATTCAAAACTATTCCCAAATATTTGCCAATAATATCAGTCACCTTCCCATTGTCAGCAACAAAGTAATAGAGAAAACAATTGTGTACTTTGACAAATGTCCAAGAGATACTTTCTGGTACATCATCTTACTCTGACACATTATGCTCATTATCGACAAGAGCGTATTGTGCAAATGAGGGGAAAACGACATCAATGTTCACATATAATACTAACGAGTGGTTTGTTACGAGCGAATGTACTATTGAACTCATTTCATCCCTCAATGTATTTTCTCCGTTGCTACATAAGCTATAAGATTGGTTATAAATGTAAGTGTGTGTTTTGTGGTGATTAAAGGTTTATGTGTGAAGGGAAGGGGGGGAGGGGGGGGGGATAGGATCATATTAGAGGCGTCGTACCTGGTAGGGTTAGTTCCCGGGAAACAGACCAGTAGAAACACAGACTCTACCTTGGGAGGGGGGAGGGGGGGTTAACTTCAAGAATAAGTGGTCGCTAACAATAGGCGGTCTATGTGATTACAGGCACATGGGTGGTATGAAAGTGTGAAGTGGTAAAAAGGCGAACGACATATTATTCGACAGAGAGACAATTTATTGACGTGTTCACTTATATCAATAGTGAATCAATAGTGGATTCTTATAATCACAGATTATGCCCAAGCTATGCTACCTTTTAAGGAGAGGTGTTTTTGAGGAAATGTGAATTGATGAGGTTGAGGTGTGGTAAGGTAAGACGATAACAGGTGAGATAAGATTTTGTAAAGTATTTGTGTTGAAGTGAGTTTCTTTAAATGATGTGTGTTGAGGTGAGGTGTTAACGTTACGTTGAAGTGTGGTGGGGTGTGAATATTGAGGTGGGGTGTGAATATTGAGGTGGGGTGTGGCGCGGTCTGGTTAGAGAGGTATATAGAGGTGGCAGTTAGCACAATAAAAATTCCATGATTTCCACTTTCTATCACAACGGTAAGTTGATTTCCCCAAAACATACAGTGCGATTAAATGGTGCAATAGTTTTCGAATTACGAATTGCAAAGTTCGGCTGAAACCCATAACATGGGTGTTAAGGCATATAGAGTTCCAATTTTTGCATTAACAACCAAACTTAGACGCGTATGAAACAATCCTTTAAAAGAAATAGATTTGACAATCAACTCGAGCACTGAAGTTAAATCAAAGACGTGAATACATGTCCTTGTTTAAATACACTGACCGCCTCTTTTTTCAGCATCACAAGCTTGTATGACGTATTTAATGAAACATTCTCACAAAGTCGACAACCCTTTAACGAATGCACTTATTTTCTTACCACAGACACATTAAAAAGCGTTTTAAATCCGCTTAAACTACTGTCGCCATATCAGCGTTTTATTTCGAATGACCTATATATACAAGAAGACTGACCACAGATTAATCCGTCCGGATACCGGTCAACCTCGTACACGTTAAGCTGTAACCGCTTTCCACTGGACTTGACCGATTTGTGAAATGTTAGATAATTTTACGACTTGGTCAAGTCGAGGAGAGCGTGACACTTTCCCGCTTAAATCATCTGACCTTACAGGCTCACTGTGGTCGCAAAGGTGATGCGTTTTGGCGACGTATACCCTGAGAACAGAAACAATCAAGCTCGTTTAATTTGCATCACTTATTTTACATGTAGGAGGTATTATTTGAAGAATCACCTATATTTCATAAGTTTGAGATTGGGAAAATTCATCTACGAATGATTGTTATGATTCGTCATAGTATCAATATGACGTATGTGAAGATTTTACAATGACAACACTTACTGTAAAAGTGTGCTTTTAATACGATTTATTAAAAGTATTTAAAATGAAATCATAATTTCTTGAACTACGATAAGCAGACTATTTCCCAACGTAGTGCAACAAGAGATTGACCTTGAGAAAGTAAACAGAAAATGTAACGTTATTCTATGAAAAGAGTTTGAAACTAGAATAGAGAGTACAAAAGAAGTTTTTGAAAAAACAATTTGTGACCTTCACCAAAATGAGAGTATTCACTATGAAGCAAGTATTATATATCGTCAAGTCATCGAAAGAACACAGATTTAAAGAGAAGGTGGGGTGATGTCATTTGGAGTTTAACGCCACTTTCAACAGTATTTCACTTATATCACAGTAGTTAGAATTACTGCAGGGAGAAAACACGCAACACCACTGTGCTTATGCATTGCGGTGAAACCCTGCGAGCATCGGCTGGACATAGTCATCCAAGGGTGTTACTGCGTTGAAATTCGGTATAGCATTAAATCCTTACTGCGTTTAGAACAGTTCTCTACTGCAAACAAAGTTGCCGAGCGCCATGCGGGATTCGAACCCAAGACTTCTTGATCCGAAGCCAAACCCACTAACCGCTTCGTTATCTCGCCCTTTGAAGGGAAAGCATTGGCATATTATTCTGTTCATTGCCACAGAATCCGGGAGCTCTCTGACATAAGACAATCGATATATGGATATCAATGGATTCATAACTTTTAACGCAATTCCTTTCATCATTTTTTCAGATGTTTTTGAGCGTTGATAGCAATCGAGTTAGTCGGCATAGGCCTTATGCACGGAAACCAAAAGTTGTTGACTTGTTTTTTTGCATAAATTAAAATATCGCCGTCATTTATGGATCAATAAAAAGTTCACAGACTTAACATTGTACACGTCGTAACCGTTATCTGCTGTAAACAAAGTTTCGTATATGTATATGTTACGATGAAACTGCCTCAATGATATCATCGCACTAACATGCATAATACATAGTCAAGAAAGGTGGTAAGAGAGTGATAATCACAAAGGGGCCAAAAAGATAACAGATAATTTTTTAGAATAAAGCAGACTATTTGAGACAGATTGGGTACAAAATCGTTAACGGATATCAAATTGTATATCAAAAACGTTTTATAAGAGTAAGAAGCGTAAGGAATCGTAACAGATCGTCACGATAAACGTTTAAAGTGTGAAAGTTCTTACGTTGTTAATAATGCAGGTAGGAAGGGAAGTCAGTATGTTTATGGAAATGGATATAAAGCCAATGAAGCCAATGGTTGTGATATCGAGTTTATTTTTCAATATAATCTCCCTGGTCTTCTTTGAGGTGAGGTGAGTTGGTGTTTAACGCCGCTTTCAAGATTATTTCACTTATATCGCGGCTGCTAGTATTATTGCAGAGAAAGCCCGCAACACCATTGTGGCTATGTATTGCGGTGAAACCTGCGAGCATCGGTTGGAACTAGCGAACCATGGGTGGTACTGCGCTGATTTTCAGTGGAGCATTGCACCCAAACCTGACTGCGTGTAGAACAGGTCTCTACTGCAGACAAAGTTGCCGAGCCCCTGGCGGGATTCGAACCACGGACCTCCTGATCCGAAGCCGAACGCGCTAACCACTGCGCTATCCCGCAATGCACTTTTCCAATTTGTCTTTTGGACTGTCTATGCCCTTGCGGTAGAAGTCTTCTGACTGACCCCTCGGCCACGCCTCAGTAGCTGCGAGGGTCATCGTTCAAGGAGCTGAGCATTTTTCAACAGTAGAGGGGCTTCTTTCCTATACACATTGGTCAAGCATTCATGTATTTCGGTCACATTCACATCCTCTTTCGTGAGAAACTTGATAACCGCAAGATGCTCAGTTGTAGAACTTTCCATGATTACAGTAGGGTACCTGTGTTCAACAAGCTGTAAATAAACTGTCGTCTGATGGCCTATCTCACTAATGACATCAACGGTGATATCTTCAGGGGTGTTTCAATACTCAATTCCATGAACTTATTGACTTCCCCTCGCATATGTGTTCAATGATAAAATGGTTGAACCTATTGTCACAGAAAAGCTTATTCAAGCATGTTTTGCACCTTGGATCTACAACCTTCATGTATATATACCTAACGCAAAATCAACAGATATTTTCGACGGTATTTCTTTTATAAATTTGTTATTGGTAATACATTAGAACATCAGTTTCATTCCAAACATTTTTCTATTCGAGTAATGCTAGTGTTATTGCGTCCTGTTGTAATTACTGAAACCTGAGAAGAGGACATCGACATTGCCATATAAAAACATTTTTAAATCATTGAAAGGTTATATGTCTTTGTGAAATAAAAAAAAAGATTGTGTCCTTAGTCATAACTACCGAAATGTTCGTAAAATAGGATTCCCTTTATAAGTCTCTTTAGTCATAACATTAATAAAATGAGCAACATATTTTGTTCCGTCTTGTAATTCATAAAACTTATGTTTTGCAAAGGAATTTCATTTAGAAAAGAAATGTGTAATTCAAAAGCCAAGTAATTGGTTTGGCGTTATGTTAAAATATCACCGAAACTGCACATTAAAACATTTGTTATCGTATTACGTTTGGCTGAAACAGACCTTGACTGGACATTTTTGACAAACGTGTAAAAGATGATGATTTTTTTTCCAATCTTTTCCAATCAAATATAGATTATATCATATAACAATTTGATATTTTCATTTTTGGGTCAAACATAGGGGAAAAATTGGATATTTGTATCGAAGGTACAGTAGTATGTTTCTTTAGAAAACATGATCTCACAAAAATAATAAAATATAAAAATAATTGTTACCAATTGCAAGAAAAAAAATTATTTTTTTTTAAATTCAAAAAGAACAGTTCTAAACGAATGTACCATGTTCAGCTCTGCCAGTCCAGTTCCCTACCTTAAGCGTTTAAAGGGACCATTCGATCGGCTTTCATCCGCCATCTTGAAATGTTAGCATTGCGAAAAATCAAATCTGCTATATTTTGCTAATTCATTGACAAAATTAAGAAATAACTAATAGATTGATAGAGGAGGGGCATATTTACAAATAATTCATAATAAAAGTTGTCAGTTACGACAATGTTTTGTCGTAGTAATGCATTCCACATTCGTAGCTCCGATGATTGGCTTCATTTCACGTTCAAGTTTTTCTTTTTTGATCGATACACTTGATTCTTTGTCAAATTGGTACATCTTGAACTACTGAAATGTTTACCTCATGCACATATTTGAAATTAAGTGTGAAAAGAATCATGTAAAAATCATGTATATTTGTTAACAGACAAGTCCTCCTGAATTTCGTTTCCACAAAAAATACCCCGCTCGAATGGTCCATTTAAAAGTTGTTAACACAAAAATGGTCGCCATTGGTTTTTGCTTGATAACTGATCATATCTTATACGACTACGGATGACTGGTTTGAGTAACGAGATTTTTGAGCCTTTGACCCTTTCATTTTTCGCATAAACTAATGTTACTTTGGGGGAATTTAAAAAACGTGCTCTTGTCCCTTTAAGAGTGATAAAAGAAAATTAGTTTCAGACGTTTACATTCCTCATAAGATTAAACAGATTCACCAAATCGTCAAATTAATAGTACCTCGTTTCACGAAATCATTTGTATATTTCCTCATAAAGTTTACTTATATCACCTTACATCGAATAAAGACATTGAAAAGAGAGGAGTAAAAATAAATCATTCACTATAAAGTTTTGAAGGTTAATCTTTGTTTTTCCATGAGGGCGTCCTAACATATCCATAGACATATAAAAAGTGTTGTGTTATTCTTACTAATCATTGTTTGCAAAATTGTATGCCTTTCGCATCAAACTGGGCGATAATGATTTGGCATCTTATGTAAAACCCATCTAGTTAAAAACTAGCTGTTGCGATCCGTCATTACATCTAGAGAATTACTGATTGAGGTCATGCTCAGCTGTCCTTTGAGAGACTCTGAACCAACCAATAAAAAGAGAGTAGAAAGTCAGCTTTGAACCAATAAATTTCGTTTTTATCAATGAAATTTATAAATATATTGAGGTACAACGTTTCGTATTGTCACCATCTTGGCGGAAGGTTGTAGCTTATAACAGGAGGCGGAATATCGCAGTGGTTAGCGCGCGTTCGGCATCGGATTAGGAGGTCAGGGGTTGGAATCCCGCCAGGGGCTCGGCAACTTTGTCTGCAAGGGGTTGGAATCCCGCCAGGGGCTCGTCAACTTTGTCTGTAAGGGGTTGGAATCCCGCCAGGGGCTCGTCAACTTTGTCTGCAAGGGGTTGGGCTCGGCAACTTTTTTCTGCAAGGGGTTGGAATCCCGCCAGGGGCTCGTCAACTTTGTCTGCAAGGGGTTGGAATCCCGCCAGGGGCTCGGCAACTTTGTCTGCAAGAGGTTGGAATCCCGCCAGGGGCACGGCAAGTTTGTCTGCAGAAGAGAACTGTTCCACATGCAGTAATGTACCAAAGCACAGTACCATCCATTGTTCGCTTGTTCCAGTCGATGCTAGCAGGTTCTATCGCACTACATAACCACAATAGTAGGGCTTTCTCCCTGCACTAATAATAGCATTGAAAGGGGCATTAAACCCCAAATCACATCACCTCACAGAACTAAAGGTGTGACGGTACATTTCACGATATCTTATGACGATCTTATGTCTTATAAAATATGGCAATAATGTATGTTGAAAGTATTCATCCTCATTAAATGTTCAATTAAACAAGATCTTTATATACATTTATCTATGTAACTTATGTTGCGCTACCAGCGATAAGCAAAAATCGTTGATAATCTTGTTTAGTTATTACCTTTATTACAATGCGTCCCAAAACTTATCAAAGAATTTCAAGATAAGATACTTATCTTCAGTTCGAGAGTCCATAGTAGTTTTATCAGGCGTTGTTAACAATTGTAGTTTCTACAAGAATAGACTTGTAAAATATCTCCTTTAGATATGTTTCTTGATATAATAAGCATATAAATTACAGATGTATCAGCTTATAAGAAAAGTTGGTATCATATTGATCACACATTGAATATTGATAACTATATTTTTTTTAAATTTTAACACGATTTTATTCAAGTTCTTCAAGAATAATATATATTGCTTAAGTTCATCGAGTTATGCTTTGAGGTAATGTGAGGATTCTTATATTCTTTCTTACCAGCAAAGTATTCAATGCACAAAAAGTAACCTGCATTTTTCAAGAAGGTACTCTAAATACAAAATATTCAAAATTAGGATCACATCATTAACCTTCCATAGCATCACGATATCATGGTGATTTTGCATGTAACGGCATTGTATGTATACCTAAATATTATATACAAGTGAAATTGGTATTGAATTCTGTGATTAATGTAGTTCAAAATAATAAAAAATAAATAGAAATACATTGACCATTATGCGTGTTATGTATAATGACATTTCCAAAAATCATCACTAATTACTTCATGTCTTTTTGGTTTCATGTAGTCCATCAAATAACAATTCAAAGTTACAAATTAAGAACGCCATTATGCATAAATAATGAACTGAATAATTCAAACCAAGTTGTCTTACCATATTTTATGGCAATTAGCCTATAAATATCCTCAATATAAATATTCACTTCAGTTATGTGTCAAAATCTCGTCAAAAGGCAAGATATCAAAAGCGTGCATGTTCTTTGTAAGAACAACACCTTTGACTATGACTTTCATATACTTCTTCACTGTGAAAATCTCATACAACAGAGAAATAAATTCTTTACATACTTAATAGATAAACTTGATGTTGAAACCTATGTTAGGTTTGAAATGCAAGAAGGAGTATACATGCTTTTATTTCTCTTCGGAGCCCAAAACCTCTTTTATCATTCTTTAGATTCAATATTGTATGAAAGTATTCTTTTACGCTTTTCTTTGTATGTTTATGAACAGAACTACAACTGCCATATGCGTAAGTAGTGTCTTTGAATGTTTCTGTGGCCAGAAACAGGAACGTTTCGCCAAAACGCACGAATTAATTGCATGTAGTCCACGATCAACTCGTGTACTGAGTGTGTCTGGAAGTCGACACCATGGGGATACTGCCTTGTGGCATATGCAAACATGCTGGGACATTGGATCGTTGGTTGATCTGAATATATTACCATGTTACCATCACGTCAGCTGAAAGGGCTGTTTGTCATTCATAGTAACCGTGCTGTTTTAAAATATATTCATATCTATATTCCATTGATGTTTTGCATAGATATATACTCATATGTACAATCAGTTGCTATTCTAAATGAGATAAATAATATGGATTAAACATTGAATGGTGTCAACAGTTTTATATTAAAAACGTTGTATATTATTTATAACAATATTTGAATAATATTTACCACAATCGAAAATTCCGTAGATCATGAAATCAAAGCTCAGTGTAAACTTTTTCTTAGTAATAATTGACTCTAAAATAAAACAAATTCTATCACAATATGTAAACTATATTTTTCATAAAATTCAGGAGTTTTTTTATTCTAATAGCGTGCTAACTAAAAATTGCAAAATGTGATAGGACCGCTGATTTGTAGTAAAGCCACCCAAAAGAATAACTAAACGGCCCAATTAAAGGTTTCGAAACGATAAAAATTTTGACAAATAGGTTTAATTTTCAACAAGAATTGACTAAGTATTAATATCCACGAAATTCTCATTATTTTCCAGTATCATTATTGTATAAAACACTAGGCGAAGACTGATAATGAGGTACGGTCAAGCTGTTCACTATCACAAAGCTTGGTTTTTAATGCTTCATTACTACCAATGTTTGATCATGTAAAAGGAATCGTTGATAAGCAACGTTCTTATGTTGGTCAACTATTGGAAATGTAAACACTATGACATTTTTTGTTTAAAATGCTAGCTGTATATCCATTGATGTGATACTGCACATTTAATCATGAAATGTTTAATTGTGCTATCCTTAAAACACGTAAACACGTGTAACTTCACATTTACTTCAAATATTATGCTTGTTATTCTGTCAAGTTATACATTTATGTAATGTTAAACGTAATGGTAATGGTTTCGTGTAAAAGTATAACATTAAATCTCTAAAACCAACTTGAACTTATGTGCAGAATTACTAGTTTACATTGACAAAAAGCAGCTGAAAGAGTGAAATGCTAGAAAGCACTATCCCCAAAAAACATTAACATATGTATCTGAACACTGAGTTTAAATGTTAGTCTTGATCCAAAAAATATTTGTTTTTTAATGTTAGTTAGTTAGAAATATATGCTTGTGAAACATTTAATTGATGTGATAATGTAGATTACAAAGTGAAATGTTGAAAGCTTATATCCTCAAAAAATTAATAAATAACTATATCCTTAAACAGATTTATCAGATTGAAATGATATAAATGTGAAACTTTTAACCTAATTACAGTCTAAATGCTGAAGGCTTTTACCCTCAAAATTTAAGAATGTATCAAGTATAAAAATCAGTTTGAAATGTTATTTTTCTGAAGCCTTTAATAGTTGTAATGTTGCAGATTATGACATATAATTGTGTTATTAAATCGAGAATAAAATTACATTTTGTAAATTCTCAAATAGATATTACATAACAAGTGATAATGAATATCTTTAATGTTATTATCGAGATTAATGTTTAAATATATTCTCTGGCGAAAGCAAGTGCATCCAAAATTTGAAAATATTGTAAATATTCACTGGTTTTTAGTATGCTTATTACATTACTGTCATATTACTTATCGAAGTGGACATTCGAACTGTTCAATTCAAAATATCTTCCTGACATTACCAGGTAATAGTACACATATGAGAACGTTAAAGTGAAAATATACTCGCTTTTCCCGTTACGCTCCTGTCCATTTCCACACACACACACATACACACACACACACAAAATAAATAATCATATTCACTGTGTTCCTAATATAAAAAAAGGTAATATCATAAGCACCATTACACTGACGCTGAAAGGAATCAGCCATCTTGCCCATTTTGTATATTCATGTTATATATGTTTTAATCACATGAGATACCACACAAAATCGAAATTTGAAGAATAAATATAGCAGATGAATAATCAGTTGCTGAAGACTATTTGATCTTTATATTCGCTGTCATTTTTTATATATCTTTAGAAACGACTATTATCTAGGTAGGTAGAATGTTTCCTGCAAACAAATGTTAAGTTGATCTTCCAAGAATATGGAAAACAAAGTAACTTTCGATTTAAATCTGCTTGAAATGTTTTGCTTTTGACATTAATCTTCACATTTCATAATGAAGTGCAAAAGGTTAAATTAATATTAATAAAGCAAATTTATTGAAATCTTCTTGAAATGCTAAGCAAGTTTAAAATAAATGTATGCTACATTGTATATTCATTTGCGAAATGAGCAAGTGAATGGCCCATTTAAAACTGCTTGGAATGCATTGCTTGTAACCTTATTCATTCATTTAATATTTCAGAATGACGGTGTTGTTTGTTATACCAGTTTTTACAATGTACTGTACACAGTCCGCAGCTCCGGCATAAAGACAAGGTCAGGCTACAGCTGTTGTGACCTGTTTACTTTAGAGGTACTTGATTATTATATAAATTATTGATTATTATTATATTCACATTAGAGATTAAATATAGCATTATTACTGATTAAAAAACCTTTTATATATATATATATATATATATATATATATATATATATATATATATATATATATATATATATATATATATATATACATGTATATATATATATATATATATATATATATATATACATGTATATATATATATATATATATATAAACACATTTGTTGAAGAAAACCAAGATGATTTATTCACAAGTACTTTCGACCATAAGGTCTCATCAGGTGAATGACGTTGAGTCGGTTATGACGTCATCATTAACAATTATGACGTCACAATACATTGCATAGTTACATATTTTGCGTAGATACATTACATATATATATAGACTGCATGCAGTCATGATCATGACGTCATAACCGACTCAGAGTACCGACTAGAGTTTGAACATTCTTTTTACTATTTTAATATATATATATATATATATATATATATATATATATATATGTGTGTGTGTGTGTGTGTGTGCGTGTGTAGACAAATTATTTCGAGTAAATGAAACGGATCCATGTAGATGTAACTTTGTAGTTATTTTTAAAACTCTTATTGATTAAAATTTAATTTGAATTGGAATATATATCTTCCAATCAGGGAGACCCTTTTATTGATTTATAAATTTTCATAATAATACGTGGAGCAGCGTCTAATAAATACGGACTGTGAGTTAATAATTAAAATAACTGTAAAACATATCAATAAAACTATTGATGACGTTAATTTTTAAATGCATATCACGTTTCTTCTTCAAAAGGATAATAAAACGTTGGTCAGATTAATATAAAAACGTTCTATGGATAATACTAGAAGACTCGAGCTAGTGAAACTATAAAGCTAGATTTAAAACATAGGGAAAATGAAACTAATGAAATATTATGTTGATATTAAATGTTACACTACTCCTTCGAGAGGCGATAAAAGAAGTTGGTAAGCTGAATGTAAAACACATGACAAAAAAACATGTCTTCTGGATTTATGTACGGATGAAAAAACAACAAGGTAAATTTTTAAAATCGACTTCAAAACACTCGATTGCATATTTCATCATGTTGTTTCTTCGAGAGGCAATACTATACTTGGCAAGATTAAAACGAAGCATTTATCGATAAGTATAGGCTTACAGAAATCGGTGGCACTAAAAATAATGACAAAAACTGTTGTTGGTCTTGTTAGTAATTAAATATATAAATTGCCAATTCTGTTGATTTGTGTGTGGTTAAAGAACTAACGTGAACTATGAAAACGATTTTAGACATGATAGAGTAAACTTAGTGAAGTTTTATATTACATAAGTTCCTCTATATGAAAGTTAGAAGCTTGTAAGGTTAATAAAAAGATGAATTTATGTATGTGTATAGAACTAGTGAAAATATTTCAAAGGCATCAAAACCTGACTATTTAAGCTATCAAATTGAATTCAATATAAGAAATTGTTCTGTTGCTCTTACTATTTAAATGTTCTGTTTAGTCGGCTAATCAGAAACTATCTATTCATGTTATTTGGCACAAACTTTTTCAAAGGAGAATATTAACAACCCCATCCCCCAATCCCACCCCACCCCTTCATTTAATACTATTTGTATTAAACTAGTTAATGCTTCAGTTTGAAACTAGGGAAAGCGAGTTTGGTACCAAACGATTCACAAGTTGATAAATATTGCATCGATTTTATGAGGTTTAGTGTTCTATTCAATACTCGCCCACATAAATCAAGAATTATCGTCAACAATATGCCAAACATTTCCGCGACTTGACTGTCATCTTGACGTCATAACTACGCTCTCTTGTGACGTCATTCGTACGGTATTGCGGTATTGCACTCGTTTGATATTGCCGTATCAATATTCAACTTCAGTATTTTACATGGATGAGTAATAAAATATTTTTTGCAGGTTTTTTAAGTTCAACATTTATAAATATACCGTAAGTAGTAAATACCAAATTTCAACAATACATTGCTCCTTACTAATTTTATTACTTTTATTTCTTCAGTAGATATAATTATATAACATCGTTGGGAACTGTTTTCTCGTAGGATAATTAAATCTTGATCCCGGATGTAAAACAGAATGAAGTAAGTCCAAACGCCATTAGTATGAAACAAGAGCATATTCAACATTGATATACATTTATTAATGAATGAAATATGCATACCGGATGTAATTATCATAATCCACATTTGTTAAAAATTCTACGCACACTGTATCGTAAGCAACGGACAATATCATACACCACATTGACATGGCATTAATTATGAAATTGACATACCTACATATAAACCTTTGGAACAGGCATACATACATACAGGTATACATAAACATACATATTCACTTTCGGTTTAGATATTTCTAAGCTCGAATTTCTAAATATTCAGAAGGCTTATCTTATCTTGCAATAAAAAGTGAAACATTATGGTTAATGCTGTGGATGGTGTACATGAATGCATGAATTAAGACTACTAGATAAGAAATATGATATTTTTGCAATTTGACTAGAAAGAATTGATATGAATCGTTTGATAATACAGCATTTTACCTAAACCAAAATGCATAGTCTATCATTCAATGCATTTTATCTTAACTAATACTATTGTGGCTTATTCCATTGCATTACCTAAAACAACATTAAATGTTTATCATTCAGTTTATTTGCACTAAATTAATTTCATTGGCATATTATTCAATGCAGTTTACCTAAACAAACATTTATTGTTTATTATTCAAGCACTTTATCTAATTCGGTATATATAAACTTTTATATTCAAGAATTTTACCTGAAACAATTTTGAGTTATTCAACGAAGCTCACCTGAATTAATCCTTCACTATTCAAGAATATACCTAAACCAACAGGAATTGTGTATCATTCAATGAATTTTACCTTAACCAAATTAAATAGTTTAGAATTCAATGTATTTTACCTACATCAATACGCACTGCTTATTATTTAATACATTTTACCTAAATAAATATATATTGTATATTCTTCAGAGCGTCGTTCCACATCCAACATGGATTGTTTGTCTTTTAATATCTTCTATTATGACGAGTAAGTATTCTTTCTTATGTCAATGAATTGTACCTAAAACAAAGATTTGTATAGAAATCCTTGCCTTAACTAAATAAAAAAAATAATTGCAATTGACGGTAACTGTTTACTGCCCCAACGCAATATGTTGTTTTTACTCAACAATTGTCTATTGTTTGCTATTCATCAGCTATTCCCCGTGTATTTTGTGTGTTATTCCGATTTCGTTTGACCTCTGGTCCATATTCGCCTGGATGCTTGTGAAGATAACTTAGTATTTAGCACCTTATTCGACTCACAGGGTGCCTTGGGTGGTATTTGTCACTAAAGTAATTTGACAGTTTCTCATATGATGAGCCCGTCTGTTATAACCTAAATGTGATAACCTTGATTATTTAGCGTTTTGACTATATACTTATATTAGACAGGGTGATAGTGTTGTTTGCTGATTGAGTGAAATGAACATCCATTATTCTTTCTTTGGCTAGCTCTACACTATCACAACCTCAGAAACTATTTGCCCGGTAGACCTTACAGAAGAAATCTATTGGGAAGTTGTACCAATCATTCAAAGCATTTTTATTTCTTGTTTATTGGCTTTCCGTTTCGAATTCAATTAACTTATCGTGGTAAAAATATATATTATTGAAGTATGCATGACTTCTGCATAAGGAATTGGTTCATGAATCTAAGTAAACCCGTAACTTCGTCAAAGTTTAGGGCTGTATTGATTACTCACCTTAGTATACATGTATACGTCTCGATGTTTGTAAGTTTGGTTTGTTTACTTTACTTTTAATTATTTAGATATGGAATCAATGATCATTGGGCATTATATTTATTTTATCTAGTGTATTGATGTAAACCATGTTTCAAATGTAGGTAGCGTCTATACGCGAATGTTTTTAATTCGTCAATGCGAGAAAAGGTTATTTACCGGGATAAACAGTCACGTCAGAAGCAAACATAGGATCTGTTTAACTAAAACGTGATTTTAACTTACTGCTTGATTAGGAACTATTACTTTCAATGCAAGATTGTTTTCAAATCTAAAATTATTCCTAGATTTGCGCTAATTGTTAATTGATATACACTCATTCATTCAATTAGGGTTGTAACCTTCGCAGCGGGCTTGCAGCTCTTTATTGTCGCATTTAACTCTGTATATCAACAGCAATCTGTCTACGAGGTGTTGAAATTTAGGTTGTTTCTGATTTGACGTGAGGTCTTTCGCAGAAGAACGTACGTACTTTCACGAAAACCTTAAACGTATACGAAAAGTAAAATAAAACTAACAAAAAATCGTTGTAAGTGATCCCAGATGTCATTATGTAGGATGTGAGATGTAACATATGGAGCGAGGTCATGAGATATGAGGATGCTGTCACTTCTTCAGACTGTTGGTTTAGAAGAAAGAGTAATTGTTATTTACATGATTTATGTACAGTCTGGATATTCTCACGCTTTTAGTAAAATCACTTGAGATTTGTCACTCCAGAATAGGAAGAGAACGAGTGTTGAAGTTAGCATGCTTGCCCCTCGCGCCATCGACACGAGTTCAAATACCGATGGATACACCAAAAATTTGTGACCTGTAGATACACTGTGTTGTGTCCTAATGCAAGCACTTCTTCCACGTTGCACTCATTTCACCCCAGCTGTACAAATGGGTACCTGAACACAGTAATTGTACCTGTGCGATCGATCAAAGCGCTTAACAGGCAGCATCGAAAGTAGATTTCCTTCAGGGTATTTATACAAATTTGTGCGCTAAGAGCATGAATTGAGCGTGGATAATGCACGGTATCGATGGATTATTATCATTATTGTTATTATTATTATTATTATTATTATTATTATCATTATCATTATTATTATTATTTTTATTTTACTATTATTATTTTTATTTTATTATTTTCATTATTATTTTCATTATTATTATCATTATTACTATTATTATTATTATTAATATTCAGTGAGGCAGTACACGCCTTGACCAGACATATCTGGTTTTATTTGACGCCAGCATCTGCTTCCGTGACAACATTGTTATTATCATTATTAGACGTAAAGTTGGACGACGTGGAATTCATCGTTATACAGCTGCATACCGAAAGTTTGTTTACTAACCACTAAATCGCAGTGCAAATATCATGTAATTTGGGTTTCGTTTCAACGTCACTTGAATAACTTCAGCAAGACTGACAATGGATCACCCACTGTCAATGTGTGAAATAGCTATTCTTGAATTCATTTTAGCACTCTCTGGTTACTCGTGCAAAAATTCGAATTTTTGCATTTTGATATAGACAGGAGGGGTCACATTTTCGAAATTTCGATTTCGTTATATGTCGAATAAAATGTTCCATATCGACTCTCTGAGATTAAAACCAACATAATCACATTGACTTTGTGCTAAGAAACAAACGCGACTTATTTTTAAAGAAGTTGATAACTTCTAAAGGATTTTATGGAGAAAAAAAATTTTGTGTTTTCGGAATTTTGACCCCTGGTCACTTCAATGACCTGCAAAAACTATTACGGGTAATTATGGGGGTAAACCTTTGCTTTAAAAAAGAATGGATCTGCATACGTTTCTTTTTCGCAACGCTACGATACCTCAAAGGCATCCCAAATTACATGATATTTGCATTAGTATATTCAGGTATGTGAACAAACTTTTAGCATGCAGCTGTAGTTGCGCTTTCACAGCTTGTCATGGATACGACCAACTCAAATCAAATTCAAGAGCCAAATTACAAGCTCTTGCAGTGGAAAAGGCTCTGGTACAGGCTGAAACCCTGTTTACTAACGACATCAGGGGCATTGATTTCGCTCCGAATGCATATTCATTAATTTTGTTGAGCAAATTGTTGGGGACAACTTATGAGTGGTCATTCCATTTAATAAACGCAAATTTCAAATCAACTATCACCGTTCGAGAGACAACAAAGGAAAACATATCCTTAAAAATACTATCTCTGTATCATCAATACTCACCTGCATCTCTTGTCCCAAGTACAAGAATGGTTTCTTTAAAAAATAGTTTGAGTATTTAGGTTTTTTACTTTATGAATTATTTATTCAAATCATTTATGTATAATTTTATTCAAATTGTCAACTCCTGCTATCTCATAGACCAACCATTTTACCGTCTGTATTGCCAGCAAGCGTTTATTGGATTCCATTTATATATCAAGAGAGTATTTATCTATAGATTAGAATAAAAGATAAAACACCATGCACAAGAATAACTGGAATTCATAAATGCAAAATCAAAATAAGCATTAAACAACTTTTATTTTTTAAGAACATGTTTTTTATCGCACAGATAAAACTTAATAAATAGCTCCTATCTGCAGTAAATGACTATCTTGTATACAAATTATTTGTCTCAAAAGTGTGAATCATATATTTATGATATGGATAACAAATCAAAGAACATAAATATAATATATAATTGTAAGAAATAGCTATACACTGTAGACTCATTAATTATATAAGCATGCACTATAAGTGATGTAAAATCTTAAACAGTTGTATATTTATTTATAGAGCTTAGAACATCAATAGTTAATTTCATACAACTCAAAGAACGTGGTTTGGGCTCCAATTGAATAGCGAGATATCGTTGTCAGCCTCCATTGGATCCTGGCCGTGACAGACATAAATATATGATTATATCAACTTTATTTAAGGATATGATCATCCCATGTTATGTCGCTATATGAGACTATTCCACTTAAGAGAAAGCCATGCAACTTTCAAAGGAAACTCATGAAGTGTCGTTATTCTATAAGAAACATTTGCGATTAAACAGGTAAGTAGATGATGATGTTTTGTACTGTTGCGTGATGTAATAAACCATTGTTATTCGGGTGATTCTAATATTTAAACACAATAAAAATGAACATGACAAGATATCCATATGTCATTGTCAAAGTAACAGAAACGTGCATGTCATAATGGGGGGGGGGGGGGGGGGGGGGGGGGGGGGGGGGCATGGATTACTAGACTTCATTCCTCAACCAGGAATCATCTTCGTGTGAATTTTATCAAAATATTTAACACAGTCGTATCGTTTTGTAGCAATGTTCAAAATTATTCGTCAGTTTGTACACAGAGCCCCTTTTTATCACTTATTAGTTCTTGTTTCTACATACTGTTTTTGTTGATTAGATATTATGTACCTTTTTACGTTCATACAAAAGTATATCACCCATAGACATTTCAAAGTTACCATGGCAACTTTCGTTTGTTTATAATATCAATAACAAAATCTAATCATAATAAAGTGTGGAGGGTAAGCTGTGTATGGAATTTAATTGTTCTATGACACTAGCAAAACATTGATTGCAATTACAATTAGGATGTAAATAAGACATGAAATTCCAATACCAAATATGTGTGACTAAAGTTTTCTTAGAAACATCGTCGATATATATTCTTTCTTTCTTTCATTAATTTTACAATTTATTCTTTTCATTTGAATGTGTTTATTTAGATAAACAAAACCGGTCTAATAAAATTGTTTTACAACTGCTTACCAGTTCACTTGCGTTTGATTTCTAAGTGATTTCAGTGATTCGTTCATATTGTTCAAATTGATTTGTTCACGTTATGTCCATGTTTAGACTATGTTAAGATTCATTTCAATCGATATAACTTATGAAATATTGTTTTGTTTTCATTCGACAATAGCAATCAAATACAGCTGTAAAAAGGAAATTTAATATGATGATACAAAGGTTAACGTGATTCGTCAAAAAAATACTCAACGCCTAAATAATAAACACAATTCTAAGGTTAGTGTTGATAAGGTGTACATTGTATGTCCTAAAGGTGATTCCATGCGTGCACCGTATGTTATAAAGATAAAACGAATTTATCAATATAAATTACATGAATACAACTCCAGAATACCGAACACAACGTGTAAGCGAGGTGAGTACTTGGTGGAACGCATGCCCTATATAGCTGATGCCATGTGTGTGCCTTACGATAAAAAGGTAAAACGAGTTGCAGTGTATAAAGTACACAACGCTTGAATATCGGCCAGAATGCGAATCCAAGTTTAGTGTTGATGGGTTGTATTAGATATACTTGATGACATGTTTGAATTTATTGTAATAGATAACACAACGCCTGAATACCTTACAAATTGCGAATCCAAGGTGAGTGATGATGAGTAGTATTCCATATAGCTGATACCTTGTCATGTACAATTTAACGAATTTATCAATATAAATCATACAACGGCAAAATAACGGACACAATGCGAATCCATGGTGACTGTTGATGGGATGTATACCATATAATTGATGCCGTGCGTGTTTTGATGAGAAAAAGGTTAACAAATTTATTTTTTGAAATTACACAAGCCCAAAATAACGGATACAAGGCGAATACAATATCAGTTTTGACGAGTTTATTCTATATAGATGAGGCACTGGATTACCTTCAGATAACAAGGTATAACGAGTCGATTAATATTTGTACACAAACAATGCCTGAATACCGGATACAGTGCGAATCCAAGGTTAGTGACGATCGGCTGCATTCCATATAATAAATGCCGTTTTTGTACCTTGTGATAAAAGATAGGTTAACGAATATTTCCAAATACAGTACATGACGGCTGACTAAGGACACAACGCAAATAAAAGGTGGTGTCATTAATGTCATACAAATGTTCATCTTATCAATGATAAAAAGCAGTTATGAATCAAATACACATGCACAACACGAGACACAAAGGCGTGTCTGTCAGTTTAAACTGCATCCAAATAGTTTGTTCACCTACGGGCGTATCTTTGAGCAAGCTGACTTAGCATAATGGGGTCTGTGATGTCTTAGAGGCATCGGAGCATGGTAAAATAGGAATTGTTTTGTTTTCACCATGGATATAAATACTATGAAAGGATCTTATTCCATACCTATGAGTTTATCTTAACAGTTTTGGCAGCTGATTTAAATTACTAGGGATCAAAATTACGAAAGACTTCATTATATTCTTCACTTGTAAAACTCTTATAAGTGTAATAGACTAAAACAAATAGCCATGTATTTTCTTTTACTCTCTTTCAATTTCATTTGATTATTTGTTTATTAATTCCTTATAGAATAAAACAATTTAAAATAGAACCTTCTTATCTAAAAGTTTAGGAATAAGAATCTTTTTCAATCGGATTCATTATGTGTAATTCATTTTGCCAAAGTTTTGAAATTATGATGATTTACATAAATTATAAATAAAATTTTAAAAATGATTATAGGAACGTGGACTGATGGTGATAACTTGTTAATGCAGTTGAAGTAATGCGTAGATGCATGAGTACAAACGGAATCCGAATTACATTATAGTTGCACTTCGATAAATAAGCCGATGAAAAACCTTTTGAAACGCATGTTCATAAGTCAAGTCCATGGTTTCGTGACGGTTCCCTTATCCTAAACGAAAACAATTGTTATGATTATATATGAAACTGTCCCTGAAAAAACATCCGCAACTGTTCTAGAGCGGTTGTCTTGTCGCGTATGTCATAAACTTTAGTTATGCCAGTTCCTAATAAAAATGCAAACATTCGTAATCAATAAATGTTACACTGTGCATGGAATGCATTTCAAATAATAGATATGCATAATAGCTTTATCTTGCATATAAAGTATTTGAAATCAATGCACGGTGAATGCTTATCAGAACAACAGTTTCCGGGGAAAGTTGCAGCTGTTCCTGTCCCTGCCATCCTAGTACATTGCATGTACATTTCCAGGATCGTCATCCGGATGTACTTTGTTACTAAAGCAAAAAGCGTCAATTTCAATGTCAATAACGTGTACATGGCAGCAAATAGTAACAAGAGGAAGGTGCATTAAAAGAAACTCAAGCATTGTCTGCCAGTCAAACGTATACAGATTACTATGGACCGGGATCAATAATTCAAAATTAATTGGTCATTTTTCAGAGAGACCGCTGTCCAGCTTCACAATTCTAAGCGGTCAAGATGGGCCGAGATAGAAATAATTTCCCACTGCCTTTATTTCTGGATCGCCGCTTGACCACTGTGTTGAAATAGACACGCTTTCTTGTCTCTGTTCATCGGTCACCTGAGGTCATGGGAGAATAGAGGTCAGTTTAACTCCACAGCAGTTACCTCCCTTTCACTTGCAATATCTTCGTCGTTCATTGCACATCAAAACTCTGATACGACATGACCTGGCTGTGAACACAACACAACGTTTGTTAGCTCTGGTTTGCAGCTGGTATCACGTGACTGGTCATTATTGACAGGAAAAGCCCCCTGGCCTCACATGACCGCTCGTCTCACTGTCTATTCGACCAGGCAAGGCTTTTGATGAGGTCGCGTTCAGATTTCTATCAATGTAAAATAACCTTTTTCTTAATGAACGAAAACATGTTCGCCATCATTATCTTATTACAAATTTTAATGATATGTTTTAAAAAAATATGTTATATTTTTTTGGTCATCGAATGCTTGTGACACAAATAGGTATTGTTATATATTCCGATGCTTTGTGAAGGCTTTTGGTGAAACGATAGTCTGGTTGTAAACAATATATATTTTCGAAAGAAAATAATTACTTGATATTGTCCTTATTATGATTTAAATTATTTCGGTTATACAGCATGCATTAGAATATCATATCAATATTTTCATATTTATCAGTGTTCATAGTCCTGCTTCATGACTGTGTATCATGTACAAATGTAGGAGCCTTTGATACATTATATGTCCTTATTCAGCAAGACTAGATTTGACTACATTCACAAATAATGAACATGAAGAAAAATATCATGGATGAAGGAACAGTGAATTATCAAAATATTTCGAAGATTAAATCTTTGTCTACAGTGTTCAAAATGTATCATACTTGAATGCTTGAATCAAGCGTAAATTATGATATACAGAAGTGTTTTAATAGCAAGGCAAATCGATCCTGTCCTTGTTGGCTTCAAAAGAGTCTTGTCTTTGTCGTGAACGATTGATCATTAGAAAAGGGAATCACAAGTGTACTGTTTCCTTAATAAAGACAATTTATTAGTCTGGGTCTACTCGTACAAAACAGAAATGTCACGTCTGATTAAAATTATGACTCTCTCAATCCTGTAGTTTCTTAAAGAGAATGTCTTTCGCAGAGACCTTCTTATAAGGTCATTCTAACACTACGAGATGAAATAATAAGGTTTTATAAGTAACGAAATAACAAATTGTTTTAATGAGGTAAAGACAACAATAAAAACATGTGCTTAAAATCTTTTTAAAAAACTAAGTCTTTTTATGTAGTTGTTCACTTATTAGTTTCCTGAATCATGTTGGTCTCCTGGTGAAAGTATACCATATAACCTTATGCAAATAAAGTTTTATTAGTAAAATACAACATGAACCACTTTTAAGCAATAAAGTTTGCTGTTTGAAACTCTCAAAGGTAGTGGATTCGTTTCCCTGTACACTCAATCGTAATTGAATGCTTATTTCGTAAATCATAAAAATCAAGTTGGAAACTTCATGTATTGTTACAAACTCGTAAAACAATGTAATGATCGTGTGTTGGATACATTTGAGTTTTAATCAAAACACAAATGATTTATCAGCGATTTTCGAATAATGTCATATCTCCTGTATAGACTACTGCCAAATCTACAGAAATGCGACATTCATATTTGTTGGAGATTTAAATGTGAATAACGAACATTTTCGATGAAACAGCCGCCAATTATAAAAGTAACACGCATTGACAGTTGATAAAATATGTTAGAGACTAAAATAATAATATGATATACATTTTATCCCAAAAAAAAGTCAAGATAAAGTACATAGGCCGTTTTCTGGATAGGTCAAGTGATTAAAATAGAACAGAAAATCGGTGTTTCATACTTTACACTCAAAAGGGTGTCTAATGCCTTTAACAAAACAAAATTAATACTCGTTGCGTAAAAATCACATCACCCACGTCCTTTGGTAACAATCAAGTTGAAATATGATCATATATAAACAGCGGCAACACCAGGTGTCCTCGAAATTAACAAACATGTCATCCAAGACAGTTAATGCTCATCATCCTTTAACCCTGTTACCATTCCAAACCAATCCCCGAGAATGACAAACATATCCTACCAAACAGGTAATCGCCTTATCTTTTAACATCGTTACCATTCCAAACCAGTACCCGGAAATGACAAACGTGCCCTGCCAAACAGGTAGTGCTCATCATCTTTTTATCTTTTTACCATTCCAAACCAGGATCATTATCTAAAAGTGTTCCCGAAAATGACACTTATGTCCTACCAAACAGGTAATCGCATTATCCTTTAACATTGTAACCATTCCAAACCAGTACCCGGAAATGACAAACGTGCCCTGCCAAACAGGTAGTGCTCATCATCTTTTTATTTTTTTACCATTCCAAACAAGGATCATTATCTAAAAGTGTCCCCGAAACTGACAATTATGTCCTACCAAACAGGTAATGCTCATCATCTTTTCATCTTTTTACCATTCCAAACAAGGATCATTATCTAAAAGTGTCCCCGAAAATGACACTTATGCCCTACCAAACAGGTAATGCTCATCATCTTTTTATTTTTTTACCATTCCAAACAAGGATCATTATCTAAAAGTGTCCCCGAAAATGACACTTATGCCCTACCAAACAGGTAATGCTCATCATCTTTTTATTTTTTTACCATTCCAAACCAGGATCATTATCTAAAAGTGTCCCCGAAAATGACACTTATGTCCTACCAAACAGGTAATCGCCTTATCCTTTAACATTGTTACCATTCCAAACCAGTACCCGGAAATGACAAACGTGCCCTGCCAAACAGGTATTGCTCATCATCTTTTCATCTTTTTACCATTCCAAACCAGGATCATTATCTAAAAGTGTCCCCGAAAATGACACTTATGTCCTACCAAACAGGTCATCGCCTTATCCTTTAACATTGTTACCATTCCAAACCAGTCCCCGGAAATGACAAACGTGCCCTGCCAAACAGGTAGTGCTCATCATCTTTTTATTTTTTTACCATTCCAAACCAGGATCATTATCTAAAAGTGTCCCCGATAATGACACTTATGTCCTACCAAACAGGTAATCGCCTTATCCTTTAACATTGTTACCATTCCAAACCAGTACCCGGAAATGACAAACGTGCCCTGCCAAACAGGTATTGCTCATCATCTTTTCATCTTTTTACCATTCCAAACCGGGATCATTATCTAAAAGTGTCCCCGAAAATGACACTTATGTCCTACCAAACAGGTAATCGCATTATCCTTTAACATTGTTACCATTCCAAACCAGTCCCCGGAAATGACAAACGTGCCCTGCCAAACAGGTAGTGCTCATCATCTTTTCATCTTTTTACCATTCCAAACCAGGATCATTATCTAAAAGTGTCCCCGAAAATGACACTTATGTCCTACCAAACAGGTAATCGCCTTATCCTTTAACATTGTTACCATTCCAAACCAGTACCCGGAAATGACAAACGTGCCCTGCCAACAGGTATTGCTCATCATCTTTTCATCTTTTTACCATTCCAAACAAGGATCATTATCTAAAAGTGTCCCCGAAACTGACAATTATGTCCTATCAAACAGGTAATGCTCATCATCTTTTCATCTTTTTACCATTCCAAACAAGGATCATTATCTAAAAGTGTCCCCGAAAATGACAATTATGTCCTACCAAACAGGTAATGCTCATCATCTTTGTATCTTTTTACCATTCCAAACCAGGATCACCATACCAAAAACGAAAGGTATTTTGATAACAAATACAAACCGAGAATACGCACGTTTATATAAGCATTATACCGGAAAGCGACGTGCTAAACTACAATTAGGACTGGACAGATATGCTGTGTCAATAATTGATTAAGTTTGATATTTTCCTATTGTCTGGCCATCATTCTCTTGTATGAGATTTCACACGACTTTCTGACATGCTACTTCTAAATAGAGATATTCATTGTAATTAAATAACTTTTTCAGAACAACATTGAAACCTATATATGTTATTCAATTATTCAAATCAGAAGTTTTGAGACGTTTTTGAAGTTATGATTTATTTGTTCTAAAGTTTTATCCCCATCCTTTAAGGATTAAAAGAGAAATAAATGTTCTATTTTACACCATCGAAACACTTTTGACATTTTCAAACCACATTTTACATTTTGTGCTAAAATGTACCCACAATATTTAATGATTCAAAGAAAAAATGAATTATCATTTTCAAAACAAAACCCTATCAATAATCGTTTTGTACGACTTGTATTTGTAAGGAACTGCATACTATTAATATATGCATTATTGTATCTTCGAAAAAGTCAGGTAACATTTTAAGTTTGGATCTTCAGAAACAATTCTGACAAATATCACCAAAATATAAAGCTATAAATTCTATCATCAAACACTATCAAACAAATACAACTTGTCTTTATGGCATTGGTTAGTATTAAATATATAACGCTTATCCAATTCAGTGTATACAGCCCGTAATGCAGGGGGAAACCATGTAGAATAAGGGCAACAATTAAAAAAATGCAAATCTTTTGAATATTTGAAAGTGTTTTTCTTCAAAAAGATCCAGTTGAATTCATTACCATCAGTCTCCTGTCGAGGTATAAAGAAGTAAGGATTTTCTTACTTGAATATTTGTAATTCTTATGTAAATTAACATATATTTATAGTTAAACATAATAAGAACACAAATGCGATTCGAAAGCGTTTCACACGTATGTCATGAAAAACCATCAAATCATATTCATACAGAATAAACGAAGATGAATTAAACATTAAACATGCCATATTCACATATACATGAGATCCACTGTATGTTTCTCAAATTGAACCTTTACAATTTTGCATTATTTGTACAAAACTGTTTCCGTCTCAAATAACATGTATTTATCAGAACTAAAGTCCTATGATTATTTATTTCATTGAAACCAGTTCGAATCTATTGAGAGTTTCAAACTGTCATATGATGAAGCACCTCGCTTTGACAAGTCTTTGTTAAATGGCAGATAGTGTTTCAATGTAAAAAGATATGATGATAGTTTTGTCATTTCATCGACAATCGTTATTAAAGATAATTTTGGAAAAAATTGAGACTTTGCCTGGTTCATCTGGAGGACAGTTTAGTAAATTACAGTGACCGATGACCAGTAAATCCGGCCAATGACACAAGGGTCAAACCAACATAGAGTGCGAGTGATATAAAAAATACCCATTCCGACGCCGTGACTCTTCATGAATGCCTGACCTGAATCTGACCTTGGAATGGGTTTATGTTTTATGGCGGATGAGCCTGATCAGATTACTGCGCCAGTGGGTGAGCAGGTGGATGTGGACAAAAAAACTTACATCTGCAGGATGCGTGGCAACTAAACCTGCACTGCAAACAAAGGATTTCAATAGTACTATCAAAGATTCACTATCCAGTATAAGCATGAATCATTAGTACTAACTGAAGATCTAACAATGATCTACTTTTGTCGATTTTGAAATACTTTTGTTGATGATATCTTCTTTATGAAAGCATATATAAATTCAGATTTGGAAAAAAAATAAGAAGCAAGCTAATGGTATCGGATGTCGCTGACATTACGTATCTTTTTACTTACTTCGTAAGACATTAGGGTACATTAATGTACCTTACATTGTTTTACCTACAATGCGTTCTAAAGGCTTGAAAAACGGGAATTATGCTCTTATCCAAATCAGAAGCATTAATGAGTTAAGAACCTTAACAATGAGTATCTTATAATCTACTTAATTAAGAATTTGTGTGCATCTATAGACTTGAAACTGAATTGTATTTTCATTTTGAAAAGCATTTGTTAGTTTGCCTTTTTTTTTGTAAATCACATATCATATATGTTAAAACTTTCTTGTGTATTTCCCAGTTTTTAAAGGTATACTTTAGTTATTTATTTATTTGCTAAGCATTTATTTATACTTTGTTTACTTAAAAACAGACAGAACAGATCTATTCATTCCATTTGACAAAAAAACGGGAATAACATATTATCTATGCTTGAACCAAATATATCGACCATAATTTCGTGTTTCAAAGCACAACAAATTGCAATGGTGGTAGTAGTAGTAGTTATAGAAGTAGTAGTAGTAGTAGTAGTAGTAGTAGTAGTAGTAGTAATAGGAGGAGTAGTATTAATGTAGTAGTAGTAAATGTAGTGGTAATAGTAGTAGTGAAATTGTAGCAGAAGTAGTAGTAGTAGCAGAAGTGGGTGCATACAGGTGTAGTGGACAGCGATCTGGCAAACGACCCGGGTTCGAATCCAGGTGGAGACACCAAACATTTGTGACCTGGGCTTTACACTGTGTTGTGTTTTTGAGCATGGCACTTCATCCACACTGCACTCAGTCAACCTAGCTGTACAATTGGGTTCCTGAATATGGGATGTATAGACCAATATGGTAACGCTTAGTAGCAGCATCGAAAGTACAATTCCTTCATAATATATATGTAATAAATGTCCAGCGCTTTGAGCATACTTTGGATGGACTATAGCGCAATATAAGTACCCATTTATTATATTATTATTATTAAGTAGTAAGTTGATGATAGGAAATGAAGATAACTACTGAATACGTTTTGAGAGGCTGTGATACACCATACCATATTCTTTATAACGGGTTTTTTTAAATGAGAAAATATGGGATAACTCTCATATACTCATTCACAAAACAGACGCCTCCAATAATCTTGGAAAACAGACAACAAACAATTAATGACGTCTGATTTGAATATATGCGTCACTTTTGAAAATGTTTTTCACGCGGATTTTAGTAATGGTAAACGAGACGTCGCTAGATTATGTACAAATATGTCGAGATGCAAAGCAGGTGATAAACATTAAAATACGTAGAAATACGTAGACCATGGCATATACTTCACATTGGGTGTAAGACTAAAAACAGTTCAAGCCACAACATTGCTTAGTTTTGAGATATTGACAATAGTGTTGAGATGTGAGCAAGGTAAGTTGGTTTTTCATTTATCTATTCGAGGGACCTTTATTATTATTGTGCGTTTATGTACTATTTGCCAAATGATAATCATCTTTGATAATCCTGATTTTTTTTAAATAAACGATTTCTTGAAAAATCAATATGGTTTATAGACTTTATCAGGGCTGGTTGTGTCTCAGGAAACAAAATTAAAGCGGTTTTCTTTGTCAGTTTCGAATTTCCGTATAAAGATCAATTGCCTTACATCAACATTATAAAATGTTATTTTTGGAATTGTTTAAAGAGAAGAATGAAAGGACATTTAAAATCTCGTTTGAAAAAAAGGAGGCAAGTTGCCCAATCATGATTATGACAGCAACGCCCTACCTTCAATAGCGATTTTATTGTTGATGACTTCAAAATCGATTTATTAAGATACATTAACCGTTTGCCATTCAAATATGTAGTAAAATATTATTGTATTATTATTGTAATACTATTAACAGTGTCGTCGCAAAATTGATCAAATAGAATATGATCCCACATGGAACCAAACATTGAAATTCTCTAACTTAAATGAAATCAGCGCTGAATGAAATTCATTGGCAGTGTTTTCAGATATTTTTATTCAATTTCTCATAAGTGATAAAGAATAATATTTCTTACTTGTATATCATACTACGATATGTATTTGATATCATACGCTTGGTGGTTTATCTTTTCTTAAACAATTACATGAAGTAATTATAATACTCTACTACCCCGCTATAATTGAACGAGCAGAACCTCAACTAATGACCCATTTATGCGTTGACAAATATGATGATTTGTTTTTTCAAATATTTTTATATATACGGGAATATGAAAATGACACGATCAACGAACCAATGAATGTAATTTTTCTAATTCTTCAAATGACTACAGTTATAATTTATCTTATTCATTTTGGCCGTACCACTTTCACAAAGGGTACAGCTGATTTTTATGTTACATCGTTCTGTCTTTTGGGGAGTCTGCCCAATGGGAATATACCCGGGTTTACTTATAACAGAGACTATATTCACTTCAGCGACTCATTTTTGTCATAATATGCATGTAGATACATGTTAGTGGGTTCTGACTGAACTAAAGTTTAACTAGTCGTTACATTCGGGAATTTACATTATAGACCGTTAACGTAGTTCTTAAAATAGGAAATCAAATATAGATGGAAATGTGGTACGAAAAATGTTGAATATTTCGATAATTGGTTTACGTTCGTCTTCCAAATCAGTTTATGATCATATTCTGTTAAAATGGAAATTCATTAACTGTCGATTTTTCAATACGGTAACCTTGAATATTTCGTTTCCCATAGATCGTCTTTTCTATTTTTCAACGGTGAAGAAATTGCATATGATAAGAATTCGAATTCAAAAGGCATCTATTGGTTACGGGTCGGTTGTTTCAAGAAAAATAAGCCAAGGACATAAACCATTTTAACGTTGTACATGTATAGTACAACCACGAAAGCATGGACTTGTATGGCCAAAGACGAAAAGGATAATAAAGAGGACTTCACAGCGCGGCGAGACTGTACTCAGCTTACGTAGTGTCGTGACTCAACGCGGATCAATGCCTGTGAACACACCATGCAGGATCTAAACAGAACATCACGCATGCTCAAACCTGCAGTGACGTCACGAGGTCACCGGTGAGGTGAACTCTGACCTCAACTGACCGAATTGCTACAGTGTTATCGCAACGTGTAGCGTTAGTATCCACGTAAGGGAAAACAAAAGACAAATATCGATGTAGGCGTAACAGAGGCCTCAATTGAGACCAGCTTCAATAATCGAATGAAGTATTTAGCCTTGTAGGGTTAACTGTTCAGGGATCAATATTGATGCGGCTATTATAGATTGCATCAAGATCGGCGGGGAGTTGAAGGACAGCTTGTCAGTAATTATGAGAATTAAATCAATTGTGCAAATGTTTTATCAATAGAGAATTAGAAAAATAAACTGGGTCAAATATGATAATTTACCAAATACCGGTTTTACAAGATAACTTATCTATTGATATCATTACAACGGTGTAAATACTTTTAATCCAAATGCTTTTATGTCTGTACCTAAAATAATTGTAAGATATTTCGGATATTTGAAACAATGAATTGATTTATAATAACAGTATTTTTGCATTTGTTTTCAAGTATGTATGGAATTTGGTTCAAAATATTTATTGCCTTAAATGATATTCAAATAATACAACCAAATTATTGGTACCCCCATTAGCCGGTGCTATATGTGGATCAAATCATCATCTGACCCGAAATATCCCGTTAACCTTAATCTAACAACGGAGTCTCGCAACATTATATAACACCGACAGCGAACAGAGATCATAATGGCCGCAACCAATGGGCATTTGAGGACAATCTCAGGTCAGCGGAAGTCTTGCACACATCGCTTTACAACTGACCACGAAGGCGTGAGAATCGCTGAGCACAGCTGCAAAGAACATTACCTAGAGTAATTTGAATACAGTTGCTTTCTCAACGATCTCACGCATACATCTTTCCCTCCCTCGCTCCCTCTCTCCCTATGCACTTTCGGGTCATGTGAGTTCACCGTACCACGTGACTCGGTCTGTAGTATACCCAGGCCTATATGTGCGGACATGTTACATAATTTGCTATATTCAGCGTGACCTGAGTTGTCCAGCCCAATATGAAGTGAAAATGATGTAACATGCCATGACGCCGATGGCCTGTGTTCTTCACACGAACAGTAACAGCCTATATTCTCTAAAAGGACCGGTTAAACGTGAGTAGTGTTTTTTTCAACGAGATATCCTTTGTGTCCATTGGCTAGTAGCGACCTTAATGGCACGCTTCCCAGGGCATTTTCTTCAATAACAGAGCATATAATTTCAATATTTCTACCAGAATAAGTTTTATGTCTTTGATTTGATGCCTTGATGTACAAGGTTTTGGCAGTCAATGTTATTTAGCTTTGATTTTCCCATTTTACCGTATGGAGCTCATGGCCTATTTTTAGTATGGCCGAAGATTGGGGTCAGGCCAGCTCGGGCTTGTGGCATAGGCATAAGCGCGCGGTCCTCGCTACGATCAGATGTGCGGTGACATTGCTAAGGAAACGACTATATGTTAAATGCGGATATCAAACACTTCTGTGACAATGCAACCCAAGTGGAACCTTATTGCAGGAGGCTATTTTTAGAACGGTTCCAGAGGTTGACTTTGTTTATCTCACAGTTCTACGTAGGTTGATCTAGAATTACGCAACGTCACAAATATGTTGGATTGGGAATGCCTCGGCCTTACACAACCACGGTAAGTCATACTCACGTGACTTACTTCATCCGTATCAGTCCTTTTTCTGTTATTTGGGAGGTGTTTTAACGACCTCAGAAACAAAATGCCAGTTTTGAAAAGAAAAAATGCGAACCCTCAACGGATTTTGCCTGAGAATTCAGGGTATGTATACATACTCTTGTTTACGTTTCATATCTATAGATTATCATGTATGTCGTAAACGTTATCTAAATCGTATGTTAATTGCGTACAAAAATACCTTTACCTATTAAGGTAAGATGTTTTGTAAATATTCCAAATACTATTTAAATTGGGTTAACATTATGGTTTCAAAAGTCCAGATAGGTATTCAACACCTTGAATTGATGATTATGGATTTTTACTTGTCTTTTACCTGGTGAATAACTGTATAATTTTTTGTAAAAATAAAAAACAGTATACAACATAGAGAACAGTTGATCGATTTTGTCACGTTTCATTCACACGGTTTCATGATTTATATTTTTCTTATGAAACGATTGATGTAATTTTTGTTTTTACTGCCGATTTCCGCTTTAACTTCTTTGATCTTTTACCCTCACACGAGATAATTCGCTAAACAACATTAGAAATATGCGTTCCTTTAAAGGCTACATATTTGACTCAGAAAATGACCATGCTCCGTTATTGCGCATTGCTATTGACTGCCGGCCTATTTTTCATTTGGGAGTGTATATTGCGTGTACCGTAATGTTAGACAAAGCCAGGTTTAAGGTGTGCTGTTATAACATGTTCTTAACGATAAACAAGAAATTACAATATCCTGTTTCTTTTAACCAGCTAACTTCACAGTACACCGAGAGCATAAAATATAACACCGAGAATATAGAACATAACATATGGGATATAGAACATAACATATGGGATATAGAACATAACAATGGAGTTACTTAAACAACATGTCGTGTTCAACACGCCACACCAAGGTTTACATACACGATACGTCATTTTGAATGACATCACCTAACATGTCGCTTCTTGTTTGTTTTATTTCAACTGTCACATGTTTTTTTCCTAATTCATGATGAACTGTAATGTTTCGAAGTGTTTCTGACGTGTTAACACGTTCCTTTTTAACAAACGATCTTATATTGAACGAGCATATCTGTTTGAACGCTATATAAGAACTGAACTCGGTAATCGGATATGTTCTCGTTGTTTTAACATTTCTCTTTTATAAACGACCATAACGTTAAGTAAAATTAAACGAGCATGTCTGTATAAACCCTTTAGGAACAATCGGTAACATTTGAAAAGAATATATTAACATAATATTACTTTCATGCGAAGAGTCCTAATAGATTTATGCTTTCAGTAAACAAGTTTTTATGATGCATTCATACTGACAATACTTGTAAAGTTCACTCTTTATATATCTCAGCAATATTCATAAACTAACTTCTGACTTCAAGAGTTTAGACGTTTTTTTGAACTAATGTTCATAAATGTTCACTTCATTGTTCGTTTTGGAAAAAAACAAAATCATCCACTTGATAAAAAAATCACTTTTGCGGGGACACGTTATATCGAGAGTTTTCGTTGAAAACAGCAAAAACAGGAAACTGGGAAGGATATAAAAAACTTAGCCTGAACTCTGTTTGAACTCTTAATGTCATCAGTCAGTGCGAGCTGTCTAAAGCAGTACATGGATATGGGCAGAAGATGGTTAACTGAAATGCCATGTCAATTTCTAGTTATTCCTCTGGTCATTTTTGAAAGATAAGCTGTCCTTAAAATTAATATTTTATAACAGCAATGTTGGGTCCGATTCTATAGTCTTTTGGAATGCCAAGGAAAGATCAAATAGATGGTTCTTTCATTGATTTGAGAAATCTTTTGTTTTCCCTTATTCATTTATTAAGCTTGATTTATTGATCCACATATTTGTTAACAATAAGAGCTAGAATATTCCTTTTATTCACATTTACATTAAATTATGGATTATGGAATATTTATTAGGTTTCTATTTGACATTCATATTATTTTCAGTTTTAAAAGTATAATAAAATTAAGTTGAAATTAAACCAATTTTCGATTAGTTTTTCAAGTAAACACTTATTATCTTTCATTCAAACCAATCAATGAGGAAACGAGGAAGATTTAGTTCCTTTGTCATAGACAATGAAACTTTCTCTATGTCAATATCATAACAGGGAATAAAGAAGTCCGTATGCACAAGTATGCTTAAGTCGCTTGTTAAATATGTATTTACATCTGGTAGATCAGTTATGAATATTGAAATAATGCTTACCTTGATATCTACGTGTGGTTATGTAAAGAGGGATCGTGATAAATATGATTACTTCCATTAATCTATCAATATCTTTCACATTTAAGGACCAAACAAATCAATATGAAATAGGAATGATACAGATTATGTTATTACATTTCTTAGTCTTGAGAGAAAAATGTAATTCAGAAATAAGATTTAATTCGAGTATTGTTCAGCGAATCAAATGATTGCCTCGTGTGATTCCAGTTTATGAGAAGTGGAGGATACTAAGTACTAGTACATTATTTTTTGAATAAATATTTATTAACATGCTTTCATTTAAGTAGTTTAAAAATTGTACATTGTAATCGTTGTGTAAAGAGTTTGACGTCCTTTGCTACAAATTGTGATTAAATAACAATGTATCTAAAATAAGCACGAAATATTGTTATATATATATATATGCATGTGCTGTGATAATGAACAATCCACGAATCTTTCAAATGTTTGGTTGTTTGGTGATAAACTACGATTAATGGTAATTAAACAGTTTTTCAACTTAAATGCCGATTGAAAGTGATAACCTTCGTTTGGCTTCATTGACCAGATGCTGTATCAGCTGGGATGCCTTATTTTTGATCAAACCAACAATGTCATTTCCATGATACTAAATAAAAATCCACAGCCTTATGTTTTATATTTCATTTTACAACAACAGTTTTAATATTCAGATTGGTACAACGATATCTTAAATATGAGTATACCGTTTACCACATTTCACTATTCACAGTAACAACATACCATAATGGTTGCTATCATAGTGTGCCACTTGGGTGCATAGCGTTGCATGAACTAAACTTGTATCAGTCAATGAAGGGTGGATTATTATAATAGATTATTCCTGAACAAAAAAGTTGGCATATGAACAGGCCTGAAATGATAAAAAAGATGGTTTTATTTTTTATTCTTGTTTGATTATTATCAACATATTTTGTATAGCATTTTCTTATTATATTCAGCTGACATAAGTCCATTTAGCATATTATATACGATATATATGCATAATCTATAGCATACACATTTAAGCTACATATCGAAAGTTTTGCATATTGTTAAAGTTTTGTTAATGTATTTCGTCATGCATGTACAGTCATGTTAAATTTGTTTATGGTTTACAAGAACATGTTTGCAACATTACGAAACACGTAATTTCATAAAAGGTTTCTATTGCAGTTTACGATATCACGAAATCGTGCTAACCTTTTCCATAAATGCTGCCTCTCATGAAGATATTTCATGTTTTAAAGAGTATCCTAAGATTGATTATATAAGATAATTCTTATTCAAAACACATGTATCTATAATGAAACTTAATGCCTCTTTTGGAAACTTTATCAGTGTTTCTTTAAAAGATGGTATCCTGATTTTAATTTAAAATTATTTCTAAAGCTTGCTGTTTAAACTGCTCGTTGTACGTTAAAGCATAAAACGAGTCAAAGGTATTTCCAAAATGTTTAGGTTGAGTGTTTCTACCATTAGACATTGTTGACATCTCTGAATTTGTTTATTTTTATTTCATTTAAAATTAGGTTTTAATTTGAAATTAGTTAAAAATAAACAAATATTATTATCAAATGATTCAATCTCTAAGAAAATCAAATTTATGACAAACACTTATCAATTTCTAGTAAATGACCTCGATCGTTGTTATTTATATAAGAAGTGTTTGAATATGATATCAATAAATATTGCAAATCAGAGAATTTCAGTTTTTATGAAGTGAAAGAATATGTTTGATAGAAATTTTTAAAAACAAGTAAATATCTTAGGATTGCTCTGTGTGTGAAGGTAACCAAATAAAGGTAAGAATTTTCTAGGTTTGGACGCACCTACTTTCCTCACTTCCTGTGAAAAAGGGATGGTAATTGGGATTATCTTTATTTCCCCAAGAAGCACCAAAAAAACAAATACCCTTATGATAAAGAGATTTACGTCCATTATAAGGTTTTGTATTAATAAACTAAAAACTATTGTGATATATTTTTCTTGGTTTCAATACCTATACCTAATGCTAAACGATGCATGACTTGACTTATTCAAGTCAACCTCCACACCATGGTTCAATGATCGTAGAATGTAACCTTTCTAGTTTTGAAAGCATAAGATTACAACACATAAAACATGTCCAGCTATATTCTGTTAACATTTCTCTTTACAGATAGGTACCTACGTAAACATACTTATGTATGCAATCACATGATATCCTTGAAATTGTATATTTGTATGTATAGTTCAAGTGATTTGTGTATATGCCTATGTAATAATTGCGATAGGATGTACAAGATCTTTCACCTTTGGAGGCCCTTATGAGGTTGTTCTCGTAGAATCCTCAGAAACCATGTAAGGCTGCAACTGAATTGTAACCTGAAGTGCTTTAGATACAATTTCCATGTTTAATTTTATCTCTTATTCAGCTAAGGAAAGTTGTATGAATACAGATATAACTTCAAGCCTTAGTCCTTAATTGTAGAAGGACTGTAATTTAAGATATGTTACTGATATAAAAAAATATACATTAACTATATCTTTTATCATTTTGACAATGTTTCGTCTCATTTTGACAAAACTGCATGGTAAAGAAAATATAACGGTGAAGTTTAAAAAAAAAAAAATTGTATAAAAGAAAAAAATCATTGTCATTTCATACATTACGGTTAAGTTTTCAACAACAAATTTGGCAGAAGTGTAAGAACTGTTAACATTGTGTACATAAACGGTTTTTTGTCTAATACACACCTTATATTTGCCAACAATAACGAAAAATGTAATTGATAATAGCGTTTATAATAATGCAACTTGTGCGTATTTTCCAACCTCGTAACGAGATTTATATATTAGTATTTAATTTAATTTATTTAATTATTATTTATATTATTAGTTATATAATAGAGATATATTAATTTTCATTACTGATATATATCAGAAAAAACACTGACTGTACTGTAATATAACCAGATGGTAAAACATCTGTTATCAGTCAATATTACTTTTTCCGAAATCATTGTACGATGTTTAAAAGTGTTATGAAATAATTTTGAAATATTGAAATATTAATTGTTTTCATATCTTCATCAATATTCGAACCTGATATGAGTATCGTAAAATGTTACTCCTTTCAGGGTATACATATAATTTATTTTAATGTATATGAAGGTGTGGTCAGAATGTGTTTTCGTAAGTGTTCAGAAAAGAATGTCTAATGTATAGATTTTTTTAAATGAAAGAACGTTAGAATATAAAATTATAAATCTTTGTCATATTGAATATCTCAAATATGAACAATGTTAAAATGAGATGAAAGAATATGATATAAGCCAGTATATTTTATATTTATATACAATTTATCTGAAACAAACAATTTTTCATGAGTAGAAATGAAATACGAAAGAATGTTGGATAATGAAAACGCCTATTCTTATCACATTCTGTCAATAATCGAAGACAATATGCAAACTGTAGAATTGTTATAATAAAATGATAGAAATACGCTTCATTATCATTATACAGTTTCATGTGAATGAGAAGCTGATTATTCAAACAGTAAAATTTTCTTTTAAAAAATCTAAAATAATTATGTAATACTTAACAATGTTTTAATCAATATCAAAATGATATCTTAAGAAAGAAAGTTGATAGTTTGTTGCATGAAAGATTTTCAAATTTCTCAAATGTAGATTATGATTACTATGCAGGTTTTACCCAGGGAAACGATTCCACGTAATAGTTTTAGATATCAAGATGAAATTTTATGTTGTAATCATGAAATATACTTTTTACAATTTTAAATGATTTTATTTCTATCGAACGAAGGCAGTGCGTATTAGACATTAGTTGATATATTTCGTGTTAGATAAACGCTTTGTTAGAATATTTATTGTTATAATGTGAGGAAGATAACTATGTAGAACAAAATGGCCAAAGAAACTTCTCAAATATATCCAAAATAATGCAGCTTTGTCATCTGTGTTGTGTTCAGAGGAAAATATGGAAGTTTTGTTATTGCAAACTTAATCTTTCTGTAACTAACATCAAAGACAGTTCCATAGAAGTTGGTTTGTTAAATGATAAAACTCATTTCTCAAGAGCGAACTTTCGCCATGTCTTATATATTCATAAATAATCACTCATTCAAACACACCTTCTTCATCAAACGATTTGACAAATGATGAACCGCTCCAAAACATGAATAAGGTATTATGATTTTTATTGCAATAACAGGGAACAGATGGCATATCATTTAATGTAAATGATGATAAAAAATACCTACCTGAAATGAAACATGATTAATGGAACTTCACGGAACGCATGATTATTGTTGTTATGCATGAGGTGTTAGATTCATTACAGTTCATTATCTATTGGATTTTTTAAGCCTGCATTTAAATATATTGTTTAACGTTTTAGTTCGAATGTCCCCTGTTAAATATACACACATTTCATTAACCTTTAAAAACTAGATATAATGTATGACCTTGAAATGTTTCCAAACAGATAAAACCTGTTGCTAGTATAATGAAAGGTTAATACTAAATGGTATGGTTTAATATAAGTAAACTGTTTTCATTTTATACCAAGTTTTCAATTCGTCTTTTGTGTGCCATGCAATGATTTTTGTAAAAATCTCATCGGTTCCGTCAAACCTTTTAAGTGTGAAACACGTGTTTTAAAGTAAGATTCATATGAACAGACGCAAGCTTGATATTTCCTAAATGGAACATAAATAGATATCATTTTTTACAATAATAAACATCATAATACATGATATGTTTTATTCAATCTTTCTTATCTTAATTGTATTAAATAAAATGTATATACAGGTATTTACTTTTTGTTTTTAACAGTCTTTGATCATTATGTGTAAACAAACTAGATCTCCTAAATGGATAATTAATTTCAATGCTTTTTTATTACATCAATCATGGTTCCGTATATCACTGAATAAACGCAGCCTTCTGATAACCTAATGACGTCATTGAGAATTGATGATCAAAATATATTTGTTAATTATTATTATGAGTCTTGGAATTCCTAAACTTTGAACAGTCATTGGTTTCATCATGACTCGACTCTTTAAAAATATATATATATATATGTACATTGTATCGTTTCAAGGAAATGAGCAAACGCTTGAAACTTATAAATAATTGCGTCTAGACTTAATGGCATTTTCAAGAATTATCTTGCCTATTTCATCAACCTATTTTTTGTGTCTAGATAGTAATTACACGTTAATGACGTCATTTAGAAATTATGAAGGATATTGTGTTCGTTACGAGGCAGTTTAGAAATTCAAGAATTATTCTATATATGTGCTGTCAGTTTATAATGATAAAACCACTTGAAAAACATTCGTGAAACTTTAGTCATAATAATAACATTTATTCACTGAATAAAGCGAATAGAAAAATTACGTGTGAGTGCTATTTGAAAGAACGTACTCAAGTTTTCTATGAGTCTATTTCAATGTTGTTTGATGGTTGAGTTTTGAGAATAATCCAACTTTAAACGGTTTCTTTGTTATTGCACGAAGTTTGAATGTTTAATTACATTCAAAACTTTCTGCAATAAAATTCTTTTTAACGTGAACTTTTTAAAAATCATAAATAATGGTTTTTGTTTTTAATCTGATCTCGTCGAAAACGTGAAATGGTTAAGTCGATTTATAGAAATTATCATTTTCAATGATTTTGTTGTTGATCGTGTAGTTTATTACGCGATCTTGTCTATACAATATAAATTTATCAGGAATGGAAATTTACCGAACGTCGCATTCCAGTTGATTGACGAGGGTTCGTATGACTTTTACTTTTTCACTTCAAAGCTTTATCATATCGATTTTTGAACAACAAGCATTAATATTCCGTGTTTAGCAGAATGTTTTGTCTTGATCCGAACGCTTAAGAAGATTCGTATTATAGATATAAGGGGATATCATGGTTCAGAATCTTCATGTTCAAAGTTATTATACACCTTTAAATGGAAATGTCTTCGACTATGTTTACTTTGATAACTTATCATTAAAAGTAGTTCAGTCACTTGATTTCTAGTCATTATATCGAGGTATTCAGTTTCATCACAAGTCTTCTAATTATCTGGTTTCTTTCTTTATTTCTTGTAACCTCTTAACATTAATTTCAATTATTATTTGACTAAGCCGTTTATTGAACACGAAAACGTAGGTATAACATTTAGGTGACGTGTTTTTACTTCAGATAAGTTTTTTGCATTTTCAAAGATACCCCTTGATAAAAAGAGACGTTTTTACCTATGTTCGAAACAAAACACGAGAGCCTTCCAGCTTATTTGTACGATAACCTGATACATGAGACATGAAATAAGGTACTGAAGTTTATAATTTGATAAAGAATAGCTCATACTGTTTCAAAAACGAAACCATTGAGAAGTAACGAATCTCCAGCACACCATATTATGATATGATTACTAAATTGTAATGTGTGAATATTTAATTATAAGATATAGTTAATCGATACTAAGTATCAAATTGTGTTGAATATATTTCCCTTATTACTTCCCTTATTACGAAATGCTGAAACAAAATGGCGGATCATCTCGAGGTTGATAGTACAGTCCCTTTTACGGACGCCTTAAGTGTTAGATTTTAATGAATAAGGAAAGGACCTCTGTGATGACATTATTTTGATATGCATGACTTACATTTGATGCCGGGAAAAAGAAACTGGCAAAATCGATATCATATTTGGATGATCTTAAATCATTGTACTTTATCCACGTCACCATTAATCATTTGAATGATGGTATTAATTATGACGGTATGGGTTTCCTTGCTAAACAACAAGCGCGATAAAAGTCTAGGAAATTCTCGCTTTGTTGTTTACAGTTGATCATTGTCTGTATTTTACTTCTCAGTTTGCAAGGCTGCGATAAAATTTATGACGACCGTCAACCACATAGACATTATCGAACGTCAGTGATGACGAAATATGTCATTGAATTTAATCCCTTCTTGTCGTTATTTTTAACGGTATGAAACTAGTCACTAAGCTTGATCGTTACTATGAAGACCACAAGGACAGAAAAGCGCGAAGGTAAACTGAAAAAATCTACTAGAAAAAGTCTTTGTCATGATTATGAAAGCAAAAGATATTATCCGTATACCTCTAAGTGATGATGTCCTATGATTTTATATTATATATCTTCAACGTTGCACATACTTATACACATTTGTCCCTGTGTGTCTTTTTATATCTCTCTGTGTCTCTATGTGTGTATCTCTCTATCTCTCTCTTACCTCCTCTCTGTTTCTCTCTCTGTGTGTTTCTCTCTCTCTCTCTCTCTCTCTCTCTCTCTCTCTCTCTCTCTCTCTCTCTCTCTCTCTCTCTCTCTCTCTCTCTCTCTCTCTCTCTCTCTCTCTCCCTCTCCTATACTCCTATACAGCAGAATGAACGTAATGTAGTAATGCCTGATAAAGTATGCTAATTACTTGCAAATCAAAATGCATGATTTCATATATATTTTCAACGTTGCATATAATCATACTCATATATCTCTGTCTTTCTGTCTCTCTCTGCGTCTCTATGTGTGTGTGTATCTCTCTCTTACTCTCTCTCGCAGAATGATCGTAAACTTTATGTTGTAGTAATGCCTGGTAAAGTGCATATTTATGCTAATTACTTTCAAATCAAAATGCATGATTGCATACATCGAATTTGAACTTGAAACAGGCTAGCAAATTTTGAACATAATATTGTTAATAACAAATGTTCACACGCAGGTAGTTATGATTGTAAACATCGATCGTACTATATCTCCTAATGGCCTTCCTGCACCGACAAGGTTGTTTGCAAAATAGCAAAATATCGGAGGACTTAAGGCGCAAGTAATGCTTTATTCCGTAATACTTGGTTCGGTGCCAAGTCTTTTCAAACACTTACAGTGATATAAAAACGATGAGGTGGGTCGCTTTGACCACCATTGACGAAAACACTTTGTGGGTTGTATAAACCAGGAGAGGTAATCATTTATAATAAGAAATATAGGTCTGGCAAAAAGGCAATTTTAAATGAAAGTGGCTCCATTTATAAGTTGAGCGATGACAATTTAAACCCTGTGGGTTTCGATTGTTTTTATTAAAGCTTTCCCCCCTCAATCTCAAAGCCTCAATCTGTATCGCAATGACAAGTAATCGCCGAATGACCTTCACCTTTTTGCTAGGTCAAGCCAATCGATTGAATCGCAGTGCAGTTGAACAAAGCAGATTTAGACACGTTGTTTTAGGCAAATGGTACTTACCTTTCTACAATCTTAAAATTATTGTATTTTTCCTTAAAACTATGAACCTTTACCATCAGAAATAACAATGGTCAATATATGTTATAAAATAAGGTTTGATATCGACTTCAGTGTAGCTGTAATGGTAAAGAGTAGTCCTCTCCAGTATCTGAACATGTTAAAACTTTATCATTATTCATTCATTCATTCATTCATTCATTCATTCATTCATTCATTTATTTATTTATTTATTTATTTATTTATTTATTTATTTATTTATTTATTTATGAATTAACATTGCTGTGATTTGTATAATTGGTATGATAAGTTGATAAAAAAAATATGTTCTTTTGATATAATGTTCATTTGTATTTTAGTGTTCTTATACTGCTTACATGTAGTATACACTTATATGTCCAAGTTATAGCAGTGGTTGGTATGTAAGAGCGGAAAAAATGTCACAAGACCATCGCCACGTCAACAGTTAATCGTTTACTCCGTATGATTATGAAATAATCTAATCTCATCTCTTAATTTCAGTTATAGTTGAATGAAAGCTGCATTGGCCGATGTAATTGTCTCCAGATTTAAAATCCTATATTCTTTTGTGATGATGAATGGTGTATTGTAATGCAAAGAAGGACATACGAGCCCTTTTTTTATGGTCGCGGTATAAATAAGTAACTTCATGTTGATGACTACACATTCTGATTTGATGACCGGCGATGTCTGTCTGTGCGTTCGATATGATTATAGTGTACCATTACAATTTCAATGACACTACATAAAAACATTGTAAATCATTCCCGCCATGAAGTGGAAGGGGGATAGTGTTTTTGGTTCCGTCTGTGAGTGCGTCCGTCCGTCCGAGTTTAAAGGACAGTCCTTTTGGGGTATTTTTGTGGAAACGAAATTCATAGGGACATACCAGTTTATACAAGACTGTTATTAGTACATCATTATAACATAGCCCAGTTGAAACAAGTTATTGGGCGTAACGTTTTGGTTATTCGACAACTAGATAAATGAGAGGGCACACTTGTTATATTAAAAAAAGAATGAGAAATGAAGTCACTCGTCGGTGCTACGAGTGTGAAAAGCTTTGGTACAGCATTACAAGGTCCTGTTGATAAGTCTTATCACAAATGATTTGTAAATGTGTGGATATTCTGACCATACATATATAGAGTGTCCATGACATACTATGTTTACGACACGAGTGCCTAAATCATTGTACATGTATTTCCGGAGCGAAAGCGAGGGACACATGTATACTGGTATTTAGGCACAAGTGTCGTGAACAAAGTATGTCAACGGCACGAATTTGATATTCTGTTTATTACCGAAGTCGCGAAATCAAAGGAAATAATCAAAATCAACCTCATAGCATGGGCGGTTTACCCGCCGCCGTCACATTTGGAACGCAACGTCATGGGCTAACTGTGAAATTGTTTTTCACATGGCGTCACAATGCTAAAGTTATAATTTTATCTAGGACATCGTATGAGAAATATGAACCCCAATATATGATTGGCCTCGTAGGCTATAAAATTATATAAACACATACTTTTATACTGTTGTAATATTAGTGAAAGTACAGCGCCTCTTTTCGTGTCATTTTCCCAAAGATTAAATGACGGACTGGATGCCGATAGATCAGCCTCTTTAAAATGGACAACTTTCGCAGACATAAGTTAAGACACGATTACCAAATTTGGTGTGTAGCCTTAGGGTATCAATACCTTCGAAAATGAGAAACGTGCAAATATTTGATCTGGAGTTATTGCCCTTGTTCCCTTTTTTGCACCTAGTTCGGAGGCATCTCCGAAGGGAACAGCTTTTCTCAGACAATATTAATCTAAGATAAGTATATTTTGCGTGTAGCTACAGGGTATCGATACCTTAATGGAGTTTGAAAATGAGAAGCGTAAAAATTTATTTTAAAAAGAGTTATTGCCCTGATTTCGTTTTCTGCATATAGGTCGGAGATATCTCCAAAGAGGGCAGCTTTTATTAGAATGTATTTAAAGTAACACAGTGTATGTTTCATGAATGTTGTATGTGGTGAACATATAGCCAAAATAGCATATGACCTGAGTTCAGTTCAAATCACCTATCTAAACTTGCAACTTTATTTCTTAAATACCAAAATGATAAAATTTTCTTTATTTCGATTATGGATTAAAAACGGCAATCTATTGGGTCAAAATTCTGAGTCTTATTTACCTGTATATAAGTTAATTAAACCTACGAAGCAACATCTTCCCCGCAAGGCCAAGCTAGCGCACGTTATCTATAAACGTGCTCATCTTAGATAGGCATTGTTGGCTAGCTAGGCCTTGCGGGGAAGATGATGAAGCAATAGCATACTACAATTCTTCCAAAATTACGTCTTAGTCATTAGCGTGCGCCATTGTCCGGTTTTCGATCATAAATCTCGATTTTTTTTCTGTCAATTCTAATAAGCTAACTGATAAACATTAAGATCCAAATTTTCAGAAGCGAGCTCTACTTGTCAAAGAATAACACCAGTTATTAAGTTTGACAAATTCCGCCCCTTCAAGATATGAACACCAAATTTGGTGTGTGGCCTTATGGCTACTGTATGGAGTTCGAAAATGAGAAAACGTGCAATTATTTGTTACTTTCCTTATTTCTCTTGTTCTGTTTTGTTAATCTGATTAAGGACTATTTAGGAAAATGTGAGTTAAAGTGAGAACCAATATGGCGTCTGATGTTCATGGCCATGTTTCTTGTCATGATGGTATCAGCTGTTATCTTCCTTAATTGCAAGTGCATGTTGTTTAATGAAGATAGCGACATGGTAACAATACTGTGACCGTGACCAATTTCCCGGCTGTGAATGTGTACCTGGTAAGAATGGGCATGGTTGACAAACTTAAAACGCCAAATGGTTGCAAAAGTTAAATACTCCGAAGAGAGTTGATGTTTAAAAAAATGGCTTTGAAGCGTGACAATAAACGAGGTAGAACAAAGATCCTGCGAGTAGGGTAGCTGGATATTAGAGCCATCCAAATGTTAAAATTGAATGAATGAAATAATGTACGTTATTAACCTCCTGGTAACGTTAATGACATGATAATGAATACGTATGGTAGCGACCGTACGACATCAAATACATTGACAACGAAAACTACGACGAAAGAGGGAATACCGACGATGATGACATCGACGACGATGATAGGTCGACATCGACGATAATTACGTTTCATGGATGATGAAATGAGAGATGTTAATGAGATTAATTTGGATTTTGAAACTAATTATCTTATTCCTTTATTACAGATTTGGACCATTTCGTGAAGCTAAGCAGCTGCTGCAGTTCGGTGTGATGATGTATACTGAAGGGGAACCCCGGGACAAGCAAGCTCGAATGGCGTCTCCTCCGGCACAGGAACGGGATTACAGTCCTCATAACTCAAATGACGTTGCTACCTCAAGATATAACGGTCAGGGTATTCCGCATATGAACAACATGCAGTACGTTAACGCTTCCAAGAAAGACGACTACTTCTCATCAAGTTCTCCAGGAAGTCCTGGAGACAAGGGTTACATCCCAAGCAGAAAACAGAGAGAGTTTATTCCAGAAGGAAGGAAAGACGACTCTTACTGGGAAAAACGTCGAAAAAATAACGAAGCTGCTCGAAGATCCAGAGAGAAACGTCGCATGCATGATTTCGCTTTAGAGAATAAGATCTGTGATCTAAACGACGAGAATCGCCTACTCAGGAAAGAACTTATCGCGCTTAAGAAGAAGTTTGGAGTACCTCTTGACAAATGCTTTGCACTCTCAGACGATGAACAAACTGATACCTCAACCACTACAGCTGCTCAACCAGGACTCTCTCATTTAAATCGACCTGGTGGAAGCGGAACCACAAAACCGCATTTAACTCATGCTGAAACGTTAAGTCAGGCTGCCGTATATACCTCTCCTCCGCCGTTGCTAGCTGTGGCAGGGGCCGTGCCTATGTCTGTTCCCGTACAGGGCATTCCTTACACCAATGGAGCAGCGTTCCCATACTACCTCATGCCATCCCAAGAAGGTCCAAGTAGGATGAATCAGAATTTAAATGCTTACAGAGGCAAGTCCGACACTCCACGTGCAATTTCAGAACCTCAAGACAGCAGTCCTCTTCCTGCCACATCAGTTGCACAAAGACCAACAGGAAACACCAGTGCATTTCCTCCTGTAGTGGTCAAGTCGGAACCATCAGAAGATGGCCAGCGCTCGGGTAACTCATGCCTTAATCACCTATCAGCTCCTGGGTCATCCATGTCTCCGGAACTTTTGGACAGAGGTGAATACCATCATCTTCGCGATAATCAGGATTCCGAAAGTGCTTGGCTGGACTCAAACAGTAATAGCTACACAAGTGATGACCAGATCGACGAACCTCTACAACTGACCGTCAACACCGGCGACAAGGAGAGCTTGTCAAGTCAGCTTCGGTACGCTATGGAGCGACGGGACTCCAGGAGTCCGCCCACAACATTACCACTCAAACTACGCCACAAGGAGTTCTATGCTCCCCCCGGTCATTCCTCGTCCTTTCCAACCCACCCATACATGGATGGTCTCGCTCAACTATCAGAAATCGCTCTGGCTCAAGCAAACCCGCTACCTCTCGTCAAGAAATCACGTGATTATTCTTCCCGGATGCCAAGGCGCTTGACAGAGGGAAGTCTTGAACCCAAGTTCCTTGACCCGAAATACCTCGAAAGAAGAAGACGTAACAACGAAGCTGCCAGGAAATGCCGTGAAAACCGAAAAGCGCTGACAAGACTGCGTGAAGCCAAGTCGGATTACCTAGAAGGAGAGAACAGCAAACTCAGAAATGAGATGGAAGGATTGAGCGAAGAAGTTAAACAACTCAGGGATTTGATCGAGAAGAAACAATTAGAGCAAGAAATCGAGGCACAACACCAGACAAAATCACAAAATTCAGACATACCGGATACATCATCAAGCTCGTAAATACCATCCAGTCACATATTTTGTCGTCATCTGCAAGCTTTGCCACTCTCATATTGTTTGTTCGTGAACTATGCTGCCGGTCTCATTACGCGGACATTGGTCCTAGTGGAATCATCATCTAATGTTCCATCCTAAGTCTTTGGTCCCTAGTGGAATCATCGTGGCGGTACACTTGTCATATGCAGAGTGATTTCCATCTTTGGGCGACGGTTTCTGAAGAATCATCACAACATTTTCCATCTATGGACAAGTGTCCCCTGTACAATTACCATGATACGGCCCATCTCGTAGTGGTACAGTTCTCCGAGTTACGATCGTCATAGTTCGTTCCATCTTTGGACAATGCTTCCGGAAGAAACACCATGATGCGTTCCATCACTGTGCAAACAGAATCGTCAATATGACCCGAGGGGTTTATGCCAAGACTATTTATCCTACAAGTGTTCATTTGTGAGAAAAAGTTTTTGGCGCACAGTTTCCTCGAATTATTATTTTTTTCCAATCTCTCAAAAATGGTTCTCTGTAGGGTGACCAAGACGTGATTCACCTACGGACGATGGTACCGAAAAATGTCTCTCCAGGACTGATTTCAGTGTGTGTCGTTTCGGCTGATAAGAAAAGCTTACTGTAACTGGCCTCCATTCGTACTGCGAACCGTGGTGCATTGTGCTCAAGCATTGAGATGTGTGTATGAACTGTTTATTGCGGGTTTATCAGTGTTATGCCTCGGCTCAAACCCTTCAGGTCCCCGATTTCTCAGGAACATTCATTGCGTTCAAGTTTGTAGGTTTTGTGAAGTTCATTGATATGGGGTGAAAGCAACGAAATGCACAATATGTGATCATAGCAATTCGTCCAAATATTAATTAAGTTAATATCTAAACGGAAATGGATTCGTCCGTTGATTTGAAATCCATACACTGAATATAAAGAGTATTTTTTATTTATTTGGCAATTCGTTACACGATGAATTCAGTTGTAAAGTTCTGCTTTTATCCCCATCATCAAGAAGCTGTACAGCACGTGTGTCATAATGCACATGTTTTGTGGCGGGAACATTTGTGTTGCACGAATCCAGGTTGTAAGTTTCACTAACATAATCGTTTGAATTCAGGTGAACAATTTGGTTACCTCTGTATCGTTGTTGGTTTTGGACACTAATTGACATGTTGATCGTTTTGCATCTCAGGCATCCAAACTCTCGGGTATGTACTCAAATCAGGTTTTTATACAACATGCATATTACAAATGTTCACTGTGTTTAACTATATCTAATAGTTTGACATTCGAAATATAAAAATTTGAATCTTCTTATCATGAAGGAAAGAATTAAATAAGTTTGTATCGTTGAATACACCTGCGCTGCTACGCCTCGGGCATTATAAAGAAAGTATTGTTTATATTTTGCGATCCACATCAGATATTTCATTTCTGTGTGTGTTATTTACCTTGGACTACTCAGGACAGTCATATTTTGTACGCAACAATCCGAGAAATGTTTTTTTAAAACAAACTATAAACTTTATAGACGTCCAATGTGACCGCAATACTGTCGGAAAAGCTAAAAATGATTTTTGTTAAAATGAGGTGAGACGTATGGCACAATCCTTTTCATATTCAAGATTAAATCACTTCATTTAAAAATCTTTGACTGAAAGTTGGGTCTAAATTGAGTTATATAGGAAGGATTTTTATAAAGAAATTAGAATAAACAGGTACAACGATATAGAAAAAAACATTATTCATTCCAGAAATGCATTAACAATCAAATTGATATGAAAATGATATGTATGCGTTGCAATGATATCACTTTAAATCAACAAGATTCACTGCTTAAAATCAAAAGTATAGTTGCATTCAAACAATGCAAATACGTCATTATAAATTCACTTTTTATTAATGCTTAATGAAGTACCGCCAATGTTAAATTGAACAATTTTTATAGATAGCCAATTTTGAGAAAAGCGTATTCGCAATTTGTATAGTTACTTTTTTGCGTATTTTGACCCCAGAAAACAAGCCAAAGGTTGTTATTTAAGAATTCGCCAGACTATTTTTTGTTTGACAAGTAGTTCTCTGAGATCTATTCATGTTAATTTTGGAATTTGCATCGTTTGGGAAGACAATTTTAGCATTTCCGACAGTACCTTTTATTGATTTTATCTATAGATTTTCATTAAGTGATAGCTTTAGTTTGCATTTGCATATATTTTTTACTAAATTTGGACATTTTGGAATTGATATCGATGGAATTCTACTATTTCATTTCATGCGAATCATTTGTTAGATTTACCCTGAAATATCAGCGTCTCAATAATACGAAACTGGCATATTATGTGTTTACATCTTGAATATATTAAAGGTGTTTTAATACATCTGACAGTACCTTTTATACCTCATGAAATGTTAATATACAGGTTATTTGTGCATAAGGTACCACTGTGTACAATAAGTTACCTCAGTACCAACAATTTGGGTTATCATTAAAATTTGTTTATTTTGTTATCCATCAAATAATTTTTGAAAGTGTTTTAAATTCTTTTTTGTTAATGCTTTTTTTCATCAGGAATGTATATCCATTTCAAAATGTAATCGATATAGTTGATACCAATTACGAACTTGAACGTGTTTAATTTTCCTTGAAATAATCATATAGAAATACATTTTTGCAACATACATGTATGTTATACAAAAATATTCAAGGACATTGAAATACACAACTAATATGTTTTTTTATATAAAAGAAAGAGAGAAATCGGAAAATGACATGTTAAAAATTACATTTGCTGATGGATGTTGTAAATAGGTTTTTTCTTTTGAAAATATTTTTTCTTATGTCTATGTTAACTCCTCGCAGGGGAGTGCTCCTGGTGTTTTGGTGCGAACATCTATTTTATATTTTCTGTCTAGAAATCAATACAAACAGGCTTTAAAGTAAAAGAAAACCTTTCGATATTTTCAGTTTAATAACTGATCTGAAAATACACTTGAAAAAACGAATCCTCAAAATTGTACTTGTAATTCATTTTATGAACATGAATTCATGTAAGCTATAATGATCCCAAAACGTGAAAGTTGAGTTCATATAATACTAAAAATAATTCACTTAAATCAAAATAATAATAATTTTTGCTTAAGTACATATACTGTTTTCAACTTATTAACTACAAGTAGATCATTTAGGACTATAGAATTACAATTTCCAAGATGAAAGTGTAATCCCTTCATATCGTTCTATGGCAGTTTTGGGATGGTTTGTCAATTTATTCTTAAACAAAGGTTGAACTTGGGATTTGTTATCGTTTTTAGTCATATTCGAGAGGTTACATCGTTATACTTTCATTCTAAAACAAATGGAAAAAAAATGGCAGGAAAAAAAAAAATGAACTGTAAACATTAACCTGTTTACCGCTGTTTCTTAACTTAAAATTATCTGACTGATAATATGAAAATCCTGGTACTTGATTTAACTTATTATAACTATGTTCTCGGCGTTGATTTCGAATAACGATTAGGCTTATTGTATTCTTAGACATTATGAATATTAATAGTGCTGTTGTTGATTTTTGCAAACAAATGTGTTATAAATGTAGAATATTTTGTAAACCATGTCCATTTTTCCCAAGTGCTATGTCAGAATGACTTTGAATGTAGAGCTTCTAAATGTTTTCAACATTGTTCCATTCTTTCATTCTACCGATCCATCTGATAGTTAACCAAGTGTTTTAAACAATGCGGGTAAATTTGTTTGGTTATTTCAGGTGATATTCGGTGTACCTCTATCAGTGCTGTACATGCTAACGTTTTCATTCGTTTGTGCGCTCAAGTTCTAATTCAAGTGCTATATTATCCTTATTTTAGTGCCATAGAAATTTCTCACTGGTGTAAAAGCATGAACTCGAACTAAACGGTATCATCACTTCACGTCTTAGGTTGAAGATTTACACGTATTTATGAGTGCTAAATATTGTGCATTATTTTCATTAACAAGGAGAGACTGGCAGTATCGTCACGTTGTCATTGCAACAATACTCTTCGGTCATCATTATTTACGTCACATCTCATTGTTCCACTTAGACATCGGTTTTAATTGGTTTAAAGCATTATGTCATAGTCATCTTGGGTGCAAATATCCGAATATGTTGAGGGGAAATACGTATAAAACCTCAGTTAAACTTTTTCCCCGAGTTTAAAGGCACTTGTAAAATCAATACACATAACAAATGAACAAGAAAATTCATTGACACCAAATTCAAATTTTAGAACTCTTGAAGCTCATAGTAAATATGTATGTAAAACTGGAAACGGAACTGGAGTATATTAACATATTACCATCTGACAATATCCACCCTTTTAACAACGGGGTGAAAAGACAAAGATTGCATTTTTTCAGTTTTATCATATGCTTCTCATATTTCTTTCAATTACATATTTTTCGTTCTCAAGGAATTTGAATGTAAATTACTTGTTAGATATTTGTGTTAGATTCATATTTTTCCTGAAGTTTTTTGTCTTGTACGTTGTGACCAAATGTCGTTTATTATAGCATCTGGTAAATTTTGTTGCATCTACAATAGTTTTAGACAAATGTTTATTTCATTAGCGTAAATGATTGATCAATTATATATCTTCAACAAGAAAACGGGTTAACATGTATGATAAAAAATGTGCGATACGTGTCAAGAAAAAAATATATTATAAAAGGAGCACATTAGTAGTAGAGTTGTTGTAAGTATCTAAATGAAGCCTCCTTTCTGATGAATTAATGAAACATTTCTGCTTATTTTCTTTGTTTTCACGTAAGTGGAATGTTCATATTTTTATTATGTGTTATAAATATACGTATGAGACGGGTACTCCTACTTTGAGGTAGATATTATTTGTTGGATTTATTATTAATATTATTGACTTTGTCATCTTCAAGTTTGCCTTGTGGATTTTCAATAACTTATTTTAATTCTTCATTCCAACTTTGACAATAATATGTCGTGTAAAGTTGAAAATGAAATCTCGCTTTAAGACTTATCGGGTTTCTCTCTTAGGTGTGTCATTTTAGTTGAATTGTAGATGATTTAGATGTTTGTGTTTGTATATATTCATAAGTATATCACTCATTATGGGTAAGACTAATCTCCGGGATCCCAGACGTGTAGGTTGGCTGCCAAGCCACCATTGTTCAGGGATATTCGTCTAAACTACCTCGATAAACTGATACACTTGAATCGTGTTTACCCATTTCATCATTTTGGTCGTGCAAATAAAATATTTTTGTCGTCCACTCGTGATTTTTATTTATTTTTTAAAGATGTAATATTGACTGTGAACTGATGCTCAACTTCCAAGCTGTAAGGTAACCACACAGCAACCCTAACACTAAAGTTGACCTTGGTGCCATCCCTTAACATTAAACTGGGGCTACCTTAGTGATTTTTGATGACCTTAGGATTTTGTGCAACAGGAGCCACAACGCTCTAAGGTATAACCTTAGCTCAATGTTAGAAGAATGTTAAGTGTTCAGGTTGTGTATGCAACGACTCCAATAACTGTAATTATATATGATTGGATGCTTGATGAAAGGTTCAAATTAACTTTAATTCCATGCGCCTAGTGGCATCATGTGATGTCTAAACAACAGGGACTTTCGCAAAAGCTACTTAGATTATTTTGTTTTGGACTAACGTCGCCTTACGAGCAAATTACTCACAATACATTGCTAGGTGAAAGCCTACAACCTTTGTTATGTTATGGCTATTGTAGCCGAAATGAGTACGAAGCCCAAATGAGGACAGACTAACGAAAGTGGATGATCAATGCGGTGAACCAGCAAACCGTTGGAGGTAAAGTAACGTAGTATTTCACCGGAACCTTACTGCATGTAGCAAAGTTATCTGGCTCGATTCAAACGTCTGAATTGTTTATTTGGGTATATTGGTATAGATACAATTAACATTCCATTTAGCACATGCTAAAAGCCTACGGATCAAGTCATACCAAATATGTTTTTTACAACGGTACACTTGAACCTGATTTGTGATCGAAGTGTGATCGCGAAGTTTTATTTTATTATAAACAAGATATAACTTTATAAAAAATTTCTTCTTCACTTCCTCAATGATATAAGTTTGGTATTTGTTGTTTTATATGTTTAAACATTCCGTGATAAGACAGACACAGTGATTTATAAAGGAATTTGTTTGAAATAACAACTATTGACATTAAACCATAACAGATTGCCTGAAAAGGGGGGGGGGGGTGATCGGACAGCTAAGTGGGGGTAGGGATTACAAAGAGAGTTACTGTAGGGCTGAGAATGTGATAAAAACAAAGTGTCACATTTACGATTGGAAATTGTCTGTTCTTTTCATTTCTTCTCGGCTTCCGACAGGCGATATTTTTCGAATTGATTCCATTTTCTGGTGAGGCTTTCAAAACACTTTCAATCGAACAGTTAATTTAATCTACACCACGCTCACTTTGTAGAATAAGTGTAACCACCGCAGGTTGTAAAAGTGTTTCTAAAGAAAAACAGACTATTTGATAAATTGGTATTCTCATGGGTCTAAATAACATTATGATGCTAACCAACATTTGTAGAAAAGCATTCAAATTAACATTTTTAAAAAGTATATCTTGTTTAGTATTTATACACCCTTATCCGCTGTTATAAGTAAGATAGGTAGCTATTTTATTCGATTAGAACGCTCAAGGGAGGAGCGATGACATCTTTGTTTATTTGTAAAATACATTTATATAATGTTATTCTTACTCACCTAAATAACGATTTCTATTTCAATCAATACATTACTTTTTCACACATCGTGTAAATATTTTTGATGTTACAATTAATCTTCTTATATCCACATGCGAAGATTTACTTCATTATCACCTTTCGTATTGTCATTGACAAGTATTTAGAAGTCATATGAAGCAAAGCAGATATCAATGAATTATATCATACCTTATGTAGTGGTTGTATGCACCATTCACACTGTAAACATTTCCTCACTGGAGCTTATTTAGAATTTGAATAGTTATATGTACTCTCACAGACTGAATAAGAATTTAGGAAAGCTATTTTATTGACAGCAACTTCTTTTTCCGAGAACATGACATTCATGCTGGAAAATAATACAAGAAAACGGGTGCTTATCCATGAATTATTTGTCGTGAGTTGGCTTGTAACTTCTAACATGCCAGGCAAAATTAGGTATCGAGAAACTTCATTAAATTACTTTTTGGATTTTGCAGATGACTGTCTTCCATTATATCCGGATACTTTCAATGTGTACATACATGTATGTTTCTACAATCTTCTGTTTGTTTGGTAACCGTTTACATCGTATACTATTAAAATACTACAGTGAGTTTACCAAAATTAATAAGTGCCCGGATGATAAAACCTTTGAGCGTCTGCATACGTGTAGATATAGCCAATGTCCAGTTGCCCGTATGAGGCAAATTCTGACAAAACAATCAGAGGATTGTAGGAATGCTATGGCAGGTTCACGCGCTGATTCAACTGAGACTTCAGAATGTGAAAGAGAACTGTGAAACACGGGGAAAATTTCAATAGGCGTCAATGACTTTAGAAATAAGACGAAACTCCTTAGGATCCCTAATAAGCAGCAAGATATAGTACAGGTCAACGGACACTTCATTAGTTAATTCATTTACGTGGCTTCCAAAACTAACAAAAATATTGGTGCAGAGAAAAGTAAGGCAAGGTAAAGAAAAAGCATTCTCTTGTCCATGAAAATCAGTAGCGGATCTTCAACTCTATGATACTAGTTATTTACTTCTTTAGGTTCTTTACGTCTTTAGGCAAGGATAAGAAAAAGCAGTCTATTGTCCATGAAAATCAGTAGCGGATCTTCAACTCTATGATACTAGTTATTTACTTCTTTAGGTTCTTTACGTCTTTAGGCAAGGATAAGAAAAAGCAGTCTATTGTCCACGAAAATCAGTAGCGGATCTTCAGCTCTAATATTAGTTATTTACTTCCTCAAACGTTAAGAGTTTAAACAAATAAACAGATATAGATAGAGCCCGACATCATGTTTGTAACACAATTAAAGTGTATAAACATAAAAATCAACTGACCAGCAATGCTGTGAATCGTGGGTGTGGGTGATCACCCTAAGGATAGCAAATACACCCATGACCAAACCCAAACCCGTATGCTTACAAGTACGATCATGCATACTTATGCCTATTGAAGGTTGGTGAATTGAATTAGATGTGTACAGGTAATGGGGGAATAGTGCCTTTAAAAAACCCTTAAGGTATTCATTAAAAAGATGTTTTCTTATTGGAAACACTATTAATAGTATTGCAATTAACCTTTAGTCCACATTTATGTGAAACTTCCGCGGGAAAAGGGATAGAATGATTAATCACGTTTTTCCCTAAAATTGGCATTTATATTGAAATGCGTATACAAATAAGTGCTAAAATATACTCTACAATTGCGTATATCTTATGTATGAGAAACATTTAGACGGGACAAAAACTTGATTACAACTTGTCGACCAACAGAGTTATCGACTACAACTTTAATGTTCATATTTTAATATCTATTCATTAGAGATAGTGTTTAGATGAATAAAGAACGTTAAAAATTATTTAAAGGTTACAAGTGTTGTCACAAGTAAATACCAAATACATGTATAGAGATGGTGTTGACGATGAAGGTAATAATAAAACTATATTGAATTGTTTAAATTGTTTCTTCTTTTGTTTCTCTCTCGTGAGGAAATCCCGCCAGGGGCTTGGCAACTTTGTCTGCAGTAGAGAACTGTTCTACACGCAGTCAGGTTTGGGTGCAATGCTACACTGAAAATCAGCGCAGTACCACCCATTGTTCGCTAGTTCCAGCCGATGCTCGCAGGTTTCGCCGCAATGCATAGCCACAATGATGGTGCGGGCTTTCTCCCTGCAATAATACTAGCAGCCGCGATATAAGTGATATAATCTTGAAAGCGGCGTTAAACACCAAATGCATGCAACTAAGCACAATTTCAACCTAACACAAGGGATAAAAAAAACTGTATTTGTCAGGATAAGCGGCATCTTATTGATGCTTACATAACATACAATGTAAAAATAACAGTGTATAGGTGTGTGTATATTGCTTTTCTTTAAGTACGACGATAATCCTATTGTCAAATGAAGATTTTTACAGACATTTCTTAAAGGTTCACAGGGTTCGAAATTCCAACGGTAATAAGTGCAGAAGATAGTACTATGTACTTCTGCTGTGAACTGATTTACAAGGCGGAGGAATGCCGTGTTTATGGGGTAAGCGCGCCAACATGTATGATATGTGTTGGTAAATTGAATGAAAATACCGAAGTTTTCCCCTGTAAATGCAACAATGCACGTTATATCGTACCTTTTTGTTTTCAATGTGTTGAGGATCGCATTTAGAGTTGGCTAAAGGGTATGGTAATTTTGAGACAATCATTGATAGATTCCAGGGCATAATGACAAATGCTTTAACAGGTGAAGTTGAGTAAAAAAAGTATTTCCGTTTTACTCTGAACACCTTTAGATCATCAAATCAGAAAGTTAAGGACCGCCCAAATATTCAATATTTATGCATCGTATCAACCAATGTATAATATTTTATGCACTATAGATTATTTAAAAGTGCATGACATGACAGAAGCGCTGTACTTTAACTTATTTTACATTATAATGAAACTAAACTGTACATTGTACTGTAAATTGTGGCCTGGCACTTTTGAAAGGTTAAATGATTTAAACATTTTCTGTCGTGTTATCTTATATCAAACAAAACCTAGTATGACTTGTATAAGTCTTTTAAAAAACTAGTTTTTTTAAAGAGATTGACATTTTGATATTCTTTTACCAAATGATTAAGATAAAAACAAACTATATATCAGGCTCACTTTGTCACTTAACATGTTAACAAAATGAAAATCAAAATATACATCTTATTCAATTGTATAGAAAAATCATAACTTTCAAAATTAATATATTAAAACTTTTCGAAATAATCAGATTCATATTCGATGACAAATTAGTTTCTTAAGAAAACAATAAAACTGAAAATTTTGAAAACAGATGTTTTCCTTTCAAATCATGTTTCAGCCATGATAATTCCCTTTTATGAGCATCAGTTTGTTTACTTGCTTTGGTATCATTATACACCAAAGGATAAAAGTGAATTTAGATCACACTATGTCACCAGAAAAATCAAAAGCCATCTTTTATACACGATTAGGATCTGAAAATAGTTACATAACCATTTATTATCTGTGTCTGTGATGTTTATTGGGATCAATTATTTTACTATTGTTGCTGATTTATAATTATCCCCACACTATACCTATTTTCGGCGTTATTCGAACGAGCCTCTATTATTGTTTAGCAGAAAATAATTTTGCCATATGATCTATCCTAAATTCAAACCCCCTCATGTATTAACGTCGAACTAAATAATTGTATGATCTTTTCCAGAAGTAGAAAACCTCCGCGAATACATAAAGGTTTATGGCTTTGATCAGAGGGATATCTCTTTGGCTGAATCAGTAGAGTGTATGACTCTCACCCGGAGATCCCGGTTTCGAATCTCTCTGGAGGTGATCGCAAAATCACTACCGTTACATTTGGCGCACAACGTGGAGCCAGGGCAACTCCCTAGTGTTCACTGAACCCTGATTACGTCGAACTGAGGTGCTTTATAACTCCCAATGGCTGGACTCGAGGACGAGACACTTTGTGGATGGGTGTATGTGGCAGGGTGAATTATAAGCATTCCTGCTGGCTTTGATCAGAGGGATATCTCCTTGGTTGAATCGGATTAATGTCGGACTCTCACCAGGAGGTCTCATAATATCATAATCACTTCTGTTAAATTTATACGCACAATATACAGCTTAACTAAATTTTGTGTGATTGTGTAATAACGAAATAGTTAATACAACCGCTTCGTCACACCTTGGTACAGTGCATAAATTGGTTCAATATTAAAAAATACAGATCATTCTCGGGATCCCATTTAATGATCACCTATCTACAATGAAATTGAACAACACAAACAAATGTCCCTTTTGAAAAGCTTCTGCAAAACCTATAATGCATTTATTCCATGGGAGTGAATAATATCTCAGACATCTCAGACAACCTGAAATTCGAAAATTTATTTTGAACCTGACAATTATAACAGTCAAGAAAAACAAAATATATACATGTTAAAAATAATGTTTTTAATGGAAATTTTTATTTGTGAATGAAATATGTTATATCTCTCTATGTATTCAACAAGAAATAAATCACGAGTTCTCGTATATTGAAAATTCATTTTGATATTATTGCTGATTTATACCCAATCTACATCAATATGTAGCTGCTGGACGAAAGTTTGTGTAATTGTGTAAAAGTTCCTGTCTAAATCTTTGTTTCGCGAAATGTACAATAAGTCAGCATTTCTTAACAATGTATTTTATAGTCTAAACTTTTGTATCAATTTATGAAGGGACTGTTTAACACTACAATTGAAGTGACAAATACGTCTTAAATTAGGAACATTTATGCATTCTTAGAAAGAGGATCGGTTCAAAAGAAAAATTGAGAATCTCTTATTTAAGCAATGAGGAAATCAAATTCATTTGGTCAAAATAACCACAACTGGCTAACATTATGATATAACTTGCCTTTTTTAACAAACGATATTTGAGATTTTGCATTTAGCCCTCAGTGTTGCATAAATCCTTGCCAGATAAGTTCCTATAGTAACGTCAATATCACCTTCAAGTATGTGATAGGAATATGCTTTACTTCATTTTCTCAAGTAGTTGATCTCAATTGAACACCAAATTACACGAAAGTACATGAAATTTCTGGAAGAGATGGCAAAAATAAGTTTTGGGCTTAATCCTCTCGTCTTTACTATGGGCCTAAAAGTACAGCACAACGGCTGCAATGTGAAACGATATCTATTGCGAAACAATAAGTGATATGAAATGTTTCATATGCACTTTAATGGTACTCCGGCCATCAGTAAAATGGTCAACACTATTGCATCCTGCTACATCAGCGTAATTGTCTCCGCCTAGCTCCCTCACATATGATGGAGCTAGGCGGAGACAAATACGCTGATGTAGCAGGATGAAACTATTAATTTAATAAATTGATTGTAATGGAAACTAAGGCTGAACAAAAATACGAAATGAAGCACCACATGTACACTTGATTGTAATTGTAACAAGGTCTTTCCCATCGCTTGTAGCACTAAACGTGTTATGTTAAACGGTACCTGTTTGATAACATCTTTAACTTATTATCATAACATGAAATTGTACCCAGATAATTCATTGTATCACTGTACTTTTATAATTAAGAATTTAATTACATGGAAAGGTACCAAGATAATTGATTGAAGGGCTATAATTGATTGTCCATAATACATAGAACAGTACCAAGGTACCAAGATTCTACTACTGTAACTGATTATAACTCCTTTGAGAGGCTATCTTGCTATTCGATCAATATACTGTAATTGATTATAACTCTTTCTGAGTATATCGATTGTCTTTCATTGTCTTTCTTGATCAGTTGATTTAATAAGAAAACAACAACGGTGAAAATATAGGGACATTCCCCAATTACATGAAACTTGTAAATTGGTGAATAAAGGTTAACTTTCCTGATCAGTTGTAACTTGCCTGGATACCCAGACGTCTCCCCTTAGAAGGACAGAGCCCTGGGGCTACAGGCAGATATGTCCTTTAATTAAGCCTATTTATGGAGTCTGTTTCCTGGAAGTGGCGAGGGGAGAGACAAATCCGAGCAGTGTTGATACTCTAATCTGTTTGGGATTCTAATATCAGCAAAGGTGAACGTACATCTTGTAATCATTTTGATCATTTTTACCTTTTTAATGTTTGGTGATTGTGGACTACCTAGAATAGTATAAGAGTAGTGACATAAGTAAAGAGTTTTTAATACGTAACTACATGTATATCATCGCAAGTCTGTAATAACCTACATTAATTTACGATTACATAACCTTTACATGATACATACATCATGCATATGTAATAAGACCGGCCTAGCAAAACCTATCTTAAACTTAATAATGCTAACTTTGTTATAAATCTTGAAAATATAAAGGGTTTACTCTTTCAATGGATAACAATAATGATATTTAAGTTAAAGCACATCGATCACTTAGACCAGAGTTCAAAATTTTAAAAACACCATTTTTTCATTTTTCCTTGTAACATTTTCTAAATGATCAACAGTGTTTACATTAGTCATGTAATAAATCTGATTCTCGTCAACGAATGATGTAATCCAATGACAATCGATTGATGATTGCAGAGTAATGATGCTATACGTTGAAATGGAAAGGTTTATCACAAAACAAGTAAATCAATTGTCTAAAATGTCTAAATGAAATCTAAAAGCCCTGATATTTCCACTAAGATAGGCAGGCATGTGAGCAACCTCTCCGGATACAGCTGTATCTGCACATGTGCACATATCAATTATATCAAGCAATACTTTCACTATGTTTCCCCGTATGTATCGTCGGTAACATGACATGAAATCACTGTAGTTGGCAGTAGCCGGGGTAGCTATATATTAAACTGCGTTTAAAGTGTAACAGAATCGGTAATGATGATTGTATTATCCTTCAGAGGATACCATTTGAATTTTATTTCTTGCCTGGGTGATGAAAAGGAATAACACACGGTTCGTAAAAGGGGTTATGACACAATATCTCGGGTAATAATCTCCATAAGTGATTATGAAAATATTTTGTCGACAGTATATAACATATACATTGTATATAACAAAATGAATGTTGATCTAATTAATCATCTTTGAGCCAAATAAATTCGAGAAAAAAATTAATAAGAAATATTCATTTGAACAAGTTTGTCTGGTCATATTGATTTAAAACCCTACGTGACATAAGGCAACATGTGAGGTCTACATATTTAAACAAATGTAATGTCATTCTGCCGATAATCAAACAGTGACAAAATAGTATCAGTCTACGTTTTATGAAGTAGACACATAATTGTATCAAAGTACGTACATTTTATTGCCAGACATGGGCTAGATACATCTATAGAGAATTAGGAACTAAATAATATATATCTACGTATAGAAAAACCTACTTAACAATTATTGTCTAGGTATTGTATAAAAGGGACTTACTCATTTTCATCTACTTATTATGAAAAAAGGACCCAATAATATATATCGAAGTACTGTAAACTTGTTTATATCTGTCTGTGACTTTTAATATTCATTCACCAGCCCATTGTGAAATATAAACTTTTGGTATATACTCTCTTTTGGTTGTGCTTTTGTTCTCATTAGTCTACAAGGTGGAGAGAAAGTTAAAACTTTAAATGGCTACCATTTGCAACAATTTTTGCCTGGCATCCTTCCGGAAAGGTTTTGTTTGGTCGAGGATGTCTGTTTTGCAAATTTCTTCCCAACTCTTTTTGGAATGCAATGACGCGTCATGAAATTGCCTGAGACGTTCTGTGACATTGAAGTGCACGTCGATCTTGTCCACCCCAAAGGTGTTCTGTTGATGTTTGAAAAGGCCATTTTGATATAAGAATTGGCAAGATAGTGCATCATGACGCATGTTGTTTGTGAATTAGCGTGTTGTTTGTGAATTAGTATGTTGTTTGTGAATTAGCATGTTGTTTGTGAATTAGCGTGTTGTTTGTGAATTAGCATGTTGTTTGTGAATTAGCATGTTGTTTGTGAATTAGCGTACTCACGACGGAGCAACTCCCTCTCATTGGTCCAAAATCATTTCCTTTTGAAGAATGACGACGTTGTTGATGAACTGGTTTTTTTTCAAATTCCCCTGAACCTCAACTAAATCAGATCTTTTAGTATATGATACCGCAGTTACAAACATCACACTGTCTCAAGTTCATCATTTGAATGAAATGAAATGAAAATTTTCGACGATTAACAGTACAAAGACACGTTATTTACAATTCGTTTGTTGATGAAACTGTGATTCATCCCTGAACCAGGCTTCCCTAAAGTTTATATGGTTCAAGATCTTGATTTTACAACATCATCGCCTTCTTAGATTTTATATAAGGAGACTAACGATAAGATGATGTTAATAATCCAAGATAATTTTTCACTTCAGTTTGTTTAAAATAATTCATTTTATTTCTCATGTTATTCCTTACAAGATGTACACAGTTGTACCCTAGGACTCAAAAGGTGATGATATCATAGTAGAATGACGTTACGTTGTCATGTAAATGACGTCATTTTGCATTGTGATGTCATCACTTGAATAAGTCAGGTTCGCAGAGCATTGTTCAAACCTTCACTCATAACAATACCTCCTAGGTTGCTCATATATATCCAAAATCCTGGAAGTAAACCATCAGAGACATTAGGATGTGACCTATTTGCAATTTTAATATTAACATTTGTGAAAACCCGATCACTCTCTCAAAACGGATAAAAAAAATGTATACTTCTATCAAACGACAGTAAACTTAAAATATGTTTGGAAATAGAAAATGTGTAACTGTGACGTTAATTCGCATACAAAATTCATGTGGTCTTTAGTATTTGAAACCACTTAAAGTTTGATTGATTCTGAAAATGTGGTTTCATGTTATCCAAAAATACAAAACCAGTATGTCTTGTTTAACTCTATTTCTAAAACACTTACATTCAGAAGAGAGATTTTGATTTTAATGAATGAATTGATAAAAATAACAAAATATCTGGTTTAGTTTACTTCTTCACATGTTAACAAACCAAAAAATCAAAAATATTTGCTCTGAAAAGAGACACACTATTTGATGATGTGGGGAAATGTCTCTTAATATGAATAAATTAAAACTATTAGAAATATTTAGAATTCCTCTTTCATTCCAATATCTAATTTTGAAATAAATGGTTTCCATTTATTTAATTTTTCAGCCATGATAAATCAACCATCTTATGTATATCAGCTTGTTTTCTTTTTGCCTATGTCATCACTTTCTTACTCTTGGAACGACGAAAACACACACAAACAATAAACGCCATAGGATAAAACGGAAGTTATATCACAATATGTCATCAGAAAAATCAACGGCTATCTGTTGTAAAGTCTTAACTCTTCTCCAAAGAGTAGTGTAACCATTTATTTTCTATGTCTGTGATGTTCAGTCAGGTTAATTATGTTATTATTATTGCTGATTTATTCCCACACTACAACTATTTTCGGTGTAAACCGAAAGCACCCCAATTACTATAGAGAAGATATGAATTTTGCAATATGATCTATCCTAAACGTGTAATTATACATTTCCATCACCTATGAACGTCAAAACTAAATAATAATATGACTTTTTCCAGAAGTAGGAAAACCTACGCGAAGACCTTCAGCTTTGCGTCATTCATTGCATAATATACATGCAGCTACTTAACCAAATGTTGTGTAACGAATTTCCTGTGCAAAATCAACGTTTTTTTAAAATCTGTTAGCATTCCTTAACTATATATTTCATAGTCTAAACCTTTGGATCATTTTGATCTCTACATCTAAAGAACATCTTAACATACACAGAAAGAGGCATAGGGTTAGAATTAAAAAAATGCAAAATTTCATTTTTCACCAATAAAATATTCTTTGAACACAGGGCAGAAAATATTTTAAAGTAGACACCATTGGTTAACACTATGATATATCTTTCGGTTTTTTACATAATTTATTTCGAATTGATAATTTTATAGGATAATCAAGAAATTCGAGTTTTTGCATTTTGCCCTCAGTGGTTCATATTTCCATGCCAGATAAGTTCCTGTAGTAACAGCAATATCACCTTGGTATGTGATAGGGATATGTTTTTTTCTACATTTCTCAAAAGAATTGTTTTGAGGAGAATGATGGTTGAATCAGTTGATCTTGAGTCCTAAATACACGAAAGTACATGCATGGAAGTACTGAATGGAAAAGGATTTATTTCTAGAGGAGATGGCGTAAATAGGTTTTAGGCCTTTATGTGGGGCCTAACGTACAACACAACTGCTGCAATGTGATACGATATCCCTATAATCCATTGCGGCTCGATAAGCGTTAGCAGTGTTACATGTCCATAAGTACATACATATGTACTTTAACGTTATTCCGGTCATCAGTGTTATGCCTTATCTATGTAATTAACAGACAGACAGACCGACGAATTCTTTATTAGAAGTACATATTTCAAAACAACAAAAGTTTGCAGCACGGTAGAGAACAGCATTAGCTAATATCTTGTTAATTATCAACACACGAAAAAGCCTAAGAAATACTAGAATTGGATCTATTGATTAGATAACTAACGCTGAACTAAACTACGAAATGGAGCACTATACTCGATTGTAACTGCAACGAGGCATTTCTCATCGCTTGTAGCACTATAATTGTAATGTTAAACGGTACCTGTTAGAAAACAACTTTAACTCATTATCATTATTACATGGAATGGTACCAAGATAATTGACTGTATCAATGTACTACTATAATTCATAATGAAATTAAATGGAAAAGTACCAATTATCATGGTAGGGCTATAATTGATTGTCCATAATACATAGAACAGTACCAAGGTACCAAGATTCTAGCACTATAACTGATTATAACTCCTATGAGAGGGTATCTTGCTATTCGATCAATATACTGTAATTGATTATAACTCTTTCTAAGTATATCGATTGTCTTTCATTGTCTTTCTTGATCAGTTGATTTCATAAGAAGACAACAACGGTGAAAATATAGGGACATTCCCCAATTACATGAAACTTGTAAATTGGTGAATAAAGGTTAACTTTCCTGATCAGTTGTAACTTGCCTGAATACCCAGACGTCTCCCGTTAGAAGGACAGAGCCCTGGGGCTACAGGCAGATATGTCCTTTAATTAAGCCTATTTATGGAGTCTGTTTCCTGGAAGTGGCGAGGGGAGAGACAAATCCGAGTAGTGCTGATGCTCTAATCTGTCTGAGAAGCTAATATCAGCAAAGGTGAACGTATATCTCGTAATCATTTTGATCATTTTTTTCTTTTTAATGTTTGGTGATTGTGGACTGCCTAGAATAGTATAACAGTAATTACATAAGTTAAGAGTTTTGAACAAGTCACTATATCATACCAAGTCCGTATCCACCTACAATGATTTGTGATTACTACAATCTGACTTTTAACTCAAGTAAAAAATTATTTATTGCTCGCTCGAGAAATTAAAAAAAATTACACTCGTTTATGAAAATGGTTTATGACACAATATCTCAGTTGATAATCTCTATACGTCATTATGATAATATGTCATCGACAGTATATAATATGTATACATTATAAATTGGATAAATGTTGAACAAGTTCATAATGTTTGAAAGAGCCCCTGACTGATATGACTTTAAGGACAAACATTAATACTGTTTCCTCATTTTTAGAAAGTTTGTCGGTCCAATTAAACATCACTTTACATAAAGAAACATGTTAATTTTACATATTAAAACCAGAGTAATTTCATTCTACCCATCATGAACAGAGACATATAATGTCAATCTACGTACAATGTATTTCGAAATATGCGCTGAATAATATCCATCAACGAAAAGAGAATTAGGAACTAAGTATCTTTCTATTTAAAGACGCACTAAACAATAACTTTCAACGTATTGTGAAACAATGACTTAAAGAGCTTGACCTATCGGCATCCGATTCGCCATCTTGTTTTGAAGGAATTGACATGAAAAAGGCGCTAATTTACTTACAACATTATAAAGATAAATTAGCTGTATTGTTAGAACATGCACCTGATATTGATAAATCTTTGGATATACGATTAATAAATAATGCCTTGTAATGACTTAGCATTGTCTTTTCACACACAGCGGCTCAGTCTACATGTAAGTAAAATCGACCGTGTTCTGAGGAATATAAAGTTTTAAAATATTGACTTCATCGAGATTCGAAAACGTTCTGTCCAGTATTTCCCCCTTCAGTTGGATCCCAGGCTGCTACGGGGAGTCGATAGAAATGGATATTAAATTATCATTTCAAATTGCGAAAAGTTGTTCAAAGTCACGTTGTTCAATTGCAGCATGTGCAATAGGACTCTTATGCACTGGAGCGTTGTCACGAAGAAGCATAACTCCAGTAGTAAACATGCCGCTCTTCTCCTCCTTCTTGATTGCCACTCTCAATTGCTTAAAAAAGTCAGCATAAAAGGCTACTGTTATTGTAGTTTTAGGGTTGTTTGTGTCTGTGAACTGTCGTCAGTTGGCCTATCTCAATAATGACATCATCGATGATATTTTTTTTAGGTGTATTGATACGCACTCCAATGAACCTCCCCTCGTTTGTGTGTGTGACCTCCAAGAATATGAGAGGGACATTTATGAACCCTATGTCGCTTCAGGACATCATAAGTTATATTAGGTTTATAGCTGTTGTCTATAAGTACCACGCCCCTCGAATCCCAGAAAATGGTCGCCGTGGTCTTGCAAGCAGAACGCATATTCGAATTAAGACAGAGGTTGTATAGGAATTTATGAGGGAGCTACCTCTGTTGGGAGAGAATGCAATGTAGGCGATTTAGAAAAGAAAATGTTGTAAGTTACAACGGGAACCTTTTGAGGACAAGGGGAAAGGGTGCTGTGGATTGCTACATGTATGTCATTATTCACTTTTTTATTTTTTGTCAATCTGAAACAAAGTCAGATAAATAACATGTTGTAACATTTTAAGTGGGAGAAATAATAGTGTTAATTTGAAAGAAGACGCAAATCATCTTCATCTCATCATTTTTAACAACAGTTAACTATGCACTATGACGATGTACGTGCATCAACTACTTGTTATTGACTTATAGTCACAAATGTTCTTTTAACATAGCTTTAAAAATAATTATAAATGACAACCATGCATGTTTCTTTTGATTCATATCTTTGGTCTTTCTTGTGACTTTTTGAAATTAAGGATTTTTATAAATACCGCGGACGGTAAAAAAATGGTATCAACTTTAGATTTATTTCCATTCGATTTTTCGAAACTGGCTATTTTTCACATATATAACACTTACTGATACATATATGTTCGAAGGAATACAAGAAAAGTACTTTAATTTTTTATTATGCTTTGTTCTTTATAGTTATTATTCTTAATACCAATATTCTTTAAAAGAAAATAAGACCAAGAAATTTCTGTACTTTTCTGATCAATATGGAAGAGAGTCTCGATATCCCTTATTGTGAGAGAGAGATTTTATTCAGTAAAGGAGCCACAGGCCCATTATACATGAGGTCATACAGTATTTTGGTATACATGAGAGCACCGTGGAGCATTATCAACACAGTTTTATAACAATACATTACGTTTTAAGATTTTTACATTCCCTTAAACTGAGCCATTTTAATCGAAATACTGTCCTTATCATCTGTCGAACTAGTTGGTAAAAATTTCTTATAAAAGATAGGGTTGCTGATATAATTAATAATCAAACATATTTTACACAAAAAATGCATTTTGATGAATTATGATTCTTGAACAAATAGAAATTAAGATTCCATGTGCCTAATTGATGAATTTACTTTTGTTCATATTACAAATACTAGACATTTACTGTCATCTTTAAGCAAACCATGGTTAGATGCTTTGAGAATTAAGTATCATCCTTTACTCTCGAGATGGCTATTGCAATAAAAACATTAAAGTTTACTAGACTCAATAGGAGGCAAATGTCTCATCTTCCTATCTGTATGTAAGATGATGAGACGAACTTCATAATAACAGCGAGTAGATCGAGAAATGTACTGGCAGTAAATGAAACACCTTTAAGTCTATACACCACGACACGGCCACCAGACTAATTAACCTGAAAGTTCCACTAACGACATTTCGCGTAAAGGTCACAACAACAGACAAGCCATCATATAAAGCTAATATTTCGAAACAATTATTTTATTCAATGCGAAAAGAGATTCCGATGTCGTTTTCCATTACGAAGAAGTCTCTTTCCATCATTTATCAGTATGATGCCGTCGTTTATCTTATAATGAAAAAACACGATACATAAAATGCTTTTTGGATGTTTTGATGAGATATTATTAATTACTTGAAAAACAATCAATGCGAAAATCATGTCAATATTTATTTGAAATGTCTTAAGACTAATTACGGATAAGATTTCGTTTACTAAATTCTGTAAGTTAACATTATCTCATGTCATACAAACCAGGGTCTGTAGGAGATAAAAATTATTAGAACCATACGAGAGCGTATGAGTAATCAAGAAGAAACCTAGCTGAGACAGAGGGAGAAAAAACTAGATCCGTACGAGAAAGTATTATTATTAACGAAGGAACCTGTCAGTGCGAGAAAAACTAGACTATTACTAGACATAATGGGTAGTTGTGATAAAACCTGAGTCAATACGCGAGATCATTAGACAATGACCAGAAGTATTGGTAATTACGGAGAAACCTGTCCATACAAGAAAAAAATAGAGCATTTCAAAATAGTGTGAAACTACGAAGAAACCTAGGTCTGTAGGATGATTAAACTAAATCAACACATACGAGATACTGTGAGTAATTACGAAGAAGCCACAGGGTCTGTAGGAGGATAAACTAGAACAATACGTACGAGATACTGTGAGTAATTACGAAGAAGCCACGGTCTGTAGGAGGAAAAAATTTGAACAATACGTACAAGATACTGTAAATAATTACGAAGAAGCCAGGGTCTGTAGGAGGATAAAACTAGAACAATACGTACGAGATACTGTGAGTAATTACGAAGAAACCAGGGTCTGTAGGAGGATAAAACTAGAACAATACGTACGAGATACTCTGTGTAAATACGAAGAAGCCAGGGTCTGTAGGAGGATAAACTAGAACAGTACGTACGAGATACTGTGAGTAATTACGAAGAAACCAGGGTCTGTAGGAGGATAAAACTAGAACAAGACATACGAGATACTGTGAGTAATTACGAAGAAACCTAGGTCTGTAGGATGATTAAACTAGAACAACACATACGAGATACTGTGAGTAATTACGAAGAAGCCAGGGTCTGTAAGAGGATAAACTAGAACAATACGTACGAGATACTGTGAGTAATTACGAAGAAGCCAGGGTCTGTTGGAGAAAAAAAATAGAACAATACGTACGAGATACTGTAAATAATTACAAAGAAGCCAGGGTCTGTAGGAGGATAAACTAGAACAATACGTACGAGATACTGTAAGTAATTACGAGGAAACCAGGGTCTGTAGGAGGATAAACTAGAACAAAACATACGAGATACTGTGAGTAATTACGAAGAAGCCAGGGTCTGTAAGAGGATAAACTAGAACAATACGTACGAGATACTGTGAGTAATTACGAATAAACCAGGGTCTGTAGGAGGATAAAACTAGAACAATACGTACGAGATACTGTGAGTAATTACGAAGAAACCAGGGTCTGTAGGAGGATAAACTAGAACAATACGTACGAGATACTGTGAGTAATTACGAAGAAACCAGGGTCTGTAGGAGGATAAAACTAGAAGAAACTTTACGAGATACTGTGAGTAATTACGAAGAAACCAGGGTCTGTAGGAGGATAAAACTAGAAGAAACTTTACGAGATACTGTAAATAATTACGAAGAAACCAATGCCTGTAGGAGGATAAACTAGAACAATACGTACGAGATACTGTGAGTAATTACGAAGAAACCAGGGTCTGTAGGAGGATAAAACTAGAAGAAACTTTACGAGATACTGTGAGTAATTACGAAGAAACCAGGGTCTGTAGGAGGATAAAACTAGAAGAAACTTTACGAGATACTGTGAGTAATTACGAAGAAACCAGGGTCTGTAGGAGGATAAAACTAGAAGAAACTTTACGAGATACTGTAAATAATTACGAAGAAACCAATGCCTGTAGGAGGATAAACTAGAACAATACGTACGAGATACTGTGAGTAATTACGAAGAAACCAGGGTCTGTAGGAGGAAAAAACTAGAACAATACGACGTAGTATGAGTAATTACGAAGAAACATGTCAGTACGAGAAAAAAACTAACCCATTACTAGATATTATGGGCAGTAAAAACGATAAAACCTAGAACAGTACGAGAGAACATTAGACCATTACCATAAAGTATTGATATATATACGGAGAAAGCTGTCAATAGGAGAAAAAACTAGAACACTACGAGAAAGTATGTGTAATTAACGAGAAACTAGAGCCAGCAAGAGAGAATACTAGAAAAATACTAGATAGTATGAGTAATTACGAAGAAGCCACAGTCAGGAGGAGAAAAACAACTAAAGGAATACGAGATAAGTTCGAGTTATTACGAAGAAATTAGAGCCAATAGGAAAAAATAAAACAATGAGAAATATGTTGAGTCAATTTCAGAGAAATCTGAGTCTATACGAGAAAAACTACAACAATACGAGAAACGATATCAGCTATTGACCGCTTTCAGTGAAATTCAGCAACATCGACCGCGCCTCCCTTTTTTTGTTAGGTTAACCGCGTCAAGGCAGGGTTAGCTGAGAGTTTGTAAGTTTGAAAGGATTTCCTGTCCCACACTGAAGAACAAGTTGAGAGATTCGTGGTGTCAACATGGGCAAGAAACATTATTTTTCTGTTCACCCAGTAGGAAATGAGTACCTGGTGAAAGGGTTTCTTGGAGGTGACCGTCTAGCTATACGAATACGTCAGCATGGTTTTAACCGGGGTAATAGTGAGTGAGTGAGTGAGTTGGGGTTTAAAGCCGCTTTCAAGATTATTTCACTTATATCGCGGCTGCTAGTGTTATTGCAGGTAGAAAGCGCATCACCATGGTGGCTATGCATTGCGGTGAAACCTGCGAGCTTCGGCTGGAACTGGCGAACCATGGGTGGTACTGCCCTGAAATTCATTGTTGCATTGCATCCAAACCTTACTGCGTGTAGAACAGTTCTCTACTGCAGACAAAGTTGCCGGGACCCTGGCGGGATTCGAACCACGGACCTCTAAATCCGAAGCCGAACGCGCTAACCACTGCGCTATTCCCCTCCCCCCGGGTTATAATATTCCTATAGCGGCTTGAGCAACCACTGAGAAGATAAAATAAATGAAAAGAGACCATAACGAGATAGTATGAGTCAATACAAAGAAATTGAAAATAGAAAGACCAATACAAGATTATTGGAATCAACAAAGATAGAACATTAGTCAATACATTAAAGACGAAACCAATATGATAAAACCCTAGTCATCATGACCAAGAAACAGAGAAATTAGGCCCAAAAAATAACTAGGCCAATACGAGTTAACATTGGTCAATACGATATAACATGAGACAGCACGGGAAAGGCTCTATACACATTTGGCATCATAAATTTCAATTCATTGTCAGAGCTATGCGGATGTGAGAAAAAAGTTTTGAAAAGATAAAGTACAATACAGCAATAAGGAGGGGATTAATTAACCCAACGACATGGAACATATCCACACGTTCCGAGGTGCATCGAACAGTTGTGTTCTATGCAAGGAGGGCTTGCTCGCAGTCGCAGACGAGTGGGTCTAAATATTTCTCGAAATGAAAAGGAATATTGAGGCATCCACGTCACACAGGGTAGAAAGAGAAGATTTGACTTCCGGTCTCGTTTGTGGTGGTTTCTTTGGTTCAAAGTTTAGGTATGTCATGTTCAGAGATCGCTCCTTTGTCTGCTTTCGCTCCACAGTTCTCACCACGTCTTGACATGAGACCTTCGGACTTTGCGGTGAAACCTGCGATCTTCGGCTGGAACTAGCGCACCATGGGTGGTACTGCCCTGAAATTCATTGTAGCATTGCACCCAAACCTTACTGCATGTAGAACAGTTCTCTACTGAGGACAAAGTTGCCGGGACCCTGGCGGGATTCGAACCACGGACCTCTAAATCCGAAGCCGAACGCGCTAACCACTGCGCTATTCCCACGTCTTGACATGAGACCTTCGGACTTTGTGGATGTGGTTTCTTTTGTTCGAAGTAAGGGTGCGTCAGCCAACACACTATACGTTTCTGATATGCTTATACTTTTCTTATATACTTACAGTGTTTCTTTTATGGAGTCGATATATTTCCCACGCTAAGCGTCCAAATGAGGGAATACAGTTTACGTAGGTATAACTGAAATCCTTTTGCTATATGTATTATAAATCAGAATACAGACGATTACCTTTTCATGAATACCCAAACGAGCAAAACTTACCGTTTCGTCAATTAAAATGTTCACCGTCTGTAAACAGTCTAGCTAATCAATAGTAATCAAAAGATAAATAAACAGATATATGTTATAAAACTTTCCGTTGCATCAATCAAGAAATGTTCAACATCCGTAGACAGTCTACTTAAGGAAAAGTAATTGAAGGATGGATATACGAATATATAAGATGTCAAGGGGAGAAAGGTGAGCTGGTCAGCTGCTGTTATGATCAATGCTTCCGGTGTTGCCAGCAGGCTCTTAGGATGTGGGTTCGAATCCCGATAGTGACTTGACAAGAAACAGTACAAGAATTTGTACAATTGCAGAGTGGGGGATCCCAAACAAACAAATTTGCGATTTAGATCCTTCGATCATTTTATTCAATATGAGACAGATGATAAGTTATCTTCTGTTTGAAGTACTTTCGACATTTCTTTTCTAACATTTTGTAGGCAGGCTGTAACGTGTCATCTTCCTACGCATCGTTGAAAATGCCCGTGATACATTGTACGTATGGTTGTTATCTATGATATTGGACATATGTAGGGAAAATTGGAATCCTTCTTGTGCCTTCAAAGGATCGGGGTATTTTTGTGGAAATGAAATTCAAAGGGACATTCAAGTTGATTCATGACTATTAGTAGTAAATGGTTATAGCATTACCCAGTTGAAATAAGATATTAAGGGTAACATTTTTGTTGATTTAGATTTGACAACTAGAGAAATGAGAGCGCACACTCGGTAAAATAAAACAAGAATGTGAAAAGCCTTACTACAGCATTTCAAGGCGCTGTTAATAAATCTTATCATACATCATTTGCAGATGTGTGGATATTCTAACCATACATATAGCTAATATTTAAAATGCTAAAATTAGTGAAAGTACAGCGCAGTTTTCATGTCATTTCCGTCAAAACAAATTGGCAGATTGGATACCGCTGGGTCAGGCTCTATAAAGTAAATTGCCAAATTAGGCGCGTGTATTTTCTTGGTTACCAACGTGCATGTACGTAGTTCGTGTGCTTTAAAATTTCAATTTATATTTTTTTCAAACTTAAACGGAGTGGAGCAAAGAAATGCTGTTTATTAATAAGGAATGACTTCACCATGGTATTTCGTTATGATTATTATCGTTGGGTTTTTTTCACATTATCATTGAAAGTAGTATAATCTATTAGGATTAATAAAAAATGTGTACTTAAATGCTATATCTATGGTTACTCTTCGTCATTGTAAAACTTCTATTTTTTTAAAGATATTTTCATCCGCATATTTATGACATAGTCTAGACGTATATTTCAAAACTTATTCAGATATCACTTAAATTGGAAAAACATTGAATATAAATTACCAATGATGATTTCTACAGTTATCCAAGTGATAACGGGTTTGCCTATAAATTATAATAGCATTCAAAATATGAGAAGATGTAACAGCGATTTGATTGAGAAAAACCTGTTTGAAAGCGATAAGAGGATTGTTGTAAATCACAGAAAATTATTTCGGTCTTATGTATGTGATATCACTTTTACCAATTATATTCTCATTATCTCATTTCGCAAAATATTTATGAGATTGGCGTTTTGAAAAAAATAACCGTTATTATTCAGTTCACAAAGTTTTCTTCATGCTCTAGATAAAATCATTGAAATATTATATTTTGAATATTGTTTATGATTATAAAGATAACATAACATAATATTTACTAACTTGAAATGCGTTAATAAACTTTACAAAATGATATCGCGAAATTAAGTTATAGTGGGCACGGTTTCTTGCCGAATGGATGGCTCCGTAGTAACTGTTATCCTTTGTGAAAGTTTGAAAGGTTTCAAATTTACATTGAGCGAAACGTGACATCTTCATTTCCTTTTACATGTTTATGTATAGGTCAGTGAAATTAATGCAAAAAGATAATCTCCAGTATTATGAATTGAAAGAAACTGTTCATGTTTGTAAATTTTGTATTTACACTACAAAAATGCAATTTGGAATAAAAACATGTTCTAATTTAAACATGTTTAGCACATGTTTAGAACATGTTTATACATGTTTAGAACATGTTTATACATGTTTAGAACGTATTTAGAACATGTTTAACTCAGAATATGTTTGGAAATGAGTTTAAATGTTAAACGCATGATTTTGTATGTGTTGTAAATCACAACATGTTTTGAATTTAAACACATTTAGTCGTTTAAAGATAATATATCCCAGTTTTGTATCCGACTTCAATCCCCATTTTCAAAAAGACAATACTTTCAAGTAAATAAAACACCAAACAGAGTTTCGATGCGTCCTTTAATTAAAAAGATATAACGGTTCAAAATGCGTAGAAATTGGGCACCAATTACTAGTAAGCCCAATTAAAAAAAGTCTCTAGAGTGGCCTGAGCTCGCCTTCGGCGGATGTGACGTCATAGACAGGACTTGCTCCGCGTTTGTTTGTAAACAAGTATATATTAATGCAGATATGGGTCGCATTCGTCTACGTTTTCATTGCGAAAGAGACATGCCTTCTTCCTGCGTTGCTGACAACTGTATAAGAAATCAGGAGACATTCAACTGCATCGGTTTCCAAAGGATCCTGTCCAATTCGCGAATTGGACATTCGCGAATTGGACAAAGTTTGTTAGTCAGAAAGAGCGAAGTGGAGTCCCAATGACAGGTCTGTCATCTGCTCCGATCATTTTACAGAGGACTGTTATGATCTTTCCTACGATTTCAAAACGGACTTTGGACTTGCCCTACAAAGGAAAAGACTCGTCAAAAATGCCGTACCAACAGTTAATAAACAGATGAAGATGATAACAGGCCCGCTACCCGTCTGTCCAGCGAGATATGACAGTCAACCACATCGGAAGAGAAAACGGACGGAATACTTTGAGAAGAGGGAACGAAAGAGGGTAATGAATTTGAAAGATAGGCTAATTCAAAATTCTATTCAGGGGGAGGAGGGATAAATAATCATGAAACGTTTGGGGAGTTGACTATAATTGATGATTTTGCAGACGAATGTTGAGTTTTTATCTGCAGTATGAATTTATGTCTCTTTACATTAGTCGCAGAAATTATTTATTCAAACCAAAACAATCTGTAAATGATACACAGTGACAGGTTTGTAGTTTGTTACATTACTAGTTTTGGGGTATATATGATTTTTTGGTGCTGATAACTCTAAGGATACATACAAAAATGTGGGCACGTCACTTATGTTTGTATGTTGACACTACAGTTTTGGTTATAACATTTATGAAAATTGTTAATTTCTTGCTACAGCTTCATTTTAGAAGCAACAAAAAGTAAAATTAAAGTCATAAAGCTGCCCCGGAGAAACATTTACCATTTTATGTAGCCTTACAGTGGATAATTTATAACCTATTTGATATTGATAAACATTGCAGTATGAAATAAGATATTTAGTAATACAGATTTGTTAATATATAATGTCATGTGTCACGTGTATTGACAAACCTAATTACCTTCATCAAGTTTCAATTAAGGCTGTTGATCATGTGTGAGGATAAAGTTTAGATAACTAATCAGTGCCTTGTGTATTACCTATTGGAAATGTGCCAGGTGCTGAGGCCATTAAGTTTATTGCTTAATTGCCATAATACACAGATGTGTGACATTTCATGTAGACTGTTAGGTAATAACTTTATGACTATATTGTCTGGTGTAAAAAAGTAATGTTAGGTAACTGAAAACCTCTCTCTCGTAAAATACCGGTACTAAAGTACTGAAGGAAATGGAAATAATATGCTTTTCAGCGTTAATATTTTTATTTGTTTGAAAGAGTTAAAACTGAAAAAGAATTTCATATTTACAATACATTTCCAAGCAGGCTTTAACTTATATCACAATCAACAATAAATGTTGTGTTATTATTGACAATATTGACCTACGTCATTCTAGATTAGTACCACACTCTTAATCTCAAACACTGACCATTAACTCACCCAAAACAACAATAATCTGTATCCTTACTATGCAAAATACATTAGTACGTAACTTTAAGTTTTTATGAAGGTGGCAAATCGCGGATCAAGAGCTACATTTACTAAACACATCAAAGATTTGATCTTCATTTTCACTAATAACTGGTTAATAAGGCCAAAAACAGCTGCTCGGAACCGGCGTATCTCAATGACGAGATCCGGAAGTTGCCGAGAGGCAGTCCATCAATAGCGAGATCTCATTGTTACAGTCATGCAAAGCAGAAACATGGAGTTGCGATATTGAGTTGACACTTTAAAATGGCACAAAGTAGTAACAAATATTCTACATATACAATGGTCAATCTACTACACAGGTGGATAATCGATTTGTCTAGGTGTTCAAACAAAAAACAGTCACAATGGCGGCAGATATCAGTTTGGGTTCACTCGATCGGCATTATCGGAGATTAACAACCCAAACAAATAACAAGTTAATTAATGTCAAACAGAATATGTCGATGTATTGATATTAATAGCTTTGGTGACTTGGGGGCTTTTTTATAAGTACAATCAGTGCAAATATATACGATCACGACCGCTGGAATCTATAATGTAAACAATGACACAGATTAACGAGTCCTGTCTATGTCGTCACAACCCCCCTAGTACCTGAATGGCTAATAAAACGTTTGGCGTCTGTTTTCCGGAAGTGTTTATAAAACACGTTTTTTCTGCTATTTTCAGGTGGATGTGAACCTAAATAGTTGTTGATATTTATCCTTAACTGTGTTATGAAGTATTTCCGCTAATCGTACCCCCCATGTGGATATATTATCTTTAAAACTTAATCAGCAAGTCAGCTCACAAAGATTTGATTTCGCGTGAAAATGAAATTTGTTTCGAAAGTGTAAATAAATTATCAACAGTTGATTATTTGACATTAAAATGGTGAGTGCAGTAAAAATTTATATGACATTTAAACTTTTGAATTGGGTTTCAATTGACAATTTCAATTGTTATTAATATAGCATTTCAAAATGTTACTTTATCTAACGAAGATAGTCTGATTAAATTGGCCCTTTTGCCGCAAGGATTAAAAGTTTCAAAACACTGTCTTTACGAGGACGCAAAGTCAACACAATCCGAAGGGGGGTCTTTTCTCTCTAAAACGGACTGAGAACAGCCCATACAGTCGCATGTTCTGACATACGCATAGATGGCCTATAACGAAGCATCCTGCAAACGCCTCCGGTGTTATTAACTAGAAGCAATGCAAGTATAAATGTGCGATTGCATGGTCCTCTTATGATTAAAGTTTGTCTATTTTTTTTGGCTATCGTCAGATCTTGTGGAGAGGGAAACCGATTGAACGAATTCGCAACCCGAATGAGACGCTATTTGGGAACTTCTAGTCCTTGAACCACGGCTGGGTTTTTTTATTTTTTTTATTTTTGTTTTTTGTATTTGTTAAATAAATTTCTTATTTAGTCTTGACATATTTTTTTGTATTCGAGTAACTCACTTTGCAACTATATGCGGTTCACTGTAAAAAAATAAATATACGAAAAATAACAGATATAGTAATAGTAGTAAAATACAATTTGTGCCATCAACAAATTCAAATATATGGAAATGACTAGCAATCTATTTCAAGAATTATGTATTTCAACTGAACCTTTTCAAGTGTTTAAGAAACTTTCATAGCACTACATGTGTTTGTGTTTCATAATGTTTAATGCACGTTTACAGCTTATCAAATATGTTAATAATTTACATAATCTACACATTATTTTAATTCTATATATGGTCGTCATATTCCGTGTATAGTCGATCGTCATAAAAAGCTGAGTTATAAGCATATGAATTGTCCATTTTTGCGTCGGTTTTTCTTCAATTACCATTGACATTTTCTATTTCTAAAATCCAAATATTTACTCAGGCAGTATTCTCTTTAAATTTTCAAGCATATTTTTTTGTGTTGGTAGAACAAAATAAGCAGCTTTCACATTTTGTTTTATAATTATCAATTTAGTTTTCCTACAAGAATGCATTGTTCGCTTTTATTGTACAATTACCCTTTATATATGGCATATCGAAAATGTCAGTGCGAGAAGTAGATCAAATTCAAACTGTCGTTTTAGAATATTGACACAGCTGTGAGATTCAATTATTTCCCTCCGGTTTCTTCCCTTGATCTTGTATTTAAATGACTCATCATATATCTCCTTCTTTTCGCTTGACGTGTTGTATCCTTCTTTGATCTTTCACAATGAGGCAGAACAATAAAAGGAAATAATTTACCAACTGCCACCATTGACGTTATTGTGTTTCCGGATTTCAATATTCCGACATCGTCCGATATATTACGTGCGCTTCAATTAGTTAAGACCAAATATTGATTCATACACTACCGCTTTAACGTTGACGGCTCCGTCACAACTTTTGAAGGGGGAAGGGCGGTGGATAGCGCAGTGGTTAGCGTGTTCGGCTTCGGGTCAAGAGGCCCGTGGTTCGAATCCCGCCAGGAGCTCGGCGACTGTTCTAGACGCAGGCAGGTTTGGGTGCAATGCTACATTGAATTTCAGTGCAGTACCACCCATTGTTCGCCAGTTCCAGCCGATGCTCGCAGGTTTCACCGCCACAATGGTCTTTTGGGCTTTCTCCCTGCAATAACACTAGTGGACGCGTTATAAGTGAAATACTCTTGAAAGCGACTTTAAACCCCATATCACCTCGTCTCACCTCACAACTTTTCAAATTTTATATGTCTCACTTTCCCCTATCAATTGATAGTGTAAATAAAAGAAATTATCTAAGAGGGTAAAACATCATATTTCTCAACCCGTTTATTAGACATACATATATATTCAGTTTCTGAAAATAATCCTAAAGACTATTATTCAATTTTTTAAAATCTTTATTCGATACAAGAAAGGAGCCGCAAAGAAATTACTCTTGCAGTAGTTGATCATGGCTTCTGATCTAGACTCAGGGACGTAGAAGCGAATTTGAAAGTGGGGGGGCTTGGATTGAAATTTTGTAACCAAAACCCCCAAGCCCCCCCTGTTACTACGCCCCTGAGACTTGATTTCTAAAGGTTACATTGGGGTAGAAGTATTATCAATTCTTGATGCTACACTTTCCGTTTTTTCCGTATTCATATATGCAGTCATTTTAGTCAATGTCATTCAACGTTGATATTCATAGGTAAGGGATTTCTGCGAGCATCGAGAAACATTATTTAATTTCAACAGCGTCCAGCTATGGAAAAGATTTGGGTAAATTAGAAAGGTGTAATGGCTTCCCAATGAAACAGCCTTAAAATTAGCCCTCTATTTCAAGATACCTTGGCTCTCTAGCTGTAAGTCACTAATATGAATAGTATTCTTGAAAAAAAAGGCTGTTACCAACATCTCAGTTATATTTTACGTACGCTTTAATATTGGCTTAAATATTAATCGGATTTTTCCTTTGCATGAAAAAGTACATTAGATAAAAGGATGCAAATCATTAATGTATAAAATCAGACTTAGCATTAAGCGATATATCGAGTAAGGTTTTAGAACCTGTTTACATTTAGATAAATACGAATTTTATTTTTAAAAGTATTTCTCCACGAAATCAACGTCATGGTTACTTTACCGCAGAAGCAGTGTGCATTGATAAACTTGTGCTTTTGCAGATAATGTAATCAGAAATATAATATTGTTACAATATCTTAATAACACGTTTCTAAAATACTTTATTTATTTTTATTTATTTATTTCAACAACAGCTTAATCATCGCTTGTTGCACTCGATTTAGTCGAGGCGAGATAGGCGAGTTGGTTAACGCTTGGTACGGTGAAACTAGCGGTTCTAATCGCGCAAGGGAACTGACCCGAAAGAGTAAAGGAACTTGTACATTTGCATATATTGTGATCCCAAACATAACACAAGCTTTGTTCGCTTTCTAAATGGCTATCACATGTTGTGTTTACGTATGCATTGTTCACAGTGATCTAGCTCCAGACAGCGAGTATTCGCTCCGTGACGTCACAAATATACTCGCTGCCACCAAAGATTTCAGAGTGAAAAGGCTCTAACATAGCGCGTGCAACCAACGATTGCTGTCGCGCTCTAAAAGTGAAACTCCTAACTCATAGGATTCACAATGCAACTCCGAACAACGACTCAAGAATAGAGTTCGACAAATGAATATTATTGTGATTTAATAAAGTTTCCCTTCCAATATTGAAACACATCAATTTGTCCATCAATTACCTATCTCATGAAAAAATAAATTTAAAGCAAACTAGAACAACTTTTCCTATATTCATACGCCTAACGTTTAAAACCGATTTATTTGTATGTAAACTAAACTCTTGGTTTGAGGTTATCCATGACGTCAATTCCTATTGTTGTCAAGAATCTTGACAACAATGCCCCGCAAGTGAAGGCAGGGCTACTACCGTAGAGGTACTCGAAGGGAAGGCGCCCTGACTTGGAGGTTGCACAGTGCTCAGACTAGACAACATATTCATGACTTTTCTTTTGCAAATTATCCTCCTTATTCCTCGCCACAACTAAGATATATACACGAATTTGAGACAATTCCTTTCGTAGAGAGCATGGTTTTCATCAAATGGAATTTGAAATATTGAATGAAAGGAATTTAGATTTATATCCAAGATGGAATTCAAAGTAAAACAATAAAGAAACACCATTATTTTCCCGGATGAATTTTTTTTAATCGCGACGTTTTGAATATTAACTCCATCAGGTGGAAATGGTCACACAAAGAAGCTGTTGTCAAGAAAACTTTGCTTTTCTAAAGTGTGCCTCTTCTAAATTCCCCTCAACGACTTGATGCGCCCAATAGAATTACATTTCAAAGATTCAATATTTCACGCATTGATAAACATTCATAGTATAGATCATAACACATATTTACTTATTACAACATTACAGATGTTACCAACAGGCGTCTTTTAAAAATTCTACTTGAGTTCTCCCAGAAACCTTAAATGACACACATTGTCAAACTTATATAAACATTTGGCCGTAACACGATATCTATATCTCATTAGAAAATCTGACAGATGTTACCAATCGACTTCATTCATATACTCGACATAAGAAGTTAAGCACCAGGCATATTTTCATTCCTGCGATATTCAAGTGTTCATATTATGAATAGTAAATACTTGGGCTATATACTATAACCTTTATGTTTAGTAAAAATAAACTATATTCTCACAGAAGCGTTAACCTCTGTCAAATTCGATCTTACTGGGGAGCCAATTAAAATTGTCGTATCATGAAAAAGAGATGATTTGGTATGTAAGCAAACACAAATCAGGGAAACAGAATAGATCCATATTCATTTTGACATGTGCCCAACAGTCCAACATTTTTAGTACACTCAAGTATTATTTACATCATGCACCGTAAAGAGTCAATTATATTATGATATAAATCTTAGCACAGATTTTCACTTTTTCGGAAACATCAACAAATAACTTCAAGAAAAAAAAGGGTATTAACTAAACTAAACAACTTGTCGCATGAGTGAATTGAAATTGATAACCTAGAACCTATCCCTAAAGCATAAGTGGACCGGATCGCTGGTATCAGTGGTGTTGAACTTTGAATTAAGTGTTTTATGCATGACGTAAGCGTCGTCGAAAAATTAGTTAAACAGAGATGAAAGCAACTGAAGTAGTAGTAATAATTGTAGTTTTTCAGTCACATTTCTGTCGCCGATAAAAGAATATTTGCTTAGCAAATTGCTGCTAATTAGAGTTGATAAGTGTCTGATTGTCCATGTCCCGTAATTAGGACAAGACATTACAAGTAATCAAGCGTCGTGTAATCTTCAATATCAAGGAATGTTCGTTTGTAATGAACATTTTTCATCGACGTCTATTACGTCGATATTGGCATGTAAATTGTCATCCTCATTATCATTACACAAATGGTAATCATTTACAAAATACCAGGTGTTGAAGGGTTCGTGTCCTCTTCCGACGAAGAGTTGGAGACCATTCAGCTTAACGACAAAATGTCTAAGAAACAGTCCACAATTTTCATGGAATTTTATATGGTTTTCATAATCGTCCAAAAAAAAATCATGACGGGATGCATCCAAGTCACTTTTCTTATACAGTTGCGTAACAAACGTTTTTTTCCATTAATTTCAAATTTAGTGCAAATATCATTTAATATAGTGTTCACTTATGATGGACTTTTTCAAGCATCGGTCTTCAAAAAGCTACAGAAACACACTTGGCAGGGACTTATATGAAACACTGGGGTCCAAAATGCAAAAACTCAAAATTACTGATGATCTAATAAAATTGTCATTTCTTAATATTTGTGTTGTTAAGATAAACCAAGATGTATGATATTGGTAACCCAAGATGTCTATTTTGACCAAACATTTGTCCAAAGTGTGTTCATGTAATGTTCTATTGCACTTTTCTTTGGTATTGCCAAAATTGTTCCTGGCATTCCACATACCTGTCCCATGTATATGTTATCTTAAAATGTTTCCTTCACAAAATGATCGAAAAAAAATGTTTCTAAAGTATTTTGCTAAGGAATGAACCAATTTTAAAATTTCGAAAAATTATGATTTTACATAGAAATTCTTACACAGCTAAAAAAATTGTTCAGCAGCTGTTCAACAACAATGTAATATGACATTACATTTGTTAGTTTCAATTAATACTGAGCATACTTTTGTGTGTGTGCCGATGCTAAAATGACAGGTATCACTTTAACATTTAAGTTATGATACAAGCCAACTTCTTTTAGAATGTCATAGAAATCAGTCAAACAGTTAAGCCAGAAAGGGGAAAAGTGAAATTATAATTAATACTTATTACACCATGATATATAATAGGTTGCTATGTGTCTAGTCCTGAAGACGAAATCTTTCTCTTTACGTTATGATTTTGTGTCTGTATGAACGCGTTTCAATAAATAGTTTATCAACCATTACATGTAAAAATACTTATCTAAAAGTTACGTGCAGTCTGTCATATATGACGGATAAATATTAATATTAATTAGGAGTATACCTAGAAATAATATCCATCTGTGATTATCAAGATCATTTAATGGACCACTTTTATGTGATGAGATAATGATGTGTCATTCATCTTGTATGCTGAATGAGTCGTGTAGATAATATTGTACAATATCTATTGATTATGAATCATATTTTGGAAAAATATACTTCTTTTTCTAATATTAAAGATTATTATCAAAAAGTAAAAGTCATAAATCAAAAATAGAAACGTAGATAGACAGATGACAAATACCGTGTAGCCTTTTACTTCTCTTTACAGAGAATAAAGAAGGTTTTATTCTGAAACTTTATATTTCTGTTATATTCAACCAATGTCCTTCAAAGACTTGATCTTTAGGGTAATATAGGGTAGATTTGATAATTCTCATTTAACTTAATTGATAGCAAAATAACCATTTATCTTTATCTTTAAAATGCTAACATCATGACATTTTCTTGTTTTCAATGATAATCTAAAAACGGTTACATACATGTTAAGATATCGAGGCTCTGTTTTCCAATAATAAGTATAACAATGCACTACCAGCCCATATTTGTCTTTGTGTCTTCTGTAAATATGTTTCAAAAATTACATTTGAGTAATAAGCCCGGCCCATTGTCCGGTTTTCAATCTGTTTGTTGTTTCCTGTTTGTTGGCGCATTGTTTAACTGATGAACAATACGATGCTAACTTTAAGAAAGAATTTTATCTCTCGATAGAATAACACCATTTGTTTAAATTTGGCACATATGACTCCAATAACATAACTACTGCCCCTTTCATGTCACGTATACTAATGACTATGGTGCAGGAAAAAATGCAAGGACAAAAATCATTTTTTATTAATAAGATTATGATAAGTATATTTTATGTGCTTCTGAAGTTTATTTTGTTGTTAGACAAGTGCCTTACTTGATTGATTCAAATTTCCCTCTACACGGTATTTTGCAGGCTCAATAATATCATACATTTCTCTCCTCTAACTTCTCATGCACTGATTTTAGATAGATTACATTTCCGATGCACAGCCAATGCAGAAGAAAACTTTCAAATACAATAAATGCAATCGTATGCATTATTAGAAGTTACAAGGTTTGTACTTCAAGTATTTTAATTCGTCTTTTGTTCTATATGATACCAAAAACTTATATTAAGTATAATCAGAATACAGTGTTAAAAGACACAATTGATTATCAACCTAGCTGTAAAGAAGGCCTAGTTTTCAAATGTAGCACCAATGTATTCAAATGCAGTGCTCGGTATATGTACACTACTTTCTCAATGTATTTGAAATGCAGTTATACACAGTAGTTTCCCAATGTATGAAATATACTGTTAGATACAATGCTTTAACAACGTATTAAAATAGTGATGTTAGATACAAAACTTTAACAACGTATTAGAAATATTGATGTTAGATACAATACTTTAACAACGTATTAGAAATATTGATGTTAGATACAATACTATAACAACGTTTTAGAAATATTGCTGTTAGATACAATACTTTAACAACGTATTAGAAATATTGCTGTTAGATACAATACTTTAACAACGTATCAGAAACAGTGCTGTTAGATACAAAACTTTAACAACGTATTAGAAATAGATACAATACCTTACCAATTAATTTAAAATGCGGTACTGTTAGATCCATTGCTATCACAACAAATTTGAAATACAATTCTATTAAATACTGTACTTTACCAATATGTTTCAAATACAATATTGTTAGATACACTACGTTCCTAATGTAGTAAACATGCACTGCTGTGATCAGATACAATACGTTCCTAATGTAGTAAACATGCACTACTGTGATCAGATACAAGACTTTCCTAATGTAGTAAACATGCACTGCTGTGATCAGATACAAGACTTTCCTAATGTAGTAAACATGCACTGCTGTGATCAGATACAAGACTTTCCTAATGTAGTAACATGCATTGCTGTGATCAGATACAATACGTTCCTAATGTAGTAAACATGCACTGCTGTGATCAGATACAATACGTTCCTAATGTAGTAAACATGCATTGCTGTGATCAGATACAATACGTTCCTAATGTAGTAAACATGCACTGCTGTGATCAGATACAATACGTTCCTAATGTAGTAAACATGCATTGCTGTGATCAAATACAAGACTTTCCCAGAGTATTTTGTATACAATGCGATTAGATACAATACTTTCCCAATGTAGTAAAATTGCAGTGCTGTTAAATACAATACTTTCACCAAGTATTTAAATGCAGTGTTGTTAGATAGTAGTATTTTCCTATAATGTTCTTAAATGCACTGATGCCAGAAACAATATTTTCCCAATTTATTTGAAATGAAGTGCTTTTAGATACGATATTTTCCCCCTTGTATTTAGAATGCTCTGCTGTTAGCTCCAATAATTTCCTAATGTATCAACCATGAAGTGCTGTTAAATACAATACTTTCAATAAGTTACGATAATCGTTTTCTCATAAATTAAATTTTGAATGAAGTGATTTTAAGACACAATCGTCCTCTCATGAATCATATTACGAATGAAGTGCTATCAGTTAAAAGAATTCTCAAGAATCATTTTTTTCATCAAGATTTCATATCGCGGCGACTGCACACACAAAAAATCCAGTATAGGCTACACACTGAGATTTATACACAATAATAAGAATATAGTACTAATAGATATATAAAACAAACTATTCCCGTGAGTAAGGAATTCTTTACATTTCTCGTCGATCACTCTATCAATCCTTGATGTCCCATAAAAAAAATAATTAGCTTCAAATATTTGCCTATTATCTTGAATTACAGCCAGATAATCAGTCTTCGAATATTCTGACTTAACTTGCATCCATTTGCTATTTAGCCAATATCTATTTATCTCTATTAATTCATCAACAAACATAATCATCGGTCTGGTAATTACTTAAGTGTCCAACTCCACGTATATAAAGTGTCATCTCTTGTTGAACCAGTATCTTCCATTCTTGCACCGGTTTTAGCATCAACGATCAACATTATAAAAGTAAGTAATCACCTCCCTTTGTGTTTAATACATATGCTTGAGTACTCGAGCTAAAATTTCATTTGTAAAAGCATTTGTACATAGAACGCACTTAGAAATGTATACATCTACTTTCGATATTTGGCCTCTTAAGTAACAAAACTTAGTTTTATTGAACATAAAGTCTTTTTCATATTAATATTTCTTCTGACAGGATAGTATTTTAAAAAAGTATTGTAAATGGTTTTGCTGAATGCTTTAGCTACACAATGTTTGTATTGCTATTTTACTACTTTTACTGCTAAGTTTACCCATTAAATTATTTTGTGTTCAATATTATTGTTAAATATACTATAGCTAAATGATACCATAAACATAATATTTGATATCGATATTCGATTAAACCATACAAATGCTATATGTTTTTGCCAATAAACTGTTCCCTCGTTTTATGCTATTGTTGAATCAAAACATATGCTATGGTTCAATACTGTTGTCCGATACATTATTGAATAAGAAAAGTTTGCTTTATGCTATTTCTAAATACTAAATATCAAATATTTATATACAATGCATTTGGAAATAATCTTACTCTGAAAATAAACTATTTTGTCTAGGGTCCGTTTCAGGAAGCAGATTTTTAAAAACGATCAATCGTCACTGGTATAATATTCGATTGTGAATGCTTCAGTATAGCGCAAATTGAAAATAAATGAAAAACAGTTCCCATAAAATATTTGAAACTACTTTAATATTACTTGATAAATGTTTCGCTTGGCTTTGAATAGACTAAGGAACCCTTTTATAGTAGTTTTTAACTAAAACACGAAATTACTAATTTTTTTATTATTGAACACATTGCCACATTTAACGAATTTTGTGTATCATTTATATATAACATTGTATATCAACGGTTATTTTAGTCGTATTTTGAATATATATCAAGTCACAAAGACATATGACTAAAGTAAAGTAAAGTGAAAAAATATTGTTTAAAAGGATAGATTAGTAATAAATGTTAATAATATTTTCGTGTTATCCCATTGCGTGCCGGAGGTTGCATCTTAGCAAAAGACCAGAGAAAATTGTATGAAAGGTGATCATTTTTATTCGGTAGCTTCACCCTTAGCAGACATGCAATACTCAGACACCCATCCTACTCCTAAAAACAAAAAGGCTTGCGGTTCTCTGTCCATTGGATCATGGACTGTTCCATTATACCGATAGTGGATACACCAAATAATCTACTGGCGAGTGTCTGTGCAGTATATTAATAGTGGTTACACTAAATAATCTTCTTGTTAGTTGTGTGTGTAATATACCAAAAGTGGTTGCACTAAATTATCTTCTGGTCAGTTGACTACTTAATATATCAATAGTGGTTACACTAAATAATCTTTTCGTTATTTGTGTGTGTAATATACTCATAACACTCAGAACTCACAGAATCTACTGTTTAGGTGTCTGTGTAATATATCAATAGTTATCAACTACTTAATATATCAATAGTGGTTACACTAAATAATCTTTTCGTTATTTGTGTGTGTAATATACTCATAATACTCAGAACTCACAGAATCTACTGTTTAGGTGTCTGTGTAATATATCAATAGTGGTTACACTAATTAATCACCTGGTTAGGCGTCTGTGTAATGGGCGTATATAAAATGGGTGTGTTGATTGATTATCATCTACTCGCATGCAATAACAATAATGATTAAATCTATTTCCCCAGTCACAATGCTGCGACTGATCCTTAGCCTTTTCTTCATCGGCCTTGTCATCAACGTCACCATGGCTGCGTACGACGATGGCCTAACAAGCAAGGTTGCCGCCCAAAGTGGTCAGGTTAGTTCATCTCTTTGCCCGAAGATCAATTCTCACTCTAAGGTCTCTCAACACATATCTTCCGCCAAAACCTTTGTTACAAATGAGCCCATTTTCTTAGTTTTTACACACAAGAAATCCCCTTTCGATGAAATTTATGATTCAGATATCGTCCACATTTCTTAACAGATCTTCGAATACGAAGTATGTGCGAACTCCACAGCAAAGGAAATTTAGTCATTTTGACTTCAAGCAAGCAGAAGCAATGCTCAGTTTTAGATAACGCTTCCTACACAACTATCAGGTTTCTTAAATTCAGGCAAACAAAGAGGTTTCGTTAGAAAAGAAATTAGGTTCGGGTCCGAGAAACCCTTCAGCCTTTACCCCACGGATTCTCCCTTTGCCCACATTTTCAACTTAACCATAGGAAAAGATCCTTTACAAAATTACCAATTCACTTTACCTAGAAGCAAGTTAAGGGGAGAGAGACACGGTAGGTTATGCTGTAAAACCGGAAATCGTTCCCTGGCTCAATAACACTTGTAATATTTGTGTACTTATTTGCGATCAAAGAGCAGAACAGACAACACGCATATTTAATTCTTTTTTGAGGCTCTGGTGCATGTGATGTCTTTGAAAAGACAATTGTATTCGAAATTTTCACATCCACTTTTGTCCATCGATATGAAGGCCAAGGGAACGAGTGGTGACCAGAAGAATGCGGCTGATGGAGTCGCAGAGAGTTGTGATGAGGAAACAGCAGAACTTCTAGGGGGAACTGGTTCCTTTAGTGGCGACGTTTCTGTCCTCAGTAAAGCTCCAGTAAGTTTATTTGTTAAATTTGATATCAGCACGTCCTGTATCGAAGAAACCATACTCTACACATTGTGGCTTTTCAAGTCAATTTTCCCCCGTAAGCGGAGTTACAAGTGGGCATCATTTTTCATTTCTTAAAATGTCAAGAACGTTGCAACATTTTGCATCTTTAAATTAGCACTTCCTGTATCAAAGATATTCTTTCTCTCCCTAAGAAAGCTTTTTAAGATTTTTCTTTCCCCGTAAGCGCAGTAACAAGAGGAATCAATTTGCGATTCTTAAAATTCCACAAACGGTAAAAAGAAATTGTCACATTTGATATCAGCACGTCAAGTATCAAAGAAAGCATTATCTCCCTGCCTTCCAAAGTTAACTCAGTTACAAGTCGGCACCAATTTGTGATCCTTTAAAAATTCCAAAACGGTGTCAAATTTAAAATCAACACGTCTAGTATCACTGAAACCATCCTCATCCCACAGAAACTTCTTAAACCATTTTCCAAGAACAACAAAAGGATAAAACCAAAGAGCCAAAATATGTGTACTGTTTAGACTGCAGCCGAAATCAATTAATGTAAACATTCGTTTTTATAGATTTTTTTCTCAAATGTATTTCAACAAAAACTTTTATGAATATAACAATATGTTATCTATTCTGCAAAAGTGAATAAGATTGCTATCACATAAGTTTATGAATAATAAAGACCTTCCTTCAGTGTAAGATTATGGAATACACTGTGACGTACTGACAAGTTAAAGACAAATTATACAATTTTGTAGGCTGGTGCTGAATTCGTTGCCTGTGCTCAACAAAAGTGCCCTGATGGCAAAACATTTTCCGGATGTGCTTATAAAGTAAGTGTTGTCACTCGTTTGTCTCGTTTTTCGAAATTTAAATTATCATTGTTTACTTTTTCTAGACCATAAGATATAGATAATACTATCCTCTCCCTACATACGAGTGTAAAGACGACCTCGCTCAATTCGTGGCTTTTATCTCAAATCCTACGGTACTCATTATACTACAATTACTAACACTTACTTCCAATTCTTTATTAGGTTTTTAAAATAATCGTAGTTGGTATATAGTCTCGTTTATCCAAGCAAAACATTTGTAAAAAGATATCACAATCACTTCACTTTTCTACAGGCACATGTTTCAGTTTGTGTACAAAGACTCTATGCAAAATACACTGGGTTCAGTGGAATTAATATATTTTTCTATGAATTTTCATTTTAATATCCGTTTCATTTCAGTTAACATAAGCTTGCGGTCGGGGAGCATTTTTTTAGACCAACTGTTGGATGTGACTGACAAAAGAAAGAAAATGATTAAACCGTTTTGACAAATTTGCATTGTTTGTTATTGGTTGAAATGGCACGTATCAATCTTCATTCATTAACCCATTGGATGTTCTTAAAACAAGCAATGATTTGTTTCTGTTGGGTGATCGATGTCCATTCATTGGGAAGGCTTGAAGGGGCACATTTTGCCCGTAGAGGGGTGCCGGTGTTTTTATATGCGAAGTTTAAGATTTTCCATTTTGTGAATATGCACTATTAGGTTTAAATTGGTTAACTTTGTACCATTATAAAGACGTCAAATCCACGATTTAGTTTCCGGAAGTCAGGACCTTTAACAAAGTGCATTTCGCTAGGAAAAAAGTTCATATTAACAACCGTCAGGGCTACGCGTTCGGTTTCAATCTAAAATTTGCTCGCTATCAGTATAACATGTCTCTTATTTTCATGCACATCTACGTTCACTACATCGTTTTATCAAAATGCTCATAAAAGAGCGGACCGAAATCGACAGCAGTCTTCCTTTAATGTTAATTATATCCTTAAACGCACTAGTGCACGCCAATATTTCTTTAACACAACGAATGCACAGATACTGCATATCTCTCGATATTATTCAAGATCCTCACTCAAGTAATCTACCTCGTAAGCTATTTAACGAATATTTACGTATTCAGGTAGTAAAGTTGATTTTTAAAGACCGGAAGTATTTAATGTTACGTTACAATAAATCCGCATGAACTACGATATCGGAAATATTAAGATTTTGCTTATAACCAAAAAAAGCGGAAACGGCAGCCGCTTTGGTCAATCTAATAGCAATGCTAATGCTGTGTTATTAAATCGGTTTATTAACAACATTGCTTTCATTAAAACATAATTCATTATTTGCTCTCAGTTCAGAGTTTAGGTAAATTCAACAGCTGCACATAATAATAGTTCATCCGCTTTCAACTGTCTATAATTTATCCGTTTTGTGCACAGCTAACCTAAGATTTGTTATATGTCCAAGCCGACAGCGGCTGTCTAAATTTTTTCATTGTTGATTGCAGGTCAATTGTAAAGAATTTAAAGTATTTCATTGCATCGATAGAAAGCTTAAGTGATTGCATAAGTCCTCGTAAACCTTAAAATAGCCAATTTAAACCGTAAAAGCGTGCACTAGTGCCTTTAAAATGTGATTTATGAATGGGTTTTTTTCTTGAATATGATACGATATATGGTATCCATCGACACACCGTATTAGCGACGGGAAAGGTGAGCGAGTTCAAGGAAAACTGTCTATCAATACAAACCATGGACGTCAAGCTGTTTCGGTCTATCGGGCCTAATCAGCATGGTGTGTTAGGAACATGGCGAAGCAGTGTAAGAAAGTCCCACTCATTTGCGTTGCATGCTACATTGTATTTCTAGTAGTACTTATACACAGTTCAAGGGCATAGGACATGCAAGTAACCATGGGCAACCACCGGTTTCGGTGTTTCGGACCTCATCAGCATGGGATATGTCTGCATATACAGACAACATTATACAGTATTATATTTTAAGGATTAAAAATGACACAACAAGAACTCTCAACATGTTTCATTGATTTATTACACTCGATGGCAATCATATCGGGTTTCATATTTTTTATACGATGCCCAAGGGCAAAATATCACTTTTTCATTGTGACTTCACGTCAAAAACAGTGCTTTAAATAACGTCACAGTTCGCCTATGACGTTTTGTTCAAAATGCGCCCATGCCTATGCTTGGATGTTGATTTTGATTAGTTTCTTGGATTTCTCGACTTCGGCTATAAGCAGAATATCATATGAGTGCCCATGACATACTATATTTACGACACTGGTGCCCTAATATCAGTATATCCCTCGCCCTCGCTCTGGAAATACTTATATTAAGCACTCGTGTCGTAAACATTGTATATCATACAATATCCTCTATATCTTCAGAGAGTCTTACAGAAACACTTAAGACGTTCTACTGCCACAATAGAAATGACATAACAATAGTTTGACGTCAGAATCCACCATTCGTCAGGATGGACTCAATAAGGAATTGATAGAGAAAATAAATGTTATTATTTTTATTCAAGCATTTAGTTGAGGTTTTAAAAGTTTTATGAAAAAGTCTTCTTTTTAAACTTTACAACAGGCAGTTATGAAAATATTCAAATTAGCATTTGATTTGTAATCTCTCTTATTGTTTGTTACAGAAACAAAGAGCGATCTTATATCATTTGTACATGTTTGTGTAATCTAGAATCATTATCATAATTGTGTTGATATACCTTAAAGACACGTGATTGATAACACAGGACCCTCCTTCTCATCTGCAACTTTTTCAAGTCCTTTGCAGAGGTTGGTCACAATAATATACGAGGGTTGTCCCAAAAGTTTCCGGCCTGAATATGAAAACATGCCATGCATGCATGAAGAACCTTCACTGAAGTGTAAATGGCATGAAAATCACGAGATGCATACGCTTCAATTGCAGATAATAGCCTGTCACTCAAAGGTACCTTAACATCTTTTACCGAAATGGAGAAAAGTGAATGTAGGGCTGTTATCAAATATCTGAGTTTAAAAAATTACACTCCAAAGGAAATTCATGGGGATATGTTACAAAAATAAGATGACTCAGTTCCTTCATATAGCAACATTAAACATTGGTGTGCTGAATTTAAACGGGGTAGAGTAAGCACTAAAGACGAGCCCCGTCCTGGTCGTCCAGCTGATGTCACCACAGGTGAAAACATTGAAGCTGGTCTTGACCCAATAATGCAAGACAGGCGAGGGACTCTCAGATACTTAGCTGATACACACCACATCAGTAAAACATCAGTTGAACGAATTATACATGAACATTTACATATGAATAAGGTATCAGCACGCAAGGTCCCCAGAATTTTATCTGAGGACCAAAAGCTAAAACGTGTCATGGTCAGTCAGCAACTTTTTGACGAGTATCGTGCAGACCCAGAATCATTTTTTGCTCATGTCGTTACTCAAGATGAAACCTGGGTTCATCATTTTGATCCTGAGACAAAAGGCCAAAGCATGCAATGGAAACACAGCACATCACCCACCCCTAAAAAGTTCAAATCTTGTTCCTCCAGTCGGAAGGTCATGGCATCCGATTCTGGGACTCTCAGACTGTAATAATGATTGATTATTTAAAGAAAGGTTCTATAATCAATGGCACTTATTACGCAAATGAACTACGAAAATTACGAGAGAAAAAAATCAAAGAGAAACGAAGGGGTAAACTGCGCAAAGGTGTGTGGCTGTTGCAGGACAATGCTCCCGTTCACACCGCCCAAATTGCAGTCATTGCAAAACGGGATTGTGGGTTGAGGATTCTCCCCAACCCTGCCTATTCTCTAGACCTAGTCCCCTCAGACTTATTCCTCTTCCCTCGACTGAAAACAGAGCTCCGTGGCCAAAGGTTTGAGACTGACGATGACCTCATTGCTGCAGTAGAGGAGTTTTTGGGGTCTCGTGATAAGAACTGGTTTTCAGATGGGTTGCAGATATTACAAAAACGCTGGAGTAAATGCATTGAGGTCAAGGGTGATTATGTCGAAAAATAAGTCATAAGAATTTGAATGTTTCTTTTATTTTGATGGTCAGGTCGGAAACTTTTGGGACACCCCTCGTAATCACGTTAGGAAGTTAGTGATGTTTGCGTGCTGTAGAAGGCGTATCACATTAATGCTGATTAACTATACAGACACGTTGTGAACATCACGAGACCCTCGGCAGTTGTCTTTCCCTGCCTGATAAACAATGTCATTATTATCATCTCGTCATGCAGATGTGATAGAAGATTGCGAACTAAACAGGTAAGACAGGTAAGTGATTAATTTTCTTACATGTTATTAATGCAACACATTTATTTTTACTTCAGTATTTACAAGTTATGTTTTCCCTGCAATACCTTAAATATCGTTATGTTCTTACATTACCTTGACATTTATCAAGACACAGATTAGTTTGACTATTGATTGTTTCTTAGAAGTTAAATCTTTTCAATGAACTATCAATGGTCACACAAATGTTTTCTTTATACATCTACATCTGTTCATTACAGTATTTGATATCCTGCATTAAAGTTACATTGTGTTTTCGAGCTGATGCATTTATTTTTACCAATCTCAAACGTCTACATATGTTGACTTTCTAGGTGTTTTTTTTACTGTATTTGTAAGTAATGGGAAAATTGCGTCGTGTCTTTTTAATTCCTCAAAATATTGATTAGATTAACAGCAAAATAAGTTAGAGAAACCATTTCTTAATTCTTGATAATTTCAAATTCACAATAATTATGTCAAAAGAACGAAAGCAATTTCGTTTTTGTATTATATGTTAGGAACCTCTTGAATGGATATTCGACATCATATTTGTGCACTTTTTGTTTGAATTGATCTAATGATGAGTTGGAAAGTTGTTGATATCAGGCATTAGTTGAATATGCGTTTCTCTTTTTCAGGTGTGCCAGATCATGACTACTTCAATTGAGAATGACCTGGAGGAATTACTCAGCTGCGCCATTTGCCTGGGTACCCTGTTGGAACCGAAACTCTTGCCATGTTCTCACAGGTTCTGCAAGCTTTGTATTATCATGGAGATGGATAGATCAGCTTCACCTAAAGGATCACGAATGCATTTTCCATGTCCGCTTTGTAAGAGAGAGATTGAACTTGGCAAAGGAAAAACCGGAGTGGAATGGATTGTCAACTTTGAAACTGACCGTCTGTTGAAAGATATTCAGGATCTATTACAGCATGAAAAGGAGGACTCGAGGGAAAAGTGCTTGTCGCATAAAACGAAATTGGCTCTTGTTTGTTACAGCTGTGGAACCACTGGATGCTATGTATGTGCCTGGCAGAATCATCGAAGCTGCCATGATGTACAGAATTTCAAGACTGAAGCGAGAAAGATTAAGCTCGATCTTCAGAAACACCTTGAAGAAATTGAAATATGCATAAATAAGATTGTTCCATATGTTACAAGATGGTCCTCAGCTCGAAAATCTTTGAAGAACCAACGTGATTACTCAAACAGATTTATAGAAGAACGTCTTAAACATCTAAAAAAAGAATCTGTTCTGGCAGTTGAGGGCCTTAAACAGGATTATGGGTGCTATATCACAAGATCCTGGATGTCCAAAGATCTCGAAAAGGAAATCAGACGTCTAATGGAAACTTTTCCTGAAATTATAAGTGGAAAAGTCGATATTGTCAACATACAATCTCGGCTTCAAAGGCAAAACGAAACCATTATTTTCCCACAAATCCAAGAAGCTTCTTTGAGGCTTGAAAGTACACAAAATGTTCAGTTGCTGATTTCAACAGTGGAAAACATCAAAAAAATACTTGACCTTGGCATGAAAGACTTTGTTCTAAGAGGTAGGGATCTCTTGACACAGAAATCAACCGTACTCTCCAAAGCATACCGTGAAAAGCTCACTCAGAAGGTGGACACAACTTCGCCAAAAGTAGTACAGGATTCCTTGGTAACAAAACCAGAACAGATTGATCTTGGAAACGCGAAGGATGGACACGTATTAAGGGACCTAAAAACTGCCCTGAGAACTGCTCAGACCCCAAAGGAACTCGTTGAAAAAACTGGATGGCTCTGTTTTCCTGGCGGATACCATCCCAAGTTTGTTATTGATCCTGCAAATGATCCACTAACGCCGAAAAGACGACAGGTTAAAAAGTCTAAAAGGCGGCAGCCACAATTCCAGATACAGCCCAAGGAAAAAGTAATGAGACCACGACAGTCACACGCTTCAAACAGTCAACATATAAAGCAAAATAGATCTGTCACATGCAATACAGCTTCCGAAATGTACCATCATGAACGCGGATGGCTCTTTAGTTCCTATAATTCATTGCATAACAAAGCAAATCCCGAGCCGTTTCCAGCATTAATAACAATTAGAGAAAGAGTCATACCAAAACCTTCAAATGTTGGACCCCTTCCTGCGATTTGGCATCATTTTGATAACACTGATGACGAAGAGGAAGGCCTTGAGACTGCTAGGTTCACATTGGAAGAAATTGGGAACGGTTTCGTTTTGGAAAGCTTTTACTCAATGAGTTATGAAAGAGAAAATATTTTTACCGTGCGAAAAGCCTTTAAACAATTTCTCAAAGTTGTTCGGGTTTCAGCTTACTGTTGCTTGACGTGCATCATATTACACATTTGTGCCCTCTTTTTTAAGGAAGCTTTTTTGAATCCATAAAAAATTCAAGAATTTACTGAAATTGAATGTATATTTCTCAAACACTTACTGATCAATTAGGAAGACTTATCCTTGATTTAAAGCAAACATGTCTTCTCAAAATGCTGGAATCTTCTACTCATCTTTCTGAAGTCAAATGCTTCCCTTATTCTGAAAAATTGGAATTCGGAATAAGAAGATTTAAAACATGATATCTTCCACATGAATTTTTACTGTGGCAGCGTTGTACTTTCTATACTATCATTGTGTTTTCTATCACTCAGTAACACTTGCACGTGACACTGCCAGCCAACTGAAAACTCTGATAATCAGTTAACATATAATAGGTAAGAATGCTGCATCAAATAATGATTATATGATTGATAGCATTGAATTCAAAACTCCACGCTAACATCAGCTGAAGATAGAGAGTTCAGTCTTTTCATAAGTAAGACTTAATTCGTTGAGCTGTAGTGTGAAAGGCAAATATTTTGCACTACGGGTACCGATTGTGGAACCCTTTGAGGAGTTCCAAGGAACATGTTTGTAATCATTTTAATACAGAGACATTATGTTTTATATTATATATATGAACAATTTGTTGCATGAAGATTATTATATTTTACGATGAGATAATATGCTCTTTGCTGTTTTAAATTAGCAAGTAGATTTAAAACAAGTGTATCATGCATTCGTTGTTTATTTTACATATATTTGGTTATGTCATGGGGTGACTAAGTAACAGATGGTAAAGGGCTTGTTACCAAACAATTCAACTTGTTGTTGATTAAAACGGACTGTGTTAATACCTCATTTCAGGTCATACGAGAGTTGTTCATAAATTTCCTTTAATTCAGAAAAATATAACCAATGAAAGACAACAGTTTAATGGTAATTCATCTAATTATTTATAATCTAATATATAAAAACATATCTTTTTGCTTAGATCTTCTCAAAGGTCGGTAGGAAAAAAATGAGTGTAAAATTATTTGACACATAACATATTGTGCAAGCCTGGAATGTAAGTGAAATGGTGTTGACATTTGAATAACCATTTCATAAGTGAACCGTGAACCGTATATGATTTTCAAGATCAATTGATGTCCTGACACTCTTTTGTCCTCTCTTTGAATAAATAACACTCACATACACACTTGGATGTTTGGTTGACTCAAACAATATCTCCGTGTACACTTTTTTTTCTAATCGACCATTTGTGTAACTTTTTCTTTTGGTATTCGGTCTTCTAAAAATATTTAATTTAAGATAAAGCAGCCTGTCCGTTCCCAATCCCCCAGTCATAGATATGCTACTAGGAAAATTTCAAGTTAAAGTTACATAGATACATTGTAAAATTGTGCATGTCGCTTAATTAGTAACCAATATACCATGTGTCCTGCGTAAAGTTCAAGTTATGTTGATATAATTGCATTTCATTCACTTAAATGCCAAAATTATGATGTTTACTTATTTTCAATAATTATCGACAAAAGGCAGCATTAATGTTACGAGGTTGAAATGCTACGTCCTATTTGCTTGTATACTACTTACGTGATATGCTTAACACTACTATACCATTTTTTGTCTGCTATAGGTAAGTTTACGAAATTACGTTTGAGTCATGGACGCGCGTCACTGTCCGGTTTTCGATCACGGATCACAACGTTAACCTGCTTTTTTCTCACTAAACTGAAGTGATAAGCATTAAATTGGTAATTTCCACATACAACCAGTAGTTCTCAATATGATTACACCATTTTTTAAGTTTGACATAATTTTATTTTGCAGTTATTTCTTGTCCCACCCAGTGGTTGGTCAAAATAGTATAAACCGATCTTATCTCCATTGTACACACTGTCGACCTTGTGAAAGTGAAATGTGTCATACACAATGTATATTCTAAATGGTATTATTTAACCGAAAAATAATGTGTTTTTTTAAAAGTACCATCTTAATGCTTATCAGTTCTGTATGAGGAGAATAGACATTATTTTTCATAATTAATAATCGAAAACCGGACAATGATGCGCCCTTTCTATTCAAAGTTCATTTTGGAAACTTGTTGACCGCAGACACCAATTCAAATATTGGTTTGTAGTGTTAGATAGATCATTAAGCTAATACTCGTGTAAATGGGATGCATAATGTCGACTAATTAACATTTGTATTGCCATTTTCAAATGTTCATCGAAAACAAGAAAATATGAGATTAATGCATATTTATTTGTATAAAGTTCATAACATAAAAATTGAGTATTTTAGCTCTTATTCAAGCCACTCATTAATTTATTGAACATCTGTGACTTTTAAAGGCATGTCATAAAAATCGGGACAGTGCAGTTCTTTCCTTTTCCTTGTAGTGGTTTGTCTCTATTGCACAAATCGATCATATCTCGTAAGCACGCACAGTTTGTGTACCGTTGAAAGGTGAACCACATATAACGTGATTAACAACACGGCAGACCGCTATTATGTTTTCCCTGCATTGGTTTGGATCAATAAAAAGTCAAAATAAATTTCAATCAACATATTTTTATGTCATGTAAGCATGGTCGTTATAAAGATTATTTCGATGAAAAATTAACATATACCCATTCAACCTCGCTAGTACGTTTGTTCTTCTTTAAACGTGTTAAAGTGAATCACAGAAGGGCTGACATACCTAGAGACACGGGGTACACAACACAGAACCTATTGTCAGCTCGGCAGGTGAGATCACAGGTTACTCGCAACGCAGGTGACACAGGTAAATGATTCTTCTTCTTACATGCTTTTAAGTTTATTTATTCTTATCTCTGCCAGTTTGTTATAAACGTTTTGTACTACAGTGTCATTTTATTGTGAGTTAGAATTTGGAACTAATATAACACAACTCGTGCTTATTTTTGACGCCATACAACAGTTAGTTAGATTGTTCTTTGCCAAAGTTGTTGCTGGCGAAATTGACCTGAATAAAAAGGTCCAATGAATTTTTAACTGTAAGTTTTATATTTCGGCTTCGAAAACGAATGTATATGTTGCGCATTGGAATAAGGTTGTTAATGTATATACAGCGACACTAGCCTACATGAAGTGATAGCTACAATTGTGATAAATCTTTTCAAATAGTCCTATGTGCACCGATTTGACTGTCGACTGTAGAGTTAAGGCATAGAGATTCACCTTAAGCCAAATATAAACAGTTAACATACTTAATACCAAAAACTATGATATTATTATGGTCGATTTTAACAATGTGAAATAAAAATCTTAATTTTGGAGACCCACAACTATGTCTTTGCATCCATATTGACTATGACCTGAAATAATTTTACTGAAAGCCTAGTCCTTAACGATCATGTTGATACGCAATTACTCACTTATCAATCATGTAAATCGATAGTTTCCAAATGCTTTTATCCCTTGAAAGCCGGACAAGTTACACATGGCTTTTAATGTCTTATTTTCATGGCTGAAATAAATTTTCAAAATATATAGTAGAAAGCTACTTTTTAAATGTTAAATTGCATACCGTGACTACTCCCTTTTAACATGAGTAAGAGACCGCTCCAAATTTTGGACCTGGTCATCAAAAAGCGGTAACATAACTATAACGAAGAGGCTAAACCTTTTAACTAGTTCCCAAGTCTAGTTTCACATCCAAATCACAACAGGAATGAATTTCGACTAATTATTAATTTGATATGATATATGATAATTTGCATACTTTAAATCTATAAACTATAAAAGGGTTTAGTTAAAGTGTTCTTTTTCAGCCCGTTTATGGCCACATCAATTGAGAATGACTTGGAGGAATTACTCAGCTGCGCCATTTGCCTCGGTACCCTTTCGGAACCGAAACTCTTGCCATGCTCTCATAGGTTCTGCAAACCTTGTATTATCATGGAGATGGAAAGATCAGCTTCACCTAAAGGACCACGAATGAATTTCCCCTGTCCGCTTTGTAAGAGGGAGATTGAACTTGGCAAAGGAAGAAACGGAGAGGAATGGATTGTCAACTTCGAAACTGACCGTCTGTTGAAAGATATTCAGGATCTACTAAAGCATGAAAAGGAGAACTCGAGGGAAAAGTGTTTGTCGCATAGAACGAACTTGTCGCTTGTTTGTTACAGCTGTAGAACCACGGTATGCTATGTATGTGCTTGGCAGTATCATCGAAACTGTCATGATGTAAAGAATGTCCAGACTGAAGCGAGAAGGATCAAGCTTGATCTTCAGAAACACCTTGAAGAAGTTGAAATAAGCATATATAAGATTGTTCCATATGTTGCAAGATGGTCCTCGTTTCGGAAATCTTTAAAGAATCAACTGGACTACTCAAACAGATATATAGAAGAACGTCTTAAGCATCTACAAAAACAATCGGTTCTGGCAGTTGAGGACCTTGTACAAGATTATGAGAGCTACATCACAAGATCCTGGATGTCCAAAGATCTCGAGAAGGAAATCAGACGTCTAATGGAAACTTTTCCTGAAATTATAAATGAAAAAGTCGATATTGTCAATATACAAGCTCGGCTTCAAAGTCAGAACAAAACAATTATTTTCCCACAGCTCAAGGAGGCTTCAAAGAGACTTGAAAGTGTACAAGATGTTCAGTTGCTGATTTCAACAGTTGAAAACATCAAACAAATACTTGACCTTTGCATGAAAGACTTGGTTCTAACAGGAAGGGATCTCTTGACACAGAAATCAACCATACTCTCCAAAGCATACCTTGAAAAGCTCACTCAGAAAGTGGACACGACTTCGCCAAAAGTAGTACAGGATTCCTTGGTAACAAAACCAGAACAAATTGATCTTGGAAACGCGACGGACGTATTAAAAGACCTAAACACTGCCCTAAGAAATTCTCAGACCCCAAAGGAACTCGTTGAAAAAACTGGATGGCTTTGTTTTCCTGATGGATATCAACCCCAATTTGTTATTCATCCTACAGATGATCCAATATTACCTATGAGAAGACATGCTAAAAGGTCTAAAAGACGGCAGCCTCAGATTAAATTTAGGCGAAGAGTCATGCCAAAACCTTCGTATGTTAGACCCCTTCCTGCCATTTGGCATCATTTTGATAACACTGATGACGAAGAGGAAGGCCTAAAAACTGCAAGGCTCTTATTGAAAGATATTGGAAACGGTTTCTTTTTGGAAACCGTTTACTCTATGAATTATGATAGAGAAAATATAATGACCGCGCGAAAAGCCTTTAAACGATTTCTGAAAGGCGATTGGGTATCAGTGTATTGTTACTTGAAAAGCATCATCTTACAAATGCCCACTTTTTTAAAGAATTTTTTTGATTTTTGAAACACAAAAATTTGTTATTGAATTCGAACAGAGAGGGAATGTGTATTTCTCAAACATTTACAGATCAATAAGGTAGACATATCTGAGATTTTAGACAAACATGTCTTCTCTAAATGATGGAGACTTATACTAATCTTGCTGAAATCAAATGCTTCCCTAATTCTACAAAACTGGAATTTTGAATAGGAAGATTTAAAACATTATCTCTTCCACGTGAATCTATACATTTGTACTATGGCAGCGTTTTTCTTCTTGTGCTGTCATTGTGTTTTTATCATCCAGTAACACTTCCATGTGATACTGGTAGCCAACTGAAAAGACTGACAATCAGTTAAAACAAACAGACAATAGGTCAGAATGATGCATCAAATAATGATTATAAAAGTGATAGCCTTACAAATTCAAACTCCGTGCTGAGGTCAGCTGAAGATCGAGAGTTCAGACTTTTCAAAAGTAAGATTTAATTCGTTGAGCTGTTGTGTGAAAGGAAAATATTTTGCACTACGGGTACCGATTGGGGAACCCTTGAATGAGTCCCAAGGAACATGTTTGTTATTAGTTTAACACAAAATCATTTTGTTTTATATGCATATGTAAATATAAAAAATTGTTGCATGAACGTTATTATATTTAAAGATCAGATAATATAATCTTTGTTGTTTTAAAAGTAGCAAGTTGATTTTATTCAAATTTCTTCATGCATTAATTTTTTATTGTACATATACTTGGTTATGTCATTGTGTGTGTAAGTAACAGATGGGAAAGGACTTGCTACCAAACAATTCAACTTGTTGTTAATTAAAAAGAACAGTGTTGATAGCCCGTTTCAGGTCGTTTAGACTTTTTTAAAAATTCAATTTAATTCAGAAAAATATAACTGCAATACAGGTTGCCAATAAATCAAAACAGTTCAATGGTATTATATATGGTGTGGGTGGGAAATTATTTCACACAGAATAAATTGTATAATTCTGGAATATAAGTCAAATGGTGTTGACATTTGTATAAACATTTCATACATGAATCGTGAACCATATCGGCTTTTCAATTAATATCTTGACACTCAATTATATAACTAAAAGTAACATACATACGTGTATATTAGATTGACTCATAATCGAGCATTTGCGTAACTTTGTCTTTGGTATTCGGTTTTCTATATAGATTCAACTTAAGATAAAGCAGTCTGTCCGTTCCTTAGCCCCCAGTCTAAAATATGTTAGCATGAAAATTTCGTGTACAGTACATTATCGAGAGATAAATGTCAATTTTGAGACGTACAAAAACGTACATTTATGTAAAGGGTAATTGCGATGTAACTCTCCATTCCAAAAAGATAATGGAGCCAAGGCCAATGACTTCGACATTTTTAACTTTCTTAAATTGTTTTAAATTGTCTTCATTAAATTCGGGAAAGTGCAGTATTTTCGTCTTACTTGAAGTCTCTATATAGTACAAATCGGTCGTATCTCGTAAGCACACACAGTTTGTGTATCTTGGAAAGGGGAACCCATAAATCAAATATCACGTGATCAACAACCGGGAAACGTTCGTTCTTTTTTAAACATGTTATCACAGTTATGCTGATGCTTGACACGTAATATAAAACACAGGCCTATTGTCAGCTCGGCAGGTGAGATCGAAGGTTGCTCGCTATACAGGTAACACAGGTAATGATTCTTACATGTATTCTTACATGCTTTTAAGCTTATTATTTCTTATCTCAGCCAGTTTGAAATAAATGTTTTGTACTACAATGTCATTTTATTGTGAGTTAGAATTTTAAGTATTCAAATCGTTACAAAAATTTGGAAGTAATGAAACACAACTCGTGCTAAGTTTTGACAGGTAGTTAGATTGTTTTTTTGCCAAAGTTGTAGCTGTTGTAATTGACCTGTATAGAGATGTAGAATGAATAATTGTAATTTTTACATTTCGGCTACCAAAACGTTTAATTAAAGTTTATTAATGTCTTTTCAGTGACACTAGTCTACATGACATAATAGCTACACACTTGTGATATATCTTTTCAAATAGTCCTATGTGCACTGATTTGACTGTAGACACGTCTACAGGAATAGTGATCCACCTCAAGATAGATATAAACAATTAAGATACTTAATACCAAAAACAATGATATTTTATGGTCAATTTGAACAAATGTGAAATAAAAATCTTAATTTTGTAGATCGGCAACTGTGTCTTTGTATCTACATTTACAATGTCCTACGTTAGACGTTGTTATGTTACTGAAAGCCTAGTCCTTATCAACCATGTTGACACGAAATGACTCACTTATCAAACTTATAAATCTATAGTTTCCAAATGCTATTATCACTTAGAAGACAGACAAGTTACACGTGGCTTTCAATTTTTTATTTCTATGGCTGCAATATAATATCCAAATATATCGTAGAAAGCTACTTTTTAAATGTTAAATCGCGTACTAGCGCTGGTCGACAATCGTGAAGTAAGGGACAGCTTCCTGTCGCATTAGTCTTGGGCCTGGCCTTCAAATCGCGATAAACATTACTGAAACGAAGTGACTAAACCTTTTTACTAATTCTCAAGTCTAGTTTTACATCCAAATCACATTTCTCTCCCAAAAGACGTAGCTCCGTCATATACAACCTCTGTCTTATAACGAACGTTTCTCGGGCTTCCAGCAGTTTCCCCTACCGGGGAAATGTTGCAACTTTAACTACAACTGGCAATATTTCAACCAATGAAAACACCGTATGCATGAGTAACATATTTGTTGTCACACAGGCCTATGTAATGATTCAGTCGCAAAATGAGGCGTATGTGTTCTGTAAAGAACACTCAAAGTGCAAGGTGCATATTCGATTAAAGTTTAGCTTTTGGAAATAACTTCGGCGTCGCTGATTGCACAACCAACATTGATTGCATCCACTCAGCGTTTTACATTTCTTGATCAAGAAAGTTCGTTTTCAGACATATGTTGACGGAACTACCTCTGTAGACAGAGAATGCCAAATCACAACAGGACGGAATTTCGACTGACGTGTCAACTATCTTTTTTAATCGACCATATGAAGATTTGCACACGTATTTACCCCTAAAATTATCAAAGAATTTAGTGAAAATGGGTTGTTTTTTTCAGCAACTCCCGATTATGGCTACCTCATTTGAGAACGACCTTGAGGAATTACTCAGCTGCGCCATTTGCCTGGGTACCCTGTCGGAACCGAAACTCTTGCCCTGCTCTCACAGGTTCTGCAAGCTTTGTATTATCATGGAGATGGATAGATCAGCTTCACCTAAAGGGTCACAAATATGCTTTCCATGTCCGCTTTGTAAGAGAGATATCAAACTCGGCAAAGGGAAAAGTGGAGAGGAATGGATCGTAAAATTTGAAACCGACCGTCTGTTGAAAGATATTCAGGATTTACTGAAGCAAGAGAAGGAAGACGCCAAGGGCATGTGTTTGTCTCATAGAAAGAAACTTTCGCTTGTTTGTTACAGCTGTGGGACAACTGGATGCTACATCTGTGCCTGGCAAGATCACCGACGTTGTGCCAATGTAAAGAATGTACAGACTGAAGTGAGAAGGATCAAGCTCGATCTTCAGAAACACCTTGAAGAAATAGAAATATGCATCGATAAGATCGTTCCATATGTTGCAAGATGGTCCTCAGCTCGAAAATCTTTGAAGAACCAACGTGATTACTCCAACAGATTTATAGAAAAACGTCTTCAGCATCTGCAAAGGGAATCTGTTTCGGCCGTTGTGAATCTCGTCCAGGAATTTGAGTGCTACATCACGAGGACCAATATGCACAAATATATAGAAATGGAAATGAGACGCTTAATGGAACTATTTCACCACAAAATAAATGGGGAGATCAAAATCTTCGACATACAATCTCGGCTTCAAAGTAAGAACGAAACCGTTCTTTTTCCACAGATCCAAGAAGCCTCCAAGAGGCTTGAACGTGTACAAGATGTTCAAATACTGATTTCAACGGTAGAAAACATCAAACAAATACTTGACCTCAGCATTAAAGACGTTGTTCTCAAAGGCAAGGATCTCTTAACACAAAAGGCAAATGTTCTGTCTAATAGATTTCGTGACAATATTGTTCAGTCTATTGATTCCATATTGCCGAGAGTAGTGCAAGATTCCTTGGTTACAAGACCAGATCAGATAGACCTTGGGAATGTGTTTGGTAAACGGTTATTATGCAACCTGAAAGCAGCACTACGAAATGCCCAGAACCCCGAAGAACTCGTAGTGACGACTGGAAGGCTCTGTTATTCTGATAGATATCATCCACAAAGGGAGAAACAACCTTTGGAAGCCCCCGAATTGAGAACAAGACATCGAAAAACCAAGAAAACAGCCTCTGCTCATCATTCTGAGAGGCCACATGACATACGTGAAAGGTCACCTGGTCCCGTGGTTGCAATCAAATTGACGAAAACGCGAAAGCCAAACTCTGATAAATGTCGGCGAGAATTTGTGAACTATCCCAGAGATTACTCTAAAATGAAGAAAAGACGATATTCTGTAAAGTCCTCTAACATATTTGACGAACAACAGATAACATGCACGTGGTATGACAACGAGAAGTTTAAGAAAGGCAGAAACGACAATGCACTTGAGTTGGAAATGTTTTCTTTCAATGCACTGCGCAATAAAGCAAACGGCGAGCCATTTCCAACAAGGATTCAAACGACAACAAGTGCCGTACCTGTTTCCCACAATTTTGCTGGGTTTCCTGTTCATATTTTTGACAACACAGACGATGAAGAGGAAGGCCGTGAATCTGCAAGAGTAACTTGGGATAATAGTGAATGTGGGGAACTTTTGAAAACGTCATGGACTATGAGTTATGAAAGAGAAGGACTTTTTATAAAGTATTCAAAAAAGTTTCCAAAAATATGTTTCGCTGTTAAACTGGTTTCGGTGGCCATTTTCTTATGCATTATAGGTATCCTAATGGATATCGTATACAGAATAACAACTAGCTCATTCTAAAAACCGGATAATTTAGCCAAATTTGTAATTGCCTTTCATGATTTAAAAGCTGAGCCTGCATACTTGCAACTGTTTTCAGAACTTGACCACTGTTAAAACCACAGCTTAACTGACGTGTGGTGAACAACAACGGAAACTGGAAACACGATTTCATCTTTCGTTTCATTTTCATACATTTTAACGTTGTCAACGTTCTCAGATATTTTTTTAACATGTTCTTAATCAGGGAAAAGTGACCTTTTCAACTTAGAGATTCACTGTTGACAAATCATCACATAGCAGCAAATGAGAACGATGGACGCGTGTAAAAGTCAATGAACCAATTGGTTTCCAGAGTATATCTAACTGATAAGAAGGTATATGAATTGAACCGTGTTATAATTTGAGTTCATGAAAACTATACAATCCCATCCACAGTTCTCTGTGAGAGATGATGGTTATAAAAGTAACGTTTCAACCAGGTGTGTGAACCAAGGATGTTTTCTTTGAGCAACATCATTTAGATTTTACATAAATAACTTGGTAAAAATAATTTGAAGCTATTGAATAGACATTATACGGGATTGAATGTGCCTGTTACTGTGTGAGGACGACACATCTTGCTGGATCAACATTGAGAAAGAATAAGTCCATTTATTGATGTTGACAGTTGGATTATAATGTAGACAAATGGGCCTAAACTTTGCCTCAAATTCATGCACAAAACGAAAGAGGGTGTTAAAGCGTTGCATCTGAGACTTATTTTGCGCTTACATGGACGTATTTCAAAGGTCTTTTTAACACTTGGCATAAAAATATTACAAGAAGAACGAGAACTTAGTGTTTCCAGATGGTGATCATTTTATAGCAGTTGATTCCAGCGATTTTTTCATTTGCTTATGACTATATTCACCACATCAGTCATATATATTTATCAACCACTGCCTTGTAAAAAACGCTGTTGTTTTGATAATGAACAGTTGTACCCATGGACTAGATCAATCACCAACTACGTTTGCCTTGTTTGTTTATGATTAAAGATAATCTCATGATATGATTATCCATAATTATCATTTTTTGAAGTTACCTACTACTTTTCGAACCTTTTTGCACTTTCAAATTTAGAGTAATTGCTATGTCTATAACCAATAACCACTCTGACTGGTCTTCACTCCAAAGATTGATGTATACTTTGTTAATTATAATTTTTTATTTGTATATAAATTCATAACTGTTAATTAGAATAAATATCGACTTTTTTCGATCGGTTTCTCTAATTTTTGCCACTTTTGTTCATGTAAGACTTCTTACTTGTGACATTTTTGTAACAACGTGACTTGATTGAGGCAAAGGTCATCAATTAGAAGTAATTTTTACAGCCTATGTTTTACTGCCGTCTAAAAACATTCATTTTGTTAATACTTTAAGACCTTGAACCAATCCATCTCTTAGATAAGAAAAAAATGGGAAAGTGTTCGCTGTCTCAATCGTATTTACATCATTAGTAAATAAAGTTACATTCCATTAGCAGATTAGATAAACCTTTTTTTTGACAATATCAACAATAGTGGTTAATTATAAGCTATCATAATTTAAAATATTTATGCCAAAATATACTTGGGCACCATGATCGAAAAAATTTAGGTATGATATGCTTAATAATATTTTTGTAAACTTCAGATTCTGTACATTGACAATGTAAATCCGATACAATTCAAAATTGTTGCATGATTTTTAAACATTTCAACTCAATATGTATACACAAGTCATTTCTGCACTATCCATATAATAGATCTGATTACAAAAAAAATTGGCTGCCACTTTAAGTCATGTAACTAAGTCTCCATCACAAGCACGGGAATTGCCCAGATCGAGGTAAAAAGCCTCGTTCCAAATGCGGCCTCCCTTCACATTGCCCATTTTTTTTTAAAAATGTGAAGGGAGGTCGCATCTGGAACGAGGCTTTATACCTCGATCTGGGCACTTCCGTCTTACGATGACACAATAAAACTCGCTTTTCACTAATTGAAGTAATGTAGCTCTAATTAAGCAGGTGACATACACGTAATTCCACTTTTAAATTGGAGGTTGGTCATTTATGAACACGTTACGAGTGATACTTACCGATGTCACTTTATGAGTATGTTTATAACAGCACATATATCGGAACTTGATATGTGATATATGCCTACGTGAATAGCCTTGTTATATATTGTATATGACCTGTATCGATGTCTCCCGTGCTTGTGGTCTCCATGTTGTTTGAAGCGCAGTTAAAATCAGTAAAATCAGGGGCTCCATTCCAATCCAACATTAATAATAATAATAATAATAAGATTAATAATAATAATAATATAGCGCCTTACCTCGTAATTGAGCACTAGGCGCTTAACATATGAAAAATGAATAGGGAGTAGGTACACAAACATGGATACATACACAGAACAAAGAAGAGATATAGCAAGAGAAAGTGATGGTGCACAGGATATAGAACAGCAGGGTTGATTCTAGGTGTCATTAAAGGTTCGCTGATAAAGGAATGTTGCAAGATGTCTTGAAGGAAGCTTTAGTCAGTGGTTGTCTAAGATGTGAAGGCAGTTGGTTCCATTTGAGAGGTCCTTGATATTTAAAGGAACGTTCGCCGTAGGATTCTGTTTTCACTTTAGGTGTTGAGAGGACACGTTGGTCTGAGGAACGGAGATTTCTGTGTGGAGTATATAGCTGGATCATGTCAGAGATATATTTTGGTGCAGTGTTTTTGAAGAACGAGTTTGAAACAGTTGCAATTTTGTACTCAATTCTTGTTGAGACGGTTTTCCTTATGAACGATCTACAAACTTTTAACACTTTCATTCAACAAATTATTTTGAGTAAAGTCACTAGGAGTTTTTAAAGCGAAAGCAAACAAAAGCAGCTGGAAAGGAACCATTAAACGTGTGTTATTCTTTGTGCTCTTTTCATGTTGCTGCAAAAACATGCAAACATCACAATAACATGATACAGACTTATTGCAGTTATTGACTTTAGTTAAACAGATTGCCCTGTAATTGCATGTTTAATGAATGATATCGTATGTTACGCCACCTAGAATTAATGCACGTAGAAGAGTAAATACGTGAAAATAATCAACGATTATTGTTGATTATTTTCCACTTATCCACTATTCCGAATGCATTCTTCATCTGAATCCATACATGGATCAACGATTCTAGAGTCGTAATTAATATACACTTTGTATATATTTTCTGTACTTTACAAAAACATATAATGCAATTTTCGGTGCTCACTTATCGGTAAAACCTTTAGACATTTTTCATTGGATTTTTCGAGGCACTTGTATTGCTATTCTTTAATACACCGCAATGCTGATGACATCTAATACCCGGCATTGCACTTATTTTAATCATGAAATCCACTTTTTCCACGTGTTGTTTATGTTAACTATGAAATGAAATCCACAGGTTTCGTACTGACAAACTAAATCACTACGTCAGTCATCCCTCCGTTATCCAGTTAATAAAAGCGTTGATTTGGTAATCGGGTGTTTGCGTTTTCGTATGTAACGTTATTGATAACGGTGGGTCACGAGTGAATCCCGAAGGGAAATATCCCTTCTATTTAATAATGCCAACGTGCCAAGTTTTATCACTTTTATAAACCTCTAATTGATTTTGATGTTATGTTGGTTTTTCTGAAGGAATATATTATAGAAGCGACCTTAAAATATCCCGCAGCCTAACAGCAGGCATTTGATATGAAAGACTCCATAATTTAACCCCTTTCAGTAGGAAATAATGACCCGGTGCCGAGCGGTTATGGCAAATAAACACGCGAGGGCTGAGCCCGAACCGAGTTTATTGCCATAACGCGAGGCAATCGGGTCACTTTCTCCCGCAGAACATTCCTAAAAAACTTTTAACTAAATAATTTATTTAAAATGAACTTATAAGGTTTCGTAAACTGTCGTCAGATGGCCAATCGCAATGATGACATATTGACTATATACGTATTCACTTCCCCACGTTTGTGTGTTTGACCTTCAAGAATAAGAGAGGAACATCACTGAACCCTATGTTGCTTAAGGACATCATATGATACATAAGAATATTCTGTTACTTCGTTAATGTATATTTTAGTATAACGTGTTATTTGTTTTGTTTAAGGATATCTGTATGAAGTGAAGCATCATAAAGTTTCTAGTTATTATCTTATTTCATTTACGGCTGTTTGCTAAGCATAACAGGGAACTTAGCAACCAATGAGATTTCCGCCATTGTTTGTACAAAACATTATAACGGATTGGTGCAATATCGTCATCCAATATTCAAGCCTGATTCAGGCCATGAAAACTAAATATGTGTTTCTTTTTAATGCACTCGAGTAACTCGAATGACGTCTTCATTAACCACAAAACCTGTAAGAACAAGTCTATCGGAATTTGTTTTGTGTGATAAGAATATATGTTAGTTTATCCATTTTTTACATAAAATGAATGGATGTTTTGTTGTCAAGGAATACCGTTGATAATGAATGTTCGATATTAGTCCGCGATGTAAATTTAATCATTAATTTTCAATGACCGTTGAAATAAGGAAAATTTATGCATGTTATCAAAAAAGGTGGGAATAAAGAAATTTTATTTGACATTAAATGCATGGAATTTAAACAAATTTACATCGAACGCATGAAATCAAGGTAAGTAAAAATTACATCGAATGCATGAAATGAAGGTAAGTAAAAATTACATCGAATGCAGGACACTTTACATTAAATAAAAATATATTGACTCACAATGCATGACCAATGACATAAAATTTAGAAAATTAAAATCATAATAGTCATTTGCATGATAATGACACTTCTTGCAAAGCTCTCATGATATCTGATAACGAGGGCATCATGTTATTACGAAATACACAATCTTTGAAAGGAATGCATATGACTTTGCATGATATTTGAAAGAGGAACTTCTATTTTTTCAGAGACCCCTTTTAACCGTTGAAACAAGACCTCCTATTACAAAAAAGAGCTCCGTTTGTTTTCTTTTCGTTTTCTTTTGACTTTTGTTAAATTAGAAAAATTGTCGCCCTTTTTTGACGGTTAACAATAAGGACGTTCAACGACGTTGGGCTGTGAACAGTGAAAATCGGATCACGTATTGAACCAGTTATATAGCACGCCTTATGCAACAAGCACATGGTCTACTGTTCCCTTGACTTACGGGTAGGATCCCAATCAAATACGGACAAGGGAATAGGCACTAAGCAACATCAGTTGGTGTGTTTGTCTCCGGGACGACCCGAAGTAAACAAGTTGATCGTCTGCCTCCATTCAACAGACGATAACTTGTCAGACAGATTTCAGATACTGATCACTGCAGCGGCTTGGACTTTGGCTGCTTAAATCTCCTGCCTCAGAGTTTTCAAGAAATCATTTCTCTAAAATGGGTTGCAACAACAGTAAAGGGACGCAGACGGCAAATGGAACCGCTCCAACTGATGCAAAACCTGAGCAGACGACAGAGGAGCAGACGAACAAGGCAGGGGGTAAGTCATCGATCGAGTTTGGGAGGCCTTATTTGCAATTTGTTTATAGCTACTCTGTAAGCGCGATTACGTAAATGAGAGGCAGCTTTTGTCTTAAGAAAAGCGTGTTTTGGGGCTAGATTTACCATGAATAAGTCATATCTTGCAACTTACACAAGAACCCTCAGAAGGGAGATTCACAATCGAGTAACTATTTGGTAGCCGTCATTTGTATGAGAAACATGGAATGTAGGAGAAGTTTTCGATTATATGAACTTTTTAAGCTGTGATCACTATTGGTTACATTAAAAATTATATAGTTTACATCATTTGTGCCAATGTGATGATGCATTAACAAGAGATTCAGACAGTCTGAACACACCGTGATAAGTATAAAAGTTTCAGATTGCAATTTGATTTGATTCAGATCCTTTATCATTCTTTGAAAAAATTGTTTATTCAAGAAAAATCCCATGAACAGTTGAGCTGCGGATTTTATCATACTGCTATAACTGCATTGGATATTTTGACAGTACAAAATAAGGGTGTTCACGTATGGACGTATTCACGCCGTTTTTTGTCATGGTTAAAGTGTTTACAATTGCATTGTTTCATTAAATATCGCATGGGTTAATATCGTTTAAAAAATACAATAAATCTCTCGAATAATGATTATACGTTATTTAGATAGAATAGTTATAATCCGAGACAGGTCACCGAAGTGTATCAAGATCGCCTTCCATTACAAATAAATCTAAGGTTACCCTTAAACACACGTTTTATCATTACACAAGGCTACTTAGGTGCTTTGCCAATATAGTGATAATTTAGTGTCGCCGGTTAAAGTTGAATGCCTTAAATAGATTATCACATAAATGAATGAATCTCAGAATGTTCCCGAGTTTCTTCAACGTTAAATGATATCATGATCTTAACCTCCTTACAAAGCTGATAACAATTTCAATTATGTACCATTCGTCATATATCATATATCGTCAAATGTCAAATATAATCTATGCATCGACATGTTTCATAAACCCATTATCCAACTTGTCGTGACCGAACATACATTACATAGCTCACGACTATTTAACTAACTTCTCGTATAAACAAGACATTTTGATCCTCATATATTAGTGTTTGTCGAATAAACATTGTGACGTTTGCTACTTATAACCATCATTTTATGTATCGTACCATGATTTATGAATTAGATAAACAGACTTTTTGAGAGAGCTCCAATTGATTCTGATATAAGCCCATGCTTAGCGGTGTCTTAATAGTTTGTTTGCATGTCAAGTTAGTATATTGCATCAAACGTGTAGGCAAATTATATGCTAATTAGTCAAACCCTCACTAAACCGCCTAGTAACTGTTTGCTCATATCCTTATCGACTTTGTTACAATCAGCCAGGCTGTTACTCATAATGTTGGAACCTTAATCATTTGGTGTCGCTAACGTTTCGGACTCACGTTATTTAGCAATATGTGTTTCTCTTGGTTGGCTCCGGAGGCGTTCTTGTGGAGTAGAGGATTTGAAATGTTTGAAAAGACCTCGGCCCCGACTGGTTTGAGTTGTGAGAATCGAATAAGACATTCGTTAAAAATAATCAATTCATCTCAAGGCAATCCTAAAAGGTTTGCATTGCTACAGAAGCATTTCGTTTCGGGCGATCTCTCAAAGAAATCTTTTGACATGGCAATTTTAACATTTTTCATGAACGGTAATATCAAAATTCTTTTTTTACAAGTTATGCATTGTCACGGAAACAGTTCGTGTCGAAGTCATCACAAACCTACCTTTACAAGGTAAGGTTTTGGGGTTATCTCTGAAGCATTAAGGCTCGGAATCAAATGAAACGAACTTTTTAAAAAGTTCTATGCATTGTCATGCATATGGATTGTCAATTCAGGGTCAACTGTTATTGTTAAAGTTATGCATAGATATGATTTAAAGCATTTCGATTTAAGGTAGCTTTTTATTCTTAAATTCGGTTACAACACAAACTTCTGTGGTGTACATACAAGTGGTGTGGTATTTTCAAACATTTACTTAAACCATTTTTGCGCTAAGAGACGTTGTTAATGGGCCAAAGGTGGCAAATACGACAAATTAGTTTGAACTGTTCCAATACTACGTTGACAGCTGTAGAACTTGGTATTGCAGAAAAAAACTAAACTAAACCCTTTCACGTTGCGTAATATACTCCAAAAGATAGTTAATGACCATCGCGGTCTCTAATATTCAAAGAATTTCTAGAATTTGTATAATAATCTATATAATAATATATTACAACAGAACTTGAAATGTTTTCTTTATCTGTGATGTTCGAATGTTGTTCCGTTTATTGTAGAATGGATCAAATGTTATTGACATATTGTTAGAACTTTGCGTAGCAACGGAATATCGATAATATAACCCTCATACTGATTCCCATTCGACCCATATCAATCACATAATGGCCAACATGTCTTTTTTACGTGTTTTTGTATCTAAAATATGCGTATTGGCGTCTTGTAACTACCATTTTATCAGGTGCCAAGTTGAAATTATATAATAAGAAATATTGTCTTCTATTTATACAAAATTATGTCTTAATGTGAAGAATTTTAGGTCAAAGTGGCAGTTAAGTATTATTGTCTGTTAAATAGTGTTACCGAAAATGATTTCCAACAGTCGAATTCTTCTCAACTGAAAACTTACTATCAAACATAGGCTAAACGGTATATTAAATCTTATGGTATTAGGTTAAAGATATATTACAGTTATTTCATATCTGTGATAGAACTGAAATGTGCAGTTTAGAAAGGGACAGTAGCATGTTGGGGTTTTTTTTTCGGATAAATAAAGGTATGTCACGAAAATAAATCAAACCGATTGAAAGACAATGGTTTAAAATAAAAAGAAGCAGCTAGAACGTACCATTTTCAGTTACGCTATGCGAATAAAAGGTGTTCACACAAAAATGGCCGTTAGTGGTTTTTGCTTGTCACTTGATACTTCTGCTACGAGTGTAAATAATGGTTGAGTAATGAGATGTTTGACTCTCTGAACATGATTAATTTGGCAATTTCTAATGTTTGTGAGGGAAATTTGAAGAGAAAAATGTTTCCAAAAACGTGCTAAAGCCCCTTTAAAGCATAACATTTGTGATGTTGCGTTCATAAAGGGGCCTTCATGATTAAAACCCAAAATTATGATCATCGAAACAGCATTTGATCCTGTCACAAAATACTTTTGTACTGTACCACCAATTTCGAAAAACCCAAATATAACTGGCAGGGTTTACCGAAATTCCTACCCTCAGTAGTATTTCGAGTTTCGAAAACAAGCCCTCTGATATATCAATGAAAGTGTCACGAAATTGCATACCCCCCCCCCCCCCCCCCCCACGAATCATTGGTCAGTGGCCATAAGATGTAGGTCTATGACCATTGAACGGTCATTTCGAGTTTATGAATCTCTGTATTTACTACCAAGTTATGGACAAACAAACATGTCTGTTTACACTACCATGTTATCTATATTTACGAGAATCATTGTTTTGTTTATGGCCATGCAACATCGTCCGTGTTCCAGGGTTGGAATGTCGTTGTTAGGTCGAACTGTAGAGAGCTTAGCATACAGTTGAAAAAATAAAGGATAGCATACACGATCAAAGAGGCAATAGGACGGTTTTAGATGAATTATGTCATCTCACGAAAACGAAAATTAATGTTTCCTTTTGGAAGACGATGTATGTTAATCAAAAGAAGCAGTTTTAAAACGAACGAACTTTGATAGGTTAAGCTATGGAAATCCGTTTCCTTTTCCTCAAATCATTAAAAGGTGCTCACACAAAAATAGTCGCTGGTGTTTTTTTGCATTGTACTTGATTATTTCCTCTATGACTACGGATCGGGTTGAATTATGGGATGTTTTACCCCGTGAAGATAATACGTTTGGCATAAACTAATGTTTATTTGGAAATATGAAGAAATAAATCTTTCAAAAATCATGCTAGTGTCCCTTTAACCTACAGATATTTAACTGTTCAGACATTATTCTATGATGGAATATTGTATTGATGTGTCATTTGAAGATTGTCGTCCTGGGGGCCGTTGCACAAAACAACTTAACACTAAGGTTAACCTTAGTGCCATCATTTAACATTGCACTAAGGCTACCTTAGTGACTTAAGGTCACCTTAGCGTTTTGTGCAACGGGACCCTGATTGTATTTCATTTGGCTAAATCCAATGAAACCTAGAACCCTGCCCTTGATCGAATAAATTGAACTTATATTTTAAGACAAATACGACAAATCAAGTCGATAGATTTCATGCGACTACTGCACTTCTTTTTTGCTAGCGAAATATAAACAAAACAATACAAAAACAATAAATGCGGAACCATATTACCTTCTCTCTTCGACAAATGATGATCAAGAACAGTTCAAAAACATGTATGGATATTCAAAACATTTACTCAGCCATGCTGGAATTCGTGTCGTTAATGAAATAGCACGACTTTACAGAACATAAATCATTAACCCATATCGTATTTATGTAAATTAACTGTACATGACTGCAGTGTAAATGTAAATCTCTTTATCAACAAATTTGTATTGCCCTATCAAAACACCAACCAACGCGACTTATTTGAAAGCAAATACATTTATCTCTGACTGGTACAATGGTTACGTAAACACTAAGTTATTCGATAGTCTTGTTTGTGTCAAACACTGAACAGTTCTTGCATCAGCTCAAAAGGAGGGGATTCTCCGCTTCCAAATATTTGGCATGTAACAGACTATTTGGCATTTGACATAGATATACAATGGTCCTCATGACTGTATGTACAAGCGGTGGAAGTTTCATTTTTGATTGTACACTCATTGACATCTAATTTTGCTCACTACGTCCAACCAACGCCCTGGACAATTAAAATTTATTATGGGGATGACTCCCTGTTAAATATATCACACCCAGTCACGGACGCCTGTCTCCTTTTCGAGAAAATGCGTTGAATGTTCTATAATTGGCAATATCTATTATGAGCGTCGAGAATAAGAGATCATGGCTTTCCATGGTGTCAAACATAGCAAGATAAGAAAGCGATTTAAAATATAACGAAACTCTATTTCTTAAACCTTTACTTATCTCTTTTTCAATTAATATGTACATAATACCATATACATAAGTGTACATTCAATTTCTTGAAATGACACAATGGTGACATAATATTATAGGTAAAATGCTCAACTATGACACGGGTAAGTGTACTTGAGATTCGAGGTGGTTTATTTGAGTTTGTTCCTTTTATGTGTAAACTTTGCCTTAGGCGCGTCACGGATAAACATATCAGTCGTATGAAAAGAAAGCAGGGTAATAAAACGAAAATCACGTCTCCATTACAAAAATTCTTTATCCGTTTGTATAATAAAAGGTCATGTCAGGTTCACTGATAAAAGATTGAAATGACAAACTGTATACGTAATTAGAAGGAAATAATATTTAAATAGTACTTCAAAATTTTAATACAAAGTACAACTGAAACCATTTTTATCTACTGAAGATCGTGGTGTGAGTATTCGATAAGACTGTGATAAAAATGCAATTTTACTTATTCTGGATAAAAAATGTTAAAACTGTATTGATTTTTTTGCCTGTCAGGGTATATTTCCTACCATCAAAGTCTGATTATTTGTATAATCAATTACCATTTGCATTGCCTTGTAAGCTTTTCTTGTCCATCATAATGTAACTGGAATCATTCCCAAAGAAATTTATCTGAATATAGTCTATTTCCCGACCCCCCTGAATATTTCCATTAAGTCAGTTCTGAACTTATCGATGACTAATCAATACAGATCACAACAAGGAGTGATTGATTGTGCAATCAATATTTGCAACGTCTGTTAATACGATGTCGTCTTTTGTGTGACGTAAAAAACGGATGTTTACGAAAATAAATGCGCCAGATTTATTATATGCTTGAAACCAAAATTATGACCAGTTTACCACGCGGAGTCAATGGCCTGCCTTCGTAATTTTGCTTGTGCCATTTTCCACAGGTACCAAAACACTATGGTTCCCTTGGCTTTTTTAATAATTTCCAAAAGGCATTGTGCAAGAGGGCCGACGTTGTTACTACATCTTGTGACAAAAAATATTTAAAAACATCTAAAACATAATAAGAAAATAATTCTTAAAATAATTTTCTTTTTTTAAAACATTACTCCATCGCCTTATTGTAACACTTTTCAATTTAAATTCATGAAATCGGAGAACGATTCAATAACTACGACATTATTATAGCCAGAAAAGTATGCTAACTGGTTCTGAGGAGGTCTTATATTTGATGGGGGATAAGTACTAAATGTTCACAATTTAAGACCCAAGGTTCCTCCCAAAAAATTTCAGCTTTGGAGGAACAGTAGTTCTGGTAAAGACGTCGAAAATGTCGAGAAGACGTATCCCAGAAGATAGGCCGTATAACGAGCCTATGTCCTGATCGGCTAAAATGGCTGTTGCGTTTCTTTTAAAGAATGTATATACAAAATATGTGTTGATAATTAGATTAGACCTCAACTATTTTCACGAGTCTTTATCAGGGGATTATAAGCTTCTCTCGTATATCTTATATGATTAACAGCATGGCTTGTTTTATCTGACAATTGGAAAAGTGGACTCATCTATCTCAGACCTTTCTATCCATTATTAATCAGGATTGCTTCAACTGACGCCAACCCGGATCTCCGTGAAGGATCCAGTCAGTCGTGTGTTGAACGTTTAGTGGGTTTCCTTCAAGCACGGCGTAGCAACGTCAGCAAAAGTATATAGTCCGTGTTGACCTACGTACGCTCATAGTTTATGTAATCATTCTGTAGGTAAATTATCATAATCATAATCCATGTGCATTCGGTAAATGTATTATTCGTTTTTGATTGTTACAAATTCATTTCTTTTATTTTAACTTCCCCTTGTGAAATTTCTTTAAAAAATCTGTCACAGTGCTGACAGATATATATATCTACTGCGTATGCCTTTCAAATAAATGACAAACGACGTTAACGTAACGCAAATAATTTCATTGAATGTCAAACATCAATGGAAGGGTATTGTAAAGTGCATTTTACCGCACTTGAAGTACGATGTTTCCTGCTTTTCGCCTAATTACAGATTCATGACTCTGTAATTCCATTGCAAATACTTAAACGTGTGGTCAGTATACATTTAATTATGTGTGACACCGGTCATCTTATACCATGTTGATGACATCACGTTATCAAGCGAAAACAATATTGATAATAATCTAAATGCATATACGTATATGTAAATTTGTATTATATTATGTTCAGATGGGTATACTACATATGAAGTTATTGAAAGCGTCTACATAGACATTATTTTCAACACGGATTTTATTGAGTACGAAATGGCAAAATTTGGGAACAAATGAATCAATCACCGGTAATGTAGGTATCGAGTTTTACTTACTAGGTATGCTGAATGCACGTTTTACGTTTTATTGTCCGGATTTTGCCTGATTCATCTCACCTCCCTGGGGATCATGCAATCCAGGCTAAAAAATGGTCGTTGTCATGACTAACAAGTCACTGGAGTATGAAATGATTTATCTTTGGTTATTGATTTATCTTTTGTTATATTCTATAAGCCAATTGTTTCAGGCCCATGTGTTATAAATCAGATTCCCAATTATATAAATGGGTGAATACAGTTGATTTAATCACTGTCAGTCGTCAAATAGGCTCATCTGCTGAACGTATCTGATAAAATACAACCATTGCAATACGATACGATGTTTGACGATATACTGTACTTCGTATTAGTATGAAATGCCTTTTAGTATTCAAAGAAAGGTACGTTTTTCACAAATGACTTGTGTACAGTATTATCTGATATACATCACCTTCAGAAAAAAATTATTTATGGTTTCGTATTTTGAAGTATGGTTTTGTATGTAATGCATATGAAAGTATGGAACTGCTTGATGTTTTCTTATGGAAAAAATCCGATACTTATGTGATTGTTTCCATTATACATAGATAAAAAATTCATTCTAAATGCATGGTTTACATCACATGTTTTAGTCGAACGTTAATTAGGCATAATCCAATTTATTACTGATAGGTTACCTTACTGTAGGTTCTTATTAAAAATCTACCGTGTTCCGTGGAATACAATTTTCATAATATGTTACTGGGATGAGAACTCGTTTCAATGGGATGTTCCTCTCCACAATGGTCTGACAGCAGTCCCGTAAGTCACATGTTCTGACGTTATCTCAGCTATCCAGTCGCAAAGGAATACTGCAAATTATTCGTCAGTAGTTAGCGCAAGTTACACCTGTCGTTCTTGATGATCGCTGTCATTTTAACCGCGATGACGCGAATGAACATACGACTATCGGGGTTGATATCAGACCGTTGTGAAGGAAACCGCCGAACGAGTTCTTTTCGCGGTAGAGTCAAAGTTTTGAGACTCTTATTCCTCCAAAGACGGTAAATTTTAATCAGACTGTTTGAAGAAACGTGATCCTACTATTTCAACAGTGAAGCATTTATTCAAAGAAATAAACCCCGGGGATAAGATCAGTAAATATATCACGGTTCATCTACTATATTATAATCTTATCACAGATCCATAAGTGCCTTACTCTCGAAACTTTCAAACGATATATGTATGTCCTTATGGGACACTTGGTACAGTTATAAACCATGTACAGATAGATATAAACAAATCTTCCATCGTATTTATTGTTCAGGGCGTTGATATATGATATATCTGATATACGTGCCCGTTGTCTGGTGACAGTAAATATTGAGACAGGGGGCGACACCTGCATGTGTATAAGGAGATAAGGATAATCCATACTTGTTTGTTTAAAAGATGGTTTACAGTTCTTCTAATCTCATGTGTTAATGTAAGGTAAGAAATGCGTTTGATTTTGAAAATTGAAATCCAACGGTGTATGCACTATGAGACAAACATATCCGTTATAAATATATACATTTTTATCTTAGTTGCTTTGCAGAAATTATAGTAGTTATAGTAGTTATAACAGAATTCGATAGTAGTAGTAGTAGTAGTAATAATAGTGGTAGTAGTAGTAGTAGTAGTAGTAGTAGTAGTAGTAGTAGAGTTGTAGTAGTAGTAGTAGAAGTAGTTGTAGCAGCACCGGTAGTAGTAGTAGTAGTAGTAGTAGTAGTAGTAGTAGTAGTACTAATAGAAGTAGTACTAGTTGTAGAATTAGCTGATTTCAGGAGTAATACTTGCTTTTACCTCTGTAGAACTATACGCAAGTTTAGAATACATAACTCGTGTGCTAATTTATTCTTATTCTTTTTAGAACCATATATTTAATTTCTCTATTAACTGCCATTAATGCCATCAACTTTGCTTTGAGCTATTAAATTTTCTTAATTAATCTTTCGTTTTTCATTAATATTCAGACATAAAAAAAGGCCTTGAAAGCATTGAAATTTGTATATTGTAACAAAACATATTTCCAAATTAAAATTCCAAACAAATTTTAATTAATTTTAAACAGTTAAAAGAAATTTCGAATGCTTTCAAAACCTGAACTATATTAGACTGAGTTTCCGCTAACAATTTGTGTGATAATCTTCATCCTCGACAGGTGATTATCCATCAGGGTATTTTATTCTCTAGACTTTTAAAATCACAAGATTATCTTCATTGGATTTCCTCGTATAGACACCTGTTGGTTATATTAGCAATATATAGCATAGATGCATAACATATAGGCCAACATTGCTCAAATTGCTCAAACGTGAGATATCTACTTAAGATAAACGGGGGATCATAGGTTCCAATCTCTTATATCCAATGAAAAAAATCATTTTCAAAACATCTTTATTCATATTTTTTCGAATCCAAATTCGGCATTAGTGATAGTAATAGTGACCTGAAACAAAATTAGAGCATACAAATGCATCTAAAGCAATTTTAACTACTGTATCGGTTGACCTTGAACTCAAATTATTATATTTATCGGTGAAGACATTCTTTATTCCTATAATTCAATGAGTTAACTCTGCCGTTTGAAAATAACCTCAAACAATTATCGAATTCCATTCCATGAAATTATCCCCGGATCGCATTATTCAATAGCTATACTTATCGTTTCACACATGCACTGGATTAAATCAACTTCCATCGTGGCGATGAAAATCATGCGTCATACATGTATACTAATAAGGTTAAAAGACTGTCGAGGATGAAGTATATTTTCCGTAGTCATTTTGTAGAAATCTTTAACTTTTGCTTTGTTTGATGTGTGATCTCTTGCTTTACTTAGATGAACAAACTGCACAAAATACAGAGCAGAGCACAGAAAACTCCACAGAACAATCAACTACGGAACAAACGAAAGACGAAACAGGTGAGGTCACGTGATTTTGTCACGTGACAATGGTGAATGTCTGTTCCGTGTTATGATTCGGCATGATTGTCGTTATGGTAAATAAAAGCATGTTTGGGTGGCTGTTGGCGTTCACTCATTAATCATGCATGTTTATGATACAACAGGATTATCCTATTGTTGTGTATTGGCACATTTACTGTCGACGCATGAACGATTTTAGTCATGTGTAATATCTTTCAAATGAATACGAAATACAAACTCATTTCCTAACATACGAGCTTGTGTGTACATTGAGAAACTTAACTCCGGGTCGAGTTGACACGTACATGTACATTGCATGCTATTGCACGTTTTGCATGAATCGTATGTTCATTACATGTTTTGGTAAATGCTCGTTTGATTTAAAGGGGCAGTAACAGGTTTTTTACATGAATAAAGTCATCCCAAGAAATTAAAATAAATGTTACAAATCGCAAAACAATATGTTTAAATCAAAAAGAGCGTTTCTGAAACGAACGTACCATGTTCACTTAAGCCATGCTTTTCAATTTCCAAATCTCAAAGGGTGAAAAGGTCAAAATGGCTGTTTTTTGCTTGATTCTTGATAATTTCTTCAAAGGCCACGGATGACTGGGTTGAGTAATGAGTTGTTTGACCCTCTGTAAATGGTACATTTGTCATAAAGTAATGTTTAATGGGGAAAAGTTTATCTTACGAAAAAAGTTTCACTGCCCCTTTAAAGAATGTTCTCACTGATAAGCGTTCTTAGCAACGAACACGGAAGTAATCTTCACGAATGAATGGAGTTGTTTGTTGTTGTTGTGTTGTCCTTTGTATTCGGAATCAACAATAACCTAATTATCACACAAACGACTTGAAAGCATTGTTACTTCATTGTAAGCTTAACTGAATTATTCGGATGGATCAAAATGCATGCGTTGTAACCGTATATGCTTGGCAAGCCTTTCAGCGTAACTAATTTCCCATTGTACCATGTTTGCTTCGGCAAATTCAGTGTCATTGCCCAAGTGTATTTTCTAATCCAAATGGAGCACGATTGCATATACATGTATGAGCATTTGTTTTGGTACCATTGTACTTAACCACTGACGTCTTTTCAGAGTGTGACGTAATAAGAATGGAAAAGGTTTTGATGGCACGATGAACAAATTTGGAAATCTTTGAGAACTAACATTTTTGAAAATAAAGTATTCGAGCAGTAGAAAAAATTAACAAATGGCAATTTATGACAAAATCTCCCAATAATAATTTAGATTATAATGAAAATCGATTTTATGATGATTAATAATTTATTTATTTAATGTAGTATTTTTGTTAGGATGCTCAAATCCAAATACAGCAAATTAACAACTTCATTCGTGTTGCAATTAGATTTAACTAAAGTGATAATGAAAACTTTTCTCTAAGTTTCACCAAAACTGGAATACGTTTCAAAGTTGAATCCCAAACAAAACTCGCCAAATCCTTCTTTAATGTGATATAGTTTAAGTTCTTTAGGGTTAAGTAAAATAAGATTGTCACTGATTTATGTTTAAACACGAATAGCGCGATATTTTAAAAATCTACTTATTGGAGTACGTGAACTTAAGCCACGAAGGGAATCTGCGCGTGCGCTTTACTCATAGATACATACCCCGTTCATGTAATATGTAACTTAATCCGTCGCGTGAGATCAGGTCATGTCACCATGGTAACCAATAAACATCCAAACTTTGTTTTGACTACAGCAGGTGCAGACCGATGTTCCCCGGGCATGCTCAAGTTCACGAAAATCATACAGCAAATAAACCTGGATCTTTTTTCAACGAGCCCTTGATATGTATATATATCCAAAGTTGAATCCCGAAATCACGAACTCCAACTTCAGAGAAGCCCAATTATTTTTGCCACGAGACCCGGATATGTATATCAAAACAATATGGCATCAGTACTTGTTGACACGAATGCTCTTCCGGGGGAGTTTCTATAGCGGCATTATTGAATGGTCCAATACTTTCTTCGATAAAAATAAAGCCGTGATTTATACATCGGCAATGGTATAATAATCCGATAACGAGGACAATGTTTACATTTCCGTTGCTACGTAAGCAAAATTAGTTTGCTAGTGATGATAAACTATTCATGGATAACAGCTCGACGCGAAACTTTCATTGTATCGTTTACATATCGATTGCACCAATAGTTCAATGCATGACTTCATAAGGGGGTGTGAATTCTGGTCAATAATTGATTTGGTCCTAACACCTTTGTTATTGATCTGTGAAAGAGACAGGTTAGGATTCTCAAACAGGTTTCACCACCGGGTGCGCCTCAATCCAATATATATACATCTGTTCATTTGGAGTCCTTTGTAAGTAACCTCATGAATAGGCGATCAATTTATCCATTCACTCGACAAATAGAAGTTATTGTACGAATGTTATAATTTTACAAATGATCTTATATCTATGGTTTATATTTTAGGGCTGTCATTTCCATATTCAAAGAGCTAGACACAAATATTCCATAATTTTACATACACAGTAAATGGATAATAGGTACGTGGTTTTACTAGGATGGTCCTGTAGTACACTTTAATAGATATATTTTTCACAAGAAGAGGTCGAAGATGTATTATATCAGAAAAAAATCATAATTTACCATGTCTTCAAGCGACGGGCCCAAGTCAATAAGCAACATCTATCTTCCACTTAAAAAGATTTTGAGATACCCACTGATTGAAACATCTTCTTAGCTAGAAAGTACGTGTTTCAATGGGGAGATATCACAAACATTTTTGTAAGATGGGGAGTCGGGGTTACTTAATAACACGGGGCCTTTGGCGACGGTTTTTTAGAAACGCCTTCAGACTGAACGCTATCCAATCAAACGGCTTTTAAAAAAAAGAAGTTGTAATTGATATAAACACTGTTTCGTAAATGATATTATCTTGCATAATGGTATGGGTAGTGAATGAGTGAGCACTGCTTGAGCAGTATTCAAGTGCATGGCATAATGAGATATACTTTCCGTCTCCGTGGAATGTGTTTACACAGTGTCACATTTTGTCAAATTGATATATTTGTTGTAATGTAAAAACTTCATAAGTATGTTCTAAACCCCTTCGTTTTCTAACTTGGCCTTCTCTGTTTGGATTCAATATGAGATCAAAATGGTTTGTAAATTACTTTTCGTCGATGTATATTTGGCATGCCATCGCAATAAATCAATATAATGAAGGCATCGAGACTAACTAGAAGCATAGATATAATATCCTAATTAAACAAGGTTAATTTATATTTCTCTTTTAACACATAATACGCCTAGTTATTAATGATGATTGAACGACGGAAAGGCCAAGTCTAGCTTCGCTGAACGTTTATCGAATAACTACGTTTCCGAAAATAGAGAAAACTGGTTCTTCCAGATCCGTTGCGCAACACTAAATTTGACCTTTAAACGACAACGTACGACAAATCACTGACTGATACCTTTTGTAAGGATCTATGATCTGTATTTCTTTGTGTTCGCAATATCTTCTGCTTGATTGGGTTCACAACTTGTAACTCTCATTTGCACAGCGTTGTCTCAATGTTGTTTCTTTGAAAGCAAAGCAAACAAAATATTTAAAACGTATTTTTAAGGATATATTTTACTTTAAGCGGTAAGTTATGAAAATCCGTTTGTCCCTTTAAACATAAACAATGTCAGTTACAATGAGGGCACATTTGTATATAATGCTAAGTATATTACAATGAGGGCACATTTGTATAAAATGCTAAGTATATTACAATGAGGGCACATTTGTATATAATGCTTAGTAAATAAATAACTCAGTCTTTGATACGAAGTCGTCTCTCTAACTCTGTCTTATCCACAATTTAGCATATGATCATAAACCGCTTATCCTCGGATAATTTTTTTATAAAAACAATGATTTTATGTGTGCTTCAGGTGAACAAGCTGAGCAAACGGAACAAACAACGGGACAGGAGGCAGCCGATTAACGATGGGTTAACGACGGCGTCGAAGGTACATGTCACGAGTAATTTAACAAGGGTTATCATAGGTTATACCACAAACGTCTACAAAGAGAAAGTACCAAGAAATATGATATTTTCATCATCATCATCATCATCATCATCATCATCTTCATTGACCGGAGCAAACCCGTGGACGAGTGTTGCTGCTCCAGCGTTAAAACTAAGGCCCATACCTTATATTGATAAATATATTTTCATATGACATAGTAAATAGCATACGTTAACCCTGTTGATGTCAGATGAACATAGTATGATCTTTATAAGACTGATGTAAATGGGTTAACTGTAACATCCATAAATAAACATAATCGCACTTTTCACAATTCTCTTGTTTCAGGTTCTCACGAAACTGGTTTACGACTTCGTTAAAACGATCAATCTTCGAAAGTCTGCGACGTCGTTTAAGCAAACATCTGTGATACGTGATCGATTATTTATTAGCGAATAAATCTATAAATGGAAACATTCTATGGAACACTTTTACAACGTTTTGGGCAAGATGACCTTGAACTTGACCTTACTCCGTCCAATATATATGATGTAATGGGAGACTCACGTCAACTTTAGCCACTCCCATCAACGTTTTTATAACGCCTTTGGAGAAAATCTTGATCTCTCTTTGTTCTTCTCTCTACCATCACTAGAAAACATTAGTTTCTATTTCTACATCTTACGTATAAACACTTTTTTTTAAAAAGGGATGAATTTCATATTCTTAAGGAAAACTGTTGTTCTCTTCGAAGCAAGTTCCGTTTCTTCTCTAAGCGTCTGTAAAAAGTCGTGGATACATCTCGATGTTATTCATTGTATATTTCTTTATCTTGTATATCATTTAAGCTAAGTCACGTGCCTAGTTCTTACAAATATGACCTCTAAAACATAAAATCGTACTAAATATATTCCTTAATATTTATAAATTTTAAATTTGCTATTGCGATATGTTATTGATCAACCTCTTTACGAATTGGGATGTTGTGCATTTTGGTGTGCGACCCTTTCCCTCAGAGTCAGGCATAAATCGTTTGCACTGATTGTCAAAAAAGCTTAACCACTCAACAACCGAGAATAGGTAATATTGCAGATATTTTTTTTTCAAAATCTTAGAGTAATACATTTTTAAAAAATGTGTTCACTATCTCAATTACTTACATATTTACTAACATTGCTTCTATAAACACAACAATATATAATGCTAATATGTGTCAAAAAAGCATTACAATAATGAAAGATGTCAGTATTACCCGATGAATATATACTTCAAGTAGCAATTGTAGAATCCTTTATTCATATTTAACCCTCAGCATTAGAAGCTTGTCACCAAAACCCCATTCAGCCAGAATTATTACCACAAAGTTTATAATTCACGATTTTGAAAATTTTTTTAAAGATACATCTGCAGTATTATTAACGTTTTACAAAGAAGTCAACCCCTATGCTGGTTTCGTTTTGTACATAAAATTTGTATGTGAAATAAATATTTCAAAATGTTGAGAATGAAAATTTGTTGTGTTTTATATGTGAAACGATTTTAACCAAGTTGCTTTTCAATATAACTTGGCTGCTTGTTTGGTTGACAAATTATAGCACAGCGCACACTCACCCGCCTATACAGTGTAGTTTGATCGCTTTTATGCAATATTTATTATTTGAAAACCATGTGTAGTTACATTCAACAGAAGAAGGTGATATAACATATTTGGACAGTCAGTCTGATTAAAATCGACCGTGTTCGAGGAATAAAAGTTTCAAAATATTGACTCTATCGAGATTCGAACTCTATCGAACTATCGAACTCTATCTGTCTAGGCTATCCTCTCCACTAGTGCTAGTGGAGAGGATAGCCTAGACAGATAGAGTTCGAATCTCGATAGAGTCAATACTTTGAAACTTTTATTCCTCGGAACACGGTCGATTTTAATCAGACTGTTTGGACAGTTAAAGGTACATGCATTGGTAACATATATCATAAAACATTTGTTTTGCTGTCTTTGGTCAAGATTTCAAAGAAAATTTGCACCTTGGAGATGACACCACTAAAAGACACATGTGCGCCCCAAGGGTAACATTAATATAGCATTTGAAGTTTCCAAGTCGTAAAATGCGCCGTTTTTGGTAATATTTCAAAAAAATTTGAGACCCTGAAGTTTTTACCCCTAAAAGGCACGTCAGCGTCCTATTGATAACATTCATACAAATTTGAAGTTTCCAAGTCATATAGTTTCCAAAAAATACTCCGGAAAAGATTTCGGACGCACGGACACGTGGATCGCTATATACCTCCGACTACGTCATAGCTGAGTATAATAAATCAACCGAATCTAATATCATTTTAATTTCTTATTTGACTATTCAATGACGGCCAATCTGAAAAAGTTAGATCAACAGTTACACAAATAAAAAAAATTTTAAACTGTTGAGACGGCAATTTGTAAATAACTTTATTTTAAAAAGAGATTTGAGTTGGTTGAAGGGTATGAATTTTCACATACCATATATCCATCACTGTCCATTCAAATCCCTTCATTAGGAATTCGTGGATTCATTAGCTCTTTCATGTAATATAAAAAAAATCAAAAACAAAGTTGCATGAAAACATTTTATTTCGTAACATCGATACATCTGGAATAATAATCTCAATTACACTAACAACTCCCAAAACCAACGTTAAGGAACACACAGAGCCGAGTCCATACTTTAAATACTTTCCCTATACTTTAAAGAGCAGCTAGTTATCAGTAGGCTGATATGGAGTAGTATATTTCAGAGTTTGAAAAGAACCAAGGAATAACTGTACGCGGAACCTTTAGTGAACGAGTGTGTTGGGGATTTCAGCAACAACCCTAATGTTCATAACATACAAACGATTTCTATATTTTGACCAGATACATTACGAAAAAATCCTGAAACCTGGGCCCAGATTATCGAAGCTCTCTTTGCACTAAGATAGTCGTAAGTACCATACATAAACATTAGCTTACGACTATCTTAGCACTAAGAGAGCTTCGAAAATCTAACCCCTGGGCGATCGACACTGGTAGTTAACATCATAACGCGGGTTCCATATATAGTATTGCTGGGGTATGTCTTTCAAATAATTTTCTTGATTGATTGTCTTCAGCGAATCGGTGACCTCATTATTAAGTTAAATTCTAATGAAATATATATATAATGCTTTGTTATGGTTATTTCAGAGCTTTGGGGACGACGATAGTCATTGGGCGTCGATAATGTTTCCTAGTACAGCGATTGCTTCGATTTCAACCAGTGCTCCCTAAAATCAAAATACAACATCCATGATATATATGATATAATGAAAACACAAAAATAAGCGGCAGGTATAGGTTATTAATCAATACATATCAATCTTTATCATTTTTGAAATTTTAAATCTCACTGTCTAATGTTTTCTTGGTAACAATGTGTTTTGATACAATGAATAAGACATTTCTTCTGATGCAAATAATACAAGTAGTACGTATTATAAATATTTTACGACCGCTTCGATCAAATGTAAGCGATATTTACGTACCTTGGGCAGAGCGGCTACCTGATACGCCGCACGTGCAGGCTTATTGTTCGAGAAATCTGGAAAATGAAGCAGTACCCTGACATGACCAAATGTTCATGGAAGATAGAAAAGACGCACTGCAGATCATAGATTTAGATTACGGGGAACTTTAACAACTTCACATGTATTAGACGTTTGAAACACCATATTACTTCTACTTCTTTAAAGAGCCACTCCGTGAGCTGTTGGAGTCATAGGCCCTATATGCCAAACTTTATCAAATTAATGGTGTTATCGCGAAGTATCGACTTTTACCAAAAAGAAACACTTGAAAGCTTATCTGTTTTGTACAGTGACAATATGAAGGTAGAGCGTCGCAGTTATGGTCGAAAACTGGACAGTGGCGCGCGTCAAATAGTCAAACGTAATTTTGGAGACTTATCTAAAACAGCCAGGAGGACAGTTATGAGTTGATAGTGTTTGTTAGGGTATATAACTAGTATCCATGTATATTGGACGTGATATCTACACCTCTGTGCATTTATAATGTCATTTATATGTCTTTTGGACATGAAAAGTTATCATGTTTTGATTTTATATCACCACATATGACATTTAGGTTCGTTTCAAAGGTAAATCATATGTTATGAAAATCACGGAGTGGCTCTTTAAAGACGACTGAATGACCACTTGGGGGATTATTTGATACCACAACCAATTGCGCGTTGAATTATAAAATCTGTCAGTTATCAAAAATGTTCACTGTCATAGCCCTGAGGTTGTATCTAAGTACATAATGTGTAATCATATATTTTTTAAAAAAAGGTAAACATCAACGCAAAATCATTTATTTCAAAACTGTTTTAAATGTTACCAATTTGACCAATTACAAGAGAAAGTAAATTACGTTTTTTCGAACTTATTATATGATATGACTATAAGAATGACGATGCGGATATTGGACAAAGTGTGATCGCGTTCATATTGTATGTATAAGGTTAAAATTCATGTTCAAATTAAATTATCGATAATTGATAATAATTTATCGATCAATAAAACACAGAATAACGTGTACATGTGTCTTGAAACAAATCATGAATTGATGTATAAAAAACTGTAAAATGAATATGTATGTAACTAAAATGATAGATTCACTGTTATTTACTTACATTTGGCATATATTTCGTTGACAGGTCCATAATCTTTCATATCCTGAAGCAAAACGGTCGTCTTGACCACTGTTGGTGTAAAACAGAAAACAACAATGATTAAAATGATCTTTCGTAGATAAAACTACGAACAAATTATGAAAAGTCATTTTTAATTATTTAGGCAGAAATTACTGAGAGGAACGGCGCGCGATGTTAATAAAAAGAACAGAATTTAAACCTATAGATAAAGTTATAAGCTTTACAATGAAAATCGTTAATTATCATATAATCAACATTTCGGTATGTACATGCGAGTAAAGTAGAATGATTTAACTGTAGTCAACCCCTTTGGTATTTTTAGAAGGATGAAATATAAAACCAAATTAAATGTTATCGAAATGCCCACTATTGCCTTTTCGCTCGACCCTCGGTTTTCATCCTTAACTAACATAAAAAAAACTTTAATAAATAAATATCAGAGTTAAAGACGAGGATAGCTAAAAAGTGTTGCACAACAAAAGTAAATCAACATGGTTGTCATGGAAACATACATTATCAAAAACGATTTCAGGTCCTGAAATGAAATCCATTATTGTTTATTATATCATTTTTGTGTTTTTACATTTTGAAAATTAATTTTAAGCACTATAATTGAGACTATAACGTGTTTAATTCCGTTAATGATAGAATACATTTTTTAAATTTCTTGTCACTCAAAAGCGAAAGTAGAGGTTACATCGCAAAACAACTACTCATACACTAATTAATAGCCATATCAATTGAGGTGGCACTGTATTAACGATGACTAACGTTTTTGACTAAATGTTTGAAAAGAGCAAAGCCTTCTGTCGTGATACTGCACTATGTTTCTCGTTGGAAATGAAAAATACCCCCCCCCCCCCCCCCCCCCCAAGTTTTGAAGTGTTCCTACGCCTATGTTAATTATGTCCATGGTATCCAATAAATTCGGAAATTCACGAATTTTAAATGGAGACAAAAAATGATTCAATGACCCTTGGTAGAGCATTTTACGAATGCTTCACTTCAATCACGTTAAATAGCTAATGAAATCGGCTTTGAAAGTTCAGAGAGTACATCACAAATGCTGATTTTCAACAAGGAACATTGGGTATAAGTAATTAAGTCTTAAGTCTGAAACCTTTCTTTAATCAACAATTTTCAACAGAGTTGAGATTTGTTGAACCATTTCATATTTGATCGGACTGAACATTAATTTGAACTGCAAACCGAAAGGTTAATGACATAGGAACTCGGTATATTATTCAAAACATGGGCAAATCTCCAATTAAACGATATGAGTTCCTGTGAATAATTATTTTGTAAAACCTACCGTTGTTGTATGAGGCACCAGCTGCTTCAAGAATTTTACCCATGTTCTTCAATGCCTTGAAAACAAATTATACATGAGTACAATTCCTATGCCAAAAACTATCAGCTATTTCATTAAGTAGTTTGAATTTAAGATTTTTTTCAAATATCTTCGATATCAAAAACATTTTAAAAATTCAAACATGCGTTATAAAAAAATTTAAGATTGTAGAAACTATCTGAATACAGCCCCTCTTTATATGATCCCAGCAGGCAATATGACGTTGTATCAACGTTGAAACGACGTCGTTTACCAACGTTGAAATTGGATTGGATTTGAAATTTGCGGCGACGTCGAAATCCGACGTTATTTCGACGTCGATTCAACGTTTAAGCCAAGACGTTGTATTGACGTTGAAAAGACGTCATTTCGACGTCTAAGCTTGTTACTCAGCCAGGTTGTGTTAGCTTTGTTTCGTTATTATATTTGAAGCAATGCATCATTTGTGAGGCTATGCTTTCAGCTTTATCATATGCCTCGGTTCGATTAAGATGGCTGCTCGTGTATAATTATCCATGTAATGGTCATTTTTTACGTTGAAAGGGTATTAATGTTTGTATGACACTGCAACGATTTAGACTAAAGTGTCACCAAAAAAATTTTTGTTACAAAGGCGCAATTACTGTTTTGTAAGAACTACTAACTTTATGCAAATCGAAAATTTATGTTTTCAGTTGTGATCATAACTGAAAAAATAAAAACTGTTGAAAAATATCATATACCTTGTTTATTCTAATTAGACATAAGGACAGAGTTATTTCCCTTTATTGTGAAATTGAAAGAAATTAACCTTTATTCATCTAAATCCAATATCACACTTTTAAATGTCAATGATAGCTGTTCGTTTTTGCATTTTTATTTCATTCTTTAAAACAATCCGTAACTCAGTTGATGTTTTTAATAATAATGAAATGTTATAAAATTAATGACATGTCAGTTTTAAGTTGTTCTGATGACGTTGAAACAACGTCAAAACACCAACCAAATTTCAACGTCAGTTAAAAAACGTTGTTCCGACGTCGAAAATTGGTTGATCGACGGCCTGACCTAAAATCAACCAAATTTCGACGTCGAAATGACGTCAGATGCCTGCTGGGATGAAGTATTACCTCAAAGTGGTCTGCAAATAAAAAATAATGAAAAAAAGTTTGTAGATAAATCTTATAGTCACAATTTAACGAAACCACCAAATGAATATATTACAAGTCCCGGATATTGAGGTATATGCACGAGAACTGATAAATTCCAAGCACGTCAAGAGACAAACAAAGATATTTCCGACATATATGTGCAAGACAGACACAAATGTTAAAGGGCCAGTAGCAACGAAAATAAATGTAACCAATTGCAAGATGGCGTGTTTTAATCATAGCTCTTAAGAGAACGTCACATTTCCATTTAAGCAAGAGAAATCCATTTCCATACCTCAAAGGATTAAAAGGATTCACGTAAAAATGGCCGCCAGTAGTTTTTGCTTGATATTTGATATTTCTTCTACGACTACGGATGATCGAGTTAAGTAGTGTGGTGTTTGAACCTCTTAATATTTGCATTTAAACATTTGGCAAACCAATATTTATTGGGGAAATTTGAAAAAAAATAGAATTTTAAGAAACGTGTTATTGCTCCTTCAACAGATAATGGAAATAAGGTGATTTTAAAGGGATAATCCGTGTTGTTGAAGTCCCAATCATTGTCAGTTACTGAGAAGTATCAGTTTCATGTTTATAGTTTCAATAGTAATAAAAGGATATCTAAATTGTGTCGGGATCGGTCGAAGCAAGGACAATTGCATTGAAATCAGTTCGAAAGTTGCCCCTCGTACCTCGCTGCGTGAAATCAGTTCGAAACTTGCCCCTTGTACCTCGTTGCGTTTCTTGAAACGAGGGAAAAGTTACGATCTGATTTCAATGAGATTGAAGCAAGGACGATGTGCAGCTGATGGCGCATGCTAATTAATCAAACCTAATTTTCGAAACACGCCTTAAAGGTATTAGTGCACACTAATATTTCGTATATACAACGAATGCACAGATAATGTATATTTCTCGATATTATTAAAGATCCGCATTCAGGTAATAGTAATATAAATCGTAAGTTATTTAACAAATATGTAAGTATTCATGTTATAAAGATGATTCTGAATGACCGGAAGTATTTAAAGCAACGTTGCATTTAATCCGCTTGAACTACGATATCGAGAAAATTTAAATTTTGTTTGCAGCCAGAACTGCGAAAATGGCAGTCGGCATCTTTACATAATAACAATGTTAATAATACATAAATTAAATTAACAATTTGCGAGACTGCTTTGATAAACAACATTTAATCCTTTATCCTAAGTTCAGAGTTTTGGCAAAATTACAAATTGTAGTCGAACACGAGTTGTTTCCCTTTACCTGGTCTGCCTGAGCTGGTGCTCCTCCGGACACAATCTCCATGCTTGAGGGTTCGAACCCGATTTGTCCAGATATGTACATCGTCCGGTCAGCAACCACAGCCTGGCTGTATGAGAAAAATAGACAGAAAAAAATACAAATTTAAAATATTGAGTTTGTCAGTTAAACATCTTTCCTAGCAATTTTTTATGTCCTGTGCAAACTCTCCAGCATGTTAACCTGAAGTTAATATTCAAATTAAAAATCTTCTAGGGTTTTTTATAATATTCTGACGGGGGCGCTGCACTCAAACTACTAATATGGCCCAATGCTGAAAGTCTTAAATTAACTAGTGATAGACTTGCGCGATGTATACCTTGCGAGGAAATTACTCAGTTGCCATCACCAGGTACCATGCAGGTATTTAAGGTGAGGCGACTCTGAGTTTAACGCCGCTTTCAAGTGTTTTTAACTTATTTCGCGCATGCCAGTATTATTATATCAGGGCGAAAGTCCGAAACTCCATTGAGGCTATGCATTGCGGTGAAACCTGGGACCATCGGCTGGACGAGCGAACCATGGATGGTACTACGCTCAAATTCACCAGTTATTTAAAATAGTGTGCTAAAGTGGTAGATTAATACTTAAGAATTAGATGACTAAATAACCAAGATAGAGTGACATTTTTCGAAATTTATATCGTCACAATCTGAAAATTTAGATAATTTTTTGTGTCATCAGTCATTGGAATATGTATCTCCTCATCTTTCATGTAAATAGTATTTGCCTATATATGTTCATCTGCTGTGATATTGTACTTGCAAAGCAACACACTTAGGCCTCGGTGTAACAGGAAAGATCATCTTATCGAGTCACATAATTTCATGACATGCATTTGCCTCGGCGCATAAAATCCTCACACTCGAGTACGCGATTAGGAAGAACCGACTTGTACCCTAGTCACCCGAAAGGGTAACGCCAACCTGTACCCGAGTACCTGATGGGGTATTGATGATTTGTACCCGAGTACCTAAAGGGGGTATCAACAACCAATGGTCACTTTATACATACTGAATTACACAGTACTCCCGATTTGTACAAGTGAACTTTATACCGACTTGTACAAAACAATCTGAGGACAATTACCTACTTATACCCGAGAGTCCAAATTGTGATAAAATCGACCGATACAAGATTTAATAAAATGATAAAATAATGGAAATATAACACTAAATCATGGAATCATAGCACAATGCTCCTTAATTTGCCCTACACAAAACCAGGCTGACATTATCATTACGTATCACGTACCGATTTGAAACGATAGGTGACTAGGATGGCCTGATGAAAATCGACCCTGTTCCGAGGAATAAACATTTCAAAATTTCGACTCTATCGGGATTCGAACTTGCTCTGTCAGGGTTTTTCCTGTACACAACGTTGTACAAATAAATATTCTCCACATTGACACTATAGTGCTTAACTGTAAGTTCAAACAAAACTGTATTTTATTGCAAAACATTATTCTTTTAATCATCCTAACACTTAATTTCATTATCTTCTAACATTAACTTGACCCGTGCCATAAACACGAAAACCTGTTGGAAAGCAAGTCTAGTTAGAAGTTCCCATTTCTTTGAGACTCCATCAGAGATTTAATAAAATGGTGACTTTCCTTAAGATTCCGTCATTGTCAGTCATGTCAGGGCAGTCTAATGAGACTGGAGATATAGAGGCCATCCTGTAAAGTTTTCTGTAATTAATTATAGCTAGTATTTGTTATCCGCATCATCGGCTGATATCAAGGGCATGTTGACATTACTTGTGCAGTGTGCTCGTTCAGGGCCCTACATTTATAAGCAGTCTGCGTAAGCTACATGTGTCGATCAGTGATCTCAGCAAGGCAGTTATTTAACTCCTTTACTCTTTAGATATTACGTTATGTGAACAGCTTTATTTCAATTAGAACATTCATTTTTATTGGTCTTACCTGTACGGGCCAACTGCCTTTGGAGCAGCCGACGTTTGAATGATCTTTCTCACAATACCTGCCATTTTGTTTCGTGGCCGACCTTGTGAAATGCGGTTGAGAATTGGATATAGGTCGGCTGTGTTTGGACGATAGACTTTTACTTTAGGGAATAGAAATAAAATGTTCTTACGCGTTTAAACCCTGGTTTAAATATCTGAGTTTTTAAAATTCAAATTAATGGTTGACTATCATTAGTCACAACTGTTTAATCATTTCATATACGACAGAATCTTCAGAAAAGGAAAATATCAAAATCATCTTAATGCGTAAGTTTGTGATGCAAGCTATAGAATACAGTGTAGTGTAGACTAAATACGGTCAAATGTACAGGTCCACTTTGGCTGTCTATGTTTATACTGTTACTAAAATCAATTCAAGATTAAACTTCGATCTTTGATGATGTTGGTCTTGATCGAAAAACCTTTTTAAAACAATTTGCCTTTAAAAAATACACGGTAAAGCTTCGAGAGAAAAATTACCCATAGATCAATAATTCTCATTAAAATATCATATGAAAACAGCAACCGGTTGATTAAAAATACATGAACATCACACTTTATACCCGGTCTTCGGGACGTTGGCTTGTCACCTTGGTTAAGCGATCTTATTAATATTTAAATGTGCTCCTTGCTGTTCACCCATCGGTTCAACTGGGTACCTGGTAAAGGTTATGTCTGTGAGGACCCTTGAGCTACTATATATACGTCAGCACGGGTTATACCAGGGTAATTTAGCAAAGATTGAAGATTTCGACATAAAGAAACTTAACCATTTGGATAGGAATTGTTTTATCACATGACAGCCCCTTTGATTTATTAATTTTCTTCCTAAGTACCTTTAAATTTGATTTCACATTACACAGTTTAACGTATAACTGTATCATTATATGAAAGGGAATCGTATGTTTTTAAATATCTTTATTATTTGAGTTAAAAAGTCCGACGAAACAAGCAGGTGGAGTATCAGAGCTTGTGGATACCATATCATTCGGAAATGTTCGGATTACGGAAAATCAAATGTGATTCCGAACTTTTCCGATTGCAGGAGGCATGCAACTTCCGGGCGGCGTGGAGGCTTGGATGCTTTTGCTCACTAAAACGTGGCTACAAAGAGTGTGTTGAGGTGATAAAAGAGGTTATTCTTCAGCCATTTTGTAATGAGTGTGTGTAGTCTTACCTTGAATGATGGATTAAGGAATGGTTGTTTAGATGTCCTTATGATCAAAGCGGCTGTAAAATCAGAGCTCAGTTTGCTGCTTAAAGTCATAGTCTCATTTTTGCAAGGCAAATTGTAATAAATGCCAGACAAATAGTTCACCACTCACAGAAATCTTTCCCCTGAAGTTTGCAACAATTTTCAGAACTCTAAAGGCATTCTAGCCCTCAATAATGAAGTTCAAACTACCCTACCCTACCCGAATATTATGTTTTTTTGCGAGCGTTAGTCCTTACCACGTCATTTCGCTAAGGCCGTGACGAAGAACACATAAAATTTCCCAGCTGAATATCCAATGAAAATAGCTAATAGCTTACGCTTTTTCAAATACAGAAATAACAAAAAGGTGGTAAACTCAGTGAAGAATGCGTCTGTCATAAGTATCGGCGCTGCGATGACTAGATTTCCGGTGTTTCGTACTCGCGATGGGATTGCACTTGATTCGGTACGTCATCGGTCTGAAACGGCATACGCCAATAAGCTGCTTCATCCAAAACTGTAAATCGAGCATAAAAATGAAAATCTTTGTAAATGCGACAGGAAATATTTGTGTGTTAGTGATCAGATTTTGTTCGTGAAGAATAATTAGTTGAGTTTAGTTGCCTTACAAAAATGAGACTATGACTTTAAGATTAAAAAAATAAGTACTAAAACTATGTGTTTTACTGCAAATGATATGTGGTCTAACCGTAACCGTTTGCCCGAGACTAAATCAATTACATACATGGTTGCTTGGCATCACCTTTGGATCACAGCGTTTTAGTGTTTGAAAAGGTAGATCTTCCTTATTAAAGAGGTTTTATACCGCTTCGCTGTGTAAAGTGTTTTCAGTAACAAAATAATAATCAAATAATATCAAAATTATGTATAATATATATTTATCTACATAGAACTTTAAAACAATGATAAAGTGTTATCTCGTGATTGATAAAAAAAATAAGTCGATACAACAAAAGTCCTGTATAGAATATAATAAAAGTCATTGGTTGATATCATAACATGAACATGAACCATAAGCATATGGAAACAACTTTTACTTTAACTTTTACATATATTTTGGAGGAAAAATTCTTTGGCACCAAAGATTTCTTTGAAAAACCTTATTTGCATACCAGAGACCTTTTGTGGCCCTATCGATTGGGATTAAGCTCTCTTTTAAAAAAAAGACAATGTCACAAAATGCTGTCTTTTGATTAACAATACTTTATATTATGACATTAGACTTTGAATCATCAAGCAATTTCTAAAAATTTTGTTATGGAAGTCTAAAACATGTGGACGATGGGGGAGGGGCCGGTGAAGCGATCTGAAATTGGCGTAACGCTACCGCCCAAATTTGGTTAAGATGCCATATAAGCAATTAACATGAAGACCTCATATTGTAGTATTTATAACTGTGAAATCACCAAGCCCCAAAATTAGACGTTATTGTAAATGGGGTTAAAATCATTTTGAAATGAAAAAAAAAAATTATTTTTACAAAATATACAATTATTTCAATCAAATGTTTTCATCATAATTCAGATTTGCCTAGATCTGGCTTAACAACATGTCAGAAACAGAGGACAGGAATATCAAAGGAAGAAAGAGGAAGCGGTCAGATGCTGGACTGTCTGCTGGTCAGTCTGGCAAGAAAGAACCCCGAAAAGTGACCAGTGAAGATGTGCTCAGCTCTGCACCTCAAAGTTTGTAACTCTTTCATATTCTGTTGATTTTAATCTTTATCAAACATCTTTTTTTTAAATATTATTACTTGCTAACATTAGGAAATGCACCATGCTCACTGTTTATCTCTCTTTTAAACCAATCAGGTCAAAGATGTATTCAGCTCTTCACAGCAGAATGTATAACTTTTTGTAAATCGAAGGGTATATTCAAAGATCTTTGCTGGTTTTTATAGGGAAAACAAATTGAACTTGTTCAATTGACAAAAAAATTCAAAATATTTCATCTACAATAAATACATGTTTTTGCATTTTGTATCTGTTTGTTATTCACTCCTGGTTTCGATTTTCTAGAATTATAAGGCCAGTTTATGTCTGTATCCAAGTTTCTCTACTCTGCAGCTTAAACCGTGAAAGAAATAAACCTAAAAGGTTAAAAAAAATATGGTTTTTTTTTAATGCTTACCTTGCACTTTTATAGAGCTAAGCATTACTGAAAGCCAGTAAAAGGGCTTACAAATAATTTAAGTTTGAATTCAATATGTTTAGTTGTGTAATGATATACTTTGAAATTTGAAAAAGGATGTATATTCAAAAAGAGAAGGACATTATTTGATACGAAATTTATATTTCAGGTGTAAGAATTGTGGACTTTGTTGAAAATCGGGCATCAGAAATCATTGCATTGACAAACCAAGTTGAGAAAATAGGAGGAACAAAGCTAGTCTCGCAGAGACTTCCACGTCACATGAGACGCAGAGCTCTCAGCCATGACATCAGACGTCTGCCGAAGAGGCTTAGAGAGGCGGCAGCTAAAGAAGTAAGGTCACAGTTCATTGAACAAATTTTGGGAAATGGTCATATTATATATGACTACATTGCCTGAAGCCACTATTTCAGATTTGAAAATTGCGCTGGAGGACACATCAAACATGAATTATCTGAGTTCATGGGAAAAATGCTTAGAACTTAACTACTCTCCCAATAGCAATGAAGCAACACTGTCCTGAAACTGCCAACAGCCTTTGCTATTTTTAATACATTCTATTACTGTAATCAGATTGAACGAGCTGGCAGCACCAAGAGGCCGAGCAGGAAACATCGCCGGCGACCGAAGAACCTCCTAGATGAGTATACAAGGAGACAGAGACAAGTCATGTGGCTGGAGACACACATCTGGCACGCGAAGAGGTTCCATATGATTGAGAAGTGGGGCTACAAACTGGCCCTGCATCCTAATGATAAGAGCATGAGGGCGTGTCACAGGGCTGCCGATAAATACAGCTTGCTGCAGGTATATCGCTCTAGCAGATTCGTTATATGTTGTGCATTTTCTTTGTCATAAATATGACAAAATCAAGGGACATGACATCTTCAACAAGATTGTCAGTTGCAGGTGGATGTGGTTGGTTATTTGGGATTCTGAAAGTTAAAACCCCAAAACCCCTTTTAAAGGTTTTATTACATATAAAGAAGTTCAAACGAAACTCTACACAGATCTTTGATAGGGGAATCATCTCTTTAAGAGTGCTGGAACCACCATGGCTTGTTTTACTAACATCAAGAATCGGTTTCCGTAGAAATGTAAAAATTTGCCTGTTAACTTTTAGCAAGTAAGAATTGTCAAATGTACATATTCACAATCCATGTTTAGCTCATCAGGCCTGATAAGCTAAGATGGGAGAAGGTTTGCCATCTCAATACTTTCTTTATTTTTACAGGATGTATCATTTGAATGCTGCTACGAGATGAGAGGACCAGAAGATCTCATCAAGAGCTGTCTGTCTCATGTGGTGTCAGACAAAACAGGTATGGGGACAGTTGCTTACTTATCATTGGTCGTAATTTATTCCCATGAAGTAACTTTACTTTGCATCTACCCATCCTGCTGCATCAGCATAATTGAATCAGCTGATCCAGCTCCTTCCATATACCCTGCTCTCTTTCGGGCCAACTCCCTCGTACAACTGGTGCGGCTTGATGTTCGTGGCTGTGCTCACCTGTTATTGTTTAAGCCAATGAAATGTCGTTATCCAAGGAGCTTGAAGCTACTCTTTTGAATTTTCCAATGTGCTGCTTTTGCTGGATGCGAGTCGTCTCATTGGCTGGTTAGATACCTGGCAATACTAGGCTTTTGGCCTAAATGATATCAGGGTATATGGAAGGAGCTGGATCAGCGGATTCAATTACACTGAGGCAGCAGGATGTGCAGCTACTAAACATTTAGATTTAAACATACAGGATCTAGATTTTCAATGCTGTCTTAGTGCCAAGCATCTCCCCCTCGTGGCTTCAAGTTGCACAAGTCTCCATCATTGGCTAATTCAAACCTTACTGGCATCCCACTTAAATTTGTGTTTTGAGTGTTGCGCCCTCTTTGGCGAAAAATTGCAATTATTGTAAGTATTCTCATTGGACTATCATGATCAGTGGCAGCAGCCTGAACAACAAGGATATAAAATTTGGGTTGATGCTGCAAGGCCTATCTGAAGAAGTCATTCAGGCTGGCGGAAGTGAGGCCATGCTTGGGAAGATGAGTTCAGAGATGGTCTTGGGCCGATGTTAATGGATAGTACTTACGGCTATTTTTATTTTAAAAATTTAGGCCCAGGTCATTACTTTCTGTGTTCAGGTAACCATTTATACAGATGGTTGAACTGAGTTCAATGTCTATAAAGGGCCTTGCCTAGGGACCCAACTTTGATGTCTGCAACAGTAATCAAACCCAAGTCTTTAGCATGAGATGACAGCATTTAAACCAATTGTGACTGAGTAAACAAAAATCTTTAGATAATATTACACAATCTAATGCTAAGTGTGAATTGAAATTATGTGTAAGATAGTTTCAGAATTTTGATACATTTTCAGGACCAACCATGAGATCCAACAAGTACACAGGAGGTAACAGATGGGGACGAACAATGATGTTTGAGTGTGACCAATACCCAAACCGCATTGTTGGAGATATTTCCTTCCTGTGGCGTCCTCCAGTTGACAATAAAGGGAGACAACTGTGGATCTGGTGCCACCCTGCAAGCTCCTTGCAAGTTTGGCAAGAACTAAAAAACTCAATTTTGAAAGAAACTGGGGGAAATTCTGAAACTTCCAAAATAGAAACATCAGGACAAAAATCAGATGCCATAGATACTACTGTTACAACTGGCATTAAAGACATTGATCCAAATTCTGGCAAAAAAGACAAGGCCGACCTAGATTCTGGCAATGAGAGAGATAATGATTTCAGCAAACCATGCATCTCAAAAGAAGCTAATTCAACCCAAGAGCCTCTTATGGAACTCACGTTCACTGCTAAAGATTTAACATTAAAATCTCTTAGAGCAGTGATGCCCAAATTTCGACTGACTGGCAAAACATCTCAAGCTATAGTTGCAGAGGTTTTGCAAACGAGTGACATTGAGGCTTCAAATAAGGATGATACTTATTGGTGGCAGACTTATTATCAAGACAAGGGGACCTCTTCTAAACAAAAGTCTGTCTCTGATTGGTTGAAAAGCTATCAATCACCAGCTGAAGCTCCGCCCCATCAGGTAATTTCTCTAATGGTTCGAGATCCAAGATTATTGCTGCCGCCAAAGAGGACAAAGTTGATTCCAAGCTCAGACGGTAGGTTATTTATGGTGTTTACAGAATTATAAACTTCTCTTCCCACACCGGTTATTCCATTCAATCCTTCCTAACAACCTGTTTCACTTTCTCAGCTTATTATAGAAACTCTACTCCTTTCAATGGTAAAAGTATAAGAATGAACACTTAATCTGAAATAACATCATAGGAACTGCGTTTTTACATTTACAAGGAATTTGAAAGAATTTGGAAATGTAGCCCAAAGGTGAATGTCTGAGTAAACCATTTGAGCCGTATCTGTGGGAAGAAATATTTTCATAAATGATATTTGTTTTTAAATGTAGCTTCTGTCATAGAACCAGGTAGCTCGGTGGTAGAGCACCAACTTCATGTTGGAGGCCGTGGGTTCGAATCCCGCCCTGGTCTACAGATTTAAATGTCTGTTCTCATATAGTGATGTCTTTAAACTTTGTATTGTACTAATGTTACTATTGTAAACTAATAGAATAATATCTAGAAATAAGTTTGATGGAATATGGTATTAAGTTCCAGCCCCAGTTGCCTTCCCTTCTCTGAAAGATCAGGACTATGACAGTGCATTATGGGAAGAAAGCATCAGGCAGGAAGTGAACGAGACTAAGATATCCACACATGATATCAACAAGAAGCGATCTGAGAATCTATTACCAGGTAAAGATCATTTCAAACACAATCCTGAGAGGCAATTTCTTTTGCTTAATAATAGATAGGGTATGGGTTTTGAGCATTCTCTCCCAACAGAGGTAGCTCTGTCATAAATTCCTATACAACCTCTGTCTTAATTCGAAGGTTTCTTGCTCTAGAAATGAAGAAAACTGATTGGATACAATCAAAGTAAGTTGTGCAATCAGCAACGCCGTTTCAAAAGTTATCATTCAAATCGCCTTACTTATTTCCATAAGCTTTCTAATAGCTATACTTTATTCGAAAATGCACCTTCTTTAGAGAACACAAATGCCTCATTTTGCGACTGTATCATTGCACAGGCCTGTGTGACAACAAATATGTTTTTCATACATTCGTTGTTTTCAATGGCTGAAATATTGCTAGGTAGTTAAAGTTGCGATATTGTGCCAGTAGGAGAAACTGCAGTAAGCCCAAGAAACCTTCGTTTTAAAACAGAGGTTGTATAGGAATTTATGACAGAGCTACCTCTGGAGAGAATGAGTTTTGAGTGGCTCAAATAATTTTGGGGTTGGTTTTGGCCTTGTTGGATTTTCATTACTGTTAACGACAGGCATTAAAAAATTGGCTTTTTTTTAGAAAACTTCTTTCTCATCCTGGTATTGAGATGGATAGTAGAAGTTAATTTTTAAAGGCATCTTTTTCGCAAAGAACCCAATTGTTTTTTTACCTTGTCATATGCCACAAAAAAAGCAGTTGACTAGCATTCAGTGAACAGTAATTGCAATAATTTGTTAATGTTACCGATTTTAAGTGGCATTTGAAGTACTTTAATGCTCATTGCATTTACTTTTTTATGAGCTATATATTATAGAGTCTAATACAAGATTAATAATAACCATGTCACATTAGATTTTCTCTCAGTAATCACTGATAACCTTCACACTATCTGTCATCATTACTACAGGAGCCCCTCTAAATCTTGGTGTGAAGGAATCTAGGATACCAGTGTTGTTGATGCAGAGACCAGGCTATAGAGAAACCATCACCAAAACTTCTCCCAATCTTTCAAACTGTAGATCCATCCAGCAAGGGTTTGGGTGTGGCTGGGATGTTATAGTCCCTCCAGGGTGGGGCATGCCATTCCTTGTAGCCTTTGTGTTCCGGGGGTGCAGGGTAGGAGGGCTGAGGGAAGCCCAGGCTGTTGCACGGGAGGCAGGAGAGTTATCTTTCCCTCAAGATTTTCCTGATAGTCCTGCAGGGAGAGTCCATTCTGAAGAACAGAGGGATCAACTTCAGAAAAAGTATGATAGAAATCCGCCTGCCAAGAGACCAAACTTTGTCAAGATGGGCATACAGCATCCTTTTATATGTCCTTGGCCTCAGTTGGTAAAAGAATGGAAGACCATTTCTAGATATGAGTCCTCAGAGGAATTTCACGTTCTTCGGGACTTGAAGATATTAAGGCTGCTGAAGGAAATGCTCGATCAGAAAACATCTGGAACTGAAAGCAGATTTGACTCTTTCCCGAAGAAGACAGTCCTTGAGACCTTTATTTCCGAACACTCTGATTGTCTGGTGCCTTTGAGGGTAACAATGCATGCAAAAGGAATTCCGTCCCAGTTTTCAACCATCTGTATCCCACATAAGGAAGATTTGGAATCATTGAGCAAGGATTCTGATCATCCTGCACCATCTGAACCGAAACATCCCGATCCTGAAGGAATTCAACGCAAGAAGGAAAAGAAGCAGAAAAAGTTCAAGAAATCAAAAGCTGTAATGGCCGCCTTGGCTAATCCGTCAAATCCAGTAGAAGCTGCCCTTAGTCAACTGATTACTAACGATAAAGCTTCTAAATTGAACAACACTAATGGTGACGTGTCTGGGAAGAAATTGGTCACTTTCAATTGTCGTGAGATAATTGGGTATGTCAACGATGGAGACTTTGCTCTTGGACAAGGTCAAGGTCATGGGAAAGCATTCTGCTCTCTCCTTGGTCTTCTTGAACTCTTTAGACGACTTCCTGCCAATAAACCATGCCCAGTTCTCGTTAGAAACACCACGACACTGCAGTATCGATTTGCATGGCTCTCTGTCCTCCTGTGAACAACTGCTGGCCATATACATCAATAAAACATTCCAGAATTTCAGTTTGGTTCTAATGACAGTCCCAATAATAAAAATTGCAAAAAAGGAAGTCCTCATTTTGAAACATGTTGAATGCAGTATCAGTTTGAGGGAATTTCTGTCAAATAATTTCACTTTGACTTTTGGTGAAGATTGAAGCACAGGGGCTACCTATCCACCAGCATAACTTATGATCATAACTCATTCCTGATATTTCCTATATCTCCCCTTATCATCATGATGTTGTTTCTCTGGATAACAACTTTACTACTGTTTTTGTGAAACTAGGAAAAGGTATCTTGTCTTCACATGTCGGATTTACTTAAATACATTTCAAGGACACATCATCACAAAAGTGTTGACATTTTGATGAAATTGTGAATTTTGACTATATTTTGCTGATATTGGGGGGGGGGGGGGGAAATTTTCTATATGAATGTTCATTTTATATTAGAGTTGTATATAATTTAGAATATTGACATTTATTGACAACCCATCATTTGGAGTTAAATTGAAGGCTTTTGATATAATAGCAGTTGAGCTTGTGCCCAAAATCAAGTACTGTACTGTGTGTGTTTACACTGAGCCTGTCACTGAGAAAATCCCTTTTTCAAACAAATTCAAAGGCAATTGCCAGTAGAGATCCAAGCATATGTCATACACTGTCACATAGTGTAATAAATGTTGTGTATGGTTACTTTAACTATTTTTTCTAACTGTTTAAACTCTATACACTATGTATTTTCTACTGTTTAATGAAATAATTGTTAAATGTTATGATTATGGTTGTTATAATTATCTTTACTTTGAGGGAAAACTAATAAAAAGTTCCAAGTATTTATGTGTTTTATTTACTGTAGTTATTATCCTCATCTATTTACTGCAATCATTTACCTGGATAAAGTATTGCAACAGCTGCTGTTTCAATGACTGTTTTATAAATGAATGCTTTTGTATGGTTAACCAAGTCCATATGCTATATTAATATAAAAGATAACAGATACTCTTTAATACATTCTTTAATTTCCGTATTTATAACTTTAGAAACAGTCTTCAACTAACCAACTTGTTTTAGTGTAACAGCAATGCTCAATTACTTAAAGTGGATGTGACAGTTACTACTAGCTTACTGAAGACAAACACATAAAAGTAATTGTTCCCGCCACAAAGTGGAAGGAGGGACTATGAATTCAGCGTCTGTCCATACTTCCGGATTCTTGTTAACGCGATAACTCATGAAGCTTAGCACCTAGAGTGTTCATATTTGGTGGCAGCTTTCCATGGAGGAAGACTCAAGACGCCAGTCGACTTTGGTGACCTTAACGTCATTTTCAAGGTCACCACGACACTGTCATCACTTTGTAATACATTGTTAACGCTATATCTCGTAAAGTTTAGCACCTAGAGTGTTCTTATTGGGTAAAATCCTTCAATTTAGGAAGACTCAAACGCAAGTCGACTTTGGTGACATTGACCTCATTTTCAAGGTTACCACGACACTGTCATCACTTTGTAATACATTGTTAACACGGTATCTCGTTAAGTTTAGCACCTAGAGTGTTCATATTTGGTGTCAGCCTTCAATGGAGGAAGACTCGGATATCAAAAGATAAATGATATTAATTATACCAAATATCTCATAACGACGGGGGACATTGCCATGTTAATGGCAAACACTTGTTGGAAGTTGTATCAACCATGAAGAAAAATGACACCAAGAAAATCTCTGTATTAACTAGAGAAGACAAGTAGATGTCTGTTTGCCAGGCCGCTGGTTCCATTCTCTTCATTTAACATTTTTCAGATGAGCTCTTAAAGGGGCACAGAGTATGTGTTGGGTCAAATATGTCAAACTTTTTAAATGGTGTTATTTCATCGAGAAGTAGTGGTTGTTTCTGAAAACTAACGTCTAAATGCTTATCAGTTAGCATAGTGACAATGGACATGAAAATTGTCGAGATTTATGATCGAAACCTGACAGTGCCCTTACCAATGAGCAATTTTACATAATGCACCCATTATTTATAGTATGCACAGCGAGCAATATATAGGTTGATATTGATAATTAGATCGTTTAACTAATATACATGTAAATGGGAAGCAAAATTTGGATTCCTTTACATTCACATGGCCAATTTTAATTTACAATCAAAAACAAGAAAATGTCATAATTTTGACATTTAAGAGACAAATATGCACCTTTAGATAAGCGATTTGAAATTAATAATCATATGATATTTTGAATCTATTAAAGCCACATACCAAATTGTATTGACTGAATCGATCTCAACTTTGTTGAGTACATTTTGGTTTATTTGGTTGCTTTGTTGACTTTCTTGGTCACTGTGTGCAAGTGAATGACCCAGCGTATACAGCCTTTGGGGATTACACGAGAAATGATAGGAAAGCCTGGGAGATTTACTCCTTACATTTTTTGGACACCTTATGTGAGTTTATGGAAGAATAAGCCCATGTTCACAACAGGACATACTATAGCAAGCTAGATAATTTCGTGTCATTTAATTTTCGTTAAAATAAAAACAACACATTACATAGAAACATTGAAATATTATATCATTGGTCACAAGGAGTCCATTTGCTTTACCATGTTCAGATAAAAAGTATAGTTTTATCATCGTCTGATGAAAAGTAAATGCACCAGATGGAATCCATTTCGAACGAGGAGATAGTTGCACTGGCCCCACTTTCCAATACGTCAAACGAGCAGTCGAAGAGCACCGTAATGCACGTACCAACTATCAAATACGTGCTGCACGTGGAAACCGTTGGGCGCATTTGTTACGAGGAAAACATTATTCACGTGCAGCACGAGGGAAGCATGACTGACAGCTCAGTGAAACATACCACCACTCAAGCAGACGACACCACCGATAGCATGCACAACTCTGATCAAATTGTGTCTGACTTGACCCAGACGATGTAATAATGTATATTTCTCCACGAACTGCTGCTGTGGAATCATATTATAAAGAGTTAAGGCAATCTGTCCAACTACCGACACATTTTCCCCCGAGTAGCTGATTTGATGGGCTCCATAAATAGACGGAAATTGATCCTCATCCCAGCATTCATCAAAGGCATCAGAATGTTCGCATGTCCTTTCATGTCGGGCATGTAACAATATCATCTAAGTCTCATTTCTTATTTAGGATCCCAAATGCAAAAATGGACAATAATCAATGTTTTACTTTAGGAATTTCTTAAATTTTGATGAAAGTTTATTGATTTTCAGAAGGACGTATTTTCGATGGGTGTTTTCAAATAGCTAGCTTTGATATAATCTGAACAAAATATGCTGTAATTCTCTTAGTTTTCTTTAGAAAAAATACCGTTTCCCATAGCTTCGTATTTTGGCACCGTCTCGCAAGAAACCATGATCTCTTGGACGAGTTGACTTTGTCCGATTCTGCTTACGGACATATTAGTCTTGGAAGTCAGATAGATTTACTTAGCTTTTATTTAGTTAACCTAGAAAGGTGGTATATTTACATTAATTTATTATTACACATACAGTGATACGTGACCTATGTCATATTAATCATCTGTGCTTTTGTGCAAATATCACTTTATCTTAGCAGACATTGTTTCTCGCTATCACTAGTTTTACCTATCCACGCATTTCGATTTTGGTACACATTCAATATAGTATGATACTCTCTTAAACAACTAAAATCCTCTCATGGCTTCGTCAAACGGGAACCACATTTACTAAGATTATCAGTGGTTTTGATGGCGGAATCGATTAATTTTTTAGCCTAGCAATGACGTGAAACATGTTACCATAACCTGATCACATTGTACGAATATAGATTGATCTCGGCGCTCAGATTACGATCACGATACACTGTCCTATAGTTTTGCTTTCTGGTGGATAATGAACGCGAACACCTGTGAAATGATTTCCCCGTGAGCCCATATCGATCCATGAACATGGTTGCAAATGCTAATCAGACTCGTCCCATTTCACTAGCACTACCTTGCCGTGACTTCCATCGTGATATGCACACAGACGGCCGATACCGTGTGCGAAGATTACTGTCAATAACAGCTTCTAGAGGAATTGGTTACCTTTCAGACTTGCAATTACATCTGCAATGACGTCTGCTTATCCGCCTTAGCCTGTTCGGTGTAAGATTTCGTTGGTGAGGTGAGGTGATATGGGGTGATATGGGGTTCAACGCCGCTTTCAAGAGTATTTCACTTTTATCGCGGCTGCTAGTATTATTGCAGGGAGAAAACCCGCAAGACCATTGTGGTTATGCATTGCGGTGAAACCTGCGAGCATCGGTTGGAACTAGCGAACCATGGTTGGTACTGCAGTGAAATTCAGTGTGGCACTGCACCCAAATTTAACTGCGTGTAGAACAGTTCTCTACTGCAGACAAAGTTGCCGAGCCCCTGGCGAGATTCTTGTTTGAAAGAGCACGCCTAACTGTTAAGAAGATGTCGTCTACAAGCATCTAAACCAGTTGGACTTACACTTTTGAAATCGTTTATGAGCCATTGAACACTCAACATGTTAACTTTAAGACCCTAAAAGGACACAGCACTTGAAACCATAAAATCTGGATACATTTTCTTCTCAGAAAAATGGCTCTCATTTAAATTCCCACCAATAAATATAATTTTGTGCCAAATGCATTATCTTTAGAGAGTATAATTTCTTAGCTCGTTTATCAATAGTCTGAGAAGGACGTATGAGGCGAGAAGGTCTGGTGGCCATTTTAGTGTGAACACCTTTTCATCACTTCCGGTAGTGAAATGGATTTGCGTATAACTAAACCGAACATGTTACGTTCGTTTTAGAATTTTTTTGATAAAAAAGATTGCATTACAATTTCTAACATTTGTTTTCGTTTTTGTGAGGTCACGTTGTGTAACTAAAAACAGGCGCCACTGCCCCTTTTAGCCACACTCCTGCAGCTAACGAAAAACATATGCAGTCACTGAAATATATATGTTCAGGAATTAAGCGACAGGAGATCATTATCTCGTGTTAAATTGAGCTGGTGAAGCCATACTAGAGTTCTCTCGTTGCTTTATTTGTTTAGAATAGAAACTTTGCATGTAACATCAAATATTTCAATTGAGATTACATGATATTGAGCTAAGCTATCTAACTGAATCAACAATAGGTAAGTGTCAACCAAGTAGGGTAATATCAAGGTAAATTTCCATTAATTTAAAATGGTTAGCTTCGTCTCAGTTATTTTCAATGAATGGAGAGTTACTCGGACATTGCTTTCCACCTACAAACCTTGTTATTGATGTAATACACTGGCAAGACAATTAACGTCCTACGTTTGAAGACCCTTTGTTATTCTGGAATTTCGTTAGATGCATGCCGTAGCAAACCCAAACACGGTATGTGAAACTGAAGAACCAACAACTTACGCCAACAAAGACACATCGGAATTAGAATTACCAACTCCTAATCAAAGGCACCGCTCTACCAAGAAGCCACCATATATCCGTCTGTTGATCTACCTTCCATTCCTAAATATTGTTGGTAACCTATTAGCTTTTGTTTGCCGTAGCAAATCCAAACACCTTATGTGAAAATGAAGAAGCATTACTACATTTAAAGACACATGGGAATTAGAATTACAAACTCATAATCAAAGACACCGCTCTACCACGAAGCCACAAAATTGATCTACCTTCCATTCCTAAATATTATTGGTAACCTATTAGCTTTTGTTTTCAAGAAACACTTCGTTAATTTCTCGATATTCTATTTGGCTTTCAAATATGTCAAATAAGGCGCAAGTCTGGTGGACAACAAGATGGAATTTGGATGTGCATATTTTACCTAAACTGAACTTGAAAAGTCTAGAGTTCAATAATGTTACATCCGAAAATCAATATTTTTATATATTTATCAGTAAAAAGGTGTATACAAAATGTATCCCTTTTTTATGTAAGTAAGCCGCTGGCCTAAGTACATTGTTAATTGATCATTTACTCACATGGACATTTCCATCGCCGATTAAAATAATTTTCAGTGTTTTACGTTTCTCGATTCAGAGACGTTTTCACCTAAAAACAAGAGGTAAAAAACTTTAGGATGTTCAATATTGCTGCTAATGCAACGTTGCTTTTACAACAAACTAAATTTTCCATAAAATGATGTTGCAAATAACATGTTTATCAATCTACATTATCTAAACTCACTGGCTATTGTCTGAAATTCTCCTCGATTAAAAAAGTTCACCTTATTGAACTGATGTCTTGGACCATAAAACTTCACTGATATCTGATAGGGTTTAAAAAATATTTTTTCTAAATTGCTCAATCTTTTTTTTTCTCTTTTGATATATTATATTAATATATATCTTAATACATAAATACATTTTTCTAATAAAATATTTTTGTAAAATATAATACATGACATTACAGTGTCCCTTCAAAAAGTGTCACGAGTCCAAAAATAGGCCATTATATTTTTATTTGTTCCTTATTCCAAATCGAGAAGTCGGGAGACGAATGTACGAGTCGAGTCTGTAGGAGCCGTGAGTTTATTATCAAAGGCACTGAGCAAATACGTAATAATTACGTTATAGTGTCTGATCTTCGCGCTGCGACCTCATCAACAATAGGTCAAGTAAAATCTACATCGTATTCCACCAGACTCTTGCCATGTGTGATTACAGTGGTTACAAGTCTAAAAATCCTGCGATTGTAAATGATGGAGGAATGAGAATATCTCTATATCTTTTATATTGCTGTAAGACACGATTGCTCTTCGATGGCTTGCCCCGGACTGTTGCAATCCATGTTCATAAAGTCTGACTTATACTGGTCTTAAAGTGACACAGAGTATGTTTCATAAATTCTGTATGTAGATTGAAAAGATTCAAAATGTTATTTGGCCTGAGATAAGTTCAAATCGCCTCTCTCAAGTTCCATTTTGAACTCTGAACTGTCAAAATTACGATAATCATGTTTTCAATGACAATCGAAGAACGCCCATATGAATGTCAAGAATTCGAAATTATGCGTCCAATTTACATTTTTATATGTTATATGACTTACTTAAACCCTTTTTTTTTATGTCTGTTGTAAATAAGATTCCAAAATTACGGTCCAGTCATTGACGCGAGCCATTGTCCGGTTTTCGATCATAAGTTACGACTTTAACCTGTTTATTGTTACTATGGTGAACCGATTATCACTAAGACTTTTATTATCAGAAACAAACACTATTTCTCTTTTGAATAACACCATTTATGAGGTTAAACATAACAACATATTCTGTGGCCCTTTCTAAAGGAGAGAATTTGAGCTTTAATCATATCATTTAATATGGATGATTTAGATCGCATGTAAAATATTTTATAGAAATATTACATATAAATAAGTGTGACATCACGACGTACTGGAGTTCTGAAACGTAGTATTCCCTATTTATGTTTAACCCAAAGTATAAGTGAATGTGGCAACAACCACTGCCTCCAAAATCTTAAAGAGGCAATACTATGTTTTTAGATAAGTGATTTTACTAAATCGAAAATAAATGTTTTCAATTGTATGATTCAAAGAAACAGTTTTAAATGAAAATACAATGATCGTTTCATTTCGCTACCTCGAATGTTAAAAGGCTGTTCTCACTAAAGTGACCGCAATTTATCGCTTGATATTTGATTTTTTCCTGTACGACTAAGGATGATCAGGTTGAGTAATGAGATGTTTTTACTCAATACATTTGACATGAATTAATTTTCATTTGGGAAATTTTGAAGAAACAAATCTTTCAAAAAACGCGCTACAACCCCTTTAAACGCAATCTCTTGCCGCTGGAAGAAAACTGCTTCAATGTCTGTCAAAGGACAATGGTGGCTTTTTCTACTTTGGTTATTCTAGATCTTTGACTCTGGTTCCAGGTGATCGATCCGATCCGTTTAAAATCTTTGGACTTCTTTTGCTAAGATATTGATTTTTCAAATTTGTAGACAAGAGCTGTGAGCTTCACCTGACGTAGATATATTTTATTCAATTTTATAGAAACTGTAACTCGTATCTTCCTGCGTTTCTGATCTAGGGGCTGCTCTGGTGGGGTCGTGTCGGGTGACCTTCGCACTCCAGCCAATCAACATCGAGTCCAGAAATCTGATATTTAGCGAGCCCATGTGATTTTGGTTTGTGGAAGGGGAAAAGTAAGTGACAAGGCCAATTGACAAGGCGCTATAAAGCAGTAGTATAGTCTCATCAGAAAAATACAGCGAGGTTCTGCCTGATTTGATAAGATTGAGATGTTTTAGAATGTTGGTAGTCCCATTTTAAGAAGGGGCTGCAAAGAACACTGCACAAACAATATAGAAAATACTCTGTACGTATGATTTACGCCACTATGATATCTATATATATATATATACAAATATACCCACAGGTCCAATTAACGGAACATCCTGTCTCAGGATTAACATATACGCTCTCGCTTCACTCATATACCCTGTTCACGATAGATCATTGATATCCAATTAGCTTCTGCAAATATGTTGGGAACAAGCGCTAAGCATAGATAGATAGATAACTGCTGACCTAACTCCTTGTAAGCTTTCCTCGTATACCGATATACCCTCGAGAATATCAATGACTGGATTTAACTAGACTAATACCCTTCCTGCTAAGACATGTTCCTTACTCCTCAATCAAACATACTCATTGAATAAAGTTAGACATCTCCACGTTTTTTTCACAAAAAGAAGATGCTTGATAAGAAAAAAATATAATGTATCACTAAAGATAATCGTTTTTAATTTTAATCAAAATTTTGCCTTTAAAGAGCCACTCCGTGAGTTGTTGGAGTCATATATGCCAAACTTAATCAATGGTGTCATTTGATCACGAAGTATCGACTGTTACCAAAAACAGTGACAATATGAAGGTCAAACGTCACAACTATGATCGAAAACCAGATAGTGGCGCGCGTCAAATAGTCAAACGTAATTTTGGAGACTTATCTAAAACAGCCAGGAGGGCAGTTAGGAATTGATAGTGTTTGTAAGGTTATATAACTAGTATCCATGTATATTGGACGTGATATCTACACCTCTGTGCATTTATAAGTTGTTTTTTTAGATTTTCATGAAAAACCAGTATTTTTAATATATATGTCTTAATGACATGAAAAGTTTTGATTTAATATCACCACATATGACATTTAGGTTCGTGTCAAAGGTAAATAATATGTTATGAAAATCACAGAGTGGCTCTTTAAGGGAGGACAATTTCATTCAGATCAAGTTTCGCTTTTTTGGATAGTGACTTTTATAAAAATGTTGTACTAGTCACTAGTTACAGCAGTACGAAACATCAAAATCGCAAACTCCTGAAAAACACAAATTCAGTAACAGAGTCCTAATTATATAATCCTGTCAGTATGAATAACCTTTCTTTAAATAATTTAATCATAGAATCTACGTTTTTCAAGTCAAGGGTGATGAATTATCGTAACAATCCCAGACCGCCATATATTTATGTTTTAAACACAGGGGCGCTGAATTTAATTTGATATGTATATACGTTGTTCTGAATTAATTAATTGTTATAAGATATCAGCACTGAAGCTGTACGCTTTGTTATTCAATGAGGGAAACCTTTGAAATACTATACACATTATTCACATCTGCTTAGTCACGTTCATTACCGTGTTTAACACAATAAGCATATGAATAATCGGACTGATTTTAATTCATTTATGTATGAGATAATTTCCAATGAAATAGCCATAGTCAATCTATTTTAGAGCACATATGGTACCTTGCAGCAACTCGCAGCGATTCAAGGGGTGATTAATAAGTAGTGCGCATCGATTTGGAAACCGTGCTACACAATGGCACCATGCTTCGCACGTGTCTTATCATGTTCGGGCTCTATAACAAAATTCAATACATTCGCTGAAAGTGTTTTAACAGGTTTTTTCAATCAAGTGGCCCATAAGGTCTTTTTTCATCAGTAAAAAATGCCAAATACATGACATCATTCTTAATGATAACGTTGAGACATTTGGGAATGGTGCTCCTTCAAAAGGCACCATTGAAGACAAACCACGTCCTTGTCGACCAAAAACGTTGGCATAAGCAGAAGCGGTACAAATTAATCCTTAGTCTGAAAATGAATTTGCTATTAGGGTGGTCTTATGGTGGATTGCCTCCAGAAGGGTCAAACAACTAAAGGCACATACTATACGTCAATTATAAGGATTTCAGTCAAGAAATTAAGACGAACAGACGAGTATAAATGAATCGCATTTAAGGAATGTAGGGGCTATGTTTAACAATAAATGCAATTCATTTGAATTATGTCTTTCTGTAAGGCTTACTATTTACCAATCACCCCTCGTTAACCTTAGCATCTAAGGAACCTATTGCCTTTTTCATCCTCCCGCCAGGGGTTTAAGATAAGATAACACTTTATTACCCAGAAGGGAATTCTTCTTACATCCGACAGAGCATGACAAGATACATGTAAAACTTAACAATAAGAATTCAATACTATGGAAGGATAATACTATGCAATGCAATATAGATACACAAAAAAACAACAACACACATACATATTTATATAATTACACAAGCTGCACAAAGCAGTTTTGATATCATTAACAATGTTCAGAACTCTTGTTTAAAATTGTAATACTCGAGGGTATGAATGATTTCCTGGTTCGATTTGACCTATGGTAAGGAACATTAAAACGTTTTCCAGATGGCAAAAGAAAATATTCTGAGTGTAAGACTTGTGTTGGATCAGAAATAATTTTACGTGCATGAGTTAGCATTTCAAAACGTATTCTACCCAAGAAAGTGTTTCTACATGTTTTAAGCTTTGGATGCAAACAATCTGATGCAATGATAGAACAATTGGATGCAATGACACAAAATAATTGGCTGAATGATACTAACAATTTGATGCAGGTATACAAACAATGTTATGCATTGATACAAACAATTGGAACCAATGACACAAACAATTGGATGCAATGATACAAACAATTGGATGCAATGATACAAACAATTGGATGCAATGATACAAACAATTGGATGAAATTATACAAAACATTGAATGTAACCATACAAAGAATTGAATGCAATGACACAAACAATTGCATATACTGATTCCAACATTTGGATGTTATACAAACATTTAGATGCAATGATGCAAACAATTGGATGCAATAATACAAACAAGTGGATGAAATGGTACAAAACATTGAATGTAACCATACAAAGAATTGAATGCAATGACACAAAAAATTGCATATAATGATACTAACAATTGGACGCAATGATACAAACATTTAGATGCAATGATTAACTGGATGCAATGACACAAAAAATAGATTCAATTATTCAAACAATTTGATGCAATTCTAACAATTAATGCAGCGCGACATCGGTTCATTTGTTACGAAGAATAATCCAAACTTCTGAACCGTGGGCAGCAATGCTGTGAATGAGATACAATTTGTTAGGCAGCTGTGACAATGTGTGTGAAATTGAGATCGCTGCATATCTAATTTTTACCGAACAACCAGGCCAATTTTGGAATAAGGTTAATTGTGAAAATTACGGTTGATTTATTAGGATATCAAAAGGCCATGAATGCGCTCGCCTTCAGGAGAGATATTCTGTCAGGAAACGCCGAGGTATAAACTTCTTTATCGTTTCTTTTTTTAATGTTTTTAGAATTTTGAAACACCTGTAGATACAGGTAAGCGGAATTAGAGGCATGCTTTATCACACTCGAATAATTAGTTCCCTCGGAATACTAAATGTGTAAACACGGACGTATAAAGTGCTAATTATGTAAATATTTTAATGATAACTGTCGCGTGTAAGTTGAATTTCCGTTGTACATGAATATATGTCACTGTCGCTGAAAGCAGGGTTAACTTGACTTTTTGTTCTACTTTTGTGATGTTGTTTCGCACAGAATGACTCTAGGTCATTATCTAAACGTAAGCATTCTTTCTCGGGGGAATTGTCAAAAGCGGTGAGAGTGTCTTAGCCTAAACATAGCCTCGGAATGTACGAATTAAAAAAGGTTCAAACATATGATTAAATGCAGTGTATGTTTTTAAGGATTTTACCAAAGTAATCATTAATGACCCTTCTGGTAAATTCACAAGGGATATTTGCGAACACGTAACGACAGATGTTTAAAGGAGCAGTAACACGTTTTTAAACTCTCTTAGTGGCATTCTAGAAGTTGTAGTGGTAATGAAGTGCGCGATTTTATGGATATTCAACTTCTTTATTAACAGATTTGCTGTTCTGTTAATAAAGAAGTTGAATATCCATAAAATCGTGTAGTTTTAACACGTTTTTAGCTATTTATACTGTTTAAAATTTGTCAATTGTGCTAGAAGTTAATGTACTTTATATTTACTAAAGGGAGAAAAAAACATCTTAACCATGTACATGAGGAACGCTGTCAGTATAAAGCTAAAACTGAATTGTTACCATATTAATGTGAACACCTTTAATTATTTAGCATTACAAAAAGGATTACCGTGGCTGTAACGATGTTAACCCGTTAACTCGAACTTGATTTTCTTTAAACAGAGCCAAAGGCGTTTTACTGTTAATTTTACTTAATTTTCAACTAAATTTCAGCGATTTATTTGACCGAAAAAACGTGCTACTGCTCCTTTTATTCTGATGTTCCATGCCACTAAACCGACCTCTAAATGTGTTTTTAAAGGGCCACAGGAGTATGTTGTTGGAGTCAAATATGTCAAAATTCATAAATGGTGTTATTTTAACGAAAAGTAGCAGTTGTTTCTCTATATCGGAATCCTACGGCTTATACGTTCAGTATAACGACAATAAACGGGTTAGTTTCGTAATTTGTGATCGAAAACCGGACAGTGGCGCTCGCCAATCACTCAAACGTAATTTCGGAAACTTATTCACAATAGACCCAAAGACAATCATTGGTTCATAGTGTTATGTAGGTCATTTAAACCACGTTAATTGGACACATAAGTTTTTAACATTTCAGTATAAAGCCGCGTTCCGATTATCATTCAAAACAAGAAAATCTCATAATATTGGCATTTAAGAGATAAAGATGCAAGTTTATGGAGGCGTTTTGACAATAACTCAGGTCCTATTGCATTTTGGCCGTTACTAAAGGCACATAAACAATCATGAAACATATTCTGTGTCACTTTAACTATAGAACATACATAACTAATTGAACTATCATTTGTGTACAGTGAAGTCCGGGTTCATTTACTTGGTTGACTTTTTAGATTATGGAATGTTGACCCTCTAAAGATTATACATTTGGCATCATCTAATATGTATGTGGAAAATTGTAAAGAATTTTAAAATCACTTGCAATGGTTCCTTACCGAGGTAATTATTACCCGAAAACGTTCCCACATTATCTGACAAAAGGTGATTAAGTGCTGGTGATTGTGGCAATTTATTTGCATATAGGCACTCAATGAATTTCAAAGAAAACTTATTTGTTTTCATATGTGATAAAAATCAAATTATGATTATATTCATACAAAACATCTTACATATTCATCCAAAAATGCTAACTATGACAATGACTTTTTCAATGAAAATCGAACAACATTAATATAAGTGCGTGCCGAAGCCGAAATGACACGTATCAGAATCGCGACTTTAGCCATTCCATGGTCTCTCTTCAGAACCGATTTTATAGCAATATTATGATTCTTCACAACAGCAGTCAGTACTTTATATCATTCTCATATGATTTTTTTCGCCATTTTTTTGTATGTCCATTTGGATCTCCTTTCAACAATAATTAAAAACTCGAAATACATTTTCTCTGAGCACATATCTTTGACCATCTTCCCTCGCATGGCTCTAAATTGCACCATCCTCTATCACTGGCTAATATAAACCTTGCTGCCAACCAGTCGAAATTCGTAATTTGAGAGCACGCCCTCTTCGGGGTTAATAGTTATTCTCATAGCATTTCTCATTGGACTATCGCGATCCGTCGCAGCAGCCTTGGCGAAAAGGACAGAGGGTACGGGAAATGCGGCAAGGCCTTACTTAGCAAGTCATTGTGGCTGGCGTAAGAATAGGCCTTGCGTGGGAAGATGATCTTTGACTCCTCGTAGGGTCATGTAGAAGTTGTCAAGATGAATGAGGAAGAGTTGGAAAAAAACTTCAACTACTTTATGCCAAGTGTGTTGCAATCATTGACTTCAAACCATTATTTTCCAGCTTCAACTACGAAAATGCAGAACAATTCAAATTGAAAATGATGAGTTATTGATCGTGATATTTTAATCATGTTAGTTCGGTGGATTTATTAGCATTATTATATGCAGATACGCATCAGGGATCATATTCATCCTAGCTGACACGTATAGTCACATCCACCTACGTCATGAACTTGTTCAGCCTGTACGTATATATATATATATATATATATATATATATATTTGTACGTGTGTACATCTGCCCAGATGTTACCAGCTATTTGGAATATGGATTAACATTTAAGAATTTGACCCGAGTATGTCAATATTGAAGTATAAACATACATTTTGAGAAGATTTTTTATATGTTGGAATGAATTTTCAGAATTTGCATGACAACTAGTGACGCCTATCTTCTTTATTTTAGAGTCACACGTGCAATCAATAGTGTTATTTTTTTTAGAAGTATTGACTGTTGTTGAAATTGTAACCATACAGTGCTCTTCGGTTCAGCGTAGTGACAGTATTAAAGTCATAATCAGTCTTGGAATTGAAATCAGTCGAACCCTTTCCGCGTACCTCGCTGCGTTTCTTATCTGAGTATTACTGCATGAGTGTCGTGTCATGTGATCTTAAGATTCCAGCCAATCAGCGACAAGGCTTTGAAACTTTCGTAACGATTGATATTTTAGCGGCTCTTTGATTGTTTGAATTTATGGAAGGTGGTAGGCAACAAGTAGACCTGTGTATCATGGCCTGAGTGGCGAGACGATATATCCCGATTCCAGTTTTATTAGGCGAGACAATATATCATTGAAGTCTTGCAAAGGAACCAGTGAGACGATTATCATCACGATACAGTGGTTGCGATACAATACGTATCACGATGCACTACAGTTCATGGAAGAAAAATATATAGGACATAGAAAAGTAATGTAATTTCTAAGCTACCAAACTGTCATAAACATTACATGAAGGGAAATCGCAAAATTAGAAAGGATGAGAAAGTGCAGATAAATTATCACAAATATCATAAATGTTCTGTTTGTGTGATTACTCTAATCTCTGAAATAGAGACTCATTTGTTTGTAAAATATCATGTTAACAGTATCAGGATATATTGTCTCTTATAGCGATACATCGATGTATCGTGGCCCCTCACGATATAAATATTATGATTTATTGTCTAAATGTGTTCTGCATCGATGCACTCGTATCTCGTAGTAGACGATGCAAACATCGATAGTATCGATGAATCGTTACACCACTAGCAACAAGGCCATCTTATATGACCCGAACGAGTGGTGCTCACGTCAGAGGTAATAGTGATAAGTTCCCTTGATTTTAATGGGATCTAGCTACGAAAGATTTGCAAGAAAATTAGCAACATATTAGGCATTGATAAAACAAATTTTAATCAATTCTTCATTACCCTTGACGTCAGCGTAGGATACGTTTATCCTGAAAACTATATTTTTGGTCGTACCTTTTATGTGCTTGGCCATATATACTTTATATCTATATCTATCAAGGCTTAATCCTCATATCACTCGTTATAACAAATCAATGATACAACTCCCATTCGAAATTATTGGCAGTACCCGGATGAGAAAATTAGAGGTTCGGCATACTTTACTTAAGGCCCATTTCATAACCACATTTCTTGAACTGAAAAAAGTCACGTGGATAATATATAATCATGTATAGCCAGATGTCAGAAATATGAGGTTTTGTCTTAATAGATATTAGGTTATTGTGGAACAGAGAGGGTTTTAGGAAATTTTTACTCATTTGTTGACAGAAGTAAATGATGTTGACACACCACCACGTAAATCCTGGACACTTGTGTAAAAAAAATTGGAGTGGATATCGTTTCTAGTTACACGTTTCATTTCTTGTCACACCACGCGTCAGTTGTCATTATAATCATTACTTGCCAACGAATCACGGATATACATTTTTTATTTTTATTTATTTTGAAACAGAAATATCATTTTACATGCACAGCAAGAGTCTTTGAATAAATATTTAAAGTATCTTTAGTGTCCCGTGTAACGCTAACCTGTTCTTGTAAAATAAAATCGGAGGTGGATCTGCTTTCATCCCCTCTATTTCTTCGCCCATTAGATATTTTTGATTCAAAGGCGTTTATAATTTGTGTTCGGTTGATCAGCTGTTCTCTATATTATGTACAAGTCGACTAAATTCTAGCTAGATTGGATTGGAATTTTATCTAGCTATAATGCTATCCCATAACACTTATTTGCGTTATGCCTTAAGAAATCATTTTGTGTATCAATTTACTACTGCGTTACCCTTCCTGCAAATACACATAATATCTCTTTTGGAATAGAATATAGATCCATGCAGCTTTATTTTAATGTGATAACATATTAATTGATTTGTGATTGCCTATGCTTATTGTTTGAAAAATTGGGTACTACAGATGTTTAGGAATATAATCAAGCGTTCAGGGTAGATATATAGGCCTACACGTGGCTAGAGGGACAAATATTTCAACAATACGTCTCCTTTTGATATTGACGAAATTCCGTAGAAAAGGCATAAAAAAGTTTGCCTTCTCACATACCAAAGATCAATGGAAACTATAAAATATCAATTAGCTACTATCAAGGAGATTTTAAATATTTTTCTGAAACTAGTATACATGGCGTGTTCAAACCCTGTCTATGGATCTCTAGCTTACATATCTTTATATATTTAGGGTCTAGATCTATAGTCTATATTAGAACTCTCGGTGTGACTCTAGTGAGTATTTCTTACTTGGTTTGGTCGACCTTTTGAACATATTTTATTGTATAAAAAATATTAATTTGCCAAATGTGATGTTTTGAATCAAATAAATTATTTTCAACTCTTTTTAACTGAGAAGAGAAGGTTTATTTTGATAATCGTTCCTATTTTTTGTAAACAGGATTTCATTTGGAAATCAAATCGAAACAAAATCTAGTGTCTCTGAATATCTAAATTAATCATACAAAATCTCAAGCATGATACGAAGGAGATCTTTCATTCTGCCAAGATGTAAATTTGTGGGTTGTTTTCGTGATAGAGAGTTATCCTTCTTCCGCGATAGATGGCACTTTATTTTGTGTACGCGTCACGAGGTCATGTGATCTCTGAAAGCGGAAGCCATGTTGGATGGGGCTGCCGACATCATCGTCGATTCGTCCACATAAGTGATGGATAGTAACAGATCAGTGACATAATTCCACATAATGAGGATATATTTGGACTGAATTAATTCAGAAATGGCGCTCAAAAAAGTGAAAGGGACCCTCGATAGGGTCCTGGACAAAAATTTGCAAGACCTTGTTCGAGGCATAAGAAATCACAAGGAAAACGAGGTGGGCTGGTTTCGCTTACCGCAATATGTCAAATTGTCATCTGTATATTAGATTGAGAATTAGATATATCAATGCTCGTCTTTAAAATTAACCCTATAAATGTGACGATTGTGCGATTCAATCATATCCGCTTGTGCTATTTAGTTGTTTACGTTTACACGCGGTTATCAGTAGCCGGCGTATGAACAGCAGTCGCAAGATTGCACAGGCTAATCCCATGATGTTAAGAAGTGGGAGGCACCCAACGAGAGTTCTCAAATTATGACATTGTTTATTTATTATTTACAACACTTGCATACGAATTTACAAATTCTGGGGCCATTAGTTATGATAAGTTATGTCTTCAATGATGTCATTATTTATAAACAATAATAATCAACAATGAGATTGTGTTTATCTATTGACAAATGGTCATTTAGTCACCTTATCAATCTAGATAATTGTTTTGGTTGATTTTACTATAAATCAATCAAACAGTTTTTTTTAGATATGGTGAATATTGGGAATTACAACATCAATTTGTAACTGACCCTTACTTTTTGGCAAACAGTAATCGGCATTTTTGGACAATAACTGTTCAGCGGCTTGCCAGCCATTACCATTTTATTTGATCAAATGAGCACTTTCACATTATCATTGAATAAATATCAATAACATCCAATAAGTTCCAAACAATCCTTGTTATCTATGGTATACGGCGTACAAAGTTAATAGCATCTAGCATATAATCCCTTGTATATTATATTTTATAGGAAAAAAACGTTTTCTTAAAATCAAATGAACATTGAATTTTCTTTTGTCATTGTCATTCTCCTCGGATCAGTATATTTGGCTCTTGAAAACATGGTTCACCGTTCTTTAAGTAATAGGCTCACTTTTGCAAGGCAAATCTAAATGCACACCAGGCAATTGGTTCATCTCCCATGTCCATCTATCTCCAGACGTTTGCAACAATCTTCTGAACTCTGCTTGCATTCTAGCCTTCATTATTGAAATTCAAAATACCCTATCCATACCCTACAGGTGTCACGATACAGCAATCTTTCATTATAATACATATCATGATATTAGTGTGTCGATATGATATGTATTGCCTTACATATTTTTCATTCAAATTGTGGAAGAGACTTTTTAGATGTTAAACTGTTAACAAGTTACTAACAATCACAAGTCAAAGTGCATTAATGAAAAACACTTTTATTTTAAATAAAGAAATAAAATAGATAAACATTTTTTAAATGAAATAAGATCCATCAAAGGAGATGTTGTCACATGTCTACTTCAAGAAGATAAGTCTCAATAAACAATGCCAAGAGGACTTTTAATTTAGAAGAGATTGATATTGCAAAATTAAAATATCAATGCATTTGTGTATCGTAACACCCTTACCTTTTCTTTTGAAGTACGATTGAGCTTACAATTTCATTTTGCAAAAGCCATGACGTAAAACACATAAAATTTCCCAACTGAAAATGTAATGAAAATAGCTCCTGCGTACCGTCTTGAAATACAGAAAGAACAAAAGCTCAATGTGAACTGCATCTGTAATGAGTATCAGCGATGCAATTACTAGATTCTCAATGTGTTGCACTCGCGATGCAACTCAAATGATGTGCACCAATTTGCTTGCCAGCTGAAGTGAATTGGCAGGCTGCAAGAAGCAGCATCACCTAAACTATCAAACGCGCATTAAAATGAAAATAATTACAAACGTGACAACAAGGATTGGTGTCAGTTATCAACTTTCTGCTCGGCATGAATGATTAGTTCTATTTAGTTTCCTTGCAAAATGGAGCCTGTGACTTTATGTATCTAATCTTTGATCCAATTGATGAACAAAATGTCTTAATTAGCCACCATTTATTGATATGGTAAGTAACTACATTAACATTTTATGAGCACATAGATCATGATATCAATGATTTACAAATTTGATAAAAAGAAAACTTCTAACACATTTTATTCAAAATGATTTTTCTTAAATTTCTAGAAGTTGGCATAATAGATTCATGTTTAGAATGATGTGGGTGCTAATATGACTTTTAAACAGATACAATTATAATTGATTACATTTAATTGGTCTAAGATGTGTCTTCATGTCCTACAAGGTAATCTCTTCTGTTTGAATTAGACCAATATGAATGTAGATTGCATCATTTGATCTTCATCAAAGAAAGGACATTTTGATATCAAACCTCAAGTAAGTGTGTAAAATTAGCTTGACTTGGATATGACAACGCGCATAAGCTATATCAGGGTTATATCCAAGGGTGTATTAGTGGAATGAGAGCTATAAATTTTACAGGATGACTTGAACTTGTTGCCAAAGCAGAGTTATAAAGGACCCAAATTTGATGTGATGATGCTGTAAACCTATTTTGTAATATCCGGATCTTTTTTCAAATGTCCATTCTGTTTCAGGCGAAATACATCGCAGAATGCATCGACGAGATCAAACAAGAGTTGAAGCAGGAAAACCTGGCTGTAAAGGCAAACGCTGTCAACAAACTCACTTACGTAGGTTCAACTTTACCTTTGACCTCCGACCTATGGCATTGACTTCTTGAATTTATTGAAGTCATATTGTTCCTGATAGGCTAACCTAAAGGAATAATAATTTGATAACAAGGGAAACAGTCCAATTTTTACGTGGGTTTTGACAGGAATTACAATCTTACTCCATCAGTGGGGAAACTAGTCTTATGGCTTGTTCCACGTGATTAATAGAGGCTGACAGTACTATTGAGATTTTTGGATCCAGTAAAGGATGCCGGATGGTAGACTATTTTGATAAGTAAAGGGAAGAAAGGGAACCATCCAACGAAAACCAACTCAGTGTTTTCAGACAAAAATTTAAGATTTAAAATTTTAAAATTTAAAATGAAGAAGCCGTCCCCACGGGCGGTGAAACGTCACTGGTAAATTTGTAATATTCTTATGAAGTTTATTTCCCTGATGTAAATGCTTTAGCAAATAAAGGGTTTGAAGTCTATGTAAGGGCAAGAATATTACTGAACTAGCTGGTGAAGGGTTAATTGTCCAAGTCAGTATTACAAAAGTCCAAAATTCTACTGAATTAACAGGTCAAGGGGTCAAAGGTCTTTGTTTAGTTGTTGTCATCCATAAACTGAATAAGGATATCTAGATTATTTCAGCACGGCATGTATACTCATGATTATGAAGAAACATTGGATACCCCACAGATGATAATAATAAAACTTTATCAACCCAAAAGGAAGTCATTTTTTTATCATTAAAGATCTTGAACATACAGGAAAGGCATACAGTTGAGTTACATACAGATAGTTGTAATTATGAAATTTCACATTGTCAAAATAACCTGAATGTGAATAAGACTAAGATTTGTTCGCCAAATATCCTTTCAGTTATCAGAATCCTTGAAAATATTTTGCTGTTTTCAGAATTGCGGAGAAAAATGTAAATTGTAAGTTAATAAGTCTGTTAATAATTTCCTTGCTTTTTTTTGTCCTAATTATCCTTAATAGTTATGTGATTCATCACCTCTTATGAAAGTTTAGCTGTTTTTCACCTTATTATTTTACTTTTCAGCTTCAAATGATCGGATACGATATAAGCTGGGCAGCCTTCAACATAATAGAAGTGATGAGCTCAACAAAATTTACAATAAAGGTAAGATAAACAATATCAAATAAATCATTTTTGAAACATCAAAGCTTTCTCTGTATTATGATATCATACTAAAGAAATTTGATTTTGGTTTAGTTCCCTTATGAAGATTACCTTTATTTTGGGGGTACGGGTGTAAGTTGGGTATGTTCAACTTAAAAAAAAAAATCTGATTATGAATTTCAGAATTAAGCTGTTAGTAAATCAAATTTATGTGAACAATGTTGTATTTCAAAAGGAATTGTGTCCTAGCGTTAAGTCTGTCAATTCTTCCAGCAAAAACTTCGTCCAAAATATTTCTCCAAAACTTTTATAAATGCTAACTTGTCCAAAATTGATATACAAGAATATGGATTTATATTCGCTCTGTGCACCCTCCCATCCATATGAGAAGAAATAGTACTTGTCATTTATACATGATTTTGATATGGTTAGAAAGATGATTTTAAAGTATTTCTTTTCTTATTTCAGCGTATAGGATATCTGGCAGCATCTCAAAGTTTTCATGATGAAACAGATGTTTTGATGTTGACAACAAACATGATCAGAAAGGTAATTTTGGGTTTATAGAATGACGTTGAATTAGTTCTTTTCCCACCTAATGGTACACAGAGTATGCCGTTGGAGTCAAACATGTTAACTTCAGGAATAGTGTTATTTATGGTATTTTGACCTCTTATTTAAGCGACATAGAAATTCATGCAACATATTCTATGTCACTATATTATAGTTTAAGAGCAAAGAAGGATTAATTTCATGTTGTGACAAAATCTGCTGATTTTATACATGTATGACTAATTCAATCCAGAATAAATGGATTTAAGGTCATGGTCTATTATTATATCTTTTAACATTTGATTTCACCTAATCGCACTTTAGGATCATCATTTAAAGGTAGAAAGTCATAGTCAACAGAAATAATGTTTTGAAAAATCTATTCTTTCAATATCCTTTCCAATTGAGTGTCAGCTATTTCAAAACATGTCTAGCATAACAATTTTGGAAGTGAATAAAAACATATACCATGATTCTTTTTTTTCCCACAGGACCTGAGTAGTCAGAATATGTATGATGCCGGTGTTGCACTCAGCGGCTTGTCGTGTTTTATCACCAGTGACCTCGCCCGAGATCTCGCTAACGATATCATGACACTGGTAGGTATTAGAGTTTATCTTTTACCTACCTATCAGTATTATTGGTGTTTTACATGTGTGAGGATGAATTTTATTCAACAACAAATGATTTGATGATTTTAACCCTAAATCTACCCTCGACCAATGGGGCTGAATTACTGCTCAAGCAGTGCAAAATACTAACTCACACACTCTTGCATTTCCAGATGACGTCATCACGCCCCTACCTGCGGAAGAAGGGTGTGCTGATCATGTACAAAGTGTTCCTTCAGTTCCCAGAAGCTCTCCGACCTGCGTTCCCTCGACTCAAAGAGAAACTAGAGGATCCAGATCCCGGTGAGCTTTTTGGTTGTTGGGTCTTCAAGTCTGTTGATATTAGAATGAACATAAGAGTTATTAAGTTATTCTGTCTCAACAAGTTACACAAGTCTTGCCTTCTGTGTAACCTCTGTCACAAGTGTAGTTACTCTCCAAAATTTACAGAATCCTGCAATGGGAGTCAGTTGTTCAATGTCTTTGGTTCAGGCTGAGAACTTGGTCTGTTCCTATAAAGGTTGAGAAGATTTCACTTCCTTCAGATTTGCGTTATACACATATTTCTTACAAGACAAGTCACTCTCAGATTTATGATGATGTTTGTTCGGATAAAATTTATGACTGTATTCATGGTGAAAATTTAAATATTTTGGAAAAACATGTAATATGGCCCACTTTTAACAGAGGTTGTGTGAGAATATTTTAGTTTTAAGGTCCTTGTTTGGAGGGAATGGTATTTAAGGATGATTAATCTTTTTATTTTTCACCTGATCTCACAATAATAATTTGGATGCTGGGTTAGACGTATGTTTTTAAATTTTTTTATTAAAGATTTTGGTTTTTGTCTTGTTTGCATCATCTTTGTAGTAGGTAAACCCCACCTGACCCAAATTTGAATTGATGTCACCTGACAATATAATGTCAAATATTCCATGCATGAAGTCCAGCAAGATAAGTATTTATCACCCTTGTGACTGACATACTCTTCCCGTATCCAGGTGTGCAGTCTGCCTCGGTGAACGTGATATGCGAACTGGCGAGGAAGAACCCCAAGAACTATCTGTCTCTCGCTCCCCTCTTCTTTAAGCTGATGACTAGCTCCACCAACAACTGGGTTCTCATCAAGATCATCAAACTTGTAAGTATGCACATGAAGTGTTTGGAGTTGACCCATACATCTACAACTAAAGTCCAATTCAGGCAGGGATTGGGAAAGGTAGTGACCATGGGCTATTTTGCTTACTGGATGAAAAAATGGCCTATTACATTTATAAATACATTTTGTCATTTCAAAATTCTGAAAATGACTAAAAGCCCTTAAATGACCCTTTGTCAAAGGTGTCTTTCCCAATCCCTGAAAACATTATTTTAAAACAAATATTTGCATTTGGGCTGTGATACGAAGAAAGAATGTTGAATTGTTCATGAATAAAGCATACAGCATTTGTGACAGTGTTGAGCATGAATATTTATTTGTCATCTTCTTTTCCAGTTTAGTGCATTAACCCCCCTTGAACCTAGACTAGGGAAGAAGTTGATAGAACCTTTAACCAACCTAATTCATAGGTAAGTTCCTATAGTCCTTCATATCCTGTAGTTTATAAGTCTTGTTTGTTTTGGAACTGTGATAATAATCTTGACATGTTTTTAGTTCAATAGAAAGTTTTATGATATGAGCCCAGTGCAACAGATCATAGCCATTTCAAGCCCTTCTCTGCTCTTGTAATGCTTAGAGTTGACCATTTTGGCATCTCCAACCATTTTTGTTTGCTTTTGTATGCCAAGGCTGGAAATTGGATGTCTCCTTCCAAGGGAATAGCAGATGGTCTTTTGTTGAAGATTGATAAAAAGTAACTTTGGAGGGATGCTTAGCACAATTGTCCATACTAATTCCTACTACACTCAAAGCAATTTTAAGGGCTTGATAAATTTAGAAAATATTGGCACAGGAGCTTGTTCAGTCTCATTAAAATTAACAATTCTTATTATCTTAAGGATAGATAAAAAAAATTATACTGCTTTTACTGTTTTCTCTGCGCTCGGTCTGAGGACAGCAAATATAGGCCTTCATTCTTTAACTATTGTAGTACAAGTCAAAACACATAATGGTTTAGGTGGCACCGTTTTTGGAATCATTATTGGGGTGCTGAGTTTAATGCTGAATAAATTAATCTTCCAGCACCTCTGCAATGTCTCTCCTGTATGAATGTATCAACACTGTGATAGCAGGTGAGATGTTTTCTTTCTTTCATCCCTGTTTCTCCCATTTCAATCTTTTAAGATCATTTTGTACTCAAAGCGTGACAGACCATAAGTTAATAAAGGTGTTGACTATAAGTTTTCATGATGCATGTTTTGCCTGTTGAAAAATACAAGTTTTTCTTCATCAACTTTCCATCCTTGCGACAATTCAGTAAAACATGTCTAATATTTTCTTGATGTGATTCCACATAACATTTAGAGCTAATTCGTTATGATTCAAATCCTCATAAATGGACACTTGTGAACTGAATTGAGTTTGGTGAAATTTGCTGGAGAAAAAAAGATCTAAACAAGTAGATTCAATCTAAGTTGTTTTTTTTTTAATGTCACGAAAAGCAAGAGGTGAAATGATTTTGAAAGATTGGTTTCATCCAAGTCACTCTGACAATAGATTTGACATTTTTTGTTCAAATATTATGCATTTTGATTATGAATAATAAGAAAAAGATAGAGAATTTTCAAAAGTTTGATAATAAAATATCACTTTACTTGACTATTTGCTTTGGCATCAATTGTTACAAATGATCTTATGGATAATTCCAATGTTATATATATTATATATATATAAGAGATAGTCAGCCTTTTTTTGTTACTTCTAGATTTGTGTTTTATCTTTGCACTCCTTATATTTGTTGTATTAGATTAAGTGTTTTTTCTATGATGAATGAGCATTCATATGTTCATGTTTTCATATTTGAAATCGAAAAAATGAATTCAAATTTGATAATTTGAAAGTAAATGGCGTTGATGATTATTATTTTTTTATCTATAAATTCTCTTTTTTGTTGTTTTCTGCACAGAGCATGTTGATTACAAATTTTATTTTAAATACATTTTCTTCAAGTTTTAATTGATCATACTGATTTTGGAAAGAATAACATCATCTGAAATGTGAATATTTAGTGGTTATAATTTTAAAGAAAATAATTGAAAATGTAATTATATTCTGTTATAGATTTTCAGAGGATGTGACTATTATGGATATTGATCATAAGTTCATGAATTTATTTAGATGATTGAATGAGTGAAGACAGATTTATAGACTTATCATGTTTTGTGTCTGCAGTGAATATTTGTTAGCGCTTCAGCATTTTTAGCGTATTGACTAAATATCAAATGCCCTTTTACTTTGATACACATATGGGGGATTTAAAACATAGGGCAGGGAAATATTTATTTAGTTTAGTTAATTGCTATGATGATTATGATTTTGATAGTACCTTCAAGAATTAGTTTCCTTTTATAAAACACTTACATCTTGTTTTGGTAGTTTTTATGAAAATTTATTTTGCACATTTCTCTCTTATGATTTGTTCTTTTTTGTAGCATGATTCTATTTAAGAATGTATAATTTGAGCATGTTCTTTTCAAGTTCTTTAATATTTTCTCATAATTATTATTCCAAAGTTAACAATTGTATTTATCATTGTAAAACATGTTGTACATCCTGAATAATCTATTTAACTTTTTGTATACCTAACCTTTGTTTGTTTGTATGAGAATGAATTAAACAAGCCCTCAGGAACAGTTGTTAAGTTAAAACTATCTTTGATGGTAATCTGTCGTCTATTCATACCGCACCTTGATTGTACACAGGCTATTTCTGAAATCTAATCACTTTGATCATTTTTTGCCCATGGAAGGCATTTGTTTTTGACTGCCCTTTTGATGTTTGTGGCCACAAATGACTTACTTGAAAAGCAACTTTGTAGTTATACAACTTTTTGTAGTTTTACAACTTTTGATTATGAATAAAGCTAATAACAACTGATTATGTAAAAAATGAGGTGATAGATTAAGTGTGTAAAATCATTTTTGCTGGCAGACGGGCACATATTTTGAACCCTAAAGAATTGCAGATAAGTTCTAGAGAAAATATTACCATTTGAATTTTGAGAAGAATTGGTAACAGTTTCAAACCACAAGGCCCGCTGCAAATAATTAGAAAACATAATTTCAAACACCAGACCAGCATCTCTTGTTCCATCCTGGGTTCAATACTCTTCACACCCCCAGGCGTTTTCGTCGGGAAAATTTGTAAACTTACCAGACCAACCTTGAGTTTTGTTACGAAACAAGAGCACAATGATACAAGCCTTATCTGCTTTTTAATGCTGAGATGAAAACAGTCCCTTTCAGCACATACTCAGAAATTTGAAATTTAAATTTAAGAAATACCTTCCTGAATTCCTATGAACATGAAAAAACGAGCTCAGAGCTGGTATTGCAAGTCATTTTCCTCAATGCAAGACTAAACTGTTTACTAACAGAATCTTTGGTGGCTGGCATGTGTAATAGATGTAGCAGTTCCATTGGCTTAAACAAATCAAGGGCGGGTTATTTGAGTACAGATTTTTCTGATGAACTTGAAGATTTACAGGCATGATTGTGAAGAATTTCTGAATATTAAGCCCCGGTCAAGCAAGATGCTCTTTTTCGAGCCTTCTGCTAGAACTGCTCTTACAGGGAAGCCTTAGAAATTAGCTCGATATATTCAAGAGGCGGTATGGAGGAGAATTTAAGGGAAATCTCTGACACAAAACTGTGTATTATGTCTGCACCCTATAATGGTGGTGATTGGTGCATGTAACATGTTGTCTGGCAACATTCTGTCTTGTGTTGTCAGTGAAAGGAGATACGCTTTACAGAGATGCCGATTGTCGTCATGTTCGTGAACAAAATTAGATTCTGATCCAGGTCCTTGTCAACCTGTCTTCTAAAAGGACCCTTAAATTTGTTTTAATAACTTGCCAAATCTGCTGCTAGATCTTGATGTGAAAGCACATTCTGGGATGATGAGAAAGAAAACTAAGCATGACATAATTGGATCTCTGTAAAAGCACTTGAAGGTCAAAGTTCAAGGTTCCAGCCACTCAGAATGGCTTAGCAGCATTAAAGAATATGTCAGTCTCACAAGGCTCATGTTCAAGAAAGCAGGCAAACTGTGCCCATTTTATATGAATCTTAACTAGTTAACCATTATCTCCCTGACTAACCTGAAATTTGAGCAACTTGAAGTCTGCAGCACGCAGAAGTTTAACCCTGGGGGGTAACAGAATGATTTAAACATTGAGTGGCCCAATCCAGATTATCCAATATTTAATGAATAATTCTTCTAAACTGGCAACTTCTAACTTTCAAGAAGTGGTTGTCAGTGGGATACCATGTGTATCTATTTAATTATGCCCTGAACAGACCCACCCTAAATGATGTCATGGAATGATAATCTCATAATTTACAATTGGTTCATGTCATCAAGATTAAAACCAAATTTGAGCTACCATTCTTACATTAACTTAACAGCCAAGAAAATCTACAGGTTAAACTTGCTTACCATGCATGCTGCATGCTAGGTTTGCTAGTTCTCTAACAATGAAAATATAATTTGAAACGCGTCACCTTCAATAACCAAATTTTGATTGCTATTATGCTATGAAAATAAGGACTACTTGTGCCGCTGTAGGTTTAACCCTCTGGGAACCTAGAGCCTCTCTCTCTGTCATGAAAAATGTTTTGTGGGTGCTTTTTAGCAAGGCTATCTCGAAGGTTAGCTGATTGCGAGTGAAGTGCGGTCGATTCACTGCAGACACATACTGATAATGTTCTCTCTCCTATTACAGTCCTCCTTTCTATATCTTCAGGCATCCCAAACCACACCGCCTCAATACAGGTACATGTACTTCTCCATACATCCTCCGTCTGTCCCTCCTTCCTTCGTTCCGTCCGCAGCATCAACTATATATCCACACAGATCATTGAAGATTAGGGCTTTTCAAAAATGAATTTTTGACATATTTTAAAATTGATATGTTTTTTATTTTTTTCAAGTACTGTGATTAAATGTTTCATTTTGATGAAATTTGAATATTCATTAATGACTTTATAGAACGATTAATATCCTTAGCTCTTGAAATATGAATTATCATGGTAACTTTTGTCATATGTTCTGGGATTGAAGATTATAATATGATCTATTATGAAATTAGATTGTCAAAATTTAATTGAAAGGTCAGTTTGAAATCAGTTGATAGTTAACAGTTAAAATAAATCTTATATTAAATCGACCAGATTTTGATCTGTGTGGATATTGCAAGCTATTCTTGCTTTATGAAAAGCCAGTTTATTCCTTAACTTATCTTATTGTCCAAAGATGAAAGAAAGATTTCATAGGTCACTAAAAATAAGTTATATAGAAGTTAAATCAAATTAATGAAATCTATGACTCCTAAAATCTGTATGCATCTTGAAATTTATTTTGGTATTGATATGACTTACATATCTTATGAGGTAAATAAATTATGAAAATTCGCAAAAATAAGTATTTCCTAGAAGCAAGAATGGCTTGTGACTGTTAGGCTCGGTGTTGTTTCTTGAAAATGGGTGTATGGGTAGAACTAGTCGGTGGCAGTCCGTCATGGTATGGTTGGATATTGTTCTACACCGAGGTAACTTGTAAATAACATGAAAGTAAACTTAATGATTTATGTTGACAAATTATAATTTACAGAATGTTATAATGCGTGTTTTATCAATTGCATTAAAATGATATAAGCTTTCCACGTCATCCATTGTGTAAAATCCAGTAAGTTGAAATCTGAAACATATCTTTTACCATTATTGTTTCTTCAATTATTTTGCCTCCTCTAAGTAAAATTATTTATTCTTATTAAAAATAAAAAAAAGAATTGTTGTCAAAATATTAAATTTTTGGTCAAAAGCACTGTAGCATGTCCTATATCATTTATGTACTTGTGATATATAAGCAAATTGTGAATTTTGGTGAACACTGATGAATCCGTAGTAACTCAATCAAGATTTAAAGGAGCAATATTATCAAATTTGATAGAATCTTGATATTTGTGCTGATCTTGCGCAGGATAGCATAGTGGTAAACTCATTCGGCTTCGGATCAAGTGGTTCATGGTTCAAATCCCGCCAGGGGCTCAGCAACTTTGCCGGCAGTAGAGAACTGTTCTACAGGCAGTAAGGTTTGGGTTGAATGCTGTACCACCAATGGTTAGCTAGTTCCCGCCAATGCTCACTGATTTCACCGCAATGCATAGCCACAATAGTGTTGAGGGCTTTCTCCCTGCAATGATACTAGCAGCTGTGATATAACTGAAATACTCTTGAAAGTGGCTTTAAACCCTGATCACCTCACCATGTGTTGTCTGATTCAAATATTATTCTAAGTAAATGTATTGAATAGATAATTTTATTCACTTAAATAGAATCAATATCATGACTATCCCTTGACTATGCCCTGGAATGCCTTACATTTGTCATGTTCAACTAAAAACCCTTCTTTTATAACCCTGAAAACATAAGTATCAAATTTGAAGTGAATATACTGGACTAAAATTATTGAGGTCAGCACAAATTTCAAGGATCTATTGTACATAATTATCAATCATATAAATTTCATTGTCCCTAACTTATTTTGTACAGTTTTTTGTATGTAAACAAGCCAATGGAATGGACCCCTATCCAAATCTGTCCTTGACCTATGAAATGGTCTTTTGTCTACCTTCAGGAAAAGCTGTTGAAAAGCTAAGTCTTTGAGCATTTTGTTGGAGGCAGTGCTAAACAAATATTTAAAAAATACATGCTACAGTTGCTACTGTGTCACCTTCTGTGTGCTGTGTAAGTGTTGTGGACACGTGCATGGTCTGAGCTAATCTTGTCTCTTCTGCCTGCAGTTATGTGTTCAGAAGCTGCGCATTCTCATCGAGGACTCGGACCAGAACTGTAAGTAGTTTTCTTTGCCTAGATATTTGGAGAGAATTGGGACGGGGGAGGGGAGACCTTCTTTCAAGAAGTGGAAAATCAAAACCTGGAGTCACAACTTGAAGTGTCTTTAAGTATGTCAATAATGTGAATCAGCTTCTTATATTAGTAGGCATCATTCTGCCACCTCAGTTTAGTTACTGCGATGCAAGAAAAATTTCATCTTATTGCCCAGCACCTTATGCTCTCATATCCCTGACAAATTGTATTAATTGAGATACTATTGCCACAGCCCTCAGTTCACAAAGCCCCCTTAGTGCTAAGGGCACCCTTAAACCATAGTTACATCACTGGAGTTATGATCACCTTAGTTTAAGGGAGCTATTTGCAAATAGGCCCTGGAAGATACTGAAATAAAGATTTAACCATGTTTTATGCCTTACAGTTTAGTATGAAATGTATGAATTTAGATACGTTTGCCCTGGTAGAAAGTAAAGACAATTGATAAATGTGTTACAGTGAAGTACCTGGGTCTGTTGGCAATGTCTCGTATCCTGGCCACACACCCCAAGAGTGTCCAGATGCACAAGGACCTGATACTGCAGTGTCTCGACGACAAGGATGAGTCCATCAGGCTCAGAGCTCTCGATCTGCTCTACGGGATGGTAAGAAACTTTATGGTGTTTGTGTTTAGAAGTTATCTATCAAAAGCTTTGCTTTAATCTGATCAGGACTATCCATACAATGGTCTGGGGTTCAAGTCCGACCAGGCGCTTGGCAACTTAATCTGCAGTAGACAACTATTTTACATGCAATTATGCTTGGATGCAATGGTGCTCTGAATTTCAGTTCAGTACTATCCATGTTTCGCAGTAGCTTGCAGGTTTCACCACAATGTAGCGCCACAATGGTGTTGCAGGCTTTCTAGCAGATGTGAATTGAGTGAAATACTCTTGAAAGTGGTGTTTGAACCGGTAATAACCTCACCTCATAGATGGTCAAGAAAGAGATCTTGTAGAACCTTGTTTCAACCCAAACCCTTAACTGTTGATAGATGCAATTAAGTGACGACTGTTTTGACATTAGTTTACCATGGTTCGCTAGTTGAAGCCATTGCTCACAGGTTTCAACCCTATGCATAGCCACAATAATGTTGCCGGTTTTCTCCCTGTAATTATACAAGCAGCCATGATAGGAGTGAACAACTCTTGAAAGTGACATTAAACCCCAAATTGCCTCTTCTAGATAGTCAAGATGTTTCAGGTGATAGATGCATTTGAGTAACGACTGTTTTAACATTAGCTTACAAATGTGAAACGTGTCTCCAGGTATCGAAGAAGAACCTGATGGAGATTGTGAAGAAGTTGATGATCCATATGGACAAGGCAGAAGGGTCGCACTACAGAGACGAGCTCCTCTCCAAAATAATTCTTATCAGTAGTCAGTCAAACTATCAGTATGTCACCAACTTTGAGTGGTGAGTGTACCTTCTTCCTTCCAATAGCATGTCTGTGCTTGGTGGAATTAATGTCAACCAAACTATTTTCATCAACTTGTAGATATAAATGTTAAAAACTTTTCAAATGTAAGTTTAAAACCCGCCAATATCAAGCCATAGATCAGAAAATGTAAAAATAATATAAAAGGAAATATTGGAATTTAAAAAAAACTGATTTATTAATTTAGTGAAGGCAACGAATTCTTAAAAAGGGACTGAAAAGAAAAAACAGTATCAGATTTTAGTTAAGGCCTGTTGTATCCAAGGGAGGTAACTCTTATATTCATTGCAGGTATGTGAGTGTACTAGTCGAGCTGACCCGTATGGAGGGGACGAGACATGGCAAGATGATTGCCAGCCAGATGCTGGATGTCGCTATCAGAGTTCAGGCAATAAGGCAGTTCGCTGTAGACCAGATGGTAAGTCCTGTTTCAAAAGAAAAGTTATCAAAAAAAGAGCAAGATGTTATGGAGAATTATTTCTTTATTGTATAAATACTTGATGTTTCTGAGCACATGCTAGCTCCTGTAGTAAGTAGTTTTAGATCAGTTAGATAATGATGCTTTTGATTTCTTACAAAAATTTTCAACAAGTTTTGAAGAGAGCAGGTCCAAATCCTCTCTGTGAGGAATCATAAAAATCATTCTGATATGAATTATTTGCAATTAATGCATGGCTATTATGTATCTAGCAGTATTTTTACCTGATGGAACTTTTGAGACGGGAATGATTGCAAAAATCTCTCAATGAGCAGACTTGTAAAGGGAAGGTTTTTTGTGGCATTTTGATTAAATTGCAAATTAATTTTATTTTCGATTATATTACAGGCTATTCTACTAGAGAACTCACATGTGCTGGCCAACAACTCTCAACGGAACGGTATCTGTGAGGTGCTGTATGCGGCAGCCTGGATCTGTGGGGAGTTCTCAGAGTGAGTTAGTTTTTTGAGCTCTCTTTTCTTTTTGACCAAATCTTATAAATTAATTATCTTGTTTCTTAACCATTTTACACTGGAGAAAAAACATTATGTCCAAACTGCCTCAAATATGAGTGAACTGGCTAAATGTCTTCAAGTTCTTGTTACGCAGGCATTCATTAAGAGACTTATATCGTTACTCATTTTCCCAAGTATATTCAGTAGATGTTCAACTAAACAGGCACTATCCAAGTATGTGAACACCCCACATCTTACAGAAACTAGATTAGTTTTAATATGATTTGTCTGGGAGGGGGGAATGGTACATTGAAGTTCATCACAGCACCACCCATGGTATGCTAGCTCCAGCCGATATGGAGCAACATAGCATCAATAGTTTTGCAAGTTTTCTTCCTGCAATAATACTTGCAGCCGTTGTATAAGAGAAATACTTATGAAAGCAGCTTTCAAACACAAAATCACCTCACCTCGCCTCACCTAACCTTATTTGTCTGATTTTGCACAGGAATCTGAAGGACCCTAAGGGGACCCTAGAGGCGATGCTTCGTCCAAAGATCACGATCCTCCCTGGTCACATTCAGAGCGTGTATGTACAGAACATCCTCAAGCTGTACGGCAAGGTGATACACCAAGCAGAGGAAGATGGGGACGAGGACCTGGTCAAGGAGGTCAACACGCTCATGACCGAGAAGCTGCCCATCTTCGTCTCCAGTGCTGATCTCGAGGTCCAGGAGAGGGTAAGTGAATTAATACTTGAACTATTTTGAGTGTATAAAGTGTCCTCAACATTTTCTGAAGGCATTTCTTGCAGAGCTACCTAAGAATTTGAATAAACCCAGAGAGAGATCACAACTGAATTGTAAATGAGTAAGTCTATAAATATGCTTATGATGTACAAATTGTTATTATTTTGAACTCACACTTAAGCACTATCTCCTAAACAGTATTGAATATGGATGAAAGTGTGGTTATGAGGAACTATTTTCCAACAGGCATGCTGCATCCTTCAACTAGTGAAGTATGTCTCCAAGCTGCAAGACAAGGGAGCCCGAGTGGGTGAGGATATTGAGGTTCTGTATGCAGGGGAACTTAACCCTGTCGCTCCCAAGGCGCAGAAGAAAGTTCCTATACCAGAAGGGTATGTTTACACTAAATTCTGCAATAATTATACGTAATAGTAGTTTCTAAAACAGTGCTGTGAATTCAGTTTAATTTGGTTCTACAGTGATATGGGTACTTCAATTAAAGAGACAAAGTACAAAATACACTATGATAAATATTTATTGCCCTTTCAGTTCATGTGAATTTTGGGATGTGCAATATAATGATAAAAGTGACAGTTTTCTTACATAAATAACCCTCCTTACCTACACATTTAGTGGTAAAAGAAGCTAAACCATTCTAAAGAAATTTCAGATTCTTCAGCAAGGGGAATGTTCAAAAATTAGGGAGGTCTAATGATGAGGAAACATAATATTATGATCTGTGAATTTGCTCCATCAGCAGGTAAAGTTAAACCTTCTATTGTTGTATTTCAGACTAGACCTGGACAAATGGATCAACAAGCCGAGAGCTGATAGCTCAGATGAGGAAGTTGGAGGTCCGGCCTTCTTCACGTCCGGTTTAGAACACAGGTACGGATCATTCGCTTCTTCTGCCCATGGCTTTCTCCTGAGTTTGCTATTCGTACTTGAAAAGGATGTGTTCTTATCTTCTTTTGCTAGTAACTGATGAAGATACAATCCAATCAAAGTGTCTTCTGACCTCAATTTATCAACCTTTAAGTTGATTAACTTAACAAATATGAAAGGTTAGATGAATTTTGATATGTTGTGTGTGATCAAGATATAACTAGTGATATTATGTTTTGATCAACTTTTGAATAATGTTTGTTTAGGGACGTGTATCAGTATGCCAGTGAAAAGAAACACGAACCTACAGAAGAGGAACTGGAAAAGGTATTACACTTCTTTGTAAAAACTACAATTTCTATCTGACATTACATTTCATTAATAAAGGGTGATCCATTTACTAAGAATGATTTTCAAAGCTCATAACATGACAATTGGACCTTGTCCAACATTTGCTTATAAGAGGGACCTGAAAACAAAAAAAGTAACTTTCTATTATCTTTTAAAACTAATTGGCGTAAAAAATAAGTTCAAAATGCTGCATTGGTACTAATATAAAACCTCAAAGGTATGAATAAAGGTTGCCAATGTGTATGGTCAAAAACAGTATTTAACAAAATAATCGAAAAGGAGACCTTGGAACTCTAAATAGTAAATTTTTAAAAATATGCAGTGGATTAGATGTGGTTAAAAATGTATTATCTAATATTTGGTCCTGACAAAATTTGTAGTTAAAAATTACTATTGCTGTTACTCAAATGTGGTCGACAAAGTCTCCATTTGTTGGCACTACTTGAGACTTTTCGGACCATATCCTACACATAACTTTGACAAGAAATGCAAAAAACAAGAACATTCATTGACAGCAAGTTGTGATGAAAAAATAATTTTATTTCCTTGTAGAGACGAGAAGCAAGAAAGATAGAGATGGAACACAATCCACACTATCTGAAAGGCGACACAAAGAAAAAGGTCAGTTTTAGTTTGAAATATTTGCTTTAAAACTGGACAAGAAAACTCTAAATTTAATTATTATTTTTTCATCAAATTTCATAGTATCATTTGACATGCTATTGTATGACATGTCAATAATAATTTTTTCCCCCCTTTTTTCGGTGAAAAAAAAATGTTTTTCTGATAAATTAACTAGAAAGTAATGATTACTTATTGTAAATTATTCCACCTTTTAAATCAAATATGTTTCTATTTTTGTCATGTCTACATATCTAACAATTTTCTTTATAATATTTCTGATTTAAGTAAGCTATTGCTTCATATTACTTCTTTGGTGAATGTTTTTCTCTAGGGGAAGAAGTATGACTCTAGTCCAATTGAAGATATTCCAGTGGCCACGTTGGACCTCTCTGTCCCTCTGCACGTGCCAGGTATATTTCATCTCTGTTTGTCCATGTAACATGAGTGCGAGTATTGATGCGACATAATCTTAACCTCTTATTTGCTGTTTATAATTATTGAGGGTAGATTAAGGGTTAAGATATGTTGCAGGAGATCATGCACTAAACTTGTTTTATGGAACAAATCATGTTTCATGCATGTTTAATATAACTAACACAACTCATTCACTTCATCTGATCAATTTCATTCATTCATTCATTCATTCATTCATTCATTCATTCATTCATTCATTCATTCATTCATTCAATCAATTATTCATTGTGTCCAATTAAATACATTCATTCAATCATTCATTCATTCTGTTCATCTAATCAGTTCATTCGGTCATTTCAACTATCATACAAATAATTTTTTGGCTTATATTACATCTTTTCAAATATTTTTTTAAAGCAGTTATGCATGGATTACTTATGGATGATGATAAAGATTTTTTCATTAAGTTTTGATGAATTTTGAGTTTTGGCAAGAATCTATATACAAAAATGCATGAATTATTTATGAAGTAAATTGGTCAGCCTCTCTTCATCGGTGGTTGGTAACTTTGTCTATCATTTCATCTAACATTATCTAATAAGCATGGATATGAACATCTTCCCATGTAAAGCAAGGCTCACAGCAAGGTTGTTACTTTGGTGTTTTGCTTTTCAGCCTACTTAACATAAAATACTTGTCAGTGCCTTGAAGGAGTTTTGATGATAAACTGCACTGTCAGCTTCATCTTCCCAAGCATGGCCTATTCTTACGCCAGCCCCAATGAATTGCTAAGATAGGCCTTGCCGCATTTCCCTTACTTTTCTGTGCTTGTGGCCAGGGCTGCTGCAACTGATTGTGATAGTCCAATGAGAAATCTTAGGAGATTCTATTTAGCCGAAGAAACGCTGCACTCAAAAACCAAATTTTGACTGGTTGGGAGTAAGGTTTAGATTAGTCAGTGATAGGAACCGGTGCAATCTAAAGCCATGCGGTTTAAGATGAGTCAGCTTTTAAATAGTATTTTATGGATAGAAAACATGAACAAAATCAATACGTTGATACTAGTAAGTGAAAAGTTACCTATAGATTTGATTGTGTAGTGCTTCCTGTATATAGAATTTATTGATAATGACTTTCACATGTATGCAAGTTTCATAGTTAAATGGCTTAAGATGATAATTGTGGTTTTGAGTGATGCACCCTTGTTAAAACGGTAATCTGTTTAAACTATTAGATGATTCTTGTAATACCAGAATTTGTCGAGTTTGGATAAGATATAAATGCCATTTAGATCGTGTGATCCCAAATATGACTATGTTACATTAGTTCACTATCAGTATTTAAACAAATTACCATACTCTTTTTTGGTTGAGGCCTTTTTGGAATTTAGATCCATACCTTCAAAGTGGACCAGGACTGAAAGTGTCAACAGCTAACCAACTCACTCACAATGAGACCAAAAATATATTTAGTCCCACTTCTGATATTATGAACTTGGTTTGATTTAGGTGTAATGTTTATCATTCATAATATTTACTATATTTAATAAGGATAAGTCGAATAAAGGAGAAAACTTTTAAGGACTAACTGTATGATCTGACATTCCAATACAATTAAATGCTAATAGCAGTGCTAAATCACAAAAGAGTAGTTATAAAAACCTTAGGAACAGTACATTTGAGCCAAGAAAATCTCTTGAATATAGCAAAGTATGAATTGGAATATGTCTATCATGTTTTTATGAGTTTTGAGCTTTGAAAAACAAAAGAATTAGGGAAATTAATACAATTGAGAAGGAAGCTACCTTCGAGCCAAGGAAAGCTGTTGAATGTAGCAAGGTATGAACCAAATTTGTTCTATATGGCCTTGTTATCAGTCCTAATCCCTCCATTCAAATATTAAACAAATTTTCGAAAAATGAACCTACAAAGATGTTTAAAATAAGATTTCAATGAAATTGATAGGAATTCAATGAAATTGATAGGGCAATACCTTTGAGGCAAGAAGAGCTATTGAATATAGAAAGCCCGAAACAGAATAGCCTTGCTGTTGGTCCTGGCTTATGTGGGAAGATGGCACTTACAGAAATGAACTGCATGAAAGCTGTTGGTTGATGTGGAATGCAGTGTCTATACTGTCTGCTTTCCTACCCTCTAGGTCTGTCTGCCTCCGATAAGTATATGAATAATTATTCCAATGTAGACAAGGAGAAGAGCAAAAAGGGGAAGAAGGGAAAGAAGAAGAGGAAGAAGAAGGGGAAGGAATCAGAGTCAGAAGAAGACGCTCCAGCTATTCACGCGGTCAGCACTGTGGAAGAGATGCCAGAGGTGGGTGCATAATTTCTAAAGTTGAAATTTGTCATTTGCTTACCTTGGTGGGGCGGTATAGCACAGCCTGTTTGGCTTCTGGTCAAGTTGTGCGATCTTCAAATCCGCCAGGGGCTGGTAGGAAATAAAAATTTTGGCTGATCAGCTGATTTCAGCTGTTTTTGGTTGGTCCTACCTGTAGTTTTATTCTTGGAATTCCACCCTGGAAAGTTAATGTCATGCATGTCAGCTGGTAGTGAAATAAAGATTGAACTATCGACTTATCGTGATAGTTGATGTGCCAATAGTACATTACCGATAGTAATTTTTAAAAAAAATCAATAGTATCGCTAGCACAACTTGAATCTAATAGTATAATTCGCGAACAAATGCTTCTTTTTGATTTAAAAAGCTGCTGCAGCAATCCAAACAAATCAGTGATATAAAAGAAATTGTATTACAGATTGTTTTTATGTCATCTTTTAAGGAATTTTTTAATGAAGGGTTTAACAAAATTCTTTTGTTGTTGCAGGGGGCACATTGTTCAGACAATGAAAACTATGATGAAAACTCCTCGGACCCTTACAGAAAACTGGATGTTGATTTAGATGAGTGAGTACATTTGTGGATATTTATATGCTCATTTGTGATTGTGGCGCAGGTTAGAATCAATGACCTTACATCATGGAGAATGACCATTCTGCAACATCAGCGTATTTGTCTCCGCCTAGCTCCATTAATACCCTGATATCCTTCGGCCTAAAATGCTTTTATCAGTAAATATAGCAAGCCAATGAAATGACTCTCATTCGGCAATTGCAGCACCACCCGGATGACAATTAAAACAAATGTCAATGTAGGCTATAAATAGTCATGAGTAACCAGCCGTAAGCGATACGAGCGTTTTAGGCAGAAGGATATCAGGGTATATGATGGAGCTGGGCGGAGACAAATATGCTGATGTATTAGGATGGGAGAATGACATACTGAGTTGGACAGTTTTTCAATCAAATGTGAAATCTCATTGACCTACTCAATAATCTGTGCCAATCACATTATTTTCTGCCTGGTTGGAAGAAATAAACATGGTATTCAAGTTTATTACAAGTATTTATTACAGTAAACTGTTTTCAACAGTTAGTCAACAACTTTGGCAGGCTGCTACTCCGGATGTCATAGCATTTTCCCATTAAATTCATGTCACACGAGTGGCGATAAAGGTTCTATTATATGGTAAGCGGCAAGAGTTTTCTAAGTTTGAGAAAATTGTTCTCATGGCTGCAGCTTGATATCACTTTCTGACCACAGTTAAAATACCACAGAGTGGATATCTCATATGTACAAGGGTATGACGTTACAAAGACAATCAACGATTAGTCAATGCTAATTGACAATACAACAGTAGCAAGCCGTCACAAGAAACTTCCCAAGTTAAACAGTTAGAATGCAGATCAACACTTTTCCCACTACATATGATAGACAGTATACAGTAATATCCATACTTTGAAAGCAGAGTTGAAGCTCAAGTAACCTCCCTCTATCGCTTTCAGACCACTGCGAGACGACGAGAAGCTGCCAGTGCGGACACACCGGTTAGTGATGGAGGCGTCGCCGGACAAGGAACTGGATGAAGAGAAACCGAGGAAGAAACATCGGAAAGACAAGGAGAAGAAGAGAGATAAGAAGGAGAAGGTAGGAGGAAGTATTGATAAACCCTTATGTTGACATACTCAGGGCCGCGTACATTGATTTTTATAAATAGTCTTTAAAATGTTAACTTTGTCGATCTAAATTGCAAGATTGAATAAGAGTCTCTGAAAATTACCCTTGAGCAGAATAAACTGGTTATTGACTTCCAGGTGAGCTTTTCTTACAAAGTCTTATTTTCTGTGGCAATCTGTGTTATGTGATTTTCCTGTTGTTGTAATTTCCTTTTACACATACTCAATCATTTTAACATTTAATGCTTCTTTTTCTAGAATAAGGTTAAAGTTAACTTTACGGAACTCCATATGGATAAAGATCATTTCTAAAAACCTGTGTCTATGGTGTAATTGCAGTCGTAAGGTCGAGTAGAAGTCTCAGGTGATACACAGTATTATTTAAAGTACCCATAATACATCCATATGAACAGGTAGACACTTTACGTAAGCTATGTACAAACTTCATATAACTCTCCAGTTATTTGCTCTTGACAGAAGAAGGACAAGAAGAAGTCGAAGAGTGAGCACCGAGAGAAGGACGGTCCGAGCCTGCTGCTGACCGCTGCAGAGGAGGAGCAGGTGGCGGTCAGTCAGAATGGGAATGCCGATGGGGAGGGTCCAGTTGCGGTCAGCACAGCCCAGAGTCCTCCAGAGGAACAGTCAGATAAGGTAAACGTCAGTTTACCTGGGTTGTGTACTTTTAGATCTAGTAGTGACTAATTACAGTCTCAAAATAATATTTTAGACAAATGTTAATTGTACACCGTTATTCTCAAAATCAGTCTGAGAAATGTCAGTTAGATGTTCCTATATAGTCCTTTTAGTGATCACAAGGTATTTATCATATGCTTTTGTCATCAGAAATTTAGTTCACTCCAGTGTTCAGCATGACTACCGCTATTTTTCGTCTTAAATCTGAAAATGTTATTGGCAGCTAATAACTAGCTTTGTTTAAATTAAACTGGTGACAGAACACTCACCTGTACAAGGCAGACCAAGTGACTAGGAAACCAATGAATAAGTTCGATATTCTGGTGAAGGAAAAATTTGACAAAACATTTTCTTGAAACTCTATTTTCTTCAGGCTGATATTAAGGGATGGTGTCAAAAATTCTGCGACAAGCTTGACAAAAGCATGAATATCGTAATAAACTTATGACAATGTCATTTTGTGTGAGAATTGGCATTAAGTTTGGGTTGAGATAATTTTACCCAAAGAGTTGTGACCCTCACACTATAACTTATATATTCCTCAGAACAACGACATTGAGTTCTGGCTGTCTGGGAGCGATGCTGCCACCACACCATCCCCAGTGAAGGACACTCGGCCGATGGAGAACAACGTTGACCGAACAAAGTCCCCAAAACTGACCGTCAACGATGTGCTCTCTTCAGAGGAGGAGGATAAACAAGATGAGGTTGGTGTATGACATCAGATTGAAAAGACAAATATTGAAGCTAATGGCTGAAATATTCCGCAAGCGGCGTTAAACAATAACTCACTCACTCACTGAAAAGACAAATTCATTTGTAGAAGTTTAATTGAACGTATTTCTTTAAAAAACGTACGAGGGATGAGAAATTTAGGGATATCTTCTTAGCCATATATTTGATTCAAACAAGTTGTGAAATATCTTCTATTCCAAATCTTTTACTCCTGAACAAAGAATTTGAGCAATATCTTCTCATGCAAATATGTATGCTTAAATCTGTATTATAATTTATTTCCAATGCAATATGTATTCTAAAACCTAACGAATGAGAGCTTCTGTATTTATCAAACTTTTACGTTTGAAACCGAAGTAGTTGTACATTATGTTCTAATCCTAAACCTTCCTCCAGAAACCAAAGAAGAAGAAGGAGAAGCGTGGAAGCAAGAAGGAGAAGAAAGAGAAGAAGATCAGCAAGAAGAAGGATAAACTGAAGCGCAACGAGTACGAAGAAGCAGAGGGAATCACAACCCCGTCAAAGGAAAATATCTCCATGTCTCAACAAGGCACGCCCATGGAGGTACAACTGCCGGTGGGTACATATAAACTCTGTTAGGTTATGATAAAGGTGTTGAGAATCTGTCGGGGGAAAAAAAAGATATTTAGTCTCTAAAGCAATTCATATGGTTGACTTCAAAATTATTTATTTTGTCTGAAAATTTTGTTGTTTGTCAAAAGTTGATTTTTGTACAAAGTAGAACAATTAGTGTATTGTGACATGTATCAAATTGTATTGTATCATGCAGAAAAAGCAAATATTTCTGCATTGTTGTGTACGTTTGAATATTTTGTTGACATGAGTGACATGGTGCTTATCAAATATTTGCTAGAATTTTCCAATACTACAACAAAGTTTTAGGCATAAGCTTACCTAAGATCACGTGCAGAAGTATTATGTACATTTGAAAGCAAACTTTTCATTCATCTTAAAAGTTTTATGACATGTTCAAAATCATCTATTTGTGTTTTCAGCCCATGTCAAGTTACAAACTACTTGCTGAGAACCCATCTCTTAGAATGGTGAGTGTAAATGACTTGAAAATCCTCAAAAATTACATGACTTGTAGTAAATTTGATGCAAGATTTGGTAAATGTAACTCCGGCTAACAATGTATCAGTGAGGTCAATAATGGTAAAAAAATGCCAAAAGTCTTTGTTTTCATCTTTAAGTATTAGCGATTGAGAATTGTGACAGTTCATCTATAAGGTCGGCTTATATTCGCACTTGAAAACAAGTTCACAGTGTTACACATTATCATCTCCCAACAGATATGGAACGATAGTTACTGCTTTATCTACAGGAAATTACACTTGTTCAGGTGTATTAGTGAGATCTTGTTTCAGACGTTCGAGACGCGTGTGTCACCCCAGCGCTCGGACCAGATCATTGTGTCGGTCATCTTCAACAATCTGACGTCCAGTCATATCAAGGATCTTGAGTTCAATGTGCTTGACACTCTCAACACTAAACTTATTAGAGGGGTAGGCATGCAAGAGCAACTTTGTTAACATGTGAATATGTAATATTGATATGCACTTGGCTGGTTGTGATAAAGTGCAAGTTCTACTAAAACACTTGATCCCTATCTCCTGTTGAACTCATTTTCAAATGATCAAATGTTGGAATGTCAATCAGTGCAGCACAAACCAGTACAAATGGGAATAGTTCCTGCTAGTGCTCGCAAATTTAACCCATCACCCACAGGTTTTGGACAATGGTATTACAGATTTTCTCACTACATTTATACGAAGATGTTAAAATAATAAATCACCTCACTTCAACTCAAACAATTATCTTTCTTACAGCTGGGCCACTCCCACCATGATGCTGTGAAGGTTCCATTTATTCTTCTCCCAGAAGCACAAAACGAGGGCCAGTTTGCTTTCAGCGTTGAGAGTATCAACATGCCACAGAAAATGAGAGGAACGCTAACCTACATACTCAAGGTGGGTGTCATCGGTTTAGCCATTCAGCTTTATGGCATCTAAACATTTTGATAGAAAATATAATAAATTTAACACAATGTCGTATATAGGAATATAAAGCTCTGACAGTTGCAGAAAAAATGAAACCTTTACCTTACCTTTACCTTAAAATTTGGGTTTGGTCCATAAGATTTATCATCTGTAAGTGTCAGGAATTATCTCCAAGAGTACTAAGGTTCAGCAAAGAAAATGGAATAAATAGTACCTTTATAAATTATTAGTAAGTTTTATATTTGGAATAGCCTTCTCATTTGCAGTAATCAGGGGAATTGTAAACACAAGTTTAGCTTGTCGGAACTAAGGGGATATTTTCCCTTATATTTGCATGTAATCCCATTTAGTCCTTTTAATAGAAGGGCATCATAAGATCTGAGAATAGAGAGATAAATAAGAGTTGTGGTAGTGAGTCTCAGTGTGTCAGGGATTAAGATCACTACCTAAAATAAAAATAACATTTTGACTCTTTTTTTTTTTTTCCAGTCTGCTGATGGATCTACACATGAGAAACTAGACTTCAAACTTCATCTTCCCTGTAGCTCATATCTGGTTACAACTCCCATGAAGAGGTGAGCAGCTGGTCTTTACTATAAATTGACTTTGAAGGACAATTTGATCAAAGAAAGTCTGTCGTATCATAGATGAGTGACAAGTTCCAATGTAATATAAGATTAGTTAAAAAAGCAGCACAAATTTCAATGTGCTCATTGTGGTAGAAAACTACTGGGGGAGTCATATTACAGTAGAACAATAGAACTTAAAATTTCTTTCCCGTCTGATGAAGGGGGGCGAAAGCCTCCCGAAACGTAACAAATAAAATCATGATACCTTTGTGGATCATGGATGGTTACCCCCCTACTTTAAATTTCTATCTTTAGAACACTTTGAGAAAGTAGAAATATCAAATTTCATATGTAGGATGTTCTGGGAGTAAAATATATGATGAAACAAGATCATCATTTTTTATATCTCTCTCAATAATGTCCACATTGAAGTGTGTCCACATTGAAGTGTGTGTGCTTAGGAACCATTCGTCAAAATACAGGTCATGTCTATTCCTCTTGGTTGTTGATTCTTTTTTTAATAGACGTCTGTGTTCCCTATTTCCAATGATTTTCACATATGAGCTGGAGAAATTGAATTAGAGAAATTGCAATTGTTATGATTGTTAATGATAAATTATTGAAAGGTTAAATAGATCATTATTTGAAATTTGAATAATTACATATATAATATAATATCCTGTCCTATATAATGTAGTAAACTGCATGATCAGCATGTTTTTATCCTATCATAGTGAAGAGTTTGCCCAGCTGCTCTCAAGCGGTGACCTCTCTGAGAAAGCCTCCTGCAAGTTGACGCCAGTGGACAATGAGTTTCCTCACGTCCTCGCCAAAATGTGCTTTTACCTCCACTTCAGATGTAAGTGAACACAAAGATATGCCCTTATCTTCACACAGACTACTCAAATCATCTTTCCAAGTAAACTCTGTTACATGCAAGCCCTACTTTCAATCTTAAAGTGTATAAAATATGTTTTATGATTTTCCATATGGTGTATATAAGAGTGAAAATACTTTATGTCCTGAGATAAGTTCAAATCTCCTCCGTAAACTTACATCTTTATCTCTAAAATTATGATGTTTGGTAAACGGCCATATTAATGTTAGAAAGTCTCATTTAAGAAAATTTGAATCCTGCTGGAAGGTTTTCGAAGAAATCTGTTAATGCTTTCCTGATAATAGTAATAATCAAAATTAGGAGCTATTTCTTATCCACATGTCATTCCTAAAGTATTGAAATGGTTTAAACTGGAAAAATAAGGGTGCATTTCTGAATTTTCATGACAAGAAAAAACCTCTTTGTTTTACAATTTATTATGCCAATGAGATGAGTTTGACATTCATCTTAATGGCAGTGTGAACTTTTCTTAAGATTGTTTATATCACTACTTGTACATTGTTTATAGAATAGTTCCTGATATTGCTGTCTTATTTTTTCAGTAATTGAACAAGTTGAGAAGAGTGCTTCATTATTCAGCAAGTCCATACAAGGTCACCCTATATGTCTGTTAGTCAAAATGGTGAGTGTTTTCTAGGCATTTTCTTTCAGGAACCCAACCCTTGCTATCAGGTTTAGCCTCATCCTATGTTTCCTTGTTGAGAAGAGAGGCCCAGTTGTTGACATTTGATCAAATGGTCCGGTTTGAATCACACATACTTTCACTGACTTTGCTTGATGGAACAGTTCTATGGCTATAAATTTTTTAATGCAGGGTTTCATTCGAGTTCAGTACTATACATGGTTTGGTAGTTCCAGTAAATTCTGAGGTCTCTCAATGCAATGGATGTCTAGAGAGCTGTTTTGGCTTTCTCCCTGTCAGAATAGTAGCTACTGGAATAAAAGTTTATTGTTGTTTACAGCTATCTTTTGCTTTATATGATGACAGATTGAATATTTTGTCTTGTCAGAGCTTGAATGATGACAATATAACTGAAATTAAAAATTTTGGATATCTATTGTGACAAGACTTTGACGCCATGATACCTTATGTTATATAGATTTGAAGTAGTCAGTTTTCTGATGTAGGCACTGAGAAAATAAAATTTGAAAGAGCAAATTCTGATTTCAGGTTAATGAGAGTCTTAATGTGGACGGGAAGTGTACGGACGAGAAATTGCTATCCGGTGTGATGGAAGATGTTAAATCAGTACTGACGGAACAGTCCTAACATTTGACCACCCCGTAATTTATTGTGATTCCATTTGTGATCAGAAATGCAATCTATCTTCCAATTATTCTGTGGACCAAGACGTAAAGTTTCTAAGCTGACAGGAACTCTTGACAGTCTTACGACTGTCATGGTGCCTGCGAGCTCAGAGAAATCTAAACTTTGATATTTATGCATCTTTGTGAGGGGTTAGCTTAAGATCGGGGCATTCTCTTAATGTACAACTACAAGACATTTTCATTTAAATGGTTGCTCATGTTGATGTGTGTAAATGCTTTGCGACGTTAACTTGAAATTAGATACCGCTGATGACTTTTTAAATTTTAATTTTAAGATTTTGTTTTTTAGGCAAAATTAGTTAGTCTTTATCTGCAGTTCTTGGAGTATTTAATCATCAGTTATCAAACCTGGATTAGGTTCTTGGATTTTGAACTTATTAAAGTGGCAACGAACGATGGCTCAGTCCAACAGCCAAAGTGCTGTCTTAAAATGATTTTTAATTAAATCAATTTATCAGGAATATTAATGCAAAAATTTGAGGCAAATATTAGTGTTTCTTTGTTTTATGATCTTTAATGAGAAGTACACAGTCAGTTTTCCTTTCATATAAATCTCAATCATCAATATTATTCTTGTCGTTCATTAAACATATGTCACATTTTTTATTTAATCATTGTTTTCTAAATTAGTTGTTCAGAGATTCAATGTTAGTTTTTGCTTACATTTGCTGAAAAGTAAAGAAAATTTTAAAATATAATAATAATTATAATAATTTCAGAATTCTTTCTTAATAATTTTTTTTTTTGATTGTAGACGCAAACTGTGCGCAAAATAACCAGATTTGTATGTTAAAAACTTTGAAATCATGTGACAATTACTTTGAAACTTGTCACGATTTGTTTGAAATGGATGTGCTTTTTCTGCTCAAAATGTTGTGATCACATTGTCTGTCCGAACATAAACTATAAACTGTCCATTATAAAGTCATAAGAGTTAGATTGATAGAACAAAATGTCAGTGTTGGTCCAGTGCTGTATGAAAGTGTCATCTCAATCATGAATGAACTAGACGGCAAGTGAAAGTTGAACAATTTGCTATTCAGAATTTTTCTCACTATATTTGTTAATGGAATTCTTGAAGCTCATTCTCAAAGATTAACATGTTTTTACAACTCCCGAGCCAATATGTAGAAATTTTGGTACATAAATAACATAAAGTCAATGATTACAGTGAAATCTTCTCACTAGAATTTGCTTATATATTACCTGAAAGCTCTTTCAGGAAATTTGCATTTAGATATCTTTGATGATTCCTAAGCCAATCAGATAAAGAATTTTTTTTACATGTACTTATCTTAATTAAGTCACGGTTATCTTTTCTTCGCACTAAAACTAGACTGATAAAAGTGACGTGCTGATGAAAGTTCCAGTTTGATAGGGCATGTTCAAACAGTCCTACAGTCAGATTTAAGATTCAAAACTGATTTTAGGTAAATTCATGGGTTACCACAAACTGAATTCATTCAATGATTCTCACAGGCTGAAATGTCATTCAAGGTTAGTGACACATTCTTACAGTGCTGTAGATCAACATTTCCTCATATTGTCTGATTTGATCATCAGTGATGAGTCAATCGTAGTTACTTCATCACAAATGTGGTTCATGTTTTTGTTGTGAGAAACGCTTATATATATTTCTGCTGTCCTAAATGAGAAACACACTAAGCAATGTTGGAAACAAATTGAGTGACTGCAATATAGATGGTGTTTGTGTAGAACGCACATTGGGATGGTGTTAGTTTCACATAGATGTTTCACTCATCATGTTGCACAAACTATTAAACTTTGCTTTGGATGACCACGTTACTCAAATCTTAGTAACCGTACTCATAAACTTATCTTCATGTTGTTGAATTGAGATGTTGTAACAACTTCAATTAGCCGAAAAGACTCATTCTCACTTCATCCTGATCTGCTCTTCCAGAATTCATCAAGCAGTCTGCTTATAAGAAAGTAAGGTTATAGGACTTTGTGGCCATTCATAAGAGCATATCATTATCCATAGATTGTTTTGAGAACAGTAAGTCTGATTATGTATGTAACATACAGCCTTTTTTTTTAGATATTGCCCAATTTCGAATCTGAGCATTTCATATATCCATCACACTTTATCTACTTTTGAATTTATTTGATGGCAAATTCTCACTACAGCAACTTCCTATAAAGCACTAAGACCTTTACTCATGCTGCACTTATCATTGTTTAGCACTATGGGATCGTTTCAACTAAAGGCTGTATAATACCAAAAGAAACAGCAGATAAATGTTTGATTCTTTGACTACCAAATTAATCAGGGAACACATCAAGCTGATTGTGACTTCTCTGGAATTAGACAAATTTTCATAAAAACGAGACCTAAGTGATGTATGGTGCTGTCATGTTGTTTGAGCTATTTAAAAGGTGCTGAAAGTTTTCAGTAAACTACGCAGATATTGTTTTTATTAGTAAAATCATGTATAACTTGCTACTATGATGTACTTCAATCTGTTACATAATCATATATCCATAATATACTGGTAGCAATGCGATTCTTGTTATATTCATAGAAATTCTTCTCAATGCCCCGATCATTTCAGTCTTTAGGAACACTGTGGAACCTAAAATTGCACTTCCTGTTTTAATTGTCATTAAGTTTTTCGATAAGATGCAAACTGAATTAAGACTACAAGGTATTAAAACATGCTGATTGTAAATTCCCTGTTAATGGCATCCAAACAGAATTGATTATCTTTAAGGTCTTAAATTCCGTTCAGGTATTTTTTTTAACTCTTGACAATAAAAGACCTATTAATGTAGTTCATTAAGTACACTTCATCAATGGAAAAATAAAGTCAAAATAAATTGAGATGTTTTTGAAAATTACCAAAAAGCATCAAGCATCTTGAATTGAAAAGTTTTTCTTAAGGATAAATGTCAAACATTGTAGGGCCATCTTTATTTTTATTGTTTCCCACCACATTATCACCTTAGAGTTTCCTTTCAACCAGATTAAAAAGGTTTAATTTCTATACGTGGTCTGCTGCAGGAAACATGGTGAACATCAAAAATTTTTTTTAAATTTTCTTCGGAATTCTTAATTAAGTTAACAAATATCTCCATGCCCAGCTATGTTTGATATAGAGAACCAAACAATGAAAAAAAGATGGCTTAAACACGAAAACTAAAATAAAAACAAATTTGATAATTAAAATTTTTCAACTGTTTATTTGTCTGATAAATGAAACATTCTTGGGATCAGGGATCTAGTTAGAGGTACTGCGATACAAATTTGTTTTGTTTTTTTGTTATTTTGTTGCCAAATGTAAAATGATTGTGAGAATTCCTTGTTAAGCACTTGACTAATCAATGTGTGTATATAGCTGTACATCAAAGTGTCTGTACATACTGTTAGTAGAGAGGGACAGGGCTTGTGTGCATATAACTTCTAGCGTATATGTCACGTCAATTTCAGGAAAATCTAGAGTGTGAGGATGAAGATTTCAGATGAACATGTTGGTCCCTAAATAAGCTTGGATAACCATTGCTTGTTTGTAGTCGATTTTAGATGCATTCTTACCAGGAATACAATTGATTCCAGGGAGTTGGTCATCAGGGAGAGTGCAAACCTCAAGATGCTTATGAAATAAATTAATTTTTGTTATTAATTGAAATGTGTGTAATGTACCAAGATCCTTGGGGGAAATTCTGTCATGGGTTAAGTAGATTTCTTGGCCTCGTACATGATGGAGTTGTCAATACCATGCTGGTAATTTACTCCTCCTAGAACTTTGTGTGAAAAAGATTTCATGAAACAAGACCTAACTTGAAATTTGTATCACAGATTTACAAATTAACCAAATTTCAACTCCCTGTGCATATAAATCAAATAGAAATGTTTTGAAAATTCCCCCCTTGGTATTGTTTGAAATTTGTACCTTTTGGAAAAAGATCATGGCATGTTATAATTTGTACTATAAGAAGTGAGAAAATACCAAAGCAATTTGTTCAAGTCACATAATTGATTATGATTGACAATTAGATCTATCATCAAGCACCATTTTCTTTCTTCACAGCATATCTGTTGGCAATTTACACCCAAAAACTTAGCACAGTAGAATATGCCAGTATTATAGCAACTCGTTTTGTCATCGGTCCGTTCTGATTTGATTCTGTATATTATGAAGCATCAAGGTGCATGTCTATGTGTCTGTTGTGAAAGGAATATTGTTCAGATATTGTGTAAATTATTTAAGTATATCGAGATGATTATTGATCATGGAATTGTACATTGAAAATGTATTTTAAAAATAAAATATGGAAATATGCAATCAGCTTTGTTATCTTTATTTGGAGGATTGGAAAGAAATAAAAAAGAATTCACTTGACAGCTACACAAATTACAGATCAATGATGTTTTTGGCAATTGATCCTTGCACAGATTGTTAGTGAATATTGAATAATTACAATTGGATTTCAAGGTATTGAATGGTCCATAGGATTATGCATATATCAATCAACAGGTGTGAGACTTCATCAAAGGTAAAGAGCTACTGGCTTCAATGGAATAAGTGTGTGTTGTCATTAGTGCCGCTTGGGAATACTTCAGCCATTAGAGGTGTTCTTCAATGAAGCCCTTCTAACTTAACACTTAAGAGTCTACTACATATATTCATTATAGGCCAAATGGTGGTCTGCAAATTGATCACACTTTCTTTTCTACTTCAGAGCTGCTGGTCTCCATTGTTGGTCTCCAGGGAGAATTCAAAGGTCTCAAATGATGAAATCTTAGATGTGATTTGATGACAGTGGGTTTCTAGTTGTTTTGAAACCAATTGCCTAACAAATACCATTCTCTCCTCACAGAAGCAGCTCCAATCCTATACTTACCTCTGTCCCAATACAAGAGTTTCTCGGTTAAGAAATGTAGAAGTCTCATTTGATGCAATTGGCAGTACTGTTTGAGGTGAGGTAAGTTGGTGAGTTGGTGTTTAACGCCGCTTTCAAGAGTATTTCACTTATGTTGCGGCTGCTAGTATTAGTGCAGGGAGAAAGCCCACAACACCCCTGTGGCTATGCATTGCTGTGAAACCTCCGAGCATCGGCTGGAACTAGCGAACCATGGGTGAATTATCAGAATATCAGTGTAGAATTGCACCCAAACCTGACTGCTTGTGGAACAGTTCTCTACTGCAGACAAAGTTGCCGAGCCCATGGCAGGATTCGAACCACGGACCTCCTGATCCGAAGCCGAACGTGCTAACCACTGCGCTATCCCGCCCCAGTACTGTTTACTCATATTTGTGTGTCCACTTTGACTCTTATGTACAGAACAATACTCTTACATAGCGACAGCATTATTGCATAGGCCACACTGACAACAAATATGTTATCCATGCATGCATTGTTTTCAAATATTGCAAGACAGTTTATGTTGTAATATCTTGCAGCCAAAGAACTTGAGGCCCTAGAAAAGCTTGTAGTAGATAACAGAGGTTCGTACATGAATTTGTGACAGAGCCACCTCTGAGGGGAGAGAATGAACAAAGCCAAGTTCTAAGCATACCAGTCAATCAATCACCAGTCACCAATCATTTCTTACAATGGTGTTGCGGGCTTTCTCCCTGCAATAATACTAGCAGCCGCGATATAAGTGAAATAATCTTGGAAGCGGCGTTAAACACCAACTCACCTCACTCAATCATTTCTTTACTTATTCATGTTCACAGGAATGAAATGACAACACTTAAAGGTATTTGTTTATTGCCAAATCGTGTATTCAATGACAAAGTTCTCGCCCATTTCAGCAACTTGAAAAGGTTTGCTTTCAACAAAAACACCTGACAAAACGAGTTCTTTCCCAGGAATGCCAATTTGTTATGAAAATATTTACACTTTTCCTACAGAACTAAATGATGTTTAAAAAGAGACAAAATACCCTCTTTTTTGGTTACTTCTGGGAACATCTCTGAAGAAAACTGTTGAGGTCCTCACAACATCATATCAACCACTTTAGGCATTTGTATTTTTAGAAAATAAATGCAGCTTTACTATTTGAGATTTAACTTAATTTTTAAATTCATGCAAACACACACGCCATGAGAATAAGGCATAAATTTATAAATCATTGATTATTTCTTAGTAAAAAGATATAAAGTTTGAATATGAATCACAATTTTAACACACATTTGTTGTATGACTAGGGAAAGCAAACGTGATTAAAATTTAAATGAATACTGTAAAATATCTATACCTGCTGAGTCATATGATCCTGGATTCATGTTGCAAAAATACCACTGTAATTTCTAATATTAGACTTAATTTGCAAATCACAATTAAATTAAAAATAAAACCATAATAGTAATTCCCAAAGATATAGCTTAATTTTTTCAAACGACACCAGATTTTAAACAAGTGAAAAGATCCACTCAGGAATGCAAACATGGTAAAACAATGTAAAAACATAGGTGAAATGATAAGGGGGAACCATTCGCAACAAAAGACAAACGTTTTTTATGTTCAATACAGTTTTGTTGCCTTTCAGCACCTCAAACATATCACAATTTAACTTCATTTGACACAAAAACATTCTTTGTCTTCTGTTATGATAGTTGTCCCATCTCTAACCCACGAAACAGTTTGCTTTATAACAGAACTCTACACATTGACTATCAAATATACAAAGGAGATGTTTTCACAAGAAATCCTTGGGTAAAGAGAATTAAATACATGGCAATATAAATTCAGTACTATAAGTTTGGATTTCATTCATACCGATACAGAATTTTACATGATTCCATTTAATATATATATTCCATCATGCAAAAATATATTCTCATGAGAACCGAAAAACAACACCTTAACATGAATATTTGCAGTATTGCAGTAACACGTTTTACATAGTCATTCTGAATAAATTTTAAAATATTATATTTCATAACAAATTGATACATTACCTACAATCCAAAAAAGTAGGTACTTTTTTTCTCAATAAACCTCAACTCATTCCAATAAACAGTTTCATGTGTACATATTGTATTAAAGAACGTTCTAGTTTTAAATCTATACTGTAACAACTCCTAACATAAAACAAAATTCATTTTTTGGGGGTCATTGTTAAACATGCACATTTTTATTCACATGCTTATTTTGATAACCACTGGAAACATGACTTATTTCATTCATCCATTCATATTTATCAAATCTTGACTTAAAATAACAATTCATAAGACGAAAAAATACCTCAACAGCTCTAGCTAGGAAGACAATACATAATCACAAAATAGCAGGTGATTCATATGACTATATAGGGAAATAGACACCAAATGCATATAGGTATTTTGAGGTAGAAGACGCCCTTCTTCAGTGATTATGCCCAAGCTTAATCAACCTCAATGTCTTCAAGCAGATACAACACAACATAATTTGTTTGAGTCATTTGAAAATCTGGAAATATGAGATGCTTGATTTAGAGATGAAAGGTTCGTGTTGGTACATGGTTATCCAATCTCATTGAAATCAACTTGAACATAACACTTATACCTTGCAGCGTTTGTGATCTGAGTACTGCTATATATGATTATGTGTCATCACAGGTGATTCTCTACCCAATCAGAGACAAGCTACATGTAGGTTTTCATATCTAAGGGGATCTGATTGTTAGAAATTACTGAATGTAAAACGTCACAAATAATGCTATCTGACAAAAAATCCCAATGGAACAATACCGGATCAGAAACATAGCAAAGTATGAGTGATATGTTTGACCTGATTTTAATGAGATTGATTGTTATCATACCCTGTTCATGACAAATTTGATATAATACGCTTGCTTAACAACCTAACTACATTAATCTTAAAGTTGCTTTCTTACGATTATTTAAAGCTCTGTCGATTTAAAAATAGCATGTTAAGAATCAGAATGTTAAATCATTTCATATTCAAGAAATTGCAACATTCAATTCAGTTATTTGTATCATAAGCCAACCTAAAATTTCCAACATCACAATAATCATACATCCTCAGCTACCAGTATTCCAATAGCCAGATATCTTCTATACCCAAATGGAAACCTGAGGTTATCAAAGGAGAAAAGTCAAACGAATCAAATCTTATAGTAGTGCCTCACCACATCCCTAAGACTTCTTAACATTCAGACTATATAAGATACAAATAAAATGATACAATACATGGTAGCCAAAACAAGTTGACAGCATTTCTTAGTGAACAACTTTAGCTGATATCTTTGAGCAGTCATCATGTGATATGAATGGCATTTATTTTAGTATCCAAGGGCAGGTAATTGGCAAAACTTGAAACAGGCCAGATGCTACCAGGGGTAGAGAAGACATCTAGATTCTGATTGTTATCCTTATAAACTGAGGATGCGTTATATGAATAAAGAAGTTCACAGTTCTAAACCAATTTTTAAATTTTAGTTCTAACATCATATTGTTTCACTAATCATTTCAACAGGAATTATTTAATTATTTCTTATGTACATCATTTTCATCAATTATATTCATGCCAAGTGAGATGAATTTTAATGTGAAGCAGTGTGGTTTGATTGACTGTTTCTTCAGATTATGAAACAGCAGTCACTGATATCAAAAGTGCCCAAAAATACTCATTTAACAAGAGGTCGTGTTTTATCTTCGTCTGTGCAGATTTGGGCTTTGTACTTGTTGACCTCAGCCATATACTTAGACCAGCCGTCTTTTCCAGATGCCGACTCATCCTGAAGTAAATGTAATATAAATCATTTATTAAATTATTTACATAGGGTTACTTTGAAGTATCAAAGAAAGATGGAACAAAAAGAGTTGACAGTAAGGAGAGTGAAACAAAGGGAAGATACTTTCAGTTTGTAACAATCATGTCCAAGATGTCGACTAACGGTGAAAAGGTTCACAACTATAAAAGTTGAACAGTGGCACCTTGCTTTTAATTATTTGAAGTCATTAACAGTACACCAATTTCACCACTGTTTACATTTTTTATTCAGCTTCACACTTCAGAATTAATGTCAAGGAGAAATGCATTTTGGAGATTTTAGATTGTTACATTATTGCTTCTGTACCAAACCAAGGCTTCTAAACACATCAGCTTTAAAACTGTAGCCCAACTGTACCATTTCATCAATATTGATGACCATCAACAACTTACGTAAATCTCTTTCAAGATAATGAAACTTGTTATTCCTTGTTAAACCTAATTGTGCTTTGTACTTCAGGATTATTCCATTTTGAAAAATCTTAAGTTTTTCTCAAAAATGTATTTCTTCAATGTTAAAGAGCTTTTTCCATTTTCCAAAACACTGACAAATTTGAAAGGAAATTTTAAATTGATGAAGGTCAAAATCGCCCAAATATGGGAATGATACAATTCATGAATTAGCTTGAAATGCAAAAATTACACCATGATTTCCATCAACCATAAGTCCTAAAGTGATCTAAGTGTTTAGCAGAGGGGGTCACTAATTTCAACGTAATGTGAAAGAATCTTATACTTTTAAACCACACTTAAATTCAGAAGAGCCAAAGCAAATATCAGTTTGTACACCTTTGTGCCCAGTACTGCTTGAAACTTTTTATCCAAAATGTTCCCATTTAAAAGCTTTTAATACTCAACAATGTAAACAGGAACAAGAGATTCAGCTAAAAAAGTTGTAAATGACCAATGACCCCCTCAACACACTTATTACATAGTTTTAATCATGATCATTACAGGTCATTATTATTATTATGACAGTCACTTGTCATAATTACATCTCGACTGTCACCTGTTACCATATATGATACATACATCAGCATCTTGTTTAGGCTTCTTTACAATACCAGTCTGGAGAACCTTGGCGCTGCCGCCACTACGTCTCTTTCCGACCTGAGGAGACAGAACCACTAACAACATAAGCAAAGTACCAGGCCTTTAAAATTTGCCTATTGTCAATCGATCAATATTCAATATCTTAATTGAGTGATCAATTTCAATCATTAAAAGTAAACTCTCGATTTCTTAGTTCTTGATGAAATTGCATCCATTTAAATTCCTCCCATGTAACCTGTTACAAAATATTATTAAAGTGATGCAAATGTACACAAATTTTGAAGCCAAAACGTACACAAAGTTTGAAGCTTAACATCAAGTGATCAGTAATCTGCTCTGATGAATGTACCATCATAATTCTCTCAACATATATATTTATATCCATTTCTTTTAACAAAGGAATAAGGGATTTTTTTTCATTATACTAGTTTTCTCTTATTAACAAAGAGAACTGGGATTCTTTAATTCTTTAAAATTTTGAATATCAGTTCTTGACACATTAAATATGAGCAAATCAAGTATCTAAATATAAAGATAGAAGAGAATTATATGGAAAATGAATCAATAAGATTTCCTTTTTTGTAACATACATTGGATACAAATGAATGAAATGTGCATTTACTTTTGAGAATAATGATGTTAAAATACAAAAAAGATACAAAAAATATAACAATCAAATAAGTTTTATTTTTTAGGTTGACAACATAATTTTTTAAACACAAAACTGAAGATGTGGAAATGATGTGCTCCTTCAAGTTGTCATAGTAGGTATGTCTACATGTAACAAGTATTTGTTTTAAATTTGTTTCCTACTTTTGTGCTGTTGTCTGCCTGATACATTTGAACACCTTACCATTACTTGTCAGCTTTCTAACTGGTTCAACAATGTGAGTGATTAACATCCTATTATAAATCAGCCCAACCAACACTTTTACCAATTTTCAACTTCTTTTCAACATAAAGAAAAATCCACCAATGTTGTCAACTTTACCAATAACATTTTAAAAATGCAGGCATTTTGCAGTAATGCATTTCAGTAAGACAAGTGTAAGTTATCATTTAATATGAATGCATTCAATCCATCCAATATGTAAGTAGGTAAAAATAGAGTTCCGATTTTAAAGTCCTATATTTTGGAACATTGTTTTACATTTTAAAAAAATCACGATATAATGAAATAATATAATCCAAATATATCATCTATGATACATATTCACATGAGATGATAAAACACCACTGTTTCCTAACATCATATATCTTACAAGAGAGGAAATGTTCGTTTTCTCGACTTTCACGTTATCGTCTGACTGCGAAGTTTTCTCGCTATCTTCATCTTTGCTCGAATCATCCTCGACAGCCTTTGAATTCAAAGCGTTTTGTTCTGCCATTTTACGTTTGAAAATTTCAAGAAAACTGCCATCATTTGCAAACTTATTCCCAGTTTGTTCGTTTTTCACAGCAGAGTCAGTCGTCACCGCCTTATCGTCGGCCATTTTGTAATTCTATGAACGAACGTAATAAACGAGAATCTGATTGGTCCCATTGAAAAGCTAACATTGATCCAATGAAAAGAGTTCTTTCTTAGAAAGAAGGAAGTGGCTTATTTTCGTAGCCCGGATGTTGACGTCTGCTCAAACACAAGTCCAATGTCACGCCGTGTAGGAGTTTTAGGTCGAATTTACCAAAACCTAAAAAATTCGATTAGTGCTCCAAAACTTCAAGCGACATTAGTTGGAACTGACCACTCTGGCAACAAATATTTCGAAAAGGAGGGCGGTATGACCTTTAATTACGAATTTCATAACAGTAGGCTACCACAAATTGTAACATTCAGGTCAGGGAAATTTTCAAATTAGATAATCAAACAAAATATGAATGCTATTCATTTATCAAGTTACAGCTAGTACATGCCGTAATCACTGATAAGACGAAAGGAATTTAAATTCAATTTAGATGATAAAATGGTTGCGTTTGTAAAATTTCCATTATTAATTGTTATTCAACACCTGCTTATTTATAATTAGTTGAAAACCGATGGTGTTAAACTGGTATAAAACGAACGATTTAATGATGGCCACAATTCTATATTATATATTGATCACCACGATTCTAAATACTTGAAGATTCTTTAGCATCTGACAACTTTTGGAAAGTGAAATACGTACTGGTCTAGAAACTATGAATAGATAGAATGAATAAGTGTGACTGTCAATAACGTGTTCATCTTAGAAAAAACAATCTGCTAAAAGGATGTATAGGTTATACATTTTTATAGTTCAGATAATCTAAACTTTGGTTCGAATCCTGTTTTGTCTGTTGCAGCTTTCTAATGATTTTGAAGAAAGGAAGGAAAGGTTTTGCCTTCTAAGTTAATAAAAACAAAACAACCAACTTCAACAGGTGCACGGATGGAAAGAAAAACCCTTTGACTATTATATTCAACCAGATTTTCATCTTAGAACAATCTCTTTTTATCTAGTGGCATTGAATGCATCACTAGCACCTACTAAGATGATATCTGTAAATGTTGTCAAACAAGAGCGGTGTATCAATGAATTAGAAAGAAAATTTTCTAAGATGTGACAGCATATATTATAATAGTCAAGGGTTTATCTTTACATATGTTTTTAGAATGAAGTTAGGTGTTTCATTTCTATTGACTTAGACTTCAAATCCTTCCCGATCAAATGTGGGAAGCTGCTAAATATAAAAAAGGATTGCGATCCTAGACGCCGACTAAGAAAGATGTCTAGCATGCTGAACTATTTAGAACTGAAAAGTTAAAGTGGCAGACGAAGTAATCTTTTTTACTCCTATATCAACCATCATTGAACTGATTACCTCGTATGGCTTTTGTGTATATCCGCTGAAAAGGACAGTCCTATCAGGGTGTGTTTTGTTGAAACGAAATCCATGGAGACATTCCTGTTTATTTACATATATTATTAGTACATGATTATAAATATGCTACTAAGGATAACATTTTGGTTGATTTAGATTTGACAACTTGGTAATTAAGAGCACACAAACAGTGCAAAAACTCAAAATAAGAGGCCAAGTCATTTAAGTGTGAAAAGCCTTGCAATGGCATTCCAAGGCATTGTTGATTAGTCTTATCATAAATCATATATATATATATATGTGTGGATATTCTATCAATTGTTAAACTTCATAGTTGTAATGTTTCAAAAATTAGGAAAAGTACAGTGCATTTTGTCATGTCATTCCCGAAAAAACAAGATTGATTACCGATAGTACAGATTCTTAACTAAACTGATCTCTTTTAGGCAAATAAATTATTCAATAATCAAAAGTACAATAAGAAGAAAACAATTGTTACGAGGACGTAATTTTTTAACGTCATTTACAGATAAGTCCAAGAATTTGAGAGGAGCCCGTTGGGTTGAGACACCAGATGGAGATCAGTGGAATGTTCCTGACATACCTACTGAATGGAATGGTCAGTAAAGATACTAAACACTTCCATAAACACTTGTGTCTATTGTAGATAAAGTAGTGTTTGCAATGATTATCACTGGTAAACCTCTGTTGCATATTGGAGCTAGACTGAGGCAAACATAATAGACACTAGTAACAGTTAATGAATTATGAAAGTAAAATTTGTAATTTTAAGAAAATCGCAATGATCAACTGTACTGGCATTAACTACTCGTACATATCATCCATATCAAGTTTTTGTTGTTTTGTTGTTTGCAGCCTGGCTTAGGGGTCGAAGAACTGAACCACCAACTCTGCAGGTATGTTACATAAATTATAATCAAAAATAATGAAAACCTGTTTCATTTATAAAAACAGATCAAAATCAATGAAATATCCATTAACCTTTGTCTGTTTGAAAATTTTTCATGTTAAAGTATAAAATGATAAGAGTTGAATTTAAACTAGAATTTTTTTTAATGTCTTATAAAATTGTACTCTTATGAATTTAACTTACCTTTATATTAACTGGGGATGTAGCTGAAATGGGACTTTAGCCAAGTTGGCAAAGTGTCTGCTATTCTGCACAACATACCAAAAGACATTTAAAGAAAGGAGATGTTGCTGCCTTGCTTGACAGTCAACAAAATAAAGATAGATCATTACTTGAACTGGTACTGCAATGTGGCTGTCAGGTGCCAAGAGTAACAAAACAAATTTCTGTCCATACATTGAGTTTTTATTGTTATTATTTGTAGGAGCTGGAGAGAAACTACGCTGTCATGATGAGAACAATTCAAAGAGCAAAGGACTTAGAGGAAAAGGAAAAGGTTTTTGCTTGATTTTCTTGAAATATTTCTTTCATTGTGGAATTAGATGTAATTGTTAACATCTGTCCGATGTTGTTCATTTTTTAATTACACAATTTCCAAACTATACTTATTTGTTAATATTTTTGTTTATGAGTCACAAATTAAATGCAACGGACAAAATCCATCAATTCTGATTATTATGCTTTTGGCCTCTGACAGTACCCTGTCATGTTAATATGTGATTTTTTGTTATTAACTCCATTGTGAATCAAATATAATGTTTGTAACTTAACCTGTTGTTTTGCAGCTGGAAAAGTCTCCTGAGTTAGATGGTGGCATTGATAAGTCTTACACATCTTCTGTTGAACATGATGATGATAAAAAGAAAAGTAGGTTTTGTGTAATAAATCCAATTTTTGTTAACTCAATTTTGGCTTAGCTGTAATGTCATTTCATGTGCAGTCAATATTTCCATTATGCTGCTCCTGAAGCAATTACACATCACCTGCAGGAGCATGGGATCCATTGAAAATATTGTTGTTTTTTTAAAGCCTTATTTCATTACAGATTGATTAAATGCAACTTTATGATTAACTGGCTTGGTCTTTCCACCTGAATAAGCAGGCTAGCTTTAAATTTACACTTCTTTGTTTTTGCTTATACTTTGGAATATCTAATATGAATTATACATATGTATGTTTGATTGAAAATGTGTATTCTTTTAAATTTCAGGTCAATTTCCAATTTACCCTGATTTTGAAATTCAACCTGGAAAGAAATTAAAATAGCCAAACATTACTTAATGAGCAATGCATATACAGGAAGAAAGAATATGTGTGTGTCCTAGAATGTGTCTTATTATACAATTTGTAAAAAAATAGAAAATAAAGAATTTTACTTCACGATTACTTTTATTATTTACAAAGGTGTCATAATCAGCAATGCATATTGAAGTATGTCAATTATTTAAATCAGCCGGTGTAATAGATAAGTACTCAGCATATTCAGTTTAGTCCCAGATTCAAATCTAAGGTCTACAATTTCAATGCTATGTAAGCGCAGTCTGATTAAAATAGACCAACTTCCGAGGAATAAAATAATTGAATTTTGACTTTAGCGGGGATCGAACATACTCTATCAGGGGCTATCCTCTCCACAACTGTCTGAAAGCAGCTTCCTTGCTTGCACGTTCTGACACCAGTTTAGCGCAGACAAAACCCAGTCATTGGCGGACCAGTCACATCATCATCAAGATATCGGCGATGAAGTTTAACTGGTAAACGGGAGTTACTTGCCCCTAGATACTGATACCGAAGGTTTTTTCCGGAGTCATTGTGATTGGCTAGTTGAGATTGCGTCAGAACGTGCAAGCAAGAAGGGTGCTTTCAGACCGTTGTGGAGAGGATAGCCCATGATAGAGCAAGTTTGAATCAAGCTAGAGTCAATATTTAAAAACTTTTATTCCTCGGAACATGGTAGATTTTAATCAGACTGTATCTTAGCGTTAAGATAGGTCATTAACTATAATATGAAACATGTAGTTAGGTTAGAGAGTTAAATTGATAAGTCCAGCTTGTCTTTGTAAGTTTCTCTCTAATATGTTCACATCATGTCATTCATGATTTCCTCATGAATATAAACACTCATTTTTCTATAAATAAAGTATTAAAGACATTGCTGTTCCATTAAAAACAAAAATATGTAAAACATTTAAAGGTGTATATGTGTCTTACAGAGACACCTTGCAATAAAAACACTTCCCTTGTGTTTGTAGATCCTAACAAAAAATATAAGTTTGCAAAACAAAATTCAAAAGTTTATCCAAGCCGCTTAGTCAAGGTATTAATATCTTATCAACACTACTATAATCACCTGATTGTTTTGTCACAGTTTGCCTCTATCTTGCTGTTTGTGAAGCCATTCACACGAAAGGGAAAATGTTGATGAAGCACCCATAAAATATCTGGTATAGCTCACACAAGAAAGTCTGCAAAGAAAAGACGAAAGAGGATTATTGGACATGACTTGAATAAACACAGTATGTGTCAATGGAACAATTCAAGGCAAAGTCTGTCCTATCTTCTGGTATACAACACAAATATACACACAAGTAACTATTAAAAAAACAAGGGGAAACTTCTGTGTATATTTGTAAAGGGAAACAGAGACTTTGGTTATCAATGGACATTACATTTGGATTTGATGTGCCAAAATACTATATAAAGAGACGTAAGTTTAAAATTTCCACGATATTCGCCACGATATTAGTGTCTTAATATTTGACATGAAATATTTTGTATATAGTAATCGAACGACAGCCTAAAAAAATTAAAAGAATTGACCTAATAGTAGATTGTCACTTGCCCCACCCAACGAAAATCCTGTATGCGCCCTTGATCACGACTAAATACATTTATTCCACAACTTTATTGAACCGATGATAAGTTTATACCTTTATTTAACCATTCATTTTTTATTTAAAGCAATTCAAATTTGAATTAAAAATTGCAAATAGCATATGTGATTAATTTAAATCAACATGTATGTTCTTTTTGACAGGCATCAAACCCATTGTAAAACCCATGTAAAACTGAGCGACGATCTGGTTTCGTAACCATGGCTACCGAAAGTAATCAAGCGTGAAACTGGAATGTCAAAATGACATAAAATATTCTGTTATATGACAACACATATTTAGAAGTGTTTTTAAAATACTATCGTCGAGGCCTGTTTGTTCGTACTAAGCTTATAAGCTTTACGTTTATGATAAATTTCTACATGGCATTATACGTTTTTGATGAATCACGACATAATGATATTTTATGTGTAGGATAAAACATGAACTGCGGGCATTATTGAAAAGTATGCCCGACACCCGCGTTTTATCCAACTTATAAACCGACAAAACAGCGGGAAAACATTGGTGAACACTGTAATGAAAAGTCATTGAGAGTCGATTCAATGTGTTTTCGGTTTTGAAATGCATCGCAGCCGTGTTAGCGTTGGTATCCGTTGCACGTGAGCATTTATTTGCACAGTGGTACTACGTTGACTCGCGTGATTTTCACTTTAAAATCGATTAAAAATCCCTAGATCCCTAGATCGTGAAATGATTTTAAGAATGATAAAAAATATTCATATATCCTTTGTTTACCTAAAAATAAACATAATACTATAAATATCAAACCACTCAAAAGGAACTAAGGGACCGGTCATTTATTATAGGGGGGGGGGGGGGGGGGGGGGGGGGGGTTCAGGGGGGGGGGGGGGGGGGGTTCAGGGGAGGGTCAGATAAAAATATACAGCCACCAGGGGAGGGTCATGAAAAAAAATACGAAAGGCTGGGGAGGGTCATTCTAAAATAGACAGTTATAAAACCATCTTCCTTTAGCAACTAAAAGAGGGGCTGAAACATTATCATACAGCCTTATCAAATGAAAAAATTACACGAATTTGAGCAAGACTGGTTTATATTCTTCAAAACTTAAAAAATCACTATGAATTCACTGCCCAATTCATTGCTCTTATACTTATAGAACAAAAGGTAGAAAAATAGTTCTGTTGGACTAAGAGTTTATACAAGTAGTTACTATATAAGAGGTGTTTGCTATAGTTTTATACAACAAAGATGCATATTTGGTAACTCATAGACTCATTAAGTTAAAACAGCTAGTCAAATTATCAATATTTGAATGGTTATAATAGTCTTTCTCAATGATACAAAGTTATGAAACACTTTAGCAGAAAGCTTGATTGGTGCAAATTTGTTAATATAGCCATACTTTTGAAAAATATCTAAATGCATATTAAGAAAAATAAATTCAAATGTTGATATTTAAAAAGATTGGGAACATTTGCTATATTCATACTTCAGCTTCCATACTTCTTGGTTTTGTTCCTCTCATATCTCAAACACTTATGTTTAAATATTATGTAACATGTAAAAAATGTAAGATTAAGAAAAATAAATTCAAATGTTGATATTTAAAAAGATTGGGAACATTTGCTATATTCATACTTCAGCTTCCATACTTCTTGGTTTTGTTCCTCTCATATCTCAAACACTTATGTTTAAATATTATGTAACATGTAAAAAATGTAAGATATGTAATTCTATGATTCTTAGATGTGTGTTTTTTATCCTTGTGTTATGTACCTTCAAAATTCTATAGATTTCTTGTGCTACAGACTTAATGTAGACGTTTAAATTTGTCTTAATCAAATTCATAGACTAATAGTTTAAATGTTATGAAATTTAATAGTTTAATTCCTATGATGTTAAAATTTGACATTTGACATTGTTTGGTCCTTTACTCTGAAAGTATTTGTAGATATATTTGAAACCTTTTTTTCGCTTTGAAGAATAATTATGTCCAGAGCTTATCTCCCAACCTGGTCCTTCCATGGTTTTGTCAATTTTTTAATTCATTATTTCAAGTTTTCAGTGGAATAATGTGGGCAAGACATGGAATTTTTAACTAGTGCAATATCTTAAGCTCTTTTTATCGCTGTTGAAAGTAATTTCATTAAAGAAGTTGATCATCCATAAAAAAAAATTCCTTATCTTCCTTACTGCTAACCTATTTTGTTTCAAGATAAAACAGACATTGTGATTTGAATTTTTAAAATAAATGAAGAATAAGCCTTTAAAAGTAAACTCAATATGCATTCATTCAACTTTCAAAGATAGAATTTACACTATGTTAAACATATGTATGTATTATAAGCAATGGTATTCAAAACCTTTTTGATATGCAGTTGATTTTCTAGGATGCTTTCTGTAAAAAAAAGTTCTAATAAAACTGATTTTAAAACACTATAGACCATTATCAGACATCAAGACATCGAGACGGCATAACACTAACAACAGTTATAGATGGGAAAATAATTTTTGTTTTATTTTTCAAAAGTAATAGTAAGTCTGCACTATCATTGGAAAATGATTGAGATAATTGCCCGGGGCAGAGGGTATTTTCAAGATAATTGCCCGGGCCAGAGGGACGTTATCTAGATATCTGCCTTTAGAAGCGAAATTGTCTCAGAACTGAGGGAAATAACGAAAAAATGTGTCCCTGCAGAACAATGGAGTGACGTCACTGGAGTTTTATAAGATAGGTTAAAGTGCTTGACCTAAAATCAACTTGGGGAAAAGTGGTTTGTACAGTTCATTTCGTTTATTATTCGCATTTAAACTGAATTGTTTAACTGGCGCTGGCTTTTGAAGGCAAGCTCTTCATCAGACCATTATATTTATGGTCGTTAACAAGCAAGTTTCACAAAACTACCGGAAGTTGAATGGCAGAATGCTTTCATCATGGCAGACTTACGACATATTTGGTTAAAGGGGCATAGAGTATTTTGTATGGGTAAAATATGTCAACCTTCCTTAATGCTGTTATTTCATCGACAAGTAGTGGGTTTTAAAAAAATTAATAACTCAATGCTTATCGGTAAGCATAATTACTACGGGGGTGGGGGTCTAGATTTCATGATTGTAAACCGGATAATGGCGCACTCAAACGACTCAAATGTAATAATTATAATGTAATGGTTTTTTTAGAAGACACAACAAGAAATATAGGTTGGTATTGCTAAGTAGACCTTTTAAATAAAATACATGTACATGGGATGTTGAAGTTCGGTTAACATTAACATTTATATGGCCGTTTTTAGTTTACAATCGAAAACAAGAAAATGTCGTAATTTGGGTTTGCCTCTAGTTAAGCCACATACAAAATTCATGAAACATACTCTGCATGTGTAACTTTAAATTCAGAAAGAAAAACCTCTAACGGAGAAAGTATTGGTTAATATATTTATGTTTCGAGAGGGACTCTCAACAACGTGCCTTCTGATATTAAATATATGTCAACTTGAGTTCGTCAAATGAAAAAAAGGACAAATCGCTTGATGGAGTGAAAGCGTTATTGTCCGTTGAAACAAGTGCTCTATGACATATTATCATTGTCTAGTGCCTAGATATATTGAAGTGATCGTTACAGCCAATCATAGGTGATTTATCATTTATTAGTAATACCTTAATACCTCAATTATAAACCAATATGGAACTATTTTCAGAGGACTGAAATACTTCAGAGGCGTGACCATAACGTAGTTTACTATTGAGGATTTTTATAGTATCGTCACGTGACTTCTGATAGCCAGACGCTCCCAGGTTCATAGTCCAAAAGTTCGAGAACCTTTTCCAACCTATATAGATACGTAAACACAAGTACAAACCGGCTTTGTGTGGAATGTCGCACTACAGACAGGCGACCATTATATCGGTGTAGTAAATTATGATCTTGTTTGCCTGCTGTCAGATTCAAAGTCAGTTGTAAACAGGAATAACCTGTCATAATACGTTGGATCTTACACAAAGTCTTTCAAAGATTTCATTGAACTTTTCTATCTACACTGCAATTAATTGATTTGAAGACACATACTCACCGACCTACATTTGTCATTTTTTATGATTTTAAGTTCAAACATGTTTTTGGAGATATTTTAGAAGTGATAACTCAGTGAAAAGCTACGATTCGGTATAGTTTCTTATAAATACATTGCGTTGTCTAGAAAATTGCTAGGTGATATGTAAATGATATACCAATGACGTTTTCTGTCGAAAATTACTGCCTGTTCTTGAAAGTTACCATTGAATTTTGATATGAATCGGTTAAGCCCATTGAAAGAACATATATATACGTGTGAAGCCTGGGTGTGTGATCGAAAACTGGACAATGAACCGCGATTGACTGACAACAATTTGTTAGGCGTCACATCTCCATCTGCCCTTTGTCTAGAAATAAGACAAATGTGCGCATTACCGAGGTGTAGACCTCCAATCTTCTAAACGGATTGGGAACAGGCAAGTTCTCAGATTTTTCACGTCGATGACTACACTACCAACCTCGATTGCAATCATTCAGGATTTGTATTTTTAACAAGAAAACTGCTCCACTCATAACAGAGGTGACGTAAGAAGAAATGACTTGAGTAACATCTGTTGTTAGAAGTTAATTTAAAGGGACAGTAGCTAGTTTTCTTTAAATTTTAAAAATAGAATAATTTTTAGTAAATATATGCTTCTCGCCATATACATTATCTCCAGATCGTCAATCTAGAACCCGATTATCCGTTGATGTGAAAAACGTATCAAGTATCAGGCGATAACTGTCGGTTGCCATTTTAATGTGAACACTGTCATAATTTAAGGGAAATGGATTCGCGTAGCTAACCCGAACATGTTACATTCATTTTAGAATTTTGATAAAGAGGGACTATCTTTCAATTGCAATCAGTTTCTTTCATTTTCGTTTACTGTCCTTACTTACCCTTGAAAGAATTTACTTTTATCATTTTTTATTATTTTATTATTCACTATTTAGATTATAGTGAAGATAGTGTAATTGGCCTGGTGACACAGTGTTCTCTTGGTGGTGCCAGATTATCAGAAGATTGGCCATCAGCCAATGAAGATAATATGGAAACACTGTGCAAACTGCATGAAGTCTCAGGAGTGAGAGCCAAAAAGTGGAGACTTGGAACATAAACCTTATCTGATTTCAACGTGAATTGAATTAGGTTATTAAATTTTTTATTACAGAATGCTTAAAGTAGATATGACATATATAATTGAAACACAGCGAATGCCTGAGAAAAGCGTGTTACACTCATGTCTTACAAAATGATAAATAAAGTTCAAGTCGAAATAATTATATTCAAAATATGAGTATGATTTATGACGTCAATATTTTTAGACTTAATTCTCAAAGAAAATCCTATCCTTTACTGTCATGTAAAAACTGTTATGTTACATGTCAAATAAGGACTAAATAACATGAAATAACGGATTATATTACATTTTTAATAAGGACTATATCTTGAAATAACGGATTATATTACATGTCTAATAAGGACTGTTTAACATAAAAAAACGGATTAAATTACATGTCCAAATTTAATTTACATTTTGAATGAAGAAGAGGACTTCCTCGAAGCAAGTCTATTATTTACTCTCTATTTCTTAATTTATGAAATAATTAGAATATTCCAGACTTTCATTTCATTTATTTTCAATCGATTATAAACTCTAACTTGAAATTTGACACTTTCTGTTTTATAGTGACACAGAGTAGAGTATGTCTAATGATTTTTTTATGTGTCTAAGGTAACAGTACAAAACAATATGTCCCGAGTTAAATTAAAATCATCCCTCTAAACCTGCATCTTAATCTCTAAAATGTCAAAAATTTTATATTTTCTTGTTTTCAATGATAAATAAAAACAGCCATATTAATTTTTTAGGAAAGTCGAATTTCTGTCTCGTATTTATGTGTATATTAGTTAAATGACTTACTAAACACTACAGATCTATATTTGTCTTTGAGTATGCCTTAAATTAGTTTCCAAAATTACGTTTGAGTCATCGATCATTGATCACGACTTTAACCTGTTTATTGTCACTATACTGGACTAATAAGCACTTAGAGATACTGAGTTTCAGAAACAACCACTACTTCCAGTTTAAAAACACCATTTTTAAAGTTTTACATATTTAACATAAAAAACATACTCTGCATGTGGTCCTTTAATTAAATATGTACCTGAGGGGTATGTTAAAATAAATTCCAGTGCAACATATCACTCCCACAAGTTGACATTTATTCACTGTTCGCCATAGTTCTAAGATCACCCTTACTTCTAATTCACGTACATTTCCACCCACACACAGGCGCGTGAACACTAGGTCAACTTGACATTAGAAATCTTAACTGCTGAGGATGGCTGTCAAAACGAACTGTGCAGTGGCTTAAAAATCCAGCGACATTTCACAATAAGACAAAAGATGGGTATTTCACAATCCTTTTCTACCATCTGTAGACCAATTAGCCTATTTGATTTGAAAAAACAATGCAATATTGTTAATCGACGCCTGCTATGTTGATTTCTTAGTATTTAAGTTTCATACCGTAATTGTATTAGTTTTTCATTGCGAATACTTTTTATTTAAAAAACTAGCTTTTTAAGCTTTTATTCGCGGAATTTGTGAAGGCTGTCACAACAGTAACTGAAACTCACCTTTGCGGGCGGTTATATTAGCCGCATGACATCACAGGGGATTCCCACTTTTTATCCAATCATCGTCGCGCACCTGCCGTGACCCCGGTCATTCACCAACGGTGCGTGAGGGTTTACGTGGGCTCGCAGATTTGTTAGACTTTCACCAGGGCTCGGAAAAAAGTAAAAACAAGTAAGGCTTTTTAATCAAATATTGAAAAAAATACTTTTCAGGAGATTACTGGACATCTAGACGCTCAGGTTTCCAAGATGTTTGGTCGATGGTGATAAAGAATGCAAACAGTTTACTATTATTGGCATACAGCAAATTTCTTTCTATAATTTCTTTTTTTAAATTCCTAAATCGTCTGCCACTCAGACTCTAGATAGATATCAATAACGGATTGTATATTGATATACAACATTTCGATGCCTTAATTGCATGTCGAGTTTTTTAGTCTCTATTTTGAAGAATTATCAAATTTGAAATATTAAGAAAACGTCACCATCAATTTTCTAGGTACTTATCTGCTTAATCTAGTTTTATCTACAACTTCATCATCTCCTAATGCATAACTGCCAATCAAAATCAATCAAATCCTTTTATGTTTTGGATCTTGTTACGTTTTTTACTATCTATGCATATAGAGTTATAGCAAGATGTTTTTTAATTCAATATAAAGCCGCGATTTATACAAAACATGCAAAGGGGTCTCATTCAATTTCACTTTTCATGAGAACTTACATTTCTCAAGGTTTTTGGGGTAAGTATATTTTGCAGCAGAAGTTCGTTTATCCAACAATATGATATGAAGCCTACATTCGCTGTAAACCATCTTATCCATGTATAATCATTTTAACAAAGCAATAAATACATCAGCTATGGTCCTTATGTCGAAGTCTTGGTGCAAATAATTCTCCAAAATCATAGTAAAATAACACAATTATTTTGACTTTTTCCAACAGAGGCCAGTCCTATTCCAACGCAACCTCGGTTATAAGTGGGCCGTATTTCACGATTCTTCCACAATTTCACAACCAGTGCACTACAGGGGGGCGATGCAGTTTCAGGGGTCTGATCCCCTACCCCTCTTGAAATTCCTGGATCCGCCACGGACCATACTTATTTTCAACCCCCCAAAAATCCCCTTCATTATCCGACTGTCTCCTATCTTTTAAGAATCACGTGCGCATCGCGCAAATGAAACATATCAGTCTTAAGAACGGTTAAAGCAACTTTGATATCAACCAAAAAGACTTCTGTATTTCAAGCTCAAAAAGTTCACGCAGAGGGAAATGTAAGAGTAAGTCTCCGTTCTTAGAAATTATTGGAGCCTGGGCATATCATTTAAAGGAATGGAGAGTTACGGGGATATGACCCTGTTTACGTGACTCTCAACATATTGCTTTTTTCTAAAATTAAAAAAAAATGTAAAATTATGAAATTTTAAGTGATAAACTTGATGCAACACTCCATTACTGAAAAATAATGAAGCGAAAGAACAATTGCATGTAGTCACAAGTGATAAGACTTACATGGAAGAGAATGGCAGCGTTGCAGTATGGGTGTTAGGTACACGAGTAGTATTGGGCAATTATATAAAATCCTCTAACGTACGTTTCCATAATTTGGTCAGAGTGGGAATAATAGTTCAAGAGTTAAAATCTGATGCTATAGCTGCTACACGGGTACGTAACTGACACAGACTGATATTTAATTTCTGAAAAACTTATTCGTTGGCTAATATTTCAAAATATAACGCTTTCTTATAGTTAAATGTTGAAAAGATGCCTTTGGATTCAAATCTAATATTGAAGACTAGATCTAGACTTTGTAGAAGAATATATGACGGGACTACAATTAAGTAAATGGGGAAATCATACATAAGGAGGCCACTGGACAGTCTAACTCCTACGTGTACATGTCTATGGTGTGTAAGATATCAAAACACTATCTTAGTCTGTGCCCTTTGGGTAAACTCCGAACATTCCTTGGTCACATCAATCACTGTCAGGAGTTCGTATGCCCTAAGGCACGTTCCAACTGGGTACGTTTCGCCATTAGGAGACATGTATAGAAACTTCAGATTGTCTCTGAATACCATATTTGTTAGATGAAAAAATATTTCTGATGAAAATAAGATAAAGAAGAACAAGAGAAAATAAGAACAAACAAATTACACATATTCGGATAAAAGTGGCAATTCATAACGCTCATATCTATATGTGTCGTTATATATCTTCTCATATAAATATATTCTATTGAACAAAATATAACAATATTTATACAGTTTAAAAAATGCTGTCTTGATATTACGAAAAAGCTACATACAGTCACACGAGATTCTATTAACGCCTCTGCACATTATAATTTATATCCTTCTAAATTATTTTCATTACCTATTCGTCACAAGCGTCAATTTTCACTTTTTGTGATATTTCATGTTTACCATTTATTCAAATGTTAATAACTTTGATAAACAGAGTATAACTGAACACACAAAATCATAACGAAAGTTAATAGAAAAAAATACATCGTGATCACATTTTTTCAATCCACTCAGCCGTTAAGGTCAAAGTATAGAATGTCTCCGAACTGAAGAGGGAAGGGAAGTGCCAGCTGAGTCGACTGTGTATATCAATTCGATGTCAGGTGAGATATGAATTACCTTATCTTATCGTACCAAGCATATTCCCTATTATGCACAATAACTAACCTTCATATATGTAAGCATTGTGTATTGCCCTACTTGTTTACACTATAATTTTTAAGGTGTTGTTATTTCACTATCATAACTATAATCTAAGCAATGCATTTCATTTAGATTGTAAACAAAGTTGAAGAGGAAGTTATTATTGATAAAAAGAGTGATTTCATGAAAACAAAAATAAATGTTTCCAATTTCAAGAAATGTCCTTTCATATAGCGAAGCAGTTTTTAAACGAACGTACCATGATCGGTTAACCTATGTGAATCAATTTTCCAACCTCAAATAATTTAAAGGTGTTTACATACAAAAATTACCGCCATTGGTTTTCGATTTAAATTTGATTATTTCAAATACGATTTCCTATGATCGGGTTGATAAACGTGATACTTGACCTTCTGAACATTAGTTCAGTTGGCATAAGGTAATGTTTATTGGGGAAAACAATCGTGCGTCTAACACCTGACCGTATAACTTTATTTTGAGTAAAAATTAGTTTTTGTGCACCATTTCGAGTTTCGAACTTTAGCATGATCATCACAACACAATCAGCATCAATTTGTAAACAAAAGCACCGATTGTCAAAAAGTCCTATCCACTTTGTCCCAAAGACTTCGACAAAAATATCCACTCTCATGGTCCAGATATTGACCCAATCTTTACCGACAAAGCGTCTCCGTGGGAAATTGCACGACACCCTATGTGGCCGACAATAAGGTCATGTATACAAGCTACATGTCGATATATAGAAACGATTAAGATAATGATATCTATGATATGAAATTATGACAATATGAATATATGAAAAACGTTGTGACCTACTAGTATATAGATATTAGACATTCAGGAAGTCTTGTTAATGGTAATATTAAGGTTTAGGTTTTTAAGAAAACTTAAATGAATGATAACACCTGTGTGTATTTTAATTTGGTTCACTTGTAGACAACATGATAATAGTCTTAAAATGTAAGTGTTTATGAAATAATTATAGATAAAAAAACATAATCTCAATCACGACATGTGAGTAGAAATGAAATAAACGTCAAAAGCAAATTTAGATTCATCAGATTTTAAAATAGACACGATTGAACTATATAAAATTGAAATACCTTATATAAATAAAAAAAATTAATTTTAATATCATAAGATCAAAGACTAAAACTATAGACCATTAAATCAGAATTATCAAATCGTTGATTGTAGAAAAACCTGTCAACGTATCTAGCAGCGTATTCAAGATATTTGTTTATCTACACATTCCTGAGGTAAGGGATAAATGAACTGATGTAAACATAGAGCATTAAAGGAATTTAATTTACTTTGTCCCGAGGAAGGTCTCGGTACGTACTGACAGACGAACAGCAGTCTGTTGACGAAAGGCGCGTACTGACGAGTCGCTCAGTGCTTTACTCGCCGTACTGGGCGTAATTCTATTAGAGCTGTGACATCTTTTTCTCCTCTCTTCACCTACTCGCGGACTTTCAAAATGAAGAAGTGAGAACATAGTCCACAGAGCGCATCCTCCTTATCGTGAAGTTGATAACTGAGTGAATTTATTGTTGGTAAACCTCATTTTCAACTTGCCTTGATACCAGGTCAAAGGTCAACTTAAGCATTGTCAAAAGTTTTAAGCTATCGTTATTACCCCCACCTCATTCATCCTCCATCTCCTCTTCACCCCCTCACTACCTTGATTACCCCCTTCCACATTCACACACCGTGTATTCATTTTTGAAGCATTAGTAGTAGCAGCAGGTGTAGTAGTATATTAGAAATAGCAGTAGTAGTAGTAGTAGTAGTAGTAGTAGTAGTAGAAATAGCAGCAGTAGTAGTAGTAAAAGTAGAAATAGCAGCAGTATTAGTAGTAGTGGTAGAAATAGTAGTAGCAGCAGCAGGAGCAGCAGTAGTAGTAGTAGTAGTAGTAGAAGAAATAGCTGTAGTAGTAGTAGCAGAAATAGCAGCAGTAGTGGTAGAAATAGTAGTAGCAGTAGTAGTAGTAGTAGTAGAAATAGCAGCAGTAGTAGTAGTAGTGGTAGAATAGTAGTAGCAGTAGTAGAAGAAGTGGTAGAAATAGTAGTAGCAGTAGTAGCAGCAGCAACGGTAGTGGTAACAGCAGTAACCATTGTAGTAGTAGTAATAATAGCAGTAGAAATAGAAGTAGTAGTAGTAGTAGTAGTAGTAGTAGTAGCAGCAGCAGCAGAAGTAGTAGAAGTAGTAGTAGTAGTAGTAGTAGTAGTAGTAGTAGTAGTAGTAGTAGTAGTAGTAGCAGTAGTAGTAGTAGTAGTAGTAGATAATGTTGTATCATTTTCAACCATGGGTAATTTAAGTACCTTGTTGAGAACAGAAAATATATCGTTAGCGTTTTTCTTTTGAAACTCGGATTTGTTGAAAAAGTGATGAAGTTTAAAATGAAATAGAATGATCATGCTCTTATGCAAAGGTTATAAAGAGTATGTATTTTACGCTTGGATATATCCACTAGAAACAAGTACATCTTGCTATGTCCCAAGCACTGGTGCCAGCCTCAATATATATATATATATATATATGTGTGTGTAAGTATTTGTACCGATATGATATAGATTTTAAAAAATATATATTATATAGATAGGTGTGAATATTTACATGTATAATTAGAGTCTGATGACTGCGGTTATTTTTTCTATACATATCATAAAGATTTCTAGTTGTTCTTTGTAGCAAAACAACAATTGCATCGTCATCACAGGTATTGATGAGATTGATGGCATAATTAATGTTTATGATATTTTAAACCTACGTAAATACACCTTCAAAAGGTCAAAAGTAATGTATAACATATTATACTTATTCGTCCGTTAACCACCTTTTGTAAAGTCGATTACTTAAATATTCTAAGTTAATAACACTATGGATCTCAAGAAATGACATAATGAAAAACGTAAAAATCCGGACTTATTCAAAGCCTTATTGCACAATTGATAATAACATAATGCTATCAATTTTCATTTACGACTATATATATGTGTACCCTTAGACTATTAGTGGCCGTTCAAAAGTCGCATTATCTAATAGCGAATTCACTATGATCCTGTTACAGAGTTACAAGTCATGAAGCCAGATTTATCAATGTAAGCTCATTAGTCGCATATGATCACCAACATTGCCCGATAGGGACTAGGAGAAGCTCTCTTAGCTTTAAGCTGTCGTAAGTACCACAACATATTATTGGCTTACCGTATCATACCGGATAGGTTCTATTAAATTCATCACCCAATTATGATGTTCTATTCACGTGTTCGAGACCCGATTTCTCTGATTGAATTTATCTTAGACCCCATCTAACCAGTTTTAGGTCAACGATTCGAGTCAATCACATTAAAACCAGATCGAACTAACCGAAGATGCGTAGACGTCGTTAAAATAATCATTTCGGCAGAGTGGTTTACACAAATTGATGGGTCTTTATCTGAAAAAAGAACACAATTTCAAAAACATACTTTCTTTCTGTATAGACAACTTTATAACGACCTTTAAACTTAAAGAAAAAGTCGTTAGTTTATGCTTGTGAAGAAATCCATAAAGCTTTATGATAAAAAACTGAATTTCATACAATATATCGTTTGGGTGAGATATGATTTTAACTAAATAATGATAATGCACAATATTGACGATTTTTTTTTTATCATAAATGAAATAATTATAAAATGAAATCAAATATATCCACACTCGTTGTTAAACGTAAACAAACATTTGTAACTTATCAACTCCGGTGTCTTATATCATGTTGAGAATATCTCAAACTAGGATAGCATGTGTAGTTAATTGGGGTGTGACTCACTTTTTGCATTTTTTGGGCAAAAGGACACTCACGTTTTATTCGAAATAAGCCGTAAATTAGTAGGCGTGAAGGCTTCACTGCTAAATTTCGCACTGAACATTCGCATTTAAGTCGTCCACGCCTTATAAAATATTTCCAACACGCTGAACAAGTTATTTCGCTCATTACAAATGGCAGCTCTAACGCTGTCCTTTATATGAAAAGTATGTCCATCTTGATCCCATGCAACATTTAAGCTGTTGATGTGTGGTTTACCTTTTCCGTTTTACCTGTATGAAATTTAATGAAACGTTGAAAGAGGTGAATTGATGAAAAAGACATGAAAGGTTATATATTGTTATTTCTAATCTTTGTTTAAGCAACTATGTTAAAGCTTCACGTATGTTGCTTTTGATGATATTAGAAGAAATGGTATATAGTATTCATATCCCTGTATAGATTTGATTTTACACCCTCATTTAAATGTGATTGTTATAAAAGTGTCACTAAATGATAGATCGTAGTTACACAACAATATTACACAATAGGTTCAAAGTCCGCGACACAGTTGGCCTGTTCCACCAAACGAAGTTAATATATTCATGTTTGTCAGGCTCCAAAGTCACTTTCACGTGCAAAGCATGAGACGGAAGCCCTATATTGCACGTGAAGCACGCTTTCCAAAAAAATAACAGTTAAGCTTAAGCGATTTGCACGTGGAAATGGTGCAAGGTAGTGATTCCCGTGTTATTCAAGTCGATTGCATGTCTCGAATTATGTGACCCACAAACACCATTTAACTCACCACAAGCTAGGCTCGATATGTGTTACGATGACAAACATTCAATGCATTAACTTGTACATGTACAATATATATATAACCCATTTGTTGACAATCTTTCAACATCTGTACAAATGACAAAATCGACATATATATTTACATAGGTCTATTTAACATATTAAATAATGTGAATTATTTTTAGAAATTATATCACTCTTGCCAGCGTCTCGCCGTAATGAATATAAACACACGATGTAAACATTGACTGCGCGAACTGTTTGACATGCCAAAACCATCACAAGGCCACGTGCGCATGGACAGCAAAGTCACAGCTCGATCACATGATAGGTGATTTCTGATTGGCTGTCAGAACCGTGCCCCCATTTTTCATTGGTTTATCGTTCCCCGCCCTCGCCTCGAAAGTGTGAGCATTGCTACAGTCATATAAGATGCAACATACGCTTTGATCAGTTTTACATCGAAAAACGAAAATGAATGAGGAATTATCGACATACCCTCCTTCGCCACCCAACACCCCACCGGCAGATTACTCAGTGAGTACACTTTCCACTCATAAAAATGATTTTTAACACAGATGTAGTTTTATTTGAACAGATTTAAGAATTTATCGCGATTTGTGTACTCACCAGTTAGTTTTAACATGGCTTAGGTTGACTTTTCGATGATTCATGGCGCTTTTGACAATATCAGGCTTTGTAAATATGAAAAATATCCCTAATTTTATCGATTGACCTAATAAACCCCTCGATCAGCTGTTAGCCCGGTTGGCCGCGGTGCGGGCCATTCACACTCGCGATGTTTGTAAACAAAGGGGGCAGTTGATATTCATTTCAAGTCAGAATATTTGTTTCATTTCTCACATAGGTATAAGTTTTAAAGCATGGGTTTTACAAAAAAAAGTATCAGTGAAGTTGAACTTTGGCCGCTTTTACTTCCGCCAATACATTCACTAGCCTGGAGCATGCATTACCCGCGTGAGACTTGCTTCTGTTGATAGGTGTGGCAAATCGGCCATGTCGGATCGACTCATGCACACAACATGAGTTTTAGCTCTGTGCAGACGTTGTAAATAGCTTTTAATGCTTTATTATATACATGTTTTGTATGGAAATGCAATTTCTCCCATGTAAGATTTTGTTATAATTAAATCTGCATATGTTTATGTTGATTATTTTCGCGCATAATGTGAACCGGAAGTAAACGCCTCTTTGTTTGAGCTTGACCTTGCTCACCATATTTGGAAGGTCTACACACATCGAGCACGTGCCCGTCCGCTGTAGTAACCGTTTGTCTGTCTCGTTCTTGCATCAGAAAATGTCCCAACATAATGGAGATTGACATATTTGCAAGGTTAAATTCATTATAAAAATGCTTATGCTTGGAAAAATCCCACATCTGAATATCGCTTGAATTATAAATGGTCAATGACAGGCTAGATCAAATATGAAAAAGGTGATCGACTAAGAAAAAAATGCCATTTTTTTCTGGCGCTCGAAAAAGTGGAAATCAGCATACATAGTTGATTTTTCTAATACATCGTTTAGATTAAGATGTATTTCATAACAAGTAAAATGCAATAGGTGTTTAACAAATATATCGATACATTAATTAACGTAATTTTATTTATTTTTAAATAAATATAAATCTAAATTGAATTATGAATACTGTATACATAACTTTTAGTAGTTTTTTAATTCATAATTCATATCGTCCTATGAACTATTTTGTGAAACTTATTCACTTCATATGATAAAACCTGGCAGTTAAAAAAAAACTAAATACGATCATACTCAAAGCAGTTAAAAGCAAAAAATACCTCAAATTTTTCTTTATCTTGAAATACTGATTACTAACCTACTAACTTGTATTTAGTTTTTGTAAACTGTAGGCCCTTCCTCTGTCAGTGTGGATCGATTATGATACGTGCTATTCGTCATTGTTTCGTTAATCATCTCCTAGATACGGTAACATTCAGTCGCCCGCCTGCTGTGATCATGAACAAAGAATCTACGTGTGGCTTACAGCTTCAAGACATCACCGCGAAAATATTTTGATAATTCGGACATAAGTTACAAAACTAGAAAGTAAATAAGTAAATGTAGATATCAATCGACCCATCATCGATATCATTTTGAACCCAAGACTCGAAATAAGCAATAACATCCCTATAAAGCACGTCTCTGTTTATCTCGACTTATATATAATATTGAAAGAATGTATCTGCGAGATACATAATAAAAGCACAAGATTCCTAGATATTTCGTTTATTTTTCAGTTTTGTGAGCTTTGTACCGAATGATCTGAATAAAGTTGTTTTTGAAAGAGTCATTAAACTAATAATGGTACATCCCAAACATTGATATCGCTTAATTCTTTGGTTTGTTTACAAGACAAAAATAGCTAAGATACTTGGTTGAGCTAAGGTCTAATATGACGTTTCTTTTCAATATGGTTTTCCGAAAGTTACAACCGACCCCAACAACAAAACTCCCGGCATCACTTGAAAAAGCCACAAACACTGGCTAATTTAAACCTTGCTGAGTTCATCAACCCTTTTTGGGCATCTCACTAGCTTACTGCGTCTGAGCTTGAAAATGCACACTGAACTCTCTGAGAAATTGCAACTTAACGCAGATGAAGACGCTGGTCATATATTCAAATGGCGCGTTGCAACAAGGCTTGAATTAACCAGTAATGGAAACTGATGCAAGTTATGTTGGTTATAACTTGCGGTGAACTGCTACCACCGACTTCGTTGGTATAAATAGGGAATTAAGAAGATAGCATATATGATTCATGATATCAATGATAATGTGTATGCTTTCCCTGCAGATGAGAGACATGTCAGAGAGTTCGTGTGAGTCTTTGTGCCAGGACAACCTGGAGCGAGACGCCGCAGAGACTCTTCTTTCCATGGGCATCAAGAGGAAGAGGGACCTGGATGATGACCCCTTCCCAGGGGTCATGACCCCGCCCCACTCAGACGGGTCAAGGACACCGACTCATGATGAGCAAGAATCAAGGAGCTTTAGGAAGGATTCAAAACTCGCGAGGGTAGGTTTTCGAATGAGCATTTTGATTTCTCTAAAAGATAAAACGAATTTTGGTGGTGATATAGGAATTATATAGTTTACTTACAGGACAATGAATGTTTTTAATGTCAAAAATATAATAGATACTACATTATAATTTTTCAAATGAAATATATATGTATATTTTTGCGTATTTTAGGTATTTTCTCATGATAAATTTTTATTTCAGTTATTGCTAGGCGACACATCTGTTTCCAGTGGACCAAATTTACCGATGCCCCCAGCAAAGGGGTGTCCATGTTCCGTCATCGTCCGGTCAAAACCACCCCCCTCTATCACATCACCCACCGACCAACCCATCAACTTGTCGTGCAAACCAGTCAAAACCTCAGAGCCTGTCTATATAAAGCCTAACCCATGTGTCACTTGTCCCAGAACTTTCAAAATGGACTTGAACCATGTCCCAACGCCTGCCATTCCACAAGCCTCAGTTGTCATGACAGCAGAGAGAACCGGAAGTGTCGAAGCTGCCCCAAAACAGGTGTGTTCTCAGCCAGTAGCTCCCCTTGTGTTGTCGAGTATGAATGGAAAGATCGTTTCCATGCCGTCCATAGTTCAGGTGATCGTGCTGAACCAACTGAACCAGAATAAGGAGCAGGAAACAAGGGCAGATAACTTCTGCCCCATCAGACCACATCCTGTCATTATGCAGCCAGGAGCCCGTCTTGAAGACATGGTGTTCAGTGATGGGAAGCGCCGACGGAGCCACGTATGCGCTCATCCTGGGTGTGACAAGACTTACTTCAAGAGCTCCCACCTCAAGGCCCACATCAGAACACATACAGGTAGGAGCTTGTAACCTGAAACCTGACTTCGACCCACAATCACAGGAGACATCACATTTGGTTTTTTTTAAATGGGCAAGGTGAAGGGAAATGCACATGTTCCACTTTGACACGTGCATTTGTTGTTTTTTTGAAAATGGGCAGATGTGAAGGGAGGTTGACGCAATATAATTCGCAATATAATTCGCTTTTCACAAAGTAACGTAGCTCTAATTAAGAAGGTGACATAGACGTAATTCCACTTTTAAATTGAAGGTTGGTCATTTATGAATACGTTACGAATGATACTTACCGATGTCACTTTATGAGTATGTTTATAACAGCACATATATCGGAGCTTGATATGTCTATGTGGATTACCTTGTTATATATTGTATATGACCTGTATCGATGTCTCCCGTGCTTGTGCTTCGACCACAATGTATTTAATAAGTGTGAAAAAGTTGTCAGAAATGTTACATCAATGTTAAAGCATCATGGATCAAAGATTCCAATACTGTTTTATTTCTCGATTTCACACTTGAATATCTGTGTATAAACATATTTTTAAAATGTGCAGCCATATATGTTTTTTTCTTTTATTGCAGGAGAGAAGCCATATGGTTGTGATTGGGAAAACTGCGGAAGAAGATTCGCACGTTCAGACGAACTCTCGCGTCATAAGAGAACTCACACTGGCGAGAAACGCTTCGAGTGTGCGCGCTGTGAACGGAAGTTCATGAGGAGCGATCATCTTGCGAAGCATCTTCGACGTCATGCATCAAACAAACTCTCTCAAAACTGGCAATCTGAACTGCGAGCGAACAGCCAGGAAAATCGTGCTAAAGAATGAAAAAAAGTACCCCTTTTCCATCGAAGTCTAGTCATTGAGTACAAGACCACGAGTACCACACGTCTTTCACCAAAATTTCTTGCCCTGAAATCTCTCGCCATTGTATTCAAAAGGAGCTACGGCAATATCTAAAACATTCAGCAATGGGATTTGCAATGTGACTTATCACACTTTCCATCGCGGTTCTAATTCAGCTTAATCTCTTGTGGGTATCAGTAACCACACTCAAAATCTTCGTAAGCTGATATATATATTACAAAATGACTGTCCTATTTTAGTGACAGGTGTCACGTGACTAACGGTGCTGTTTATTTATTTGTAATGTTGTCCTGTGATAAGTTTCTTCCAACGTGCTCACGTGTTTTGAAACCTCTTTTTGAAGATCCTTCCAACTTGCCCCCAAGGCAAAATTTGTTCCAATCTCATTTGCTCTTTAAGCCTTACAGCGTGTGCCTCAATTGGTGATTTGACCTTAGCGCCCTCAAAAACGATTGAATATAACTTCAAATTACCTTTCTGATCGTACAATTAGGTTATCGCCCATTATGCTAAAGATCTGGTACAGCAAATTTGGCTACGAGCAACAGCAAGGCTCAACCTGTGATGGCGAATGGCTTACCCTGTGTTGGAGATTGGCTAAGCCTGTGTTGGAGATTGGCTAAGCCTGTGTTGGAGATTGGCTAAGCCTGTGATGGAGATTGGCTAAGCCTGTGATTGAGATTGGCTCGAGTTAAACCTTGCGGGGGAGGTTGGCTTTCTTACTGAATATCTGTTGAATATTGTTGGAATTTCAGTCTATTCGTATCCAAATTGTGTCTTTTGTATTTTAACTTATTTGTAATTGACCACGAAATATTATACACAAATGTTTTTGTATATTTGCTTTATTTTAATACGAACACTACGTCATGGCAGCAAGCTACAAATCATTCTATACTCCGTTTACATTTTCCACTTCATTTACTTTTATGTACCATCGAAATTCACAAAAGACCACTTATTATTCAAACTTCACCGTCTTTATGTCAAGTATCAGATAAATATTTTGTTTCTTATCTCTATTTCTAAAGAATCTTTTAGAGTTTCTCGGGAATTGTGATGAATATCTAATTTATGTTAAAATTCACGGAAATTTGACCGCTGGTCTTTTGTTGACTACCTATTTATCAAAAGTTTATGAATTGTCGAGATTTCAGATAAAGGCCTCAGGAAACAAAATATTTCTTATGACTTTAGTTATTATTATTATTATGTTTAATCGCATACAGGGTATAATCACGAGCATCCGAGATGTTTTCGGTTGGATGAACTCGTTTCAGTTTGACCTTATTTTGTTAAATTTACACTTGTGAAAGTGCTTTGTTAAGAGTTAAAGCATTCATGTTTAAGAGATCAGTATCTGAAAAGTAGGTCAAAGTTTTGTCACGTACTGCACTAGTATCCACATTAGTGACTCTCCTATTGTTTGTTAGCTATGTCACGGTATGGCTATATCGTAATGCCTTTTAAATTTACAATATCTTTCAGTATCATTATATAACTCAAAATACATCAACGTATTATTTACTTTGTTTAGAATAAACGCCTTCATTTAACAAAGAAATAAACTTTTTACGCAGGTAAATATCTTGTCGAAAGTGACAGGTCAAATTTGCTTTCTTCGTCATTGAAATTCATTTTGTACAATTATCATTTAATTTATTTACATAATACCCTGTTTCGTATCTGTTGTAAACAAATAAAAGTTGAACTGTACATTTTCTCTTGTCCTTTTAAAGGTTCAATGGGTATCTGGCTTCTAAGGTGCATTTTGAAACATCATATAGTTTTATTAATCATGAATTAGTCGAACACCTGTTCACTTAACACCTCTAAACATGACAAGCTCTAAACATCACATGTTACAGAGTCGTCCATCTAATCAATAAAACACCGTCCTGAGTGTATCTCTGTCATCCAATGAAATTGGAGACGTTCGTCCTTGACCTCGTCTGCTGCACGAGAAAAGCATTCAAGTCTATCAGCATCAGTAATGAGAACCAAGAAATTTTGGGCGGCGCACTGGCGGACTAACTCTCGTATGCTTATATCCCATAGTTGTGGGAGGTGGGCGTGAATATATGAGACTATTTATAGATATGCACCGACCTGCATTTACTATATCCACTGCACAGTGTGCATGCACCTATGCAACGCTCACTCAGGATTCTAATCTTATGACCGATCAATGTCACTTTCAATAACGGTTTCGTTATGTAACGCTGAAAGAATCTACAACAGTATCCATGGTAACAATTCCTAAGCAAATATTTTATAATATTCAATTGTCTAGTTAATAAGTGATCGATGATTTAAAAAATGGCCATTTATATGAAATATGACTCGATATTATCATTACCTATAGGCCTAAATTGGTTTTATATGATCATATTGTTACGGACCAAAGGATGTTGAATACCTGAACACATGTAGGCCTACGAAGGACGAGGAATGTTAACTTCAGGTTGTTTATGGATGACAAAATGACGTTGTTAAACTTTTTATCAAAACGAATATCCCTAACGCCCTAATATGAGTGACTTTGGTATTATCGGACCAGTGAAAGTGCTGGTTTTTAATTTAAAAGACCTCCATTCAAGAAGTCTTACGGTACGCTTCTGACTGTTTTACTTAATTTCGTGCAAATAACAATGAATATCAGAAAGACTTAACATTTAGTTCAAACTATTAAAGCTTTTGTGACTTTGAGAGGTGATTTCTTTCATTAAATTTTATAAAGTCGGTATCAAAAGCAAAGTAGGCCATATCCACGAAACCTGTTTATTCCTATTTCAATAAAAGCCTAACTTGATAAAATATCTTGACTAATGTTGATCATAAAGGCTGTCCTACTTTCCTAAATGCTCTTCAACAAACTATTCGGTTATATTTAGGCATTATATTTATAACAGCGTCATTCATGGTGTAATGGTAGTGGTGTCCGTTTAAGGAGCGAATATATTCAGGTTCGAATCCCGCCATCTTATATGTAATCTTTTTTTAATTACAGGGATGGAAATTTTCAGCTGAATTCAGTTCTTTTGGATTGGTTCTGACAGTAGTTTTCTTCATTGAACACCATCCTAGAACCTTAATTAAATGCATTTAAGCTATTTCAGCCATTGCCATCCACCCCTACACTTTGCATAACTTGTGAATTTGACTATTCCAATAAGGGTTACGATGTAACTCGAGATGCAAGTCTTGAATGTCAATGTGTAATATCAAATAACAAAAAGTGAAGAAAAAAGTTATTGGCGGAAGGACGGGGCTCATTTCAATATCAAACACATTTGGAGGGAAACACAAAGCACTAACGTAATCATGCATGAGCTATTCGGTGACAAAAGCCTGGCTCTGGAATTGTGAACAATTAAATGTATATCATAAATATATCATTGTTATGCTTGATCCAAACTCTTTTCAAAAGAAGCGTACATATTGAACGAAATTGAAACATATGTGCAAAATACTCACGATACAGCTTGACAAATAAGTAGAAAAAGAGTTAAAATGCGTGATGTCAAAGTTATTCTTTATAACTTCAATTAAACCGTTTTCACAACATATAAAAACACCTCAGGTATACAGGGATGGCAATTTTCAGCTGATCAGCTGATTTCAGCTGTTTTCGGGAAGGCCCTCACTGTAGTTTTAATCATAGATTACCATCCTGGAACCTTAATTTCTTGCATTTCAGCTGTTTTTAAGAAAATCCATTGCCACACCTGGGTATAGTAACTCAAACCAGTCTCCGAAAACGGCGGCACAGATAACGCAGTGGATCAAAGCTAATCTAACAATGAAAAGGAGACTGAAATCAAGCTCTCAATATTTTTTTCAGACTTGCTTAGGCTTCTAACTTATTTCAGGGTTTGGCCTACAGACTAGAGCAAAGTGTGGTTACATTTTAATGACATTAAGAGAAGGTTTATTCCTGAACTTTTTTATTATTGTACAGTAGGGTTAAGAATGATGTTTGAAACTCTAGCACGTCAGGTAGATTTCTTCGTAGCTCCTTGGTATGTAGAAGGGGACGACTCCATAGCTTGTCAACAAGACACTAAATAAGCCTAAGCAAGTCTTGAGAGGATTTAAAATTTTAATGAAGAAATTTAAGTCTCCTTTTCGTTTTAACGTATAACGATTTTATTATGTTAGAAATGTTGACCAAATATTCAGTTCAGAGTATAATTGTTAGTCGAAGTACGCTAATGTTTAACCACGTAAGCGAAAAAACTTCCTTGTCCGTAACCAAAACAAAAAATACCACGTTTGTGCTAGCTATTTATAAATTGTACTATATACATTGACAGCAATGTGGAGCTCAATGCATGATTGTCTGACAGAATCACAGTGGGTCAACCAAGGTATAGATTGTTTTCATTACTTTTTATGTCATAAGGTATTTTTGGTTCTACAAGTTTTGTTGTTAATTGTTGTTCAAGTATTTGACAACGACATATCTTGTTAACTCAACAGTTGTCTACAGTGTATAAGTCATCTGTTTACAACCATCGTATCTATTGGGTCGGACATTTTGATTCTCATTTTCACGCTGTCTAACAGACAGACAGACAGACAGACAGAACAGTAAATTTCTCAACCAACAAATGGTGGTACGTGAGAATATGAATAACACGTATCAATAGAATATATAAAATACAATATAGATAATCACCTAATGGATAATTTTAGCTTGACGTCAACGAATAGTTTCAGGGCTCGTGTATATATCCTGTGACTTTAGTTTATAAAAAAGTGGTTTCATCATGTGATAGTATTATAAGAAAGTCAATGTAAAGTCTCCTGTAAAACAGATTTTTTTCTCAAATCTATCAAAATGAACACAAAACTGATAGATTTGGATTCATGGAGTTTAAAGAGCCACTCCGTGAGTTGTTGGAGTCTTATATGCTAAACTTAATCAATGGTGTCATTTGATCGCGAAGAATCGACTGTTACCAAAAAGACACATTGTCAAGCTTATTTGGTTTTTACAGTAACAATATGAAGGCAGAACGTCGCAATTATGATTAAAAACCGGACAGTGGCGCGCGTCAAATAGTCAAACGTAATTTTGGCGACTTATGTAAAACAGCCAGGAGGGCAGTTAGGAGTTGATAGTGTTTGTTAGGTTATATAACTAGTATCCATGTATATTGGACGCGATATCTACACCTCTGTGCATATATAAGGTTGTTTTTAGATTTTCGTGGAAAACTAGCATTTGTCATATATATGTCATTTGGACATGAAAAGTTCAGATGTTTTGATTTTATATCACCACATATGACATTTAGGTTCGTATCAAAGGTAAATAATATGTTATGAAAATCACGGAGTGGCCCTTAAGGGTACTATATCTAGTAAACCTGAAATATGGACTGTCAATCAGGCTTTTGAACACGTATACTGATTCTCGACTACTATTAAAAACAGGTTATTTTCTAATATTTGACAATGCTAAATAACTACGCAAGTCGAATTACCTGATTTTAACTTCGAAAAAATCTTTGTCATTTAAAAATGCTTCAATTTCGTTTTGGTATCTTGTTTGATACCTTCTGGGTTATTTTTCACCACGAAATAAAGATGAAAGACCTGTACTGAATCCAGAAATTCACACATAATTAATGATGAGACCATCAGCAATGTTGTGTCATGCAGGAGCTTACTAGAGGCTAATTTCAGTTTGAATTTTCAGAAAATGTCCGAGCTAGTGAAAGTGTCAAACCTGAAGGAGGCCATTGCAGAATGCCCCATTTGCACGGAATTCTTCAACGAGGATTTTCAGATTCCGCGGCGGATGCCATGTTGCAGTCAAGCAATCTGTGAACATTGTCTGAAAACCTTCATTGGCGATAACACTACTTTTTCCTGCCCAATGTGTAAAACCCAACACAGCCTGCCTGGTGGTGTGAAGTCACTTGCCAAAGAAATGGTGATCCTTCGGTTTCTTGAGGCCCTCAAGACTGAGAGAAATGCTGTTCCTCTTTGTACCGACTGCCCAGACGACAACAGGGCAAATTACAAGTGTGACCACTGCGGTGTATATCTCTGTCAGCCGTGTCTCACTGTCCACAAAGGACACAAAGCAACAAGGGGCCACAAAATAACCACCTTTGCAGAAATGAGTTCCAAATGGCAAGCCAGACCATCAACTGCAAAGAAGAAGAAACCCTCGAAACTAACCGAAATGCTAGAAAAAGTATCCGAGAGAGCGGAACAACTTTTGAGCATGCTGGCCAGTGTTGACAAGTCAAAGAAGGCAGCTGAGTCCCTTATCAACAAGAGCTGTGACAAACTGGTTGATGAAGTTCAAAAGAGAAGAGAAATATTGCTTTCTCAGCTGAACGAAAAGGCTGAAGTTGAGACGAGATCAATCAAGAGAGCCCTTGATTCCCATAGGCATTACCAAGAGAAGCTGAAGAAGGACCCTACTGAGAAGCAATCTCAATTGCTTCAAGAATCACCGTCCGACCTGAAGCAACAGAGAGTTGGTTTCATCTTTTCTGAAGTATACCTGCAGCAGATTTTGGAGGTAGTCAGGTCAGCTGGCATGGTGCGAGTTGTCACCTTCACCCCGGCATATAGGCCATCCGATTCTGTTGAAGCCGCCATTTACAACGCTGTGGAACTGTCTTCCGCTGAGTTTTATCGAGGTAAATATGCATACTTAAAATGTATCCGAATAAAGGCATATTGAATCAACAAGAGTTCACCTACTTTAAAGGTCTTGCAGCTCTCAACAAATTTGCTAGTTGAAAAAAAGGTCCTTTCAAATGATCATACCATAGGTTCATTCATTTCAGTTCCCCGTTTTGATGACGCTGTTGTTTTGGGAAAGAAAAAGATATTATGTGAGTATACGCTACCGTCGAGATAAAATGATTTAACGTTTGTTTCCATCGAAGGATTTTGTAGTTCTTCTATGGAATTGTGATTTGAAAATGTTACGGTCTTAAAGGTAGGTGTATGATACGAGTTTTATTGCAAAACTCGCTATCAATTCAGTATAACATGTCTCTAATTTTTTTAACACACTTGGTTTATCTCCTGAAGATATTTACTTTTATCGACAAGTGTCGATATATTTGATATCAGAAGACACGAGGGTGAGATTCTATTTATCATCGAAAATTATTTTTCATATCGATTCCGTGAAAATTGTGTATTTCTGAACACTGCTCTACTCTAAGACTCTCAGTGGAGTCATCATTTTTATGACGTCATAGCATTGTTATGTCATTAATTGATGATAAAAAAACAATTGTGATGTCATGAACTTGACTGTAATAGGGCATTGTTGATCTTCCACAAGCGATATATCTCCTGTGGAACACAGTTTTGAATGATAAATAGCAGTGTCTGCGCGTTCGGTTTCAATTTCAAATTTACTCGCTATCAATCCAGTATAACATGTCTTTAATTTTCCAACACACTAGGTTTGTCCCCTAAATAATCGCCCGTGTAAGATATGGCAGTGTTATATTTATCCGAAGATATCAAACTAGTGTAATACCGCTACGCGTATGATGTCACACTATTGTGTGGTTGTGACGTCACAATGTTAGTACCGTCGTCTCAATGGCGGGTGAGTCGCGGGAATGTTTGGTTCAGTACAAATTTGGCACTCATGCTTAATTACTGAGGTCAAGTAATAAACCGAATGCTAAACTTCCTTCAATTCAATACTATTTCTATTATACTCGTTAATAATTTGGTAACAAACTCGCTTTTGTTCGATTCATAAATAAACATTAACTCGATAAACAAAAATAATATCAAATGGAAGCTAGGTCGTTAAGTATTCTCTATAAATCTCCTAGGAGATATCTTTTTGGGGGTAAGTAATGACGACATATTGCTATGACGTCATAAACATAAAATAGAATCTTACCTTTGTGTCTTCTGATATAAAAAAATATCAACACTCGTTGATAAAAGTAAAAATTTGTATCTTTTATCAACTCGTGTTTTAATATTTGTAAATTGCTGTTCATGACGGAATTTTTTTTCTTTTCTTTTCGTATTTAATTCGAAACATAATAAAACAATTATGGATTGGTGAATTCGGTCAATACCTGTTTTTGTAGACCCGAGGAAAGCAATATTGACTTCGTCCTCTGTCAATATTGCTTTCCTCGGGTCTATAAAACAGTTATTGACCTCATCACCAGTCTATAATTGTGTAATGTCTAAGTATTGAGAGAACGATTATCAACTGATGGGACTGACTCCTGGTCTGGTCATCAGGGCAATTTCATGATAGCTGTATTAATAATATTTCACATCGCATCTTTCCCCCAGGTCTGCCTTTTGAGTGGGAAAAGAATTTTTCGTCGAAGTCGATAACGATTACCACAGACGTGGTAACAAATGCCATCAATGAATCATGGGTACCTAACCATGGTTTACAGTTGAAGGGTAGAGGAAGGGCTATATCTACGCAGCCTGTTGACATAAAACAACATCAGCGAATCCTATTCCAATGTAGAATTGGAATGGTCCTCAAGAAGGTTCAAAAAGAGAGAGTAACAATGTCAGAAATCAGTTTGATCAAAACGCCCATTGATACCGGCAAAAGCACACCAGGCGTCATAGATGTTAATGTCCGGGTCATGGAGTCGAATATAGATAAAATATATGTTGTCGTTGCGTACGATGGCAAAGTTCTGAAAAAAATTCCAATCGCCAGAAACGAGATTGGGGTTTCATTTGAAGTGTGTTATTGTGTTCTCCTTGACGGGGTTTCCAAATCGATTCACGTAATCAACGCTGATGACGGGTCAGTTGTGACCTCGGCAAACCACGTCCATTTTAACAGCCCCTTGTGGTTGATAGCGTCTGTCAGGTCTCATGACCGTGCTGATACTACCATCAAACTCAAAACGGGCCGCAAACTCAAATTGGAACGACATGTCAAAGATAACATCCTGTCTTTGCTGTGAGGGAACTGTAGTCACTATGTCCTAAATCTATTAACAACGTAAATATCATAGGATCTAGTTAAGCTGTTCAACTACTTTACATTTAATGCTGTCATCATTCATGTGTTAGAATTCACAAAATCTTTTCTTCTAGTGTGTAAGGTTCATGCTTTGAGCATGCACCTTGTGTATGGATGTAGCGCTGTATAAATACCCATAATCATCATTGAATTATTATGATGAACGGTCAGCACTATTCGTTCAAACAACCAAGTATCCTTTGCTTCGTTCATTGTTTGATTTACGTTTCCATTGAATTACATCCCTGATGCAGAAGCTCCTAAACAACCATAGTCAGAATTTGAAAAGAAAAAAATATCGAAAAGGACAATACGCTTTTGCATCAACATCTATCTTTGTTGAATACAAACCTTCAGTACATCGTGATGACGTCACTGTGATATAATGCAAATGGCCGGGTTGTATTCAAGAATTAACTGATTATTGACTGTCCTGGTAAAGAGGGCCTTAAGTTTAAGGCCGAGTAACCAGGAATATTTTCGAAATGTTCATTGGACGAGTCTTTCCATTTCATATTGGTTTCATCTGAGTTTCCCGAATCCGAAAGTGCTATTTACCAGAACCAGATTTTTTTTATTAAAGATATTTTTTTGCGCAAGATACGAGAATTTTCATCAGATCCATTTTACCTGATAAAATAACTGTTTATCTAAGACCGTTGATTGTGAATTCAGTACCCTCTGTGGTAAAAGAATGCATATTGATTAGATTTGTTGTTAATTTACTATTAATGCGACAATGTTTCACAAATAAAGAGTGATCAAAAAAGAAACAAAACTAGAAATTTCAATGAAACAATATCAATCTGTTATTTACTGATAGCTCATTTAACAACTTTGATATTTGTAGGCGAAATTGGTTAGATTTAAAAATATTTTCACAATTGCTTCTTTTTCCCTTTATGGTTTTATTTAATGTTTACTGACTTTACACTGACTGAAAGAAAATGAAATTTTATATTTGGCACCCTATGCCTCATCAAAAATGATTATTGGTAATAATGGGACATCAATAAACACATTCTCTCTGTCAGTCTTGTAGACTAAGGACTTGTAGACATAATATTTACTTCATTCTGGATAAAAGGTCAGACAAGACGTAACAATCGTCGGATAGAACCTGACTCTACCCTCAGCGACATGTAACGAAGTTATATAATAGCTTTTAATTTCATTCATACTCGAGTTCTAAGGCTTGAATTGATTTTAAATAAGAGTTGTTATAAAAAATCTATTCTCTGTATGCCGCTAATTTTCAAAGACAATATGGATTAGCCATTTTGGACTTCATTATATGATATTGAAATTCGATCTAGATACAGAGTCGCCTACGTACGGCGTATTTGAGGAGTTACTTACGACACATTCTTTGAAGTTAAAGTAGGCATAAACGTCATCATATCATTATAACATTTTGCCATTTCTTTTGAAAAAATCTCATTTACATGCAGTGCCTTAGCTATAAATGATATGAACTGAATTATGCAAGCCCATTGTGTCTTAAATGTCACATTAATTACGATGAAACCATTCTTCCGGTAAACTTGATCTTCGTCACAGTACGTGACCTCTGCCTGACATTTGGGTCACGTGACCTCTTGGGACGTGGACTTTGACCCCTGTTTCACATGTTGATCACTGATAGAGTGTTGATTAGGCGAAACAGGGACAACGCCCCCTTTGTCAAATAACTATTTCCACACAATATTTTCATGAAAATCCTAGACACAAAGCATGTACAGCATTATCCATTGACCTTCAGAAAACAAAAATAAGTGTAGGGTTTCGAATGTTTAATTATTTTACATATCAAGGGATTTCAGATTTATAAAATATATATAGCTCATTTTCTAGAAATTTAATTTGTTGAAGTGAATTGCTGGGGGGAAATATTTTACTTAAATGTACCATTTACGCCTTTCGCAAATTACGTCTCCATTATAAATACATGTTATTTCTAGGGGAATTAATTGTGGGTCATTCGTTTTTTTGTGTGGTCTATTTACGGAAAATCGCTTCATTACAACAACTATTCCAGATGACAAATGTAACATTTCTTTCAGAAGATTCGGGAAATAATACATTTAAAGGTCAAAATGTAGGCTTTATTGCTACACCATATTCAAGGTCTCCTAGTATCGAAATACATACATGCACATTGACTGATGACGCGTGTAAACTGTTGGTTTTTTTTAGATCCTTTTGGCAAATAAATGACTCAGCCACCACGTATTTGTAGGTGTACCCGACGGCACTTATTCAAAGTAGTATATGTTGTGATGGTAGCTCAACTGACTACTGACAAGTTAACAGATATGAGCGGAAAGACGACAGAGTAAAAAAATAAACCTGAACTACTTATGTTTTCGGAACTCCACACTATTCCTAATAAATCTTCTGAAATTATTCAAAAGGTAAATTATGATAGTTTTATTTCAACCAAATTCTATTTAAATATTCATCGACTAGATTTCAAAGTGTAATGTACAGTCTTTTGTGGTTCACACTTCGTCGCTTTGCATTATAGCAAAGGTCCTTTCTACATGTACATGGCGAAATCAAACGACCTTTGATCCATTCAAAGGTCTCATTGTCATGCGAGAGAGGACATGTATATCATTTCAATGTCTATAACCAGTTTAAAAAAAATTGAAATTCGCCAGATCGTCTATCAACTAAACATACAACGTGATATCAATTTTGAAACAAAAGACGACTTTAATCACCTTGTCTATTATAGACCCGCATTACTGAAATATCATGTTCATAAATACATAATTCAATTGATTCAGTTCCCTGCGTATTTTTTCTAGGTATGCATATATTCGAACCACTGTCCTATTTTATTGTAAGCGGATGATTCTACTCTTATAGACTGTAGACTGTTTCACATTCTGCCCCGTCCTATTCTACGCAATATTCCATTCCATATTCTGTTTAGTTTTATATGATAAGTTTTTTTATCATATATTCTATTGTATAGTCATCTTTTCCAAGCATTTTCATAATATTCGTTTAATTCTAACCATACGTTATCGTATTTCATGCCTTAGTATAAATTCTATTCCATAGTGTCTCCACTTTTAAAAAAATTCCATTATTTTGCAAAAATCTAATTTTTTAAAAATTTTGTTACATTCTATTCAATTCTATATTTTATTTTTTCCATACACTGTGATATTCTTTTTTTTATGCTGTCATATTTTATTCTGCTATGTAATTCGTCTTGTTTACGTCCTATTTTCTATTCCATTCTTATATCTGTAATATCATATTCTATTTTTCATGAAGAAAATATGTTTAAATCATATTCTATTTTTGATGTTATGTTATTCTATTCCACTCTTTTTAAAAAATTATTATTCAATGTTTTTTTTAATAAATTAATATTAATCCATGTTTATATACTCTATTCATATACCAAAAAAGTAGTCTTTGCCAGCCAATACAGTATTCGTTTTATTCTTCATATTCTTTCTTAACTCGTTCTATTCATAATCCTCTTCTCTTTCAATTTATGATTATGAATAATATTCCTGTTATTCAGATACAAGTGTCAAACTATATTTAACATTGCCAACTGTACGACAATCATTCAGAAAGGCGTGTCAAGTATACGTACGTCAACGTTTACATTTTATAAATATGTCACGTAAATCATCTATCATCGTACGTCAAGAATTCGAGTAACTGTAACGTTCATTCGGAAACACACCACCCTACATCTGACCTCGATAATGTGTGCCCGAAGCTGTGTGATTGCAATACCAATTGCCGATAGTAGACGAGTACAGAGAGAGCGAAACAATCTTTTAACATGTTTACTGCGTGACGCGCATTTTGCCAGCATAATATTATCACTTTTGATATCTGAAATAATGAAAATCGATTTTATATTAACTGCGGTCTTATCCACTGCCTTAATTATATCATATTTAAAAGGATGATTTCTCCATTGAATTATATCGTACCTTTTTCCGTGTTGGCGTTCAACAGAATGTCTTAATGGGTCAAAGAGTATATTGTAGCAAAATAATGTTGATGGTCGTATAACCTTTTAACCTTGCCATGCATGTCGACAAACGCGCAGTATTTAAAGGCAAAAAATCTTTTAAAGGAACGAGGTTAGGTGGTTGGGGTTTAACGCCGCCCTCAAGATTATTTCACTTATATCGCAGCTGCTAGTATTATTGCAGGGAGAAAGTCCGCAACACCATTGTGGCTATGCATCGCGGGTATCGGCTGGAAATAGCGAACCATGGGGGTACTGCGCTGAAATTCAGTCTAGCATTGCACCCAAACCTGACTGCCTGTGGACCAGTTCTCTACTGCAGACAATTTTAAAGCAGGTTAAAGTATAGGGGAATAATGAAATATGTTTTTAGCCGGCGATGTTAAACACTTTTGCTTTCTAAGGTGTCATTTATATCGGGGACCAGGAAGTCCGGGTATTCAGTCATACTCGTAGTCTTACCCTCATTAGAATTTGAGCATCAGGTTACTAGAATAAGGCCCACCAACGAACATTGAAATTCCGAAGCAGTCAATCGCCATCAGAAATGTTCTTAACGTCAGGTGGAAATCTTTGTGACTTTTGACGTCGTGACTCAAGTTTTACATAAAGGGAAATCGTTGTTTGAACGCTACGCACGCAATGTTTTGAAGTGAAAGACTTACGTTGTAGGTGTATTTGCCTGGCGTGTTATTTTGTCGAGAAGTACTTGTTGCTGAAAAGCATCGTTTTATTGCTAAACAGTGCAGTACAGTGACAAAGAAATGTTTGATATTTTATGTCTGCTTCATTATGATCTAGATTTACGTTTTTGCATTAGGATTCAACGGGCACGATGGTGCACCAAATAAAATTCCAAAAGTACATCAATACAGCTCTCTGAAAACCTCGATAGCGTAAACTAATGCAATGTTTTCTAAAAAACAATATCTGATGAAAACAATTTTTTTTTCCAAAAAATATTAATAATGGCACTAAATTCCCCTTTCCTTACATGAAACATTTAGTTTATTTTTAATATATTTTAAGAGGAATTGGGATTGGATTCCTTAGTACCCTGGGCCCAGATTTTCGAAGCTCTCTCAGTACTAACATAGTAGTAAGTACCATCAATTAACATTGACCTAGGACTATCTTAGCACTAAGAGAGCTTCGAAAATCTAGACCCTGCTCCTTTGAATTCACCACTGAATTTTTTAATTAAATTGTGTCTAAAACATCATCATTTAATACAAAGTGTAAAAGAGTTTATGGCAATTGTGGTCCAGACCGGAATCTAACTTCATCATTTTGTAAGTTACCACCATTAAAATTTAATTTCTGAAAACTCACTTGAAAATGACAAAAGTCACATTTATTATGTCCTTCATCTGAGTACGAATCTCATTGAGATATCAGCAGAATTTAAAAGCTGTTGAGCAATAGCAGCCATTTCCATATAATCCGCTTCAAGTGTTTAGTAGTGTTATCTCATTGCAATCAAGCTGAACCTTTAATTTTGATTTGATTTCTATGATAAGTCTTCAAATTAAATCTCTATGATTCTTCTGCAGTTCTTGGCAATCATTACCAAAACTTATTTGACTAAAACAATTTGTACCCTAACTGTACAAACACAACTACCCTTTAAAAAGTTGTATGTACCCAAAAAATGGAAATAAAGTGATAAAATAAAAATCTTATTGGACTTAACTGTTAGTAGTTTTCTCCCAAAAGTTGTTCTAAGGTTCAGTAGTGTATTTTGAAAGGGGGGAGGGGCACAGGCCCTCGGATCATTAAAAAAAATATTTAAAAATTAAAAAAAAGTTTTTGAGAACACCCCCTGAATAGAATCTATTAACAGAGGAACCATTCTATTCAGGGGGTGTTCTCAAATTTTTTTAAAAATTTAAATATTTTGTTTTAATGATCCGAGGGCCTGTGGGGAAGGGGACACCGGGGTTAACCATTTTGCACTCGATTAAAAATTTTTTTTTAAAAGTTGGGTTAAACACACCACTCCCCTCCCACCACCCCACCGCCACCAACCACTCCCTCTGCAAGTTACTGCTTCCCTTGTTAACTCTGTACCAAATGGATGTGTTTCTTGAGTAGAAACACAGAATGCTTATTCTTGTAACAAGAGCTTATCTTGGAAAATATCCCTTTTGAATAACCTACTGTTAAGATTTAAAGATCAACCAAACATCATACGCTATTATCTTTTACAATTCTCAAATTTCTAGAATTCATATACTAGTAACTTTTCTATCGTCTTAATTTTCATTTCTCAATTTAGATTGGAATGCCAAATTAAGAATCTGAAATAATCAAACAGTTTTATGATATTTCGTAATTTTTTCCTTTAATGCTTAAGAAAATTAAAAAATAAACATGAACAAATCTTATATTTATTCAACTTATTTAAAGATGCAGTACATATTGTTGTATTTTTTACTAAATATAAACTTAAACAGAAACAAAGTACCAACTGTGAAATCAAATCTAATCTCAAGTGTAAAAACAAATAATATCTACCAAAGAATAAAAGTACCTCAAGTTGCCATATATTCTCTTCATAAGACAACTTAGAAAATATGTGTAGAGATCAAAGATACATGTACATGTAAAATCATAGTAATAAATAAACAAATCTAATGAAGGCTATAATTGTTACAAAAGTATTTAGGTCCAATAAAATTATTGGATCAAAGATCATTTTGATTTGGACAAAACTGCTATGTTGAAACCTAAATCTTGTAGAAGTTCCAAATGTGATAAGGACTGAAAACAAAATGCTGTTTCAATACATTGACAAAACTTATTGAAAGGAATTGAATATAACGGAAGTGTGATTAAATGTGTCAACAACTGATTTTAATCTATGAAATTGTATGTAATATCTCACATCAAAGATTATAGTTTAAGCATATCAACACCATAAGATTACAATTTAGGTTGCAGGTAAAAGATGATGACCTTTTACAGACACACTGAAACTCTACGGTTGTATTGTCTTTATAAAAATGTGTATCTATAATCATAAACATCTGCTAATATCATACTCCAAACAGACTTAAACTGTGAGAAGATATTTGCAGAGAGGCTGTGGAAGAGGCAACCTTCCAACCCTATCTTTGAAGTGGACTCCTCCCAGCCTTCCCCGGATGTGACTCCAGCACAGAGTCTGAAGGGTAGGAAAACACTGTAGATTTGACCTTTGACCTTCGTTCAAACTGTCCAGCAATCCCTGCCACTCACTCTCAGTCACATGACCAATCACATGCACTCTGTACAAGAAACACCCAAGTTTTCCAGAAAGCAATTCAAGACACCAGCGCCAACCATTCCTTGCTTCCAGACACCAGGTCTGTCCAGTCTGGAAGGTGTTGAAGTAAGACAGAACAAACATGGCAACCGGAGATCTTCCTTGAGGTTCCCTGACATCCAGACTGGCTCCATTGTCCAGAAGAGTTTGGACGACATTTCTCTCAAGCTCCCAGCCGGTGTTCATTGCAAGATGAAGGGGGGTTTGACCGTCACTGGTCAATGAGTCAACGTCCACCCCATGTCTGACCAACACATCAATGTTTCTGGGAACCCTCGCTCCAACAGCAATGTGGATCGGTTCCAAGCCTCTATTGTTTTGTCTTGTGAAGTCAACATTTAGTTCAGTGAGCCAGCTCACAAGGTCCTGAAGAGGGAATGAAAATAGATTAGGTAATTGGAGGTATGCAACAGTATCATAAGTGTTGGGAAATTTGACAACAGTGTTATTCTCTTTTAAACAACTGAGCACTTTTGGGAATTTTCAATCACCTTCAATTTGAACGTATTCTGAGGGATCAAATTCAAAGTGTCAAAATATTGACTCTAATAGGAAATGAACTCGTTCTAAAGGGGGTTTACCCCTCCACAATGGTCTGAATTGAAAGAAGCACTCTGTACGAAAATATTTAGGCTTCTTAGGCCAAACAGTTGCTAGAATAAGTCTGTTGAAGGTTTAAGGGGAATATTCCTCCCACTAGGGGTCACTATTGACCCACAGGAGACTATTGGAATAACAACGTCTTTTGCAACCTTCTTTTGTGATAGCTATTGCAATATCAAAAAAATAAATTAAATAATGCAATTCAAGAATAAAAAGTGTTTTTAGTGTCTTTAAATTTTCAGAGACAACCCAACTTCCCCAAGCCTACAGTAAAAGAAGGATAACTCTTGATTTTTTTCGGTTGATTCATCAAGATATCTGTCCATAGCTGTTTTTCAAATCTAAATGCTGCAGTTGTAACTTTGACACTATCGATAGTTTAAAAAGTTACTGTAGATAAAGTACTATGGGCAAGGCAACTAAAGCGATAAGTCGATAATTTGATCTACCAAACCAATATTTTAGGGGAAGTCAGGACAAAAGTACAAACCTTGATACCCCAAGTGATTGTAATCTGCCAACCAACTAAATATGCCATAAGCCGATTTAGCATAGTTATAAGCCAGGGGGTCGATGCACAAAGCAACTTAACACTAAGGGTAACCTTAGTGCATTGCATTAACATTGCACTAAGGCTACCTTAGTGATTTAAGGTCACCATAGTGTTTTTGTTGATGTGCTTAATGTAAAATCCTCTTGCCCTGTCCATATTTTTTGGAAAGTGATAAGAAAAAATAATTTTGTTTTTTATCTAAAGTTCATTTTGATTCTATTTAATAATAATAACTAATATGCACTAAAACACCCACATCAATATCTGCTGTCTTACTACTCTGCACTACATTGAAGGCAGCATTTTCTCCGGCATGATCTATGTAGGTCAAATCGATGAGACCAACACTGTACAGGTCCTTCAGGATTGACAAGTTGACCCCATTAAGGGCGGAGTAACAAATGTCATGTACAGTTTCCTCATCTTCAGTGGCAGGGAACATGTCGAGGTACTTGATCATCGACTTCACAAACATTGGATAGACTCTTAAAACCCCAATGTGAAGAGTTATGTAATAGCTAGTTGCATCCGTAAACATTTTTGGACCAAAATGATCCAAAAGTCTTAAGGGAATCGCTTCATCTCGAGCTGAGTTTTGTCTCAATGCTATTCTCAAGACTTGCTGATGATTCTGTGCCAGATAAGCGTTATTCAATTCACAGTCAGAGCTATAGAGTCTATCAAGAAGAATATCGAGACATTCCTTACAATCCATCTGGCAACACCATAACATGGCGTAATGCTTACACAAGAATGTGATGTCACTCGCATAAGAGTCAATTAGTAAATCGAGAATATCAGGTTGATTATTCTGACAGGCAAGTTCGATCAGCGATCCAAAATATCTCAGTGCTATAGCTCCTGGAATTCTGTATGTTCTCACATCTAAAGGTAATTCTGAAATATATTTTGCACCATGTTCTATGAAATATGCAACCATTTCATAATTTCCCCCTACCACTGCATAATGAATTGGTGTCGTCAGTCCATCTTCAATGATGCTACTTTTATCAAAATTGACATTTGCACCGGCTTCAACCAGAGTTTTTACTAAACTAAATAAATTCAATTTAGCCGCAATAATTAATGGAGTTTCTTTCTTATACACATAATTCACATCAGCTCGCTGGGTACTGATCAATAGTTTCACAATATCTTCGCTTTCGCCACAAACAGCAGCATGAAGAGGGGGAGCAAATGGACTCTCTTGAAATGGTGATCCGTCACGAGTTACCTCCCTTGAATCATTTACTTCATCATTAGCGTTCGCAGTATCAACAGATTCAACACCAAGACCAAAGTCGTTTTCATCCGTCACAACGGTGTTACTAGATCTTTGATGGGCTACATATGTTGAATTCTGAGAATTAGATCGATCAAGAAGGCATCCTGCCTCTAAAAGGATTTCAACAACTTGCAAATGTCCCTCTTCGACTGCCACGGTGATCGCAGGACGTCCGTCTTGATCCATCTCGTCCAGAGGACAGCCATTTTGTATTAACTTCTCAACTACTCCCTTTTCACCCGAACGCGCTGCTTGTAGAAGAAGCTTTGGGTCATCCATTATTAAAAACCATTAAAAAATAACAAGTTTATCACTTAAAACGTCAGTGACAATTTGTTGTTACTAACTTCCCTTTACTACCTTTCTAACTTCGAGAGCAATCTAAGGGAGGCTACTCTAAACATATTAGAAAATTTCAACTCTCTTACTGCGATTTTTTAAATCGGAAAATACTGTCATCCTGTTTTGGCGAGAGGATGGGTTTGTAATGGAAGTTTAGAATGTACAGATACATGAACCTTTTTTATTCGCATCATAAACAGGGTTTTTGGCATCCCACTATTATAATCGAATATGATCATCCCTATTATAATTTTGATTATTTGTATACGTCGAACTTTACGAATATATGCCAGAAACATCCTTTTTGTGGTTATTATTTTCTGTGTGAATATATTTCACCAGGGGAAGAACTGTCGAAAAGTTTCCAGAAAAAGCTCCTTTTTCAAAAAGGTGAAATCAGGGTTTTGTCTGCCTGGATTTCGCATGTTTTTAAAAAAAATAAATCATTTGATATCCGCACTAAGAACTTCGAACAAGCTGAGCTCGATGCGTAATCCTACCTGTTCGAAGAGGTAAATGTCATGATCTTGATGAAAGATATAGAGGATACTCAACGACTTTCATTTAATACTATTTTTATTAAACGAGTTAATGGTTAAACGGCCAGTTCGATTACGTTTTCAGCGATAAGCTTATGCTGCTAACGAAGCTATTTTTAGATACAGTGCGTCAGCAGTTAAGTAGATCTATAAATAGAATGAGAAAAGTCCCTTCCCATAATGCAACGCTGCATGTTTTCACAACATGGCGACAATCACGTTTGTGTCAGCGTGTCGAATGGGTCTGAGGGGTGATGCGGGGTACTTGGTCATGTGCCAGTGTCAAAAGAGAAGGGACATTGTGACATGTCCACGAATCAATCAAAATGAACATATAAATACAGATGACCATGCGTAAATTTCAGTGCCGATTTCAGGTCTTTCCATTTTTGAGCAAGGTCTCCCAAATAAATCCGCTTGGCATTTCTCTCTTGTTGTCGTCTCGCAGGCGAATTTCCATCGTACTTTCGCGGTCGCCCTCGACTTCGCACAACTTCACTCATAGTAAAACTCTTCTTTTTTAAGAAAGATATCTAAGTTACTTCACATAAAGTTTTTAATGTACGGAAAACTGCAGCACTGTGAGTAATTTGGAGTGCGATAGTCTGGACGAATCTTTGTTTATATTGGGAAGCCGGAGCGAAGCCACTTTTCTCCTCAGTGTCATATTGATTGAGCTTAGCCATTTGAGATGTCATAATTAGTTATGCAAACATTATTTACATTATTAATCCCCAACAATCAAAACATCCAAGTAACTACAAGGTTACTACAACGCAGATCAATCATGCAGCGGACAACAATCTAATGGCCGCCATGATCGCAATAGAGTTAAGCCCCTTGGTAGTGCTGGTCAGTGGCTTCGATTGTTTTCGCTATTTTTTTCAGTTTGAAGGACGGATTACAACTAATTACCAAACATGAAAAAGTTGTAAACACAGAAAATAGAAAACAAATCGAATATATAAAAAAGTTACGTGTCGCGTGCAAAAGGGAATTCCCTCCCGAATATTTGTGGAACAGAAAATACCCGGTCGAACTGGCCGTTTAAGTATAAAACGAGCGAAAGCGAGTTTAATACCAAATCATTAACGAGTTAAATGAAAATAGTGTTAAATTGAAAGAAGTTTAGTATTCTGTTTATTACTCGACCTCATTAATCGAGCATGATAGCCGAAAGTGTACTCAATGAATTACCGCGACTTGTCCGTTATTGTGACGGCGATGCTAACATTATGACGACACTTCTACACAATATTATGACGTCATACAATGAGCGGTATTACACTAGTTTCATACCGCCGTATTAATATTACACTGCATTTCTTACACGGGGAAGTAATAACACAAAGATATTTTGCTAGATGTATACAGGGATTCGGTATAGGGGTTTCCTCTGCCTCTGTACATGAAAATCTTGGTTTGTGGAGCATAATGCCTAAACAAATAAATGTAGTTTCCACTCTTTGTTAGAAGTTTTAACGTACAAACACTAACATTTCAAAATAGATCACCAGCGTCACATAGTATACGTGAGACACTTTTAGAAACCGTCTTGAATAAAACATATTTACGTGTGTTAGTGACTACTTTCCATGTTAATGTACATGGCGTAAAATAGTCGTCAAATGTATTAATGAAACTGAAATTATACGATGGGCTACTCAAGGATACGTTTAGATACCGCCTCGCTCACACTACTTTTGGTATTCATAGACTATATAAACTGGTGTAAATTTATAGACAATGCAGGGGTATTTTATCATTTTGTGTACAAATAAACTCAAGAGCAAAATTTCTGATTACTGTGAACTACATGTATGTAAAAGACACTGTAACGATTATGACATTTTACAACAATGTTACTGTTTAGATGCGTACGTAAAATGCGTGCAATTTGTCATACGTGAGACGACAAGTAATCGATACTGATGTTAAAGGTTTAAAATCTATCCCGTATGTCAGAGTGACGGGAAATTTTGTATTCAAGTTAAAATTCTTTGACAATAAATCTTTTGACATTAGGTTAAAGTTGACAGAAAGCCATTTTTTAAGGAAAAAACCCTTTTGAAAACTATGTGAGAGAAACTTCATAAATGAATAAAAAATCTTTTCATTAAAATTGGATACATTGATACATGGTTACATAGATCACGACTAACCAGCTTCGGTTGGTTAAATGAAATCAGAATGATCAAGTTCACTTTTACGAAGATGCGAAGTCTTTACTTTTAAACAGCTCTCGCCGAATTTTTTTAGTTTCACAATGTAAAATTGTTTCAGACAAACGAGCATGTAAACCATATGTGAAGCGGCATTTTATGTTATATTCTATGGTAACATTCCCCCTATCAGTTTGTTTGCCATATTCAAATAAATTTAATTTAGACTACTTTGGTTCAAACCTATATTTTTTTTATCAATCCGAAAAGACGAGACCAGGAATTACCGTTTTTCCTGTAATACAACCTGACCTTGAGTACAACCCGGAGGGTCATGGGGTGCTGAATAAATGCAAATCGGGTATAACATATAAAACTAGACTTTATATAGAACCCGGGGAGTAAGGGTGTGCTTAGCAAAAATGGAAGATCATGGTTATATTTAAGGAAGTACGGTACAGTAAGACACAGCTTTCATGAAAATGGTTGCGTGCCCTATCACCTTTATCACTAAGTTATGACGATAAACCTTCAAGTTTTGTCTGGAAGCAAGCCATAAGCGATACAAGGAAATAAATATTATACGTATCGCCAAACTTCTAATCAAGACACCATTGGTTACAAAACGGTATTTACTGCATGTGAAAACCTTTTTCGCAAACTAGAGGCGGGATTCGAACACGGAACACGTGATGATGCGAAGTCAAACACACAAACCACTGGTATGGTTTAAAAGGTGTTGATTCATTCAAAAGTTTGTAACGAAATATGATGAAGTAAAACGTTTACAATAACATTTTTGACAGGGTGTACTGAGGACGCAAGGTCGAAAAAGAAAGTTACGACTTATAGTAATATTCCCTGTTGGTAATTTCTGGAATTTTGATATGAAATATTTAACAGGGGTGTGTTATGTTGAAAGTAAAAGATTACGTATACAGGTATGGGCAAGATAGGATCGAAATGTCGACACTTGGCCACTGGAGATGGCGGATAGCTAGAGAATGTGTGAGTTCTTAGAGTTGAAAGTCGAGAGAAAGTCTCTGGAAATTTTATGTCTCTGTCATTTTCTGTGCAATCTTACATGAACATATTTTTTTTGAAAATTTTAATTTCAAGGAGAAAAGTATTTGAAAAAATTGATAAAAATGCAATTCACTCATTTGAACTTTCAGCAGATAATTTAAAAAAATCATTGCTGAAATGAACTGCATTTACCTTTCCCATATTATCATGATTGTCTTGGAATGTTTGACTCGGTAACCATGGGAACGATTGCGAAGAGTCAATGCAATGGGGAGGAGAGTGGAAGTATTTGGGAGACTTCGGACTGAAAGGTGCGCGGTTCGAATCCCCTCGACATAAAATTCGGTTTGAAGACAGTGTCACCCTTGGTTCTCTAATTCCAACCATTGCTTTAGAATTTTACCTAAATTCACATCCACAGTAGGTTTCTAGACGTAAGGTAGTCATCGCCTGGTAAGAGCAAAGCTTTGGAAAACGGTTTCATATCAATCTTCAGTCAACATGAGAATATTTTCAATCTCATTAAAATCAGATCCCATCACTTATATCACACTGCGTTTATGATCTGATCACTGTGCTATAATGGCCGTGTCAGGTGATCATTGCACTTCAGCCAATCAGCGACGAGGCTAGAAAGTGTTTTTCACGATATGAATATTTAGCTGGCTCCTGGTTGTTTAATTATGGTAAGAGGTGGCAGACAAGGCCAACTGACACGGTCCCTATGCAATTCAAGTACTTAGATCAGATAGGCAGTGAAGTACGAGGGATATGTTCAATCTGATTTCAAAGTGATTGCTAAATAGTAAAGCTTCTTAAATGATGCCCGATTAATACTTTATAACATTTTCATGTGCAAAGCATGCAGTAAGGTAATTGCCCTATATGCAAACAAAGTAACTGCTTTCAGGGATTACCCTCCCTTCAAATGTAAACAGCACGTATGCATTATTCATTCATTGATAACTGGCGTTAATTTGAAATTTCGTTTCTTTTTTATTGGCAGACGAAGGCTCCATAGCTGCATTTCAAAAGTTTGTTCATTTATCTGCGGAACTTAGTTCATACATCATATAGTTTGTCTTTGAAGCATAGTGGAAGGGGTGAAAATTAAACTGATAATGCCGTGTTTTCACTTTGGAAAAGATGAAACAATGTACTTAACATATATTAATACCATACCTCAAAGTTAAGCGTAACTGTTTTAGCAGCTTGTTGACATGACCATGGATCTGTAAAAAGTGTCCAAAGGCGTGAAATTTATGTTCTATAGTTCCCTTTGTTCATAATCAATGTACTTGCAATGGCATTTTACTTTTTGAGTCGATGTGGAAGAAGTTATTCCATTTTTAAAAAAATCGAGTAATTTCATTATTCAGTTCCTCTCTGTTGTGGTAGAAGATTTAACTACCCTGGCCTGATGAAAAGACCTCGGGTCTTCGTTCCTAATGATCTCTTCTATTCGAGTTTTCAATGTTTAACATAACCGTGGAGGCGATCTTTTTCATAAACGCACTGCAGTGTCTCTTTATAAAATACTGTCTCTTCGCCTTTTAATGTAGCTCTGTATCTGAAAACTACATGATCCTCAGCAAAGAGATCTGAAGCTGTCTTGGCGTTGCCAACGACAACAGCAAAACATAGGAAAGGTCACAGTGGATGTGGATAGAGAGATAGGGAGGGGGAGAGAGCGGATAGGAGAGAATGTGGGCAGCGTTTAAGAGAACCTTCTGTGACGAGAACAAACACGAGAGGTTTTGTTATTAAACGGAACTCTTTCTTTTCTTTTCAGAAGCAACTTTGGGTCTTGTCGGTTCCCAATTTGAACATGAACTTTAAGTGTTTAAACAATAGTGGCATTTCTTTGCTATTGTGTTTAATTGAATGTAGGCGTATTGTGAAAACCAACTTTATTCATTTAGGACCTAGTTTAGACCTTTAAACGATATTGCATGTTCTGGTTGTACCATGCAAGGTCAAATGACTGCAATACCATGAAATGTGAATGTTATTTGAGTATAACCTCCATAGTTGTACGTTTATATAAAACCGTAGTCTTGCTCTATGACAGGGTATAAAAAGCAATATTTGATCGTGTAGATCCTTATTCAGCACGTCTAGACCGTACCAATACACAAACTGAAAAATCAAGAATTAAATTTGGAAAAAGTATCGAATTATTCATAAACAATTGTCTCAAGATTAAAGCGCTGTACCCGGTGCATCGCCCATTAAATTTAAGTCTCTGAAAAATAATTCTCAATATCGATTATTTGATCGAATGTAAGAAAAGAACCTTAGAGAAAAGTATTTAATTTAAAATCTTCACTTGCTTTTCAAGAGGTTATGCTGGGCTCAAGATCGTATTAAAGAAGTCCGCTCCTCAAATTTAAGGTATTAAACTTTTTTTCTAACTTGATTTTTTCAAAGGTTTAGTTTATTTGATTGAAATATCCACCCCCAAAAATAGGGGTTAGTGTGGTTTTTTTCGAGATATTTTAAGACAAAGATCCATATGTCAATCAGAGTTTTAACATGGGAGTCTATGGGGAAATGATGACCTTTTCGGAGAAATCTTAAATTTTATATAGTTCCTGTATCAAACTTTTTTTAAAAATGAAAACATATTAGAGTAAACATAATCTTCTTCCAGAAAAAAGTAAAAAATATGTATGGTACTGTGGGTTTTTAGCCGCTACGGCACATCATGTATTCAAACATTTCCATTAAATTATCAACATTCAAGCTATTTTTGTACTAAAAACATGCTTTCTCCCACTCATTATCTTAAAATATACCTGAACGCATTCATACAAATCATATTCATCCAACAACATCTACTTTCTAAGAAAAACAGATCATAGAACTAGCTCAAATAATAGTTACAATTAAAACTGCTGAGTCAGCAAAATTGTGAATTATTTCAAAATGAAAATACTTCGTTATATGAATATTTAGTCAGAAATCATCGAAATTGAGAAATTACCGCTTTATTTTGGTTTAATATATAAGAACATTATGATTTAAGGTTATTTGAAAATTGTAACTGTAACTTGGGAGCGAACATCCTTAACTAAAGTCTGTTCGTGAGAATAATCACCAATTTTTAATCTCAAATGAGCTATTTTAGCGTATATAAGGACATACATATAACATAGTTTCTATCGATGCAATCAGTTTTGTCATTTGAGTCAGTTGTGCTAAAAATAGGAAATACTGTTGGTTAAAATCAGCTGAGGTATAGGAATGTGTGAATTTATCCCCAGATCCCGTTTCGATGTCAAAGGAATAAGTATATCTTATTGAGGTATATCCTTCAAATAGACGTAAATGCACTCTTCATGGATTAACCATATCTGCTGCCGTTTTTAGTTTTCTTGCTATAATCAAGAATTTGAATACTGCCAAAATGGTAGTTCATATGAATTTCATGTAACGTTGCAATACTTCCTTCGGGTCTTTAAGAACTGATTTTATAACTTGGACACGTGCATATTTTCTTTACAACATAGGCCACTTATGTTAGATTACTTAATTACGAATGCATAGTAACATCGAGAGAATTGTATTATCTGTGCATTAATTACATATTTATAGTGTTAATTTTTTGAAAGAAAAAAATACTGGTGTGCGTTAGTGCCTTTAAGGTCTTTACGGTTATAAATCTGAGAAACTGATAAATTGTAAAGAACACAAGTATAGTCTTGTTGGGTATCGTTAATTCGTTCAATATTTCATTTACGGTTCTACGACAAGAAAGATTTTAACACTGAATGTAAGCTCAATCTTCGAATAAAATATAACCGTAAAATGCAAACGATGCCAATGAGTTTTGTAAATAAACGAACGTGTGTAACTTAATATGGCATGAAATATCTTATGATTTGTCTGTCGTATTTGCATCGATTTGTGTTACGTTTATTCAGCTTCGCCTCGGGTCAACATGACATTTTAGGTATTTTACGTACTTTTTATACTCAAATACTGGTACAATATTTGAAAGAAGGATAGCGGCGATCAAGTTTAACGAATGATTCACGTAAGTTACTTACCCTTACTTACGTTGAAGAGAAAAGCCCCTGATAGAATGAGTTCGAATCTCGCAAGAGTAACTTATTAAAAAATATCTGTTATTCCTCTGAGCACGTCCGATTTTAATCAGACTGGCAGCTAACGCTTCTTAATGTTTGAAGGTGGAGATTTTTCTCTGTTGGCTAGCAAAACGGAGGTTTTTTGAAGCTCTCAACTGTTGGAAAACAAGACAGTGTGATACTTATACTAGTATTTCACTGAGGATTAACGCCTGTCTTTGCGGTAACAGAGCTTCCAAAATCAAGGATAGTCTTCCTTGAATTATTAGAACTGTCATGTTCTTAATCTGGCTTTGAAGGGTTTAACAGAGTTTCCAAACTCAGGGCTTTCAAAATATAAGGCCAGTCCTCCGTTAATTATTAGACCTGTCATGTTACTAATCCGGTCGGTAGAGTTTAAAGGGACCAGAGGCACACAGGATTTGAACTATTTGGGAGAGAAAAAAAAATCGAGTTGAAGATCGACGTAATGTATTTTTGGAACATTACTTCAGATGTTAAGTCGATGACTATGTATAGCATACTTTATCAACGGGTATACCCTCGAATTTTGTGTAAAAATAAACCCGTTGTTGTTTTCAACAGTTGTTTCAGGAATATTTAAAAGCTAATTTCAACCTCATAGGTTTTTAGTAGAAAGCCTGTTGTTTTCAACAGTTGTTGTTTCAGTTATATTCACAAACATATTCCTCCATTAAAGGTTTCAGAAAATTACTGAAAAACCGATACGATGTTACGTTTTCGTAAAAATAGAACTGTTTGAGTTTAAAGCAATTATGTTCATAAAATCCCAGTCAAAGCATTATCTTCCCTCTGTGGTTAAGTTATTGTCAAAGTCAATTGAAATCGTCAGTTTCTTTAAACTATCATTCAGTCTGTTCCTGTAAATTTTGGAGGACTTGGTTCTTTCATATTTGCGATTTTACAAAACCAACACCAGTCGAATATGTAAGACGAATTTCTATTGGATAGGTAATAGGACGGTATCGATCGTGAAATGTTTCACTGCTAATGATTGAGAATGAACCTAGCAAAATGACCTAATTGTCACAGAGGTTACATGGTAAGGAGTTAAGTGGGTCGTACTGGCTCTTTAAACTTGTCAGTGTAAGATTCCTATCAGATACTGCCTAATGTCAAATGTTAGCTTTAATTACGTGATGGCGATGCACGGAACGTTTTTCTATACACAGAGACGCGTGTCATAAACCGCGGTCGCGTCAAATGTAGGTTTTAATTACTTATAACAAAGTTTCCGCTGAAACTGTACCTCTAATACCCAGTCTGTACGACCTAGGGGTCTTCGGGATCCGTGATTCAGACACCAAACACAGTGACAGCTACAGGTAATTACTGCGACATTTGAACATCTTCACTGACACTGAGATAAATCGTGGAATAAATACCACAGAAAACTGCCGTACGTGATCTGCCAGTGTTAAAACAGAGAAGTTGTTTGTGTTAAACTTCTGTTCATCCTCTGTCATTGTATGGGCAATTACCTAAGACTGTTGTGCAGTGGTTCACTTTCTCTGTTGTAATTACAACATTTTGATAGCTTGAACAGCGGAGAGGATAGGATACTGAAGACTATAGGGTATAATAGGACCTGGATGCATTGAAGCCCCAGGTAAGAGATATTGATGTTTCTGATGTTACAGAGGCTAAAGTTGGTTTATCGTAAAGTTCTTTACTCTTCACTCCGAGATAGTTAAAATTTGATAGATTAAAATATCATATTTATGATTTATAAAGATTATTAAAAATATATTTTGTTGGCAATGCAAAAGGGCAATGGATGTTTGATTGTATCAATGTATTATCACAAACCCTCCTCAGCATGTACAGTATTCAAACTGGGTGGTGCATATACAATGAAATTCCTCGGCAAACTTACTTCTTAGAGTAAGAAGGCAGTTGGCAGAATATCTTGCTTTCAAATATCATTTTATTTTGTTGTGACTTGCTGTGTAAGCCCAGTTTTTTGTTGCTGTCAATCCACCATCATCATTAAATGTGACTGAAAATGAAATCGCTATCATGCTTACAATATTTGTTGAACTTACAAATGCTACATTATTTCAAATGAGGTGAACCCTAAAAAAGTATTCTTACACTAAAACCATATTTGAGTCTATCCGAAATAGTTCTCTTACTTCGATAGCATTTTGTTAAGTGGAGTACAACAAGGACGTGTCATCAGTCCTTTTTAATGTTATTGTGTCCCCGAATTTTCCGGTATGATTAAAATTTCTAACGTAGGACGTATTATATGTATTCGTCCTTTAAGAGCAACAGTAATTCTTGTTATATTTATACCGATGGCCTGAATTTTCAATGACAGCGTAGATTCTTGTGAAAGTTTAAAATCAACCCGTTTACATGGATCAAGCAGTAAGTATGAAATTACTTGATTACTGAAAAAGGGGTACCTTCTTGTCTTAAAATAGAACGGTAAAACGTAAAAAAACGTAATATTTTGGTGGCAAACTTGGTGTTTTCTACTAGCTTTACCTGTTAAAAGTTTAACTAAAGCTTACACACACTCAAATTTATGTATCTTTAAATCTTTAAGAAATATTTTCACCAAACTTTGCAAAGATGAGGATCGATTTCGATTATGTGTTTGTCCTTTTAAGTTTTTTCTTGTGGTTTAAAGTGACACTGAGTATGCTTCTTAAATTTTGTATGAGGCTTAAATATAGCCAAAATATCATACGACCTGAGTTCAGTTCAAATCGTCTATCAAAACTTGCATCTTTATCTCTTAAATTCCAAAATTATGAAATTTTCGATTGTAATTAAAAAACGGCCTTTCAAACATCAAGAAGTCGAAATTTAGCGTTCCATTTACATGTATATTAGTTAAATGACCTACTTAGCAATGCCAACCTATATTTATCGTTGTGCCTGCTCATTGACGCGCGCCATTGTCCGGTTTTCGATCATAAAATTTGACTTTTTTCCGTTTTATTGCCACTATGCTTTAGGATAAGTATTGAGATGTTAATTTTCTGAAACAACCACTACTTGTCGATGAAATAACACCATCTATGAAGTTTGACATATTTGACCAAAACAACATTCTATGTGCCCCTTAAAAGGGAGTGGAACTGTCTTTGTTGGTGACGAAGTTTGGACGAAAGTACTTATTTTTAGTATTTAAACAAGCAAATGTTTTCTGGCCTTACTTCAACCTAATAGTCGCAAACTATCAAAGCAGAGCGACATTCTCTTGAGAAGTTGATTTTTAAATGATTTTTTTTCAATCGGATTTTATAAAAGGAGAATTGATGAAACATCTGATTCAATCACATGAAAAACACATAGTATCACAAATAATAAAATTGCAATAAAGTCTCATACATCTCAACTCTCAACTCATTGATTCTATGGCTGCGTTGTTATATCAATGCTTAAAAATGTATCAGTTCGTTTCTAAACTAAAAAACCATTGAGCTCTCTATTCAATCGAAACATATTTCAAAAATCTTGTTACGCAATTCGATATCTATTTTCGATTCCTTCTGCACATGTCTCTATTCCGTAATCAATTTGAATATGACACAAGGTAGACATAGGGTAATCTAGTGTATGTACATGTATCTAGTTATCATGTTTCTATCTAGTTATCGTTTAAAGATATTATATCCCAGTTTTGTATCCGACTTCAATCCCCATTTTCATAAAGACAATACATTCAAGTAAATAAAACACCAAACAGAGTTTCGATGCGTCCTTTAATTAAAAAGATATGACGGTTCAAAGCGCGTAGAAATTGGCCACCTCGAAAGCCCAATTAAAAAAGTCCCTAGAGTGGCCTGAGCTCTCCTTCGGCAGATGTGACGTCATAGACAGGACTCGCTCCGCGTTTGTTTGTAAACTAGTATATCTCAATGCAGATATGGGTCGCATTCGTCGACATTTTCATTGCGATAGAGACATGCCTTCTTCCTGCGTTGCTGCCAACTGTACTAATAAGAAATCAGGAGACATTCAACTGCATCGGTTTCCGAAGGATCCTGTCCAATTCGCGAATTGGACAAAGTTTGTTAGTCAGAAAAGAGCGAAGTGGAGTCCCTATGACAGATCTGTTATCTGCTCCGATCATTTCGCAGAGGACTGTTATGATCTTTCCTACGATTTCAAAGCGGACTTTGGACTTTAACCACAAAGGAAAAGACTCGTCAAAAATGCCGTACGAACAGTTCATAAACAAATGAAGATGATAACATGCCTGCTACCCGTCTGTCCAGCGAGATATGACAGTCAACCATATCGGAAGAGAAAACGGACGGAATACTTTAAGAAGAGGGAACGAAAGAGGGTAAGGAATTTGAAAGAAAGGCTAATTTAAAAATTCTATTCCGGGGGAGGTGAGATAAATAATCATGAAACTTTTGGGGAGTTGACTATAATTGATGATTTTGCAGACGAATGTTGAGCTTTTATCTGCATTATGAATTTATGTCTCTTTAGATTAGTCGCAGAATTTATTAATTCAAACCCCATTAACTGTTTGAATTTTTAGTATTTGATTGCATATGGGGTTGAAAAATTCATCGTGTAGAACTAAATAGTTATTTCAACATGTTGGAGACTATAATGAAATAATGTGCATATATATATATTTGTAAATTATACACAGTGACAGGTTTGTAGTTTGTTACATTACTAGTTTTGGGGTATATATAATTGGTTTTGGTGCTGATTACTCTAAGGATACATACAAAAATGTGGGCAAGTCACTTATGTTTGTATGTTGACACTACAGTTTGGGTTATAACATTGATGAAAAATTAAAATTTCTTGCTACAGCGTCATTTTAGAAGCAACAAAAAGTAAAATTAAAGTAAAAGAGCTGCCCCGGAGAAGCATCTACCATTTTGTGTAGCCTTACAGTGGATAACTTATAACCTATTATATATTGATAAACATCAGAATGAAATAAGATATTTAGTAATACAGATTTGTTAATATATTTTCATGTGTCACGTGTATTGACAAACCTAATTACCTTCATCAAGTTTCAATAAAGGCTGTTGACCATGGGTGAGGATAAAGTTTAGACAGGATAACTAATCAGTGCCTTGTGTATTACCTATTGGAAATGTGCCAGGTGCTGAGGTCATTAAGTTTATTGCTTAATTGCCATAATGTACAGGTGTGTGGCATTTCATGTAGACTGTTAGGTAATAACTTTATGACTATATTGTCTGGTGTGAAAAAGTAGTGTTAGGTAACTAAAAACCTTTCTCTGATAAAATACCGGTACTAAAGTACTGAAGGAAATGGAAATAATATGCTTTTCAGCGTTGATATTTTTATTTGGTTGAAATAGTTAAAACTGAAAAAGAATTTCATATTTACGATACATTTCCAAGCAGGTTTTAACTTACATCACAATCAACAATAAATGTTGTGTTATAATTGACAATATTGGCCTACGTCACTCTCGATTAGTACCAGACTCTTTATCTCAAACACTGACCGTTACTCGCACAAAAGAACAATAATCTGTATCCTTACTATGAAAAATACTTTAGTACGTAACTCTAAGTTTTTATGAAGGTGGCAAACTGCGAATCAAGAGGTACATTTACTAAACACATCAAAGATTTGATCTTCATTATCACTAATAACTGAGTAATAAGGCGAAAAATAGCTGCTCGGAACCTCGTATCCCAATGACGAGATCCGGAAGTTGCCGAGAGACAGACCATCGAAAGCGGGATCTCATCGTTACATTCATGCAAAGCAGAAACACGGAGTTGCGATATTGAGTTGACACAAATGGCACAAAGTAGTAACAAGTATTCTACATATACAATGGTCAATCAACTACACAGGGGGATAGTCGATTTGTCGAGGTGTTCAAACAAAAAACAGTCACAATGGCGGCAGATATCAGTTTGGGTTCACTCGATCGGCATTATCGGAGATTAACAACCCAAACAAACAACAACAACAACAACAACAGATAATTAATGTCAAACAGAATATGTCGATGTATTGATATTAATAGCTTTGGTGACTTAGGGGCTTTTTTTTAAAGTACAATCAGTGAAAATATATACGTTCACGACCGCTGGAATCTATAATGTAAACAATGATACAGATCAGCCAGTCGTTAACGAGTCCTGTCTATGTCGTCACATCCCCCCTAGCACCTGATTGGCTAATAAAACGTTTCGCGTCTGTTTTCCGGAAGTGTTTATAAAACACGTTTTTTCTGCTATTTTCAGGTGGATGTGAACCTAAATAGTTGTTGATATTATTTCTTAACTGTGTTATGAAGTATTTCCGCTAATCGTACCCCCTATGTGGATATAGTATCTTTAAGATAACAGACACATCTACTGGGTAATTTCCCTGTGTCTACAACTAATGGAAATTATGTATTCTCTAGACTCCCTCCGTTCAAGGATATATGGAAATCATGCACTCTCCAAAACCCTCTGTTCCAGGTTATAGGGAAAGTATTCACCCTCCGAAAACCCTCTGCCCAAGGTAATAGGTAAATTATGTACCTTCCGATTACCCTCTGTCCCAGGTTATAGTTAATGGGAAAGTTTATACTCTCAAAAAGCCTTGTCACAGGTTTTAGGCAAAGGAACTTTACCGCCACTTAAATGCAAAGAATGTGGTCACAAAACAGCCGAAAATGGAAAATATGTACCCTCCATTTGCTCTTAGTCCCAGGTTAAAAGGAAAGAATGTACTTTCCGAGCACTCTCGGTTACATATTAAATGTAAAGCAGTTATCTTCCAATCCTCAGTCGACATAAGATGAAAGTACGTACTCCTATAGTGTGGAAAGTATGCTGTGTCCTAGCACTATGTATGATTCGAAGGTTATATGGAAAGTATGTACTTTCCTTAGATCCTTAGACCCAGGTTATTTAGAGAGTGTGCACTTCTTGATATAGGTATGTCTTCCACACCTCAAAGTTTCTGAAAAATTACCCCGCGCCGATCTTCTCTAACACGTGTAAAACACGTGCACAAATTGCTGTGAACATGCACATGTGCAGTTGCTTGCGTGTAGATATAAACCATGCACTTCCTCCTCCAAGACAAAAGACTTTTCATGCAAATGTCGAATTAGGAATTCCGTTTACAAACTGTGTTGAAATGTGCCTCTGTTTGCACAGTCTAAATGTCAGTCTCCTAGGCACAAGTCCAGCGCGTTAACAGAGGGTGTATCCCCTGCAACTGGTTGGATTTGGATGTCATCAATGATTAAAGTGTCGGGTAGCACAAAGCAATATGACAGCTAGAAACGGGCTTTAAATAAGGTTTCGTGTCCAGACACCTCTAGGCTTGACAAGTCGACACTTGTGCCCTTTCAGACAAACTGTAAAACGTTAAAGTATTATCGTGCACTGGCCTCTGCCCTTGCCTCGCATAGTTTTAAAATCTGAGCATTGGCCAGATAACCAAGTGGTTAGTGTGTTTCACTTCGGATGCGCAGGTTCCTGATCGAATCCATAGGTTCAGCAATTCAAGAGCATGGCGGACAGGACATGTGCAGACAGAATTTTATAGATTTACAATATTCACGTCCAAGGTTTGGTATGGAAATCCAATGGTTAGTGTGTTTGTTTCGGATTCATAGGTTCGAATCCGCACTTTGGCGCGGCTGTTTAATATGCCGTCCATGACTTGTTTCCTTTCAGACATAATGCAAATTCTTTACATAGTAGACTGAGCTTGGAGGCGAAATAACCCAGTGATTATTAAGTTCTGTTTTGGTTTCTGAGGTCTTGGTTCGAACCTGGACAAGGGATTAACGGCAAGCCGTTACATTTTGCTGTTGATGAATACAAAACCCCATCATTATTCTCACGCCTACATCCTTCTCTTAGTTCGTAATTGTAGATTGTGCTCGCTGGTTTCAATACAGCTCATATTCTCAATAATGTTGCGCTGTTTCTCCGATGCACTTATACCAGATGCATGCAGATGATCTTTAGAAAGGAGTTACACCCAAGACTGATTTTGACTCTTGTCATAATGATGTTAACAATGAACCTGAAAAATGTGCCAAAGACTGATATAATTTCTTGTGAGCATGTAAGTGTTTCGAAGATTTGAGCAAGAGAAAAGGAATCAAGTTTCAGAGGTGCGTTTTATCATTATCTTGGTCTCGGAATCAGTATCAGAAATAGAAATGAAACATTAAGATAATTACAGATGGCAGTTATGTTGATACCCAGTGAAATAATCCATCCTTTTCTCTATTGATGTTGTTGTTGTTGGATTGAGTTTTAACGTCTGCTGTCACCTTTTAGTGATGGCGCCGACGTGGGGAATGCCTAGGTTATTAAAGAATTTAAGGGATAAAATTTGGAAACTTTTTGGCAACCTAAAAAAAGATAACATAAAAGGGGTTCTAAAAGAGGTAAAAGTTTAGAAGTGTTGATAGTGAGGGAATAATGATCATGATTAGGTAATAAGCACATTTTGAGAACTAGTTCCGCATCAGTTTTGCGCTGGCTCTAAATCTGTAGACCGGAAGCAGGGACTTTGACCAGAGGGGCTTGTCAATCAGCTGACCCATAGGCTGGGAGGAACTAAATGTATGTATATACAGATCTACATTGACATGTGACACTTCCGTCCCCCCACAGCAACATAGGTACATCAATACCTACATCACGTGACTACGAGGCATGACAAGCATGTTGCACTATCTTGATTAACATATCTTATTTTAACCCCGACTTCTGTGTTTCTTTGCCCCCATTTGACCCCGAAACTTTGGCCTCTGGTCTTTGTGAGCCAATATCGCGTTTGTTTTGTTACTAATCTGACCACTAGATCCAAAGGGTGGACATATGACACCCTTGATCATATACATGTGATTTATCGCTCATATCTTAGATAAACGACGTTTCTATTTTCCCAATACGAATTCGACGCTGTCTATGAAAAAGCTAAACTAATGTGAATTTGATATGTTTTAAATCTAGGCGAATATACCAGAATTTTCATTTTTAGGAATTCAATGGAATCGTTTCACCTCTATCACAATATGCATTGGAATGTACATTTTTACGGAAAAAAAGGCCTCTGCATTTACATAAGGAGTCGATCAAGTGCTGATCAAGAACTTTCGGGAGTTGGGGTCATCTGCTTAAATAGCGTAGGGTTGGGAGGGTGGTCACCTACATTATAGAAAGGGATGCGTGTTTGGTTTGCTCATAAAGATGTTCATAGTTACTGATGTGTCAAGATAATTATCAAGCAATAAAAACTGCTACCAAGGCGTTTGATACACGTCGCACTCTTCAATTTTGCAAGTTTGATAAAAAACGATCAAGATGTTTTTAAATGTAATAACTTTTAAATTTTACTTCAAATTATAAAACAAAAGTTTAGTTTGCCTGTTGTTTGTTTTGTGTATATGCATGGACGATATTCATTAGAAAACAGTAACAAGAAGGCGCTTGTGTAAAAGCTGTTTCATCACCGTCATTGCTGTTGTGTTAAAGCTTTTTCAGTCTTGTTTTGTTAAAGCTGCTTAATTTTTGTTTTGTTGAAACTATTTTATTACTGTTGTGTTAAAGCTGTTTAATTTTTTGTGTTAAAGCTGTTTAATGAATGTAGTATTAAAGCTTTTTCATTTTTGTTGTGTGAAAGCTGCTTTTCTCTGCTAAATCTGCTTCCAAGGCGTTTGATACACGTCGCAGTCTTTAACCTCACAAGCTAGAAAAAAAGAAAAAGAAAACGATCAAGATGTTTTCTTGGTCGTAACTTTTCTATACTATTTAATCTTTAAAAGTCCTTTTTTTTATCTATGTGGAGCGCGGTGGTGTAGTGGTTAGCATATACTGGCCTATCGCCACCGACGACCCGGGTTCGAATCCCGGTGGAGACACCAAACATTTGTGACCTGGGTCTCATACCGCGTTGTGTCCTTGGGCAAGGCACTTCATCCACATTGCACTCAGTCAACCCAGCTGTATAAATGGGTACCTGAATAAGGGAAGTAGGGAAGCGCTAAGTAGCTGCTGTAGTACAATTCCTTCAGGGTAATAATGTACCGCCAGTGAGCAGTGCCTCGCACTGGATATTAGGCGTTAAAATGTATATTATTATTATTTATTTTTTATTATTATTATCTATTCTTTGTTTTGAGTATGCATGAACCATTTTCTGAAGAAAGCAGTAATAAGAAAGAGCTCATGTTAAAGCTGTTTAATTGCTGTTGTGTTATAGCTGCTTCATTGCTGGTATGCTAAAGCTTTTTCATTGCTGGTATGCTAAAGCTTTTTCTTTGCTGGTGTGTTTTAGCTGTTTCATTGTTATTTGTCATCAAATAAAATAAGATCACTTTGGACGTAAAACACATACACATTTCTCTAAAGCAAGGATAAAGAAGTCGACTCTTTTTTACCCCATAAATTGAATTACCGAGAGCATTGAATTAATAACATGCAATTGTAGTGTGGTAAAACCTTTACAACCAGAGTCAGGATTGCATTGTGTCGGGCTTATCAAAACTCCTATTAGTAAATACGTACGATGTTATGAAGGACACTTGCAAGGCTCTGTATTCTGTTTACCCTTCTCAATGTTATAAAAGTAAGACTGCATTCCTACCAGATTTACCACCTGAATTCTGACCTGTCACCAGCTTCTCCGGAATCTCCAGAAAGGAAACCTTTTTGATAGAATGCACACCGCATTGGGGTGACTGAGGCCATATAGTTTGTTAGTTAAACAGAAAAATCATGCCGTTTCTCGCTTTGTGGTTGTCATATGATACGTTAGTTGTCTTTTTATAAGATGTTGTTTAAAGGTTGGTATTGTGTTGCGGTTATGGTATTTAGTTTCCTCTATCAGAAAACCTCAATATTATTTTGCATTGAATTTTGTGTACAACTTTTGCATGACTGTTATCTTATTGATAAAATAGTTTTTGCTCCTATTCAAAAATTCAGCTGAAGTTATTTCGTTTCGTATCAAATAAGCGTCATTGTCAAACTTTTGAAAATTAACTAAGGTGCTTCACATGATTTTATTATTATTTATCATTTTTATTGCGATGCTTTTATACTTAAGGGGATGTAGATCTATTGATTGACAGGAGTTGGATTTCCGGTCACGACAAGCAAAAGACGTTAAAAGATGGGAGCTGTTGTTTCCTTGCTTTGCGCTTAGCATTATAGAGGATAAAAATATGGATAGAATAACGCTTTCACGTGACATAGAGTATGTTTCATAAATTTTGTATGTGGCTTGATAACCAAAATACCTCGTATCTTGAATTAAGTTCAGATCGCCTTTCAAAAGCTACATGTACATCTTGATTTTTAAAATGCCAAAATTATGATATTTTCTTGTTCAATTGTAATTTAGAGAGGCCAGACAAATGTTAAGAAGTCGAAATTCTGTAAAATTCGCGCTTCTGTCCGTTTTTCGATCACAAATCTCAACATTAAGCTGTGTTTGTTTTCACTAAACTGAACTTGAAGATGCCAATTTTTCAGGAACAACCACTACTACTCGGTTTAGTAACACCTTTTATGAAATTTGTCATATTTGACCGCAACAACATTCTCTGTGCCTCTTTGACCCCAACAACGTACAGTTCTGGCGAAAGCCGAGTGCGTAAAACAGATTTCTGATGTATCATTGCGAAACGTTCAATAAAACGTTACCATTATACTTACATTACATAGTTCTAATATTTGTTATATTGAAACACAAATTGGCATTTAAAGTGATGTTATTCAATTTAGCTTATTATAAATTGAGTGATACCACACGCTATTTTTATGTGTTTAATGTCTCAGCATTTCTCATTTTACTTTTTATAAGTTCATTGAATTATACTTCATCCATATGTCTTAATAATAATAATAATATGTGTATTTGTATTGCGGAAATGTCCACACACTAGTTTATGTTCTATGCGTAGTTCTCCTTATAGCATTGTTTGAACAGCATTGTCTATAGGGCTCTCTTAAAAATGTCTAGAGATGGTCGCATTTTCAGTTCTGTCGGCAGATTGTTCCACAGGTGAGCGGCTCCATAGCTGGAAGACGTTTGTCTTGATGTTTAAGGACCCTGTACCGAATGTTGACGAGCTTTTAAGCAAATTTAAATATAAAATATTTCTCCTTTCCAGTTTAAACGGATTAGAAAGATAGGACAGATTTACCTTCATGGGAGAAATTTACCGTTAGAGGAGATATTCACCTGTATCGATGAGATCGACCTGTAAATTTTGACATACACTAAGGATTCACCTGTATTATCATAATAGAGATCTGCCCTTCAATACAGAGTAATTCGCCTGCATATGAAAGACCCACCTGTAAATTTAGCGATTCACCTGTATGTGAGAGACCCACCTGTACATTCAGAGATTTACCTGTATATGAGCGACCCATCTGTAAATTTAGAGATTCACCTGTAAATGAGGGACCCATCTGTAAATTTAGGTATTCACCTGTATATGAGAGACCCACCTGTAAATAAAGAGATTCACCTGTAAATGAGGGACCCACCTGTAAATTTAGGTATTCACCTGTATATGAGAGACCCACCTGTAAATAAAGAGATTCACTTGTAAATGAGGGACCCACCTGTAAATCTAGATATTCACCTGTATATGAGAGACCCACCTGTTAATTTAGAGATTCACCTGTATATGAGAGACCCACCTGTAAATTCAGAGATTTTCCTGTATATGAGAGACCCAACTGTAAATTTAGAGATTCACTTGTGCATTAAAGATTCATACGTATAAGAGAAATTCACTTGTAAATTCCGAGATTCATCTCTATATGAGAGAAGAACCTGTATATTAAAAGATTCACCTGTATGAAAGAGATCTATCATTAAATTCAGAGATTTACCTGTATTTGAGCGATTCACCTGTAATTTCAGTGATTCATCTGAATATCAGAGATCTACCTTTAAATTCAGAGAATCATATGTACAAGACAGGTTCGCTTTGTTTGTGAGATCCTGTTGTATATTCAGGAATTCACCTGTATATGACAGATTCACCTGTATACTAGAGATTCACCTGTGATTTACCTGTCTGTAAGGCGATATCCTATAGCAAATTCGCACTCTCCTGTCAGTGTGACGTCACACAGCTAAGCGCGTGGCAGGTAGCTCACTTGAGTCAGGATTTACCTCTGGTTTGCACACGTCTTCGCAGGGGGCACAGGTAGGTGTTCTTGATTACTTTTAAGTACTGAAGCATTATGTTATTGATTTTTTATTTCATAAAATATAGATGGAAGTGACATTTAGGATGGTATAAAAATATGGATTGGCCTTAAAATAGATTAGCACAAAATGGTGTTAAACAAGGGGTCGTTTCACAAAGCAACTTATTACTAAGGATAACATTAGTGCCATGCTTTAACGTTGCACTAAGGCTACCAAGATATTTTAGGGCACCTTTGTTTTTTGTGCAACGGGACCCAGGTTTAACGAGTCGTATGAGAGATACCTTACCTAGCAGAGGCTGTTAAGACGCTTGTTTAATGTAGATTTACCACTTTCGGTATTGAAAAGAACATCCAGTTGGAATGTAGTTGCCATTTGAGAAAGACTGGATGTCGTGTAATTTCGTGAGCACATAGGACATCCTGAAACTGACCGCCTGTAGTTGACATGAACATATCAGATTTTACTAAAAAAAAGAAGAATTCGGTTTTGTATCTTAAGAAATTCACAATCCTTAATTTGATAAACCAATGTGTAGGATAAAACGGTGGTTGTAATTCTGTTTAAAAAACCTATACTAGTATTTTAATGATGCTATAACTTTTTAATGTTATCAGTGTCAATGACTTTAATGATGATATATTAAAAGTAAAATTTGTTTCGTTATGCATGTAGTTTTCTTCCTTTCACTATATGATAATGAACAGTTTTAAAAGTTTTTTAAATCTCAAATGAAATAGACTATCTAGGTATTGATAAATTCATTTACCATGAAAGTTAAAAAATACATGTGCAAACCAAAATATCTCTGTGAAAAAAGGCTAAAAATGTCTGTACATCAAAACGATAAAAAAACCTTTTACCGATCAGCGATATGATCATCGTTTCTGTTATCATATTAATCAATGATAATTCTTGACAGCAAATGTTATTGAAATTATCGGGTTCACATTGCCTCAGGGAATCTTCATGGAGGTCTAGGTTTTAATCGGTTTCTCATTTGTGCCTAAATGTACGATATTGTTTTTCGATTGCATGTAAATCAGTTATCATACAACTAAACATAATTCGCATGCATGAAAAGGATGCTTTATCTGGGAAGATATCATATAGAATATCGTCATCATTATATTTGAAATAATTTGAAGAAAGGTAAAAGAAAGCGATAGTGGCAGTAGGATCGAATCCCCAACGAGTCTTCTCGGAAATTGTACATGAACACTGTCTTGTATTGTATATAGTGTGCTTCTAAATTCATAATTCTGTGAGAAATAAAATTAGATGCATGACAAAGATGAAGATGGGAAAATATGATAAGTCATCGTTATCTTCGAAATATGCGGAAAGTGTAGATATGAACACTGGATTACATTGGAGACAGTGTGCTCCCAAGTTTACAATTAACTAGTCTCCTTTAAGAAATTTAATTAGATGCATGATACTTATGGTACAGGTTCGAATCCTAAAGAAATAAATTCGTGCTACCAAATATTTATAAGTGTCTTATATTAACTCTCATTTTACAGTTTGTTTTCAATTCAAATTCTTTTCTTTCGGTTTGTAGACCATCGGCCTTTGTGCAATTCTCAGAAAGAATTTCGGTATTTTTAAATAAATAAAATCATTTTAGTCGATATCACAATAAAACAGTTTACATTCATTCTCACCTCTCTTATTGCAATGTGAAGGTAGAGAATTAAATCTAAAAAGATAGCTAATTTTCTAGTTTGTTCATATGAAGGAAGTGTGTACTATATTTTCACAGAGGAACACCTTTATCGAGTAACGAGCACCACTGCAAAGAGACAGACAGAGAGACCGACAGAATAAATCATTGCATGTGATGTAATTACACGGATTGACCACTCTTGTGTTTCCCGTCCGCGTTTAAATGTAATAACATGTCTGTTTACTGGCTTTTAAATGGTTTATTTTTTACTACAGTATCAATTGAATTTCAAACTGTTTATAAGCCAGTGACTGACAGACATATTATAAAATCTATTTCTTATAAATTCAAATTTTGAAATTTAAAGGAACTTTTAATTTCTAAATTCATTGAAAATTTCATTTATGCACAAATAAATTACAGCAAAACAACGGATTTAGATTCTATGTATTAGGCCCTTAAGTTTTTTCAAACAGAGCAACCAAATATCAAACTAGAATAACGTATATACAACGCGTCACTCAAACATCCAAATATATCAACATGTGGTCATTCTATTTTTTGACCACGCGCTGGAGGAGTTATCCACAGTTACTTGTGTGTAATAAATTGTATTATTATACATAGGAATTATAATTGTTCTATTTCTATTACTTAATGTCCATAAGATTATGTAAGTTCTAAAATTTTTTACTCCTTTCAGATTCAAATGATTATCAACGTTGTACCAAGCAATAATTATCGAGCCATTTGCCATTTTAAGGTTGATGTTAGGATTTGTGATTGAAAACAACTGTATTAAACCTAAAGCATGGCTCATCCAGATCCCTCCTCCCCCCCTCCCCCCGCGACTTTGAAAAGTGCGATGGCTAGCTCGTTCGTATATAAATGTATGCGAGGTCCGGCTATTGAATCCTCCCAGGAACCAATCTTTTCTATACTGTAGAGAACTGTTATGCTATAAACAACATAGAAACCAAGTTCAACATCACCCAAGCTTGCATTTTGATAGCAATTGCATCACGGGCCTTCTTCACGAGATTCCGTGATAATTGATCTAAACTTGAAATCGGGTAAGAACTTAAGTCACGCAATTGTATCACGGACTTTTTCACTGAAATTCCATGATAATGTTGAAATAAACTTGAAATCTGATAAGAACCAAATACCACCTCACATCACCGATTCGTCTATTTCAATTGAGCCACTTGTTACAAACAGGTAATACATACCACTGATACCATCGTGCACTAAGTCGCTTCGGTGTTTATTTAACCGGCTAGACATGCACCTTCTTGCAAGTGCAGGCGATGTGGAGTGCAGGGGGAACTGCAGATGAACAAATAGCAGACATTCCACAGTTGACATTCAGTGTCAGCCCTATAACAAATCTCACATACCCCAAAACCTCAGGGTACAGTGAATAGATGAACTCACGTTTTCCTAATCAAGATCTAAACTCAAGCTGATCCCAGTTGACCCGTGTATTTGATACAATTTGAGAGGTATAGTTGTGCACGCGTTCTCTTAATCAGGGACTATACTCAAGTTGACCCCGGGTGACCCTAGTTTTCGATACATCGCAGATCACAGTTGTACAAAAGTTCTCTTAATCAGGGACTACACTCAAGTTGACCCCGGGTGACCCTATTTATCGATAGTTGTACAGTGGTGTAGAAGTTCTCCTAACCAGGGACTACATTAAAAATGACTATGATTGACACCTGAAATATGTAACACGACAGTGGACAGTTGTGCAAATGTTCATCTGAAAATGTACTACACTCACAATGACCCCTACTTGACCCCTGCATTCAATATACTATAGTTTTGCACATCTTCCCTTAATCAAACAATACTCTCAAGCTGACCGTATTCGATACACTGCAGTCTACAGTCTAATCTAAGTTAACCAAAACTGAACCCTGCATTCGATTCGATTGAAGTGGATTGTTGCGCACATTTTCCCTTCCTATGACCTTCGTTCAAATTGATCCCTGCATTTGATACACTGCAGTAAAGTATTGCATACGTTTTCTTGACAGACAGAGAGTTTTCTTAATTTGGAACTGCACTCAAGCTGACAACGGTCTGTATTTGTTACATTGCAGTTTACAGTTGTGCACATGTTAGTCTTATATAGCACTTTATTATAATTGACCCCGATTGACCTTTGTAGTCGATACATTGCAGTGCACATTTGTTCAAATGTTCTGCAGATCAGGAACTACACACAAGTCGACCCCAACTGACCACTGCATTTGTTATTTTGTAGTGAACATTTGGGAACATGTTCATTTAATTATGAACTTCATTCAAGTTGTCCCAAGTTGACCCCTAATTTGTTACACTGCAGTGTACAGTTATGCACATTTTCCATTCATCAGGAACTACACTCAAAATGGCCCCAGTTGACCCCTGAATTTGTGACGCTTCAGTGTCTTCACATGTTGGTCTTACAATGAACTACACTCAAGTTGACCCCAGATGACCCCTGAATATGATACACTGCGGTGCACAATTATGCACATTCTACCTTATTCAGGAATTTCGCTTAATTTGACCCAAGTTGACCCCTACATTTGATACACTGCAGTGTACAGTTGTGCACACGTTCAACAGATCAGGAACTACACTCAAGTTGACCCGAGATGACCTCGGTATTGAGGATATCAATGAAAGGTAGTCCGTTTCTGTCGTCCCCTGTCATCAGTACAGTACTACATTCCCAGAGACGCCACTTTCTGTGTTACTGACTTGACAGGTCTTTCTCTCGCTAACATACTATGTTGTTTCCATGTCGGATAATCGGTTGACATGTGTGGCTCTGAAGGTTTCCTTTTGAATTAAAGAATGTATCTCTGACAGGGGGCGTCATTGTTAAGTCATTGTGTATTCCAGCAACAAAACAAATATGAGAAATTGGTTTGAAATAATCATAAGTTGGATAAACGTCAATGTCATTGTAACTTTCCGCAAAAAAAACGAAGCAAATTTTTATTTTAATCGAGTAGTTTTTGTACTGAGTTGAATAACATCGGTCATTTGACATGTGTTTGATTCAGCGCAAAGGGTGCACTTACCCCAAAATGACCCCTTAATTAGAAAATGTTGATAAAGCGACAAAGTTCCTGGATATATAGATTACTATCAAGAGCAGTCCAAGTCACTGCCGCTCCATTTACAAAATCAACGAATTTCTGGTTTAATGCAAAAAATCTTTATTCCCCATCAAAGAAAATAATAAAATGCGAGAATAAAAGAATGAGTAATTTACGATACAAATATTGTATAATGAACATCTTCATTGCCGTTTTCGTTTAAAATTACAAACAAACATACGAAATGCGACATGCCTTTATTGCAACATTTTGACTAAATCATCTCTGTTTTCTTCGGAATACGACGTAATATATAAGTTCACTTACATCGTTATTCACTGAAATACAGAAAACAAAAATGGGAAAAATCATTTATTCATCATACATATACTTACATGATCGAAAAATGGTCTACAGTGTCCTTCATTTTATTCACAAAGTCCATGTAACACAACACACAGCGACTAGGTACAATTTACGACCTCTTTCAATTAGTTTACTACATTGTTTAAATTTCCTCAATTATTTTAAACAATATAAACAATTATAAACGATCTAATATATGTTAAAAATGGTGTTGTAAAGAAATAACTTCAAAATTCGTTTAACGTATTTCTACAACATAAAATGAACTGAAATTTAAAACCTTTAAACAAATAATTAAACAACAATTTACATCATTGCTTTGCTTTAATACTGACATGGTATGTCCGTTTCTCCTAATTAAAGGCAACAACGACCTAACTGTAAGTTAAAGATTTCAAACCTTATCAGATATAAACAAATATACATTCAAAGTATCTTAATTGTAGAAATTAACGTGTGGACATCTTATATTACATTTCCAATGTAAGTCACCAACAGACATATAAGACACATATAGTTAAGTAAGGCACAACTATATAATCATCTGAAACAGATATCAAGTAACCGCACATACCAAGATGAGTAACATCCTTCTTGAAGTAACAGATGCCATATAAAGCTTTACAAATGTGTTCGACACCAACGCAAACATCGATTTCTATGTACCAATGAACATGTAAGTAAGTATCGATTTCGTGTTCAACATATACAATAAAAAGTTAAAGGCGGAGAGGAAACACTATCATAAATTACAATCATTCTTTTAGATTACAGAATCAATAGTTACAAACTAAATTTAATCGACGAAACCAACTTTTCAGGATAAACTTGAATGTATCAACATCACACTTGCGAGCAAAATAACCTCTTGTTCACCATATAGCAACATTTAGGTAAGTCACTGCATCTCTTGTTCAACATATACCAACATTTATGTAAGTCACTGCATCTCTTGTTCAATATATACCAACATTTATGTAAGTCACTGCATCTCTTGTTCAACATATACCAACATTCATGTAAGTCACTGCATCTCTTGTTCAATATATACCAACATTTATGTAAGTCACTGCATCTTTAGTTCAACGTCTACCAACATTTGTGTCAGTCACTGCATCTCTTGTTCAACATCTACCAACATTCAAGTAAATCACTGCATCTCTTGTTCAACATCTACCAACATTAATGTTTGTCACTGCATCTCTTGTTCAATATATACCAACATTTATGTAAGTCACTGCATCTCTTGTTCAACGTCTACCAACATTCATGTAAGTCACTGCATCTCTTGTTCAACATTTACAAACATTTATTATTTTTTTTCTTATTTTTTATTCTCTTGAGGGCAGATCACTCAACTATGGCATCCCGCAAAGTAGGCGGATCACCTGAGGGCGACCTGTACCCATCTAGTAATACCTCTAGGATTCACCTAGAAGCCTGGCGCTACCCAAACTCGTTATTTTCCTTACTCATTAGTTTAAGGTATTGTTCACCATATACCAAATTTATGTAAGTCACTGCATCTCTTCTGCAACAGAAACCAACATTTATGTAAGTCACTCATCTCTTGTTCAACATATACCAACATCTATGTAATCTACGAATTTCCTGATTTGATCTACCCTGTCCTTAAATAACCATAAATAAAGTTCGGTAGGACCATTTCATCTTTAAACCTTCATCTACTCTAATCTAGTTAAAACAAGAACTGAGTTAATCAGCGTTGAAATGCAGTAGATTTTAAGGTTTCCCTATACAATATTCAAGACATTATTTGGAAGACCTTGTTCAATATTACAGCAAATTATAGTTCTTTTTACCATCACAGGTGGTTTCAACTACCCTGTCCCCACAGTCCCGTATCCAGACTGTGCAGTAAGGGTGTACGTGTCCTCGTCCCTGTCCCCCACCTCACACTCTCTGAAAACCACACTCTTACAGAAGACTGTCGAGGTGACCACCCCTCCGAGACCTATGAAAGCCATCCCCACCACTATGCAAATGTCCAGCGAGTACGCCAAGTTGGCGTTAGCGATATCCACCTGTTCCTGCTCCCTGGCTGTGAGGGAGGGGTCGGGCTCGGTGTCCCCCCGGGGGTAGACGTAACCCACTGTCGCTATAGCCAAACCCACTAGCACAGAACCCATAGCAAAGAAGATGAGTCTGTCGAAGGTGGACTCTGGTAGCGAGAGACAGCATCCTGAATTCCTCGTTGTCATCCTGTGAGTTGTTCAGGTTCTAGAGTCTTGGAAGAAATTGGAACCTTTTCCTGCTTTTGAGATTAATGGTCCTACTAAAGTGAGCTGGAAGAGAGATTAGCTGGTTTCTGAACCTGTTCACGTAATCGATTGATCTAGTAACGTGGGTTTACGAGGACAATGTGCTTTAAGAATCCGTCTTTTGAGTTTATGGTTTCAATTATGAAGCTTGTCTTCTTTTGTCTGTGAGGTTGTTATGAATCCTGCAATCGTAGTTACATCCCGTGACCATATATGGTTCCTGGGATTGACTTGTAAAGAGAAAGGAGCGATTTTCTGAACCTACCTATTGGATTTATGTATTCAGTTATGAACGTTCTTCCTTTTGGGTGTGATCAGACTGTCATGCTGCTCATTGTTACTGGTAAGGATAGTATGGTATACATACTAACAAGTGTTTTCAATGCATCATAACGCAACGGTTTATAAACTTCGTTTCCAGGTTGGTGTGCTTTAAGTGTTGTTGTTGGCTGTTTTGGAGTTGTTTGAGCTGCGTTATGTTGATCTGTAACAACAAAAGTTTCAAACTCTTTAAAATGTTGGGTGTACGTACATTCAAACAGGATAAAACTAAATTGTTTAGAAGAACTGTTATTAATAACTGTTTTAAAGCACACAGAAATTTTAAGTTATATCATAGTTGCAGAAATTGCAGAAATTTGTATAAATGTTTAATTCAATAAATACTGATTTTGCCTTTAGACGGTGTTGCTTTAATAATGTCTAGATGTATATAAAATTTGACAGGAATCAAATTAAAAAAAGTTAATCATTTTGTATTTGAAATTTGAGAGACATAGACCATCTGAAAATATCATTAAAATTTTGTATTAAAACTGTCAACTAGTTGACAGTACAAAATATTATTTGAAAAATCATTGAAATTTTGATTATAACCGTTAATCAATGATGTTTTTATAAATCATAATGTAAAATTTACATGAACTCGTAATGTAAAATATTTGATAATATTAAATAAAACGGAATCATATTTTACAATTTTTTTCACAAACCTGTGAAAATAACCGTCTAAGGTGTGATATCCTGAGAGTGTCTGCACTCACTACCTATTATTTCGACATTATGCTATCATCAACCAAAGCTTTTATCAACCTCTTAAAAAAACCCAATTTCAATCATTTCTCAAACCGCCTGTTTTCAATTCACCAATGAGTAGCTTTAAGATTTGTTTACGGTTGGTCAGGTTTATTTCGGCCAAAGTGACCACGGTCAGCATAGCCTCTTCTGTATGATAGACATGTTTGCTCGAGATATTCAGGACAATTATTACGGACAGTTATGGGAGATTTGACCACTCTGCGTGTCACACTGGAATTTGGTCGGCTTCTGGAGTAATTGAGAGGGATCAGGAGGAGTATTATGAGTGTCACAAACAACAGGACAGACATTTAATCAGCTGATATGACATATAGGAAGATGGATAATTACCAGTGTCAAATCTACCATTGTGACATGAATATATTTTTATTTTCTTATAAAAAACATCGATGCTTATATGCAAAAAAACAGCCATGTCACCTGAAATATTTGCCTTTCTTTGCGTTTACTCTCTTGCTTATGGTTTACGTGTTCTATATCAAAAAGTAGTAAAAAACAACTTCGTCATATTAGATATTCAAATTGACTTTTTTTCGGTTATATGAACTGATCAAATGAAATTCCATAAAAAACATTATCTTGATCGACCCCCCCCCCCTTTTATTGGTTTCAAAACAGATGGTAAATGAAATAATTCATTGTATCATCAGATAACTTTGTGGTGTATAGAAAAATAACCTTTCGAAATTGTATACGTAACCACCAACAAATATAAAAATTTATTCCACAAAAGTTATTTTTATGTAGAAGCAAATTCTCTAGAAAAGTCCACAACCAACTAAAATCTGTTGTTTACTAACCTTTATTCAGATTCTTTTAAATTAAAATCATAAAAGTTCACGCGGGTACCCTGAACACCAACATTCTGTAAATCATTCTAATCCTTTTAATGACACTTGTCATTACATATAAAAATACAAAAAGCCATGTCACCAAATATCAAACTTTCCTTAAACATCATTTCATTTATGAAATCCAACTTTTTTCATTTTTAGAACATTTTGATGGGGAAGACTAAGATGTAAGTTATCATATATTAATCGCTGATTTACACACCCTTTACGGTGGCATTGCATTTCAGAAAGAGGTAAGTAATAGCCTTAAACTCTAATATACTGGCGATAAAATGCTGTGAATATTACTCACATGGCTGGTTGTGAAATGGTTTCATTTGTTGCATGGCCATGCTAATGTCCAAGACGACAATGGATGCTGAATACAAGGCGACACAGAAGGGGAAGAATGTCAGGTGGGGCATATCGAAGCATCTATGTCACGGCGTCTTTTGTCACCTGAGCCCCCGCTTTATGTGAGCATAACACGTCACTTATGATTACAGGTAGTAAAATATGCAAACAGATACAGCATCACAAAGGCGTCATATTTTCGAACAGATAACCTTCGATCTTTCTGATAAATGATCTATGTGGATTTAGTTTATGAGATTGGTATCTTTTTTGACGTTCGTAAAGCATTTGTAGTTGACGTTAACTACTGCAAGGAAAGGGGTGTCTCTATGGCGTTCGTGTGCCATAATAAATTATTCTAAATATTGGTAAAGGTAGTTTTGTTTAAAGTTATTCATTTGGGTATGTTTAAAGACTCTGTAGAAACAATTTAAAACATCTTTTTTTACTTCAAATGTTAAAATATGAGTTATTCGTTGTCATAAAATAAGGGTATTTCGCAGTTAGCGAAAATTGCATGCGGCCATTCTAGTGTGAACACTAATCATTCGAATTAGGAAAAACGATTCGGGTAGCTTAATCAAAATTGGTGAGTCCTTATAAGAAGTTATTGTATTGATTAAAATCATTGTCTTGCAATTGGTAACTTGTGGTTTTTTTAAGAAAACGTGCTACAGTACATGTAAACAAAGTTTCCCGAAAAATAATAATTTATTTGTCATCTGAATATTCGTAAATAATGATAGTAGATTTCTCAATTGAAAATAAATCGTTAAAGAACCTCAACACAGTATTCAGCAATCTAAGAAATCATAATATTTTATTCAAATGTTTCAATTTTATTCCGTTCGCATAAAAACAGGATATGTAGGGCATGGATTACGTTGTATAACTTTGCCTTTAAAGCTGTGATTACCCTTCTGAGAATCCTGGATTATTATTCGCCTGAAATACAGCTGAAATATATAAAATCTGCCAATTTCACAAATATGCTTTGTTTTAAACTCGTTTATTTACACATACCTTTCTTTCGTTTCTTCATGCGTATACCCTTCATTCTCGAACCCTGACAACCAGAAACTTAATAAAGTCATTAGGGATTGTGGTTGCAATTTAAAGCACCTGGGAGGAATTGAAATGTCTGCAAATGTCACCACAAAGCGTTTTAGAAAACGTACGTAAACTAAGTAAATCACATTAGCAGCGATAATGTTGTAATCGTCGTCTTGAGGGCAAATCCTTAAAGGAATTGAATCCATCACTCCATTGTTGCAGCGTTACAACATGTTTAATCAATCGTATGGCTGCAGTTTTATGTTTAAAATGTTGTGAGAATTTCACCTTGTGAAAATACGTTACTGCAATCGCTTACATTTTAAAGACTCTACATTGACCCTGTTTGAATATTTCATGTTGGAATTTAACATAATGATAGTATCATTGTATAGGATGAAAATAAGTGGTTGTATAGACTGTTTGTTTCATTTGTAACTGTGTAAACTCTTACTTATTTTCTATGAATTATAAACCTTAAAGTTTTGGGTAGGACATGTCAAAATTTATGATAATTATAAATTATTTAACTTATACTTGAATTGGAAATTTTAATTTGAATACCTTCACTAAGTGTTTAGTCAGATGTAAGAATCATATTTATTTATATTTTACTTTTGAAAATTCTTTCGTTAAAAGAATAACAGGATTCAATAGACAATACTGTATGTGCAAAATTCAAACATATTTCATGAAAATTTAAAACATTTGTACTTTCGTAAAAAAATTAATTTTTCAAATTTATTTGTTTTGTTAATATAAAATTTAGTTGACTCATCAATTATACAATACCAGCTTCACTCTGGATCAATATATCAATGTCAAGTTAACTGACAACAACATCACTTCCTCAGCAGATGTGACATGTACAATGTAATGTAGAATGCACATGTGCTTGGAACAAAACCAATATGATGACGTTTTGTTATGAAATGGATATCAGTGTTTGTCTATACCACACCTGTCAGAAATGCGGAACTAGTGACACTTAAGGTCGCCACTGCCCCCTCTTTTCTCCGTCCCTCAGATTAGAAGCTCAATGCAATGGGTGAAGGGTTGGTAAAACGACACTACCTACCTTTGAGAATTTACAACAGGTGAATGAAAAGGTATAGGTAATTACCTCTTTGAAGCCCCGACAGGTGTCCGTTGTTCAATGTTTACACCATTGTCCAACTGACAGATGGTCATATGCTTGCTGCAGCAATGGTAAACGTCCAGCCAATTATGTTATGTGATTTCTGGCGTAAATAGTCAGTTTCCTTTGGTATAATTCACAAAAGAATTTATACACTTGTCAGGTGGTCAGCTACTTGGCTGGAGAAAGTGTCAGATGGCTAAAGATTATGGTGTTGAAAGTGACCAGTGATTCCGATGTAAATAGCCAATGTCTACTGCTGAAATTGACCACAGATGCAATTGTATTCGGTCTCAGAGATTTAGCTTAAATCGTGACCAGTATTTCCGTTGAAGTCATCAGTTTTTCTGATGTCGTTAATGGTATATATTCCTGTACTGGGTGGTCACAATTTCATCCATCCAAGATATGAACACACCTCCTACTGTTGTAAACAGTGACTGGTGGTCAGTAACCAGTGTACATACAGGAAGTAAACACAGTGTCCATATAGTAAGTCGCCTGTCTTTGTGTACGTGGTTGACTTTTTTGTAGTAGGTTGCCAGTTCTATCAGTGAATCTGCGGTAATGACCAGTGTTTCTGCAGTAAATGACCAGTGCTTCTTGAGTAAATGACCAGTGCTTCTGACGTAAATGACCAGTACTTCTGAAGTAAATGACCAGTACTTCTGAAGTAAATGACCAGTGCTTCTGAAGTAAATGACCAGTATTTCTGACGTAAATGGCCAATACTTCTGAAGTAAATGACCAGTACTTCTAAAGTAAATGACCAATGCTTCTTAAGTAAATGGTCAGCGTTTAAGTCTCAAATTTCTTCAGAAGATAACGTCCAGTATATCTACCGAAACGGTGTCGCGGTTACATGCCACTCTGTAACACGTTGATTGGATCGATCATTTGTCCTGTCGTTTGCGTCGCCAGCTGTTGCCTCGCTGCAAATAATAATCCATATATACTTAAGTTGAAAGGTGATTCATAACCGCTAGGACAGCACGTAGATTTCTCTTGCATCGAACATCGAGTGATTCCAACAGCTTGGAATAGACTTACTTTATTGTTGAGATGCCTTTAAAAAAACAGATCAATATTTCAGAGTAACCACTGGCTGATAAAATGACCAGAAATTGCGTATTATCTCTTACGTTATACACTTTATAAATGAACATATAGATTCTAAACTTTTCAATACCGGTATATACATTCGAACCTCGTTTATCCGGACGTTTTGGTTACATCTTAAAACCGCGAGTTAACCGGGTACCTGAATCAGACATCAAGTCATATATTTTTACACTGGAACATACGAAATATCGAAAATCCATAATTTTTGTCCATTATATATGGACAAATGAACAAAGTCTGCTATTTTTAACAATTCAGATTACTTTTGATATAAAACTGCATTACATCTCCACACCATTACCGTTTGTATGTGTTTTCCATCACAATAGATATTATCAAGCCAAAGATTCATCCAGTTAAACAATAAGGATAATTTTATGGATAAGCAACTTCTTCGTTTCGAAAGGGGCAGTTGTACGTTTTTTGAAATCTATTTCTTAATTTTTTACAAATGAAAGTTACTTTATCATAACGGAGTTATCTTCAGAGGGTCAAAACATTTCATTACTCAACCACATGGTAGAGGTAGTGGTAATAATCAAATATAGAGCAAAAACCACTGGCGGCCATTTGTGTGTGAACACCTTTTAATCATTTAAGGTAAAGAAATTGATTCGGATTACTAAATCACAGTACGTTCGAATTAAAGCTGGGTTTTTTTATATTAAAAGCCATTTTCCCGCATTTGAAAACATTCATTTTCGTTTTCGTGAGAGCACTTTAAAAAACATGAGACATGAGTCCCTTTTATGTCGTTGTAAATCAAAATTGACACGGTACTACATTTTCGTAGAATTTCCATTCTTTGCTATAAAAAATTGGTCTTGGAAATATTCGACACGTCTTCTGGAGTAAAGCAAGGTTGTATGTTAAGTCCAGCTCTATTTCTATTCTTTATCAACGAGCTTGTGGATGAGATGAAAAAATGTGGATTAAGAGGAATATTTGTCAAAGATGGTTTAAATGATATTTTATTACTACTTTTTGCAGATGATGTTACTTTGCTCGATGACACTGTAATTGGCTTACAGAAAAAACTAGATACACTGTATCGGTTTTGCTCAAAATGGGGTTTTGAAGTCAATCTTGAAAAATCTTGTATAGTTGTATTCAGAAATGGTGGTTATTTAAAGAAAACAGAAAAATGGTTCTATAATGAAACACAAATGAAAGTTGAATCGCATTATAAGTATTTGGGTGTTGTCTTTACTACGAAATTGATATGGACAAAAACATGTGAAACACTGAGTTTACAAGCAAAAAAAGCTTCGTACCCTATTTTTAAAATGTTTACGGATTTTCCAAATATATCTTTGGAAGTTGCATCAGCGATATTTGATAGTAAAGTAGCTCCGATATTATTGTACGGTAGCGAAATCTGGGGCCACTCATTCCGTGCCCACATTGAGAAAATCCAATGCTTCTTTTTCAAACGGTTTTTGTGCGTTAATAAAACGATTTCTTCCAAGCTATACTTGGAGAAATTGGTAGAACTCCCTTATGTGTTAAATATTTTAGTAGATGTATAAAATATTGGTGCAGAATTATACATATGGACGATCACCGTCACCCCAAAGCATGCTATGATATGTTAAAGCAACAAGATGACCATGGCAGCTGCAGTTGGGTCTCGCACGTACGTTTGCTTTTGTTTCATACTGGCTTTTCATATGTTTGGATAACACAAGAATGTGGAAGTATTGATGCGTTTATTTTTGAATTTCGACAAAGATGTAAAGATATTGAAATTCAAAATTGGCATTCCAGGGTAACATCGTCATCTTTTCTTAAATACTATGGATCAATCAAGTCTGCCCTGGAACCAGAGAAATACATCTTAAAACTTAATCCAAATAAAGATCTTATACGTATTTTATGCAAATTTCGATGTCAAAGCCATAAGTTGAACTTTCAACAACAAAGATATAAATATAATGTTGATATACATAGCGATACACTTATTTGTGACAAATGTGATTTTAATGTTCAACAAGATGAATTTCATTTTCTACTTGTGTGTCCCTTTTATTCTTTGCAAAGAAAATTGTATATACCCAGCTATTATCATACTTTTCCATCACAATTAAAATTCAAACAACTTTTAGCAACATCAAATGTAAATTTAATTAAATCGTTTGCGATATTTCTGAAACGTAACCTGCCTGTGTAAAAAAACAGCTTTTATAATCATTTGTTAACCTGTCCATCCGCAAACTATATGTATTATTTCAAATGATTGTACTCTTGGCCATGAGGCCACAACTACTGAATAAACTTCTTCTTCTTCTTCTTCTTCTTCTTGGCACATTTACGACACCAACATTCTTTTTCAGATGCTATTCCATATTAGACTCTAAGGAAACGCTTTTGTAGGAGCACATTTTCACACACAAATATCAGTAGATACATAAACTATTCTAAGGTAAACGTACCTTCCCCTACAAAAATATGAACATAAAAAATATGAACATTTGAGGATAAATATCACCCATAACAAATTTGAGTTGAATTTATCTATCGAGTCCAAACTCCATTGAAAGTTTTCAAGACTATACTTTAAAGAGGAGAAGTAACGCATAAATTTGATTGTAACAAATTAGTATCTGCATTCGCTTCACTTATAAGAATCAATAGAGCCAAAAAATGAGAAAATATACGCTTTAATTCGGCTACTAGGAGACCTTTTATACCCCTGTTTTGGATAACCGCCTAATGAGACTGGCGAACGCTTAGACAAAATCACCGAAGCATGACTCGAAGCCACGCCCAGTGTGTGACGTGCTAGTCGTCAGCTGAAAGTCCAGCTCTTTGATTTTCTCTGTATTTTTAAGCTAATTCAACAGCAAAATAGAGGCAATAGCAGGACCGAAATAATTCCAAAATACGATATGTAACTGCTTCATGATATCAACTTTCCCTCTCAGTCGTCAAATCCATCTTGATTTGACTGTGACAATCCTTGGACACATATTATATTCTTATCTAGTATAACATCTCACACCGTGTTGCAATATCTCTGTCTTTGAATTTAACAATCAATGACATGAAAACATACCTGGCGCAACAGTTAGAAACATCCTATGTAATCCTAAAGAATGTTGATACCCGTCATTCACGATGTAATTTTATAAATGGATGTCATCGTCCGTAGAAGTGCATGAACCAAATCTCCTTCTCTAAATTTATTGGTTGATTATATATTCTACAAGTTCATTGGTTCAAAATGACCGGACGCCATGACAATAAACTAAGTATCAGTCGAATGCCAAGAGTTACGCCATTATGACAGGACATATATTCCGCTTGGTGGGTCCAAGGCGTTAAAATTCAAAAGGTATAATTAGAGACCATTAAATCAAAAATTGAAATTGAATGAGATAGGATTACATAACGGCCATCTGTGTGCCATAAAAAATAAGACTAGTTAAACCAGTCTGATTATTTTGACAACATTTGGCAGACGTCGTAATTGATGTACACATGCCACGGGATAGTGCGCATAGCATCATATCAAAACACTGTCTTTCGCTTGGAACAATACAAATAATTAAAGATATATTTAACATAAATTTATCGGAGGTTTGAGTTGCTTGGATGACTTTAGATATGTTTAAACAGTTGTTAAGAGTGTGAGATTTCCTGTTAATTTTTTCATTAAGGAGGTTATACTTCCGCCGACTAGCACGTCACGCGGTAGGACACGCGGCAGGACCCGCCTCAGTGACCACGGGCGAGTTCAGTTCTGTTCACTGGTGCTAATTAGCTGGTGATTCGAAAAAGCCGTATCAAAGTTGTTTATCGGCCTATTTCGAAAATTTAAACTCAAGTTACTGGCAAATTAGAATACATATCTTATGAATCACGAAAGTTGCCATGGGTCATTTCAGTCGATCTTTAACATCCATTTGGTTTGTACTGGTGTACATGAACCTATGCAGCTTCTGCCAAGCACGTAACTATCAAATGCCACCACGTATTCCAAAGGACAGAAACCTTCGTTTCTACAAGATACCAACGACACTCATTATCTCAATTTTTGATGTATGAATCAGGTGTGACTGTGCGGTAGGTTGGTTTTTGTACGTTGTGGCAAGTACTGTGGAAGAAACTGAGTTTCTGAGTGAGAATGGTTGCGGAATGCTGACTTCTAATTACATTCTACATGTAGCTGCGTTTTATAAAAGCCTCTCATAATTTCTATAACGAATATTTTCTAGCCTTTTGTCTCGCGAAATAAAATATCTCGGAATTATCAATTTAAAAAAAAGAGAATCTATTACGTTGAAATCATGAACACGTACAACACTGTAATGCCATCATTATAAATATGGCGACTTCGAGTAACTTGATTATGTTTGAATTTTATTTTGGCTTACTGTTAAAAATTTACTATTTCCGTAAACGATAGACAATAATGATATAATGATATAAATGTAATAACTCTTTGTTTGTCCTCATTACATGGTAAATCGGAAATTCTTTGTGTTTCCCTGGTACCCGGCAGCCACAGTGCAGCGCCATTCAAGCGATGTTCTATCCTTATAATGCTGAGCGCAAAGCAAGGAAGCAACATCTCCCATCTTTTGACGTCTTTTTATTTGAACCTCATTACACCCAGGCTACAAAGTGCAATATAAGAGCTATATTAACATATACAAGATTTTATATATATTTGATTGATTTGGGATATTTATTTAGAAGTTAATAATATCATCTCTTTAAAAAGGACTGAATAATTTTACAAAACATTGAAAATTTTGTTAAAGTTCCTAGCTTATTATTATTGAAAAGAACATTTATTACGTACAGATTTGGTGTTATAAATAGATGTTTGTGAATATATTTTTCTTTTTCTAAATCTGATCAGCAATATGACTTGCAGTTTGACTGCGGTTGATCGCGAACATTCTTTAATGTGATCGCGGTTGACTGTAATGTTACTGGAGTTAACTGCAGTTCATCGCGAAGAGACTGTAGTCCATTCACGGTGGTTCGCGAATGGTCTGTAAAGTCACCGCGGTTGAAAGTAATGTTGATTGAGTTTAACTTCGGTTGATCTCGAACAGATTGTAGTCTGACCGCGGTTGAAAGCAATAAAAAATTGACCGCAGCTCATCGCGATCACAGTAATTCAGTTTGACTGCGGTTCATTGCAATCAGACTGCGATGGTTGCCGGTAAAGATTTTTGTAACCCCCTTTATTTCTAGAATACTCCCACATGTGAATGACGATAGCCTATATCAGTTATTCAGTGTTTCAGTGTAAAATAAATTTTCACAAAAATAAACTCACCCTTTGGGAATATTATGATACCCTTGAGGATCCTCTGCCTTCAAAATTCTGGTATAATCTGGCAGCCCCGCCCAGAGTTAGGAAACTATTTCCAAGAATGAAAACATTGAAATCATTTTGTTGAAGGAAAATTGAGCACAAGCATGTGGGGTGAAAGTATCATATTAAAACAGAAACTTTCTTTGTGGCAGTTTAATGCATTGTGACCTGGGTGAGATATGTTTTGGCCAATCAGTTGGATAAGGTAACAACGTGTAATTCAAAGATTATCATTACATTTATTACATCATAATTTAGACTGACATTCAGTATCTGAGATGAGCTGAATTATTAAATGTCTAAAACGAGCATCAGCGAAATGGGAGTGGTTGGCTCCAATCTAGAGTTACTTTTCAGGTGAACATAAAGTGACACAGAGTATGTTTCATGAATTTTGTATGTGGCTTCAATAGAGCCAAAATATCATTTGACCTGAGTCAAGTTCACATCGCATATCTAAAGTTGCATCCTTTTCTCTCAATGCCAAAATGATTACATTTTCTTGTTTTTGATCGGAAATTGAAAACGGCCATATCAATGGAAATAAATTCAGCGTCCCATTTACATGTATTTTAGTTACATGATCTACAAAGCAAAACAAACCTGAAAAATAATAAGTTTAGAAAATTAGGTTTGAGTAACTGACGCGCTATCGTCCGGTTTTCGATCATTAATGTCGACTTTTTTTCCTGTTTATGCCACAATGCTAACTGATAAGCAACAACCACCAATCAGAAACAACTACTACTTTTCGATGAAATAACACCCTTGAGGATGTTTGCCATATAATACCACATACTCTGTGCCCATTTCATACTTCAGGAAGGTACGAGAAAATCAACGATCAAAGACTCTGAAACAGCATGATACGTATAAGAAGTTTATAAACTACCTAATTGTTCTCCGGCGAGTTTTATAACCAGAGGTAATGGAATGGGTAAATTTGGCATGAGTTAAAATATCAATAATCAATCATTAAAAATAATCAATATTTAAAAGTTTACATAGTAAATGTAAACAACGTAAATTTATTTTCAACACGTACACGTACTATGTAATCAATAATATATATTTAAAAATACTATGTGTAAGAATAGATAGTACAAATTGTGAAAAGGTTTGTTTTATGTCACTAAGATGTCATTTACAATCGTATAGACAGCAGGACAGGAAAGAAAAAATGTTTATTAATAATTCTGACCTCTGAACAGTTAAGAGGCAAATATGTCATATAAAAGCAAACATAATCGATGCAATTTTAACATTTTAAATAATGAGATAGGTTAATCTAAAAGCCGTCCATGGCAGGACTGCTGGAAGTTAACAAGACAATGACCGTATTGTGTAAATGTACACATTTGTAGTAACCTGCATTATGATATTAAATGTACAACATAATGAAAATTGCAGGTCGTTTCATTGGTAGTTCAAAGGATGGCACTGTCAGGTTGCTCTGACCAGGATACTGTAAGGAGTTTAGCATATATAATTTGTGTACATAAAACAAAGCCTCTGTGGTGTGTAGGCTTCGCATGTTGCATGTAATGAGCGGAGTCATGCATAACATTATGTTGAACTAAAAATAAATTTATCAAGGAATAACGACTTTATCATCCCAGACATGTTTTATCTTGTAAGTTATCCTACCTTAGGGACATTTTATGTACCGAAAACATTTAACTTTCTGTTTCGATCGAATAGTTATCGGTGATTTGCTCGCACGTAAAACGTAATGGCTTTACATTTCCTGACATATTACAGACCTTCCTTGAATGCGTTGTTAGGCTATGTTCTTTACGAATAGTTAAACAATTTGAATGATTATTTTGCATGTATTATAACGCAATCTGAGCGGGATTATGTATTGTTTTTATTTTTACAAATAAAGCATGAATATCTTCGCTTGTTAAGCTGGTAGCATTAAAAGTTGGAGATAATGCAAGGACGGTAATTGTGAATAACAACTTCTTTATTCTGAGTTTGCGATGTTTCGACACAAACAAATGTCTTTTTTTGAAGACTGTCAAGTTTCAGTTCCTATGCTTGAAATGCTTACTATACATTTCGGACCACGGGAATATACTCGTATAGAGGTAATTTCGGATCTGAGGGAATTTTGGTTAAGAAGGGGTGTACCACAACAAGCAGTTGAAATAGTGTTGACGTTGATTATTCAGAACGATTATACACCAAATGCTCAAATTTATAAAAACTTGACAATAATAATGCACGATCAAAGTATGTTTTTTTCTGCTCTAATACAGTACAACTGTCACACATAGCTGACATAACATAATACAACGGTCAACCTATAACTGAAACAAATATACTCTCATCCATGCATGGGAAAGATACGACCAGAAGCTTATACCCATGAAAAAAGGGAAAAAACAATTTCTTCATACATATTTTAATTCATACAGTTTTTGTATATACAGCACATACATCACATACAGTTATTCATATGAATTATACAGCTATACAGTTATTTTTATGCATACGATATCTGGGTAGGGGCGGGATATCCTTTGCCCTGAACCGATAAAGAGCTGCTGAACATCGGGATGTTGCCGATGACTTCGGCATCTGTATCGATGCTTCTCAAGTCTGAAACAAATAAACAAAAGGTCAGCAAGTATTACATATTTATGGAAATAAAATACTGTTTAAATCATATATTCCTTAGAGCATTCCTTTCAATGATGTTTAACCAATGTTTAGATTCACTGTCAGTTTTTTGCATAGCGTCAACTTGACCCGACTGTAGTAAATATACATGCTACTCATCTAAAATAATTTGTAATTTAACTCATTTGATATTCTGACCGTGGAATAAATGAGTCACTTTTCTCTATTTCTGACATCACAGTGCTATACAAAGATGTCTACATCCTGTGACCCTTATAAAATAGGAAGCAAGGATTGCAAGAATTGTGCATACCTACCTCGAGTTTGGTAAATGAAGAGATCATTCTTTCCATAATAACTTGCATTTCCTTATATATTTTATATCACTTGTATGGTATTTGAATATGCAGTTCATTATCCTTTCGATAAATACTAAGCCACCTTCCATCTAAGCCCTTCCCGTTTAAACACGATTTTTTTGTGAAAAATGAATTAATCATATTAAATGAAGTTTAACAAAATGATCACGACTTATAACAATGGGTGGTCCACTAAATGGCTGTCTATTAGCGACTTAAAGGTGTGATTACCTGCTCCAGACTGTAGTTAATTAGAAGATCTAGACCAGTGGTCCTATCTAGGAGTAAGATATAGGATCTATAGATCCATATATAAGATAAATCTTGATATGGGAATGATTGTGTCCTTATAAGTATGGCCATTTAAGAGAACAAAATTATGTATTAAAGCTTCTTTTTAATACTCTAGAAAACCCTTACTGTTATAACGTAAAAAAATCCAAGAAACATGAAGGATCCAATCAAAGGTCTTGTGTATTTGAACTTAGCTCTGAGTGTCATGAATAAACTCCGCATTTTCATCGTATACACCCTGCTTCATTCAAAGGTCAAGATTGTAAAACCTTTAGAAATTGCTTTTAAAGTAACAATTTAAAAGACGAAATATTCGTAAAAAGGGTAATTGAAGTGTCCTTTAAATTATGTTAGTCACGTAATCGTGTTGAATCATTACATTCAACTTACACGAACTCCCACCCATTCACAAAACCCCTAATTGTTCCGCTAAACCTTCATTATACCTCAAAGGTTAGCCGGCGTTTACACGGGCAGGTGAGGATGATACGGGTGTACCTATACTAAGACTTGACACAGATCTATCACATAACGTAATGCTCATTAGACAAGTCATACTTACGTACATACATTCGCTCGGCTCATCTCACTTTGATGATGGCTAGAAGATTGCTTTGGGCGCTAGTACCTTCTCAGTCCTAAATTGACACATTCCGAACGCTGGAAATTGCCTCTAGGTGTGAATAAAGCCATGTAGGATTTTTCTGTTGACACTTGATATTTCTCTTGATTGTCTAACAGGCTAGGGAAAGGCTTGAAGACAGGAGAACAATGTAAATTACTTCACAAGATTGAAAGGGTAATGGACCAAGCAGACCACCCTGTCCTACACCGTCTAACGGTCTCGTTATCCTTACTTGTAGGTTTGTTTTGATGTAGAAATGGCCTTTGAATATTTCAATTTTATATCAAATGATTTGTTGGGGTAATTGCATCAGTATTTTTACCAACATAATGAAACATAAGAGATGACATATATAGGTTTGGGTTTTGTTTATTTTTACACGAAATAAAAACAGAATCGATAAAACAATGATAACACTCAAGATTTCAAGATCATGCATGAAATGATTTTGGTTTTGACCTTTTCAATTTATCATTTCTATCAAATCTAACCGAGGGTTACGTAAACTGTAACGGATGTGTACTCTTTAGTGGAAAGATATTGTTTCACTGAATAATTTGGTTGATTCAGAATATGCCACAAGCTATTGAAGATTGAGGAATTGAAACATTATGCTTTGATTGAAAAACCTTTTGGGATTTTACACTGTCATGTAGTTAAATATATACATCCCTGTATATGTAGAAACTTTTTCCATATTTTGTTAATGTTTATATGTATGTAGTCTTTCTTCTCATGTATTGAAACTTTAAGCTTGAAAACTACAGCAAATGGAAATCGCTTTTTATCTCATAAATTCTGTCCAAAATGAAAATTGAAATGGATGTTGTTTTTGTGTATTGCCCTTGGCTCTTGCTAGCAAGAACTCTTGTCAAAATTCAGCAGAATTAAGTTAGTGCAATAATCAAAAGGTTGAAACTTTACATACATGATAACCCTTTCGTTTAAAGGTGTTGATTCCCTATCTAACAAAGAGAAAGATTTGTGAGACTTAATTTATTACCTTTTTTAAATTGAATTAATTAAAATCATATCAATGATTGAAGTAAAAGGGTTGTTGCTTTTGAATATATAATAAGCATAGCCTTTTTTGTACTTCGTAGGGAGCAAAAATGAAAATAGTTCCGACACTGACCATTACAAAAGAGTAACACTATTATGGATATATTATGTCATTAACGCCAACGGCATGCATTCGGTAATGGTACAGAGTTAATATGACTCAAGTTATGTGAAAACTCTCAAAATACTCTGAAAGTGAAATTATATTTATTTATAATGTATTTGTCGATTGTGTAAAATTATTATCTTTTGATTTGGCAAAATCGTTTTATTTTATTACTTCTGGGTCATGTTGAAGGTTTTAGATTTTGATAACTCGATTTTTAAAAAAGGTGATAAATATGTTCTCATTTGATTCTATAATTATACCGTTTTTCCATCTTGAAAGAGGACATATGATGAAAGTTGCAGATTCTTTGTAAAATGCCAGAAGCAGTGACTGGTGACAGGGAAAATAATCTTTGTCACCTGTCACTGTCTATCTTATCTTCATCTACCGGCCAATTTAATCTCTTTGATGTGGCCGCCAGGTAGTCCTCCTGTGACATGTTGACGAATGTCCAGTTTGACACAACACCGTGTACCTGTAAGGTCAAATAGAGACAGGTACATGGTCAGGTTGATGGCCAGTCCAATCATTCGTAGTCTACATAGCAAAACAATACGTGGCAGTTTGGCATGCAGGGAAATAGTTCTCATAGATTCTTTTCTAAAAATATTTATTTTTTGACTTTTGATATCATCAGATTGGTTAGATGTTTTATACTTATACATTGTTTTTGTGTGATTTTAATATCAAACACAAACTTGCATATAGTAACGATGGAAGCCATATTTTTTAAGATAGATGATCTGCGTTTTTGTAGATGCATTTTTAGAAACATCTCATTGTAATACGATAAACTGAAAAGTGATCATAATGAAAGAATTCATTACCTAACCATAAGTTCAATATGTAAAACTCGTTATTCCCATGAGGAAAGGATCTTCAAATTCAATAATAAAACGTAAATGTTGCTATTCAAAATAAAAGAGCTTTCAGGTATACGAATGCAGTCATTGTTATTTGAAAACAATACAGATATCGAAATGATTTGAAAATAATTCTAGGTTTAGATGAAAAGTTTTGATAGGAAATGCCTAAAATAAGGCTGAGGGTTAAAGCACATTGCTAAAATGCAGACTGCTATTGGAATTTGATCAATTTTCAACTGCGATTATTTGTAATATATCCATACACCACCAAATTCACACATGTCACCTTTGACTCCTCACACTTCCGCCGGAAGTTCCATCCGCGTCAGAAAGTAGGTCTTAAATGCGGCAAACGTTTCCCGATGGAATATATATTGACTCCTTTGTTTTATGCACGTCTAGCTCTTGTTTGTTATTTTGCACAATGTATATTTACTTAAAGACGTCTGGAGGATTCCATTCTTGATCTGAGAAGGAACTGGGATAATGAGGTACAGAAAACAACCATTTAACAGCATATCAGATAAGACAATCAAATCTTAGTAGCTTTACGTTGAATATGTGATCGCGAAAAAGGCATCCGTTTGAATAAATGGTGGACGGTACGAGAGAAGACGTTTCGTAGAACTATAACATTGAATCCGTTTATGACGTTCTGCTGCAGTACACAAAAATGAAGACAATCTTTTGAAAATATTCAGTTCAGTTTTATGGTACGTGGAAAAAGATCATCTGGTAAACTGTTCGTGAGGGATGTGAGAAGATGTTGTACTGAATATTACATGAGAGAAGATGTTGTACTGAATGTTACATGAGAGAAGATGTTGTACTGAATATTACATGAGAGAAGATGTACTAAATATTACATGAGAAAAGATGTTGTACTGAGTATTACATGAGAGAAGATGTTGTACTGAATATTGCATGAGAGAAGATATTAAACTGAATATCACATGAAAGAAGATGTTGTACTGAAATTTACATGAGAGAAGATGTTGTATTGAATATGACATGAGAGAAGATGTTGTACTGAATATTACATGAGAGAAGATGTACTGAATATTACATGAGAGAAGATGTTGTACTGAATATATTACATAAGAGAAGATATTAAACTGAATATTACATGAGAGAAGATGTTGTACTGAATATTGCATGAGAGAAGATGTACTGAAAATTACATGAGAGAAGATGTTCCCTTATGAGAAGACACTGTTGAATCACACAAAAGGCGTTCGTTTCGTTTTTACGGTTCTTTTTACAACGTGGCAAATCACAAAATGTCAGAAATGCCATAAAATGTTAAAGTTGAACTGATATGCATTAATCATCATATCCAATAAATTTCATCTCCTTTTAATGAGGATTTAATGGGAATACGTTTCATATAAGTTACAATGTTACAAAACCACGTGTGCATGTGACATTTACAGTGTATTAATAAGTTAAATGTCATATGTTGCTGAATTCAAATATCTGTAAACAAAACCATTTTCGAGAAAATATGAATTAGATATCAACAAGCATGCTGTGGTTGCATTTGTTACGAAAATAGTACAGTGGGACGATTAGCAGCCGTTGATCTTCAAAAGATTCTTCGACGAAAATTGAAATGAGACGCCGGTTCGTCGAATCTTCATTTAACAATGACTCGTTATAGCAACATGCAGCTTACTCATCGATTATTTCATTGTCTATTTAACCCCTCCCTCCCTCTCTTTCTATCGCTCTCTATCTCTCTCTCTCTCTCTCTCTCTCTCTCTCTCTCTCTCTCTCTCTCTCTCTCTCTCTCTCTCTCTCTCTCTCTCTCTCTCTCTCTCTCTCTCTCTCTCTCTCTCTCTCTCTCTCTCTCTCTCTCTCTACTTTCACATTAACAAACAGCATGTTATATTTGTCAAAACTTAGAATGAAGTACACTATACGTATACCGGTTTACTGCACATGTGATGCTACTGGTTTCAATAGGTATTCATCATACTCAACATAACAACATAACTACATAACATCTCAATATTGAAGAGTAGGGTGACCCTTAACTAATTTTGTTGAGTATACAATGAGATTTTGGTACGTGCAGTTGCTCCTTACCTAAGACGAAAAACTAGATTATAATCCTCAGAGGGTGTAACTCTGGGATAAGAAACACCAAACCATTTAATGTTTATCTCTGTGTTGGGAACAGTATCAATCAAATTTTCGGATTAACTGGCCATGAAGCAAGTTACCCATTCTGTGATAAGTCACACCCAATGTTGCTGAACCCCATCCGTGTATGGTCGACTGAGTTGTACAGGACCCCATGACCTCAATATGTATCACAAACTAAGAAAACACCGTTATTCCTCTCAATCGAGTAAAAGTTGTTCATTCTTTTAAATTCGATTTTAGTTTTATAGGCAGGAGGGATAGGCCTCATTTGGAATCGCTTGAGCTCTTCAAATATAAGTAATGTGTGCAGAATATAATATTTAGAAATCTTTCTAACAGGAAATTCTTTAAAAGCAATTTTTCGGATAGTTTTTAATCACTTATGACACATAAAGACGGGCCGGGAAGTTTTACTGTGCATGTGACAAATAATGACGAAAATTTTGTTCTTATGAAATTTTAAAAAATTATTTGCTTACATTCATTGATCGCAAAAAAGGCACTACCACCGATAGATTCTTGACATTAATACCAATAGACATATTGGTTTATAGACATTGCCTTTATTGCGTTCAAGATAATTTCAGATGAAATTGGTGCAGGTTATGGTTCGCAAAGGTATGATACCAATTACTTGTACTGTTTATCATATTTACTGCTTCGTTAAGAAAAGATGATAGTATAGATTCTGATGCATTTGAAGGATTATGGTAAAGCCTTATTTAGAAGCCAATGTTGTTGGTAGAAATGAGGGAGGGTAACCAATGTAAGCATCTCTCCTCCTCTCTGTCCATCCTTATTTCTTCCTCTCTGCCATCATGTATTCCGTTTGCCTCTCTCTTCTTCTCTCTCTCATTGTCTCTCCCAGTCCCTCATTGACCAATCTTTTGTTATCTCTTTTTCAGTCTCTATCTTTCTGTCTCACTCAAACTTTTTTGAGGGGGGCATATGAGAAAACGAAGGTCCTTTTTACAAAAACAATCATTGTCCTTCAAGTGGTTTATTCCGACTTTTACTTATTCCATTTTTCGCTTCCTTTCTGTTATTTCTAAATTTATGTTATTTCTCGCTTTCATTGAACTTTCAGTTACTTTTACAGTAAAAGTTACTCTAATGATGTTTAAGTACTAATTTATGTATGATTGAACATATGAAACTTATTGACCGAGTTAATAGGAATTAGGACATAACTCTTAGACCAAGTGTTTTAAACACAAGGAAACGCTCATCACAGGAAGGGAAAACCACTGACCAATCTCTGAAGCAAACGCCATCTTGAAGGACGCTCCGTAGTGTCAGAATGAGGGTAGATAGGTGTCGTCTGCTTGTATGAATGTCATGTCGTCTGCGTGTTCTACATACGCTGAGAGCTCCTGACAAGCTCTGCATGCCGCTTACAAATCAAGTCACGTCTGCTACAACTGTGTTCACATCAATTAACCTATATCGAGCCTTGTGTTTACGATGTCGCCGAACCATGCTGAAGTCCCGATCTTAAAATTTGTATCAATTATGCATCCCCAAATGCAGGTTAACCATATACGTGTTGTGCCTTCACGGGAAACCATATCCTGTATGATCCTGTAGTCCTTCATCCTTTCAATCCATTCTTGTGAGGACAGTTTGAGATATGAATATACATAGGCCTACATATATGAAAGGGAAATGATACTCATGAGGATTTCTATCTATAGATTTAATCTTTAGAATTTATCCATTATTTTCGAAAATCGAAGCAATTCTAGTTCAATTCTTGCTATTTGTGATCGGGTGAAAACAAAGAATCAACCATGAAGCGGTTGTAAAATGGAGAAATATCGATGTGGTTCAGATACTTCATGTATGTATTTATTTTTATCAACACAACGCATGCTCAAATGACTCAAGTGTAAGGCAATGAACGTTTCTTCATTTATTTCGACGTGATAGCATGTTCAAGTTGCTGGATTGACAGCAAAGTTCTTCGGATTCGTGCTGTTCATTTTTGTATCCGGTAATGGTCCGTATAAACAAAGGTGCCATTGGTTATAAAGATTATACTGCATTGCTATCCCTGATAACAATAAATCACACAAGGCCATACTGTTATGAACTAGTGTTGATAAATTTAATTTTAGAATACATGAGCGGATGATATTTTTCATCGAAGGTCATATTGTATTACGTTTCAAGTGATATATACATCTCTGAACACAACGCTGTCATTTGATTTTCCAGTGCAGTTAGCAATATTGTTAGCTTATTAATGCATAATAATAAGGCATTGTGATGTCATAAATTGATGACGTAAATCACATTGGAGTTGACGATTGCAGGAACGTGTGCAAAATATATTGTCAAAACATTATCTCCTCGAAGATCTGGCTTGATCTCACGCAGACAAAGTATTCTGTAGAACACAGATTGATAAGTTTGCTTAAGCATCTTATAAAATTAGAATTGATATATAAAAAAATGAATTGTAAGGATAGATTTAAAAAATGCACAATACGTCTTGAATTATAACATCATCACGTCTTTAAACAATAACGGCTTTCATGTAGCATGTCTTTTATAACTTTTTATCGTTTCTCATTCCCTTTGTTTGTATTTGGGTGTCTTACAGGTTAAGAAAACATTTACGAAAAGACCATAAAAACACATACTTACAACATAATTCCTTTAATATGAAATGTAACAGATCGTTTCAAAACGCTGGTGGGAGGATCGTATATGTACGTATAAGTCGGTAACACGCAATCTCAGAAACGAAGGTTTACTTATCTGTAGATTAAAGGTACAAGAAAGCCAATCAAAACAGTTGCATTTACCTGCGATATTTCACAGGTGACTTGCAATTTTTTAAATACAGATTACCTACGAGTTAGAGCAAGATGGTATTTGGATGCGCTCCCGACAGGTCATGATCTGTAATTTATCACGTGACACTGACCTCACCTGGCGGCAACATCAAAGAGCACCTAGCTCAGGTGTATCATAACTAGATGTATTCTAATGACCCGCATGATATGCGGCATATACAGTCCTGTGTATTCTGGGATTACCTTGAACAAAATGAACATGAGATACAGATGGATGTGTGTATCTTTCATGCAGACAAATATGGCAGACAATGGTTGTTCTGACCTGGTTACCATCGGGACGTGAATATGCTTTTACAGTGTTACATCTCTTATTTCAAAGCTGCAGGTTGTTGAAGAAAGTGTGAAGATTTGAATGTTTGTACGAGCAGTATCAATGACCTACAAGGAAGCACATTAGAGTATCCAATGCCCTCAGTGGCTAGTCTACCTGTTGACTTGCTTTGAAATACTTTCTCTCAGGTAAATGTTTGCACGAGTTGTCATCAATGACCTACTCTTAAGCACGTTGATCATTCACTAGTTTACCTGTGGAATGCGGGTGATTCATTGACGTTATTGTCCATTCATGATAAGCAGAAGACGCGATCTACAATTTCCATAGTCAGAGTATATAAAGATTAAACTGTTGGAGAAGGTACGCCTTAACCTCATGTACATAATAAAACAACTATATTTTGGTGACGGTTAAGTTGAGAGATGCATGCCATTTAGACAGTAAACAAATATAACATCGTTATTTTTATGATCACACTAGTCGAGTTGGTTAACTACTGGCACGGTCAATGCTGGCGGATTTGGCTGACTCTGAGTTTGTGGGATCGAATCCCGCAAGGGACTCGCCCCAAAAAATACAAGAACTTTTACTATGGCAGATGGTTTGATCCAAAAAGTAACGATGTGACAATTATGTTGAAAGCAAAGATTGCAAACACGTTTAGGACGCCTTTCTGGTAGCATCGTATGCTTTCTGTGCAACCCATTGACTGTGTTGAAGCTGGCAAAATAACAGTTATGAGTTTAAGTATACAGCTGCATGCCAAAAGTTTGTTCACATACCTGAATATACTAGCGCAAATATCATGTAATTTGAGATGCCTTTGAGGTATCGTAGCGTTGCGAAAAAAACCGTATAATAATGAATTTTCAATACACATATGCAGATCCATTCTTCTTTAAGGCAAAGGTTTATCGTACTCCACAGTTACCCGTAACAGTTTTGGCAGGTCATTAAAGTGACCAGGGGTCAAAATTCCGAAAACAATAATTTTTCTCCATAAAATCTTTTATAAGTTATCAACTTTTTTAAACATTAGCACAGCGTCAATGTGATTATGTTAGTTTTAATCTCAGAGAGTCGTTATGAAACATATTATTCGACATTTAACGAAATCGAAATTTCGAAAATGTGACTCTGTCTATATCAATATGCCAAAATTCGAATTTTTGCACGAGTGACCAGACAATGCCAAAATGAGTTCAAGAATGGCTAGTTCACACATGGACAGTGGGTGATCCATTGTCAGTCTTGCTGAAGTTATTCTATTGACGTTGAAACGAAACCCAAATTACATGATATTTGCACTGCGATTCAGTGGTAAGTGAACAAATTTTCGGTATGCAGCTGTAATTATTTAATCTTAAACAAGATGAAACAAAGAAATAAGGTTCATCAGATTCATTTTGATTTCTTAACCCTTCACCATCATCATCATCATCATCATCATCATCACCATCATCATCATCATCATCATCAATTTCATTCAAGTGTGTAGGCCCATGGGCACAAATACATACAATGACTAATACAAACACACATACACTATACAGAAGGTAGATTACATGAATATACATATTTAGTCACAGGCTATTTCCTTAAGCTTTTCACACCGTTTTTCGTAAGCATAAAAACAAAATGGCGTAACCTTTTCAACATATAATTATAATCAGTAGTTAGCACTTTTTTAAATGCATGAATATTTCCAATTACAGTTTTAGGAAGGTAAATTTTTCCTTAAATCATTATAGAATGGACAAATAGAAATGAAATGAAACTCATTTTCTATTCCGCACTTGCAAATAGGGCAAATCCTCGAAAATCTGCTGCCATCTTCCTTCATTAATTCTTAAACGTAGCAGCCCCGATCGTAACTTATTTAAACATTTACGAAATCTGAAATCTACTATCTCAAATAAATATTTTTCTGGTGTAAGCAGACTATTAAATTATCTATATACGTCATATCATGTACTGTTATTTAATGTTGCATTCTAGTTTTAAAAGAACATATCTCTTGCTCGAGTTTTAAAAGTTTTAATAAACAGTACTTTGTTTGCTAAAAATGTGATAGCCAAAAAAAAACCAAATCCATGAGAAAAAGAGCAATTTTCTCTTCAGAAGCCCAAGAGTTATGATCTATATCATCCACATGTGACATATTATGATTTTTTTGGGTAAACGATCTTCATGTATGAATAATACCTTAAGCCAATAGTTTATTTTACGCATTGCAGAATTGATATACAAAGGGTATCTACCACATTCACCATACACAGTCGCATTTGGTGTTTGAGGTCCGACATTTAAATATATCTTCAAGCAGAGATGTGTATTTTTTCAATATTTTCATATCTTTTAAAACCCAAAAATGCATACAAAATTATCGGTTGTATTTGACTGTCAAATATTTTAAAGTAAACATCACCATTAAAACTGTTTATTTGGTTGGAAGTGCTTAGAAGATACTTATTGCTTTTAATCTTAGCCATATGCTAGACACACACGTTATTCAAAAATGTGTAAGTGATTAGTTAGTCATGAACTCCCAATGCATTGTCCGGTTACACTGTATGTACATTAATAGGTTTTCTCCAATTTGAAGACACCCAAAAATGTCAGACAATGCAATGCACTAAATACATATCTAAGTAAAATGGACAATATTGTAACTAAAAGTAAAATATACTTCCCCACTTATGTCTTCAGTAGATGGACGATGGATACTTTACTTATTACCTGTGTGAGGTCATTATACGATACCCTTAATATGATACATGAGCTGGGCTAGCAACTGATGTCTCGTGTTGATACCATCACATAATCCAACACCATATCTATCTGTATCGACTTTCAGTATACGCAGCCAGGTTCCTCGTTATCAGCATCGTATGTGGAACCATGCACATCATGAGCAAGATGCCTGAAAACTAGGTGATACCTTGTTTTATCACACCTTTATTCTCCCAACACTTTTTGGACTATAGGCTAGGCACGTCTCTTGAACATGAATTCTGAAACCAAGTTTTAATTGTAAACAATATCCTTCTTTAGAATCACTAATTTTGGCAATGGTTACCACAGTTTCATTAAGTCATGATTATTAATATTTAACATAAGTGAAGTGGTGACTATTCCATAACCACATTACTAATGATAATAATAACGTAATATCAAACGAATAATAATAAATCATAGAATTTAGAAAACGGAATTTTCACCTTTTCAATGGATCATTTTTAACATAGTCTATCAAGAAATTTAAGGCGTAACAATGTATGTAATCATGTTTTCTTATTAGAATATCAAAGCTATAAAGAAAATATTACTTCAAACATTTCTAAAAAGAATTTCAATATGAATATGAGGTGGAACTGTTATTTGGAAGCTGTTTTAACAGATATATCGTATAGTCCCTGGAGTCAACACATGAGGCAAAATCTGACCTTGTTTTTGTAAAGAACTTAATTTTTTTCGTATCTGAAAAAAAAATACATTTTCATAAACATTAAAATATCACTGATACCGTAACGGAAATGTTTGTATATGTTTTACATCAAAGTTCTAATCTCAAAGGTGAAGAAATGATTCAGGTACCATGACATAACAATCATATGAATCAGTTTCCTCACAGGAGTAGGACTTCCAGTTTATTCTTGGCTTAGTCCATTGGCTTCGTTAAAAAGATGAGGCGTGTACGTCACGTTTATTTAGCGCCATGATTCAGAGTTGAGCATTAATACATTTCATGTGGTGTAAACCCCTATGAATTATTCAATTAGAGCCGGAGATTGAGTATTCATACTGATTGGCATATCTAGGAATAACGATGACCTCAACGACGAATTATAACGAAAGATTAGAGTTGTGCTTGGCAGGAAATTTAAATTACGTCGCTGATTCTTGTCTATTTAAAATTACAGAGCCTCTGTACTTGACTTTAGATATGGGTTTTCTGAGTTTCATATAGAATGTTTTAGTTACACACACACACACACACACACACACACCCCCCACCCCCCCCCCCCCCCCCCCCCCCCCCCCCACACACACACACATATATATATATAGAGTTTGAACATTCTTTTTAATATTTTACTATATATAGATATACATAACTTCAACATATTTTCCAATATTTAATACCCGGGAGCTGAGCAACAATCTCCAGATTGTGAATATATATATATATATATAATTTGGAAATAAAATACTTCAGACGACACTTGCTGTAGATATCATTTTAATGATGACTGGATGCGTCGCATAACCGATCATGGTACGTTCTTTTAAAACTGCTTCTTTTTATAAATAAAAATTGTCCTGCACATAGAAATACTTATTTCGTTTTCACTTTCTTTCTCTAAAATCGTACAACTGCCCCTTAAATACTATGATTTCTTCATCATATGTAGAAAATCTCTGCTGATGTTTGCGTGACATTACTTTCTTTGTTCATTCAGTTCACAGTTACTTGGATTTAGATCCTTGTTGTGTTATCAGAATACAGCTGCATTCCGAAAGTTTGTTCACCTACCACTGAATCGTAGTGCAATTATCATGTATTTTGGGTTTATTTTGGACGTCAATAAAATAACTTCAGCAAAACTGACAGAGGATCACCCATTGTCCATATGTTAAATAGCCATTCCTGAACTTAATTAGGGATCGTCTGGTCTCTCGTGCAAAATCATTTTGGCATATTGAAATAGACAGAAGGGATCATATTTTGAAATGAAATGAAATTTTGAATGAAATTTTCCATATCGACTCCCTGAGAGTAAAATTAGCACAATCACATTGACTTAGTGTAAAGGAAAAAAACATGACTAATGTTTAAAACAGTTGATAAATCATAAAGATTTTTGAAAAGAAGAAAAGTAGTGTTTTCGAATATTGACCCCTGGACACTTCAACGACCTGTCAACACTATTACAGTTATTTGTGGGGTATGATAAAACTTCAATTGTCACGAGTTTATCTGCTGACTATAGCTTATGTTTGTAGTCTAGTTGTTTTATGAAAATATGGAGAGACATTTTGATGAATTTGCTGCACTTAACTGCAGTTCGAGCAAAAAGTTCATACAGACTTTTTCATACAGAATTGCAGTTACACGATAAGATTAAGTAATTTTAGATTTTCAGAACAATATGTACCAATTAGTTGATTTACTTTTTCTTTACACATATATATGAATGAGTGTTAAAAGAATAACGCCTATCTCCTCCTAGATGTGTCAACTCCAACATGTTTCAACTTTATCCTTAGGGAGGTTTACATTACAATGTGAGTAGGATAACCATTATTATTTTTATACTAATTATTTATTATTATTAATATTATTATCATTATCATTAGAAGTATTAGATATTCACAGGTGTGTGTTCTATCTAACGTTGGCTCCATCTGTTTTCTAGACTGTTGTTTTCGACAATAAACCATTCTGTGTACATAGTTAGGTATACTCTTTGACTCCAAGATTCTTATGTCTGCTTTCTACCACACAGTTTGAAATAACGACTATGGAACGACATGGTATTTGCATGTTTAAGCTCACAATGTTTGTTCACTGTTATTCTAATGTCTAGTCTCTGTTGGGATTGGATTACAAATTATGAAATGAATTCTTATAATCTGTTAAACAATCGCGCCAGCTCAGACAGAATCTTTAAAAGGAACTCACAATTCAAGCTACTTCAGTAAATAACAAAAACAAATTTTATGCTGTTTTATTAATATAAATAAAGAGTTAAAGCTTTTTCCAGACGAAAGCCATTATTTCACTTCAGCGTCTGAAAGTTATGAAAATACACTGAGAGAAACCACATGGCAAAATACTCATTTCTAAAGCAAAGTCATTCACAATAATGTAATTTTGTCAGTAATAAACATAATATTTTGTAAGAGAAATTAGAATAAACAGAAAACAGTATGTGTTCTTGACATTTGTGGCATTTCAAACGACGTACAACACATAAGAAGTGGAGGCGTATTTATGCACTGCGAACAAAGCATTGTATGAACGTTTTTGGGCACTACATAATGGAGAATGCATATACATTCGGAGGAGTGGATTCGTGAAAAATAATTAACAAGCCAGGGGAGAGTTGATTATTTTTCACGAATCCACTCCTCCGAATGCATGAATACATGAATGCATGAATACATGAATGCATGAATACATGAATGCATGAATACATGAATGATACGATACTGTAGAAACCGTCGTGTTTTTTTAAAAATTTGATACATATCCCATTTTTTACTAAATAATAATGAAATTTTCGGTGTTCACTCTGTCACTCACCGTACAAGGGATGCAACCTTTAGACACGCTTGAATTGGATTCGTTCATGTACATGCATTGTAACGTTTAATGCACCGCGATGTGATTGCCAGGCAATACACCGCATTCCACGTGCTTGGATAATGCTATCCATGTTCTCCCGGCATCATCCGTCAAATGAAAAAAAAAGGTTTCGTACTGACAAACTAGCTTTCTACTTCTGTCATCCCACCGTAGACCATTGGTATAGAGCGCTGGTTTAATAATCGGAGGCCTGCAAGTTTTATTATTGATTCACATATTTTCAGAAGTTTATTTTCATATTTGAGACGTTTTAGATTTGTCATACCTCAAGCTAAAAGACCAAACTCTGTGTTATCAAAACCAATAAAAAAACTAACACAGTCAGTGATCAGTGGATTCTTAAAATACATTCTTAAAGTGTCCGATCCATCGGCAATCGATCCATAATGTGTTTTTCTCGGGATTGACATGACAAAATGCGCTGTACTTTTACTTATTTTAAAACATTATAACAATAAACTATATGAATGGATAGAATATCCAATCAGTTATAAATAATTTATGATAAGACTAATCAACAATGCCTTGTAATGCCGTATCAAGGCTTTTCACACACGTAGCTGATGAATGGCTTCACTTACCATTGTTGTCTTTTTTACCAAGTGTGCGCTCTGATTTATCAAGTTATCAAATCTAAATCAACCAAAATGGTACCCTCAGTAACATGTTTCGACTGTGTTGTGTTATAGTCATGTACTAATAATAAATTTGAATAAAAAAATGTATTAATTAATTATAAATTAATTTGTCAAATTGAATATTAATGAATAATCTCTGCGATTTTTGACAAAGAGTAACAAAATCGACGGGCTTTGCTCAGCCCATGGTTTCAATCATCGCGAAGACTAACAGAAATTTTCGAAATTTGTATCCTTGACAACAGTTGATATATTTAGGTAATATCGCCGGTGCATGATATGCTATTTACACGAAAATATGTTATTTCCGTACTTTACTGAAATAATTTTCCGGTCAAAAAATTAGAATTCAGCAACACCCTTCCGAAATTACATTAAGCTCTCGTCACGTGAAAAGTATTGGAATTTCCACGTTTTTCTCAACATGTACATTCCAGAAATTCTTTTTGTTCAGCTTTCCTGTTTTAATAGTTCCACTATAGGTGCATGTTAGGGTCCGGTAAATGTGCAAACTATTCACAATTTCTCTGACCTAGGTCTAAAATATTTCCATCCCAGGATCAAGAGTAAGGAGGGAATTGACTTGCCGACTCACCGGTCATAATGTGCGTCACGTGACATGGCGGAAACTCTCACATCCTACGTCCACGTGTAGCGCATTGCGCATTTGTGTTCGTAAGCGTAATTCATTTTGTATGCCTGAAAATATTAAATTTTATACAATTGTGAGCAATTATGTGTAACATGCAGTGCAAAATTTAATTTAATTTAAATTTGTTAATGTTTAACGGTAAGAACAATTCTTTATTTTTATTCACTAAAATGTTCATGGTTTTAAATCCTCAACTTTTAAACGGGACAGATATCGGTATTTTTGGACAAGTGATGATGTTGAATCTGAATTGTACAATAAAATCTTTTAACTACATGCATCATTCAATTATTTTATTTAGCTATGATTTGGTTAAATATTCTGTCGGGACATTTACCAGTTTATACATGTATGTAACTAGTAGATGATTAAAACATAAGCCAGTTGAAACAGATCACTGAGGGAAACCTTTTGGTTGATTTAGATTGTACAACTAAATAAATGAGTGCGCACACTCGGTAAAATGGAACAAGAATGAGAAGTGAAGCCATTCATTGGCGCTACGAGTGTGAAAACCCTTGCTACAGCATCACAAGGCATTGCTGGTTATTCTTATCTTAAATAATTTGTAAATGTTATATTTTATCCAAACTTATAATTTTCGTGTCCTTTCCCTCAAAACATGCATGATGGCGGATGCCGATAGATCAGGCTCTTTAAATCAGTTGTTAATTGGATAATCAATATAGGATAACACCTTCGTTAACTTTCCATTTTTATCAAAAGGTACTGATCAACAAAGCCAATTTAAAGTCATATTTGATAACTTAACGTTTGGAAAAATATGGCGTTAAGGATAGAATCTATGTTCATAAATAACTTTATATCCTCAACTAGAGCCATTGTTTGGTCTAAAAACAATTGACTACCCACATATTAACCCGTGCCTTTCCGTTAGGAAAAGGGGTTGTGACGTCAAAGTATATCCGGTCAATACCGGAAGTGCCGACATTGATTTCTCATGTTGAGGTCAACTCTGTTTCATATCATCAAATAGTAACAGACAGAGAGCCGCGCCTTAAGGCAGGCAAACCGGTGTATACTCAAATAAATCCTTATAAAATTAGTTTCAGGTGTATGTATTTTGGGTTTATTTATGAACTACATGTACGTAATTGAGGTATGAATAATGTGTCGTATGGGGGTGACGAGCAGCATCTCTGTTTAAGGAGAAACGTAGATGGCTAAACCATGACTTAGGAGGCCATTTATATAACATATTTATCACATCACAAATGTTAGCCTACAAAAAGGAAAGGAAGGTTTTGCCATATTTGGAAAGAGGAAGAAGGAAAGAAAGCAGCTCCCGCCCCTTTTGCCAACCGAACGAGCACTTATAACGAATTAATAATTTTGAAAATCAAGCTTTGAATAAAAATTGACTTTAACTTAAAATTTACTCTGAATTGTTTATGATTACTATAGCTAATTGGGAGAGTTGTAACAGTGAAATGCACAGTCAGACACACATAGATAAATCACAAATTTTATATATATATATATATATAGATAAAATAATGTTATTGTAGAATCAGGTACATATTCACATTCACATTTGCTAACAAGCGCTTTCTGCCATGATGGCTTCTTCAGGTTAGACTTTGAATGACATTCAAATATATATTGAATATGTACCTGATTCTACAATAACATTATTTTATCTATATATACCTGAGAGTAGTGTTTGTGAATTTTTCTTTTATATATATATATATATTGCCAAAAATGGGATTGGGTATTTATTTACATGTACATGTACACTTAATAAAATATGGTGTGCTTGTTCTTTCGTTTTCAAGTAAATGGATTTAGCTACCTACTTGTTTTTCGTGTTTTAAGGAAGATTTCTTAGTTGTTTATCTCGTAGTTGACATTCAAGTCAAACAAGATTACGGGAAGGTAATCACCTTGACTTAACAGATTTGTTAAAGGTAAAATGCATGTCGTTTTGAGGGCAAAGGTCATCTCTGTTTGTGGGCAGTGCTTCAGTGCATTCGGTGAAACTTTATTTTATTTAAAACATTTTACAAATCAAAACTATTATCATCATAATTTTGTTTTTATTTGATATAATTTCTTTCCAGTAGACTTTTATCGTTTTAACCTATAGATATAAAATAGATAAAATATAAAAACAACTTAAATATCCATAAGACGCCATCTTCTCTTATTAAAAGAACATTTAATAAATTGATATGAATTCGATTTTAAACATGCACATAAGAACCATGATTAGAAACTATACTTTTACATTGACCTTTTCTCCCAAACACTTTGATGACAAACTTTACTTCGACTTCGAGAAAATTTATACGCGTAGTTGGCTCACTGACATTTTTCTTAGATGTCGAAAAATCTTCTGCACATCCTTTTGTAAGACCTGGCACGATCTGCACGTGTAGTCCGTGTTGTTCATTCACATGCAGCTCGTGTCATCATGCACGTGCAGTCCGTGTGACTCATGCTCGTGTAGTCCGTGTGACTCATGCTCGTGCAGTCTGTGTTGTTCACTCACATGCAGCTCTTGTTTTCATGCACATGCTATCCGTGTTGTTCACTAACGTACAACCGGCGTCATACAATCCGTGTCATCATGCACGTGCACTCCGTGTGACACATGCACGCTCTATTCATTCTTAGGGCATGCCGAAACGTTTTTCAAAATATACACTTTAAAATAATCTTTTAAATCCCGCGACCCAAATTATTAAACTTTCCAAATTTAAAACCGATATTGTGTTAAAATCTGTTTTTTTAAATGTCTTGATTCACCGTTAGCATATACGATTAGACCTAATTTTTAGGCCAGACTCTGAAATAAGGTAGGAGCCTAAGCAAGTCTACAAAAAGACTTTAAAGCTTGATTCGATTTCTGAAAATGAAGAAATTTCAGTCTCCTTTTCATTTAATCTAATATTTTTTAAATTTTCGACCAACTGATGCATTTTTCATTTCAGAATCTAATTATTAGACTAGATTAGATCTAGTTTTCATTGTAAACAGCAATTTGCCCTCGCTATAGAACGTCTTAAAGGGACAAAAGTCTTTCAAGTATCAATGTTTCTGATAATAAATTGAATGCAGACATCACTTGAAAAAGACCTTAGAATTGAACACGTAATATGTCAACATTCACGTGTTTTAGCTAGTGTTTATCCGATATTTAATGTATTTACCGAGACAAAACAGCGAAGCGTGGTTCGTATTAGCCACACAGATATACTTTAATACTTCGCAACCCAAAGACCCGTGTCAAATGTATCGACACGAGGACTTTTGACAAGTTGCGATCATATGGAAGGGTTTACCGGCCCTGCAGAATATCTGACCTCAATCTATATAAGGCTGACCTCATTTTCTGAGTCAATACATTGGGGTCAAAAGAGACCCTAAGTTGATTCAATGGGATCAGGAGACATCGTGTTGGAAATTTGTCCTGTTTGTTTTTGAGTTCATGTATTACTTCTGAGCGAGTTATGTTTAACGTGAAAATATTGTGAAACGTGAAACCAATGTAAAAGCATTTAATAGTTGTGTTATTTCTTTTATCTTTGTTTATTCAACACATCTGATTTCTGTGATTTAGTTCTTGGATTGAAATACAACTGTATTCTAATACCTGTCATCAATTTAATTTAGTGCTTTTAAATGCTTTACTCATGGCTTGTATATCGAGATTGTACTAGGTTTTTTGTTGATATGCAAACGAGTATATATATGACACGCTTGATGTTTATATGTTTATAATTGACATTTTGCAAAAACAAATCTTAATACACATCTATTTAAGGAAATCGACCTCATCCCCTTTCTGCTACAGGAAATTCTTAATTCTTGATATGATTGTTGAAAAGGTGTTATTTGTGTTCTTTCAAACTCAAAATTATATATAATGATTTCCGTCTAATGGAACCTATCTCACAGTTGTGGTCGTGCCCTGACTCTTTCGTTCAGTTTGACTGGATATTTTCCTTTTGGCATTCAGAAAAATACATTATAATGTAAGGAAGGAGCTGATATGTCATTTTATAGAAACTATATATATTAACTTGCTTTAATTCAAAAGATACAATTACATATAAAAATATAATGAAATTATGAATAATGCTCCATTGAACAGATACACACTGATAAAATAAAAATATCAATATCTCTACATTAAGACAAGTATATGCACAAGTAGACTTGCAGACCTTGATAGACTCGTTAATGCTTTTTGTTTCACCGTCCATCCACTGAACTCGAGGGTTGGTCAGTTTACCCTCTGTAACGTGGGTGTTGGTCATCTCGTAGAGGTCAAGGACTGTTCTCACCTGACCTCAGGAACCCTAACCCAAGACTCATTCACCTTAGTTTACTCAACAGACGCTGCAGGTGTGACAGGTGTGTTGATGAGATAATTACAGGTAATTTCAGGTGAATCAAATGAAGTCACCTCTTTGAATTTGACGAGATGGCTGTTGAAACAAGCGTGCAGCTTAACAATGATAAGGGATTCTTACATCTAGTTTATCTCGCCATGAAAGTAGCTTTGGTGGTCCAGGGCAAGCCTTTGATGTTTGTAGGGTGAAGGTTGTCGCTGTCATTACTTGTAGACATGACGTCGTTGCCCATGTCGTTATTACACAAGCGTCTTCATTTACAGAGCGTGTCAGTTAACATAGCACGTCTCTAGTTCGGTCCTTAACTGCATGCACCGTCTGCACAATGTAATCATTGTCTGCAGGTTGAACAATATCAAGTGTAATGTGTCACCCAAAACATTTTTAATGTAGAATCTGTGCATCTCAAACAATATCAAGTGTGATATGTCACCCAAAATCATCTATTTTTATGTAGAAACTTTCGTCTACAGTTTGAGATATATCAAGTGTAATGTGTCACCTAAAACATTTTTTATGTTGAATCTTTGCATCTTAAACAATATCAAGTGTGATATGTCACCCAAAATCATCTATTTTATGTAGAAACTTTCGTCTACAGCTTGAGCAGTATCAAGTGTAAAATGTCTCTCGAATTCATCTACTTTTTATGTAATTGTTTGTGTTCCCCTCGTTTGCAATCTGGACGCGATCAAATCTTGTGAAGGATGCACTGTCTTATGAAAATGAGTCTGTGTCATTATCTCAGTTTAAATTATGATATTGGCCTTATATGACCTTAGACATTGCAGCTACCCAACAAATCTGTGTTAGGTGTTGTGAATGCACATTTTCAAAATGTTTTATTCAGATAAACCCTGTTTAAGAAACTCTTGAAGGAATAAGGGTGTTCTTTTTTCAATATGTTACGATAATTGAAGAAAATATTAAGATTTGAATTAATATTTTTCAAAAATAATTATTCGTTAATATAATACCCTTTTTTGTTTGATTTACAATAAATGTGTTTCTGTGACTATGTTAATTCCATACATGACCTTGAGATTTCTAAGACAAATAGGTTGACGTCAATGAATCTGGGTTGATTATAGGGTTGATGGTATCAGCCAATAGGGTTGAATCATGGGTTGTAGGTTGAACTGTGACTGATCAAGGGATTAACTAAGATTGAACACTAGATCCAACAATCGACAAGATTGAACAGTATCGGGAAAAATAAATTGAAATATTGCCTAGACTGAACAAACGACCGAACAACTGATGAGACCTAAAATAGATTGAACAAATACCGAACAATAGGCAAGACCAAACAAACTAACTCGGCAAGACTGAACTATGAACCGTGCAATATACTAGATTGAACAACAGTGGACGATTAAAAGGGACTGGACACTTAGAAATGATTAAACACACACTCGAAATAATACTAAACAACACAATAGACAAAATATTGAACTATATACGCTTGACAAAATATTGAAAATACACTGCACAATATACTGAACAATAAACACCACATTATACTGAACAATCGACGATGGAAAATAATGAACAACACACTGAACAAAAATTGAACAATACATTAGAATGATATTGAACAATGCACTAGCAAAAACACTGAAAAATTGACTGAACAAATTATTGAAAAGAGACAGAAGAAAATACTGAACACAGAAAGTGTAGTGAACAATACACTGAACAATAGGGTGATCATCTGGAGCGTTGGACGTGTGCCAGACAGCATGAGCGCGACAGATGAAGCTCCCCCCTCAACTCCAAGCAAAGTAAAGTTCACTGGGCGAGTTACAGGGTGTTAACCCCGCAGTTGTGCAAAGATGGAGACGACTAACATGTCCCGTAACACTGGCTTAATGAAACAAAGGCATATGCGCAATTCCGCTTTATTCCCCATTACCTGTTGATTGAGCTTACCTTAGGGGCACCTCATATCCCCCTTCCTCCCCAGCGTCTTTTGATGCAGGAGGATCTCGCTCTATCGATCGCTCCTGTCGGATATTTGCAACAGCTTACTGGATATAAGGCTAAACAAATACACTTCACTTTAAACTTCGGCTTTAACTAGCAACTCTCGCCTTCATTGCGCATGTCCGACTTTCAGTTTTTTCATGCTGCTAGCAGCCCGTATGTAGGTATGAGAAGGGGTTGACCAATACACACAGAGGAACTATACTTGTACACGTGGAGGGAGGCAAACTGACGGTAAGAACACCTTACCGTTGTTTACATAATTAACAGGCCAAATCAAACAAATATTTCTCATGTGTAACTCATTTTACTATTGAACATTTTGCATTATTTTATATTTCAAAGAGAATAAGCTCATTAAGATATTCAAATAATCTAGCATAATTCAGATAAACATAATTGTCTTATTGTTTTAAATAGTTAGAAATATTTGAGTACTTGCTTTGCTAGACGAGGTTGCAAGATAAGCAAGAATCTTCAAAGGGTAGAAAACTGCCTCAACTGTCTATTTACAACCACAAGAAAAAAAGTAAAGTTTAATCTGGCGGTGTAAATGTTGAGCCGGGGAAGAGATAACATCGTGAGTGTTTGTGCGTCTGACTTCACTGTTTTGGGTCTAATGTTCTCAACTTGGTTTCATCTCTCCTTAAGTCTGGTTAGATTCCACGTAACTTTTTATCAATTCAGTGATTTTGCAAGTCTTCAACTTTATATCGTAAACAGGTCTAGCCACGTCTATAAGAGCATGTAATTGCATTCGGAATATATGATGCTTTGAAATAACGAAATCCATATTAGAAATAATTACTGCAGACATATATCAAATTAATGAATGATGTCTATTTAATAGTTTAAAAAAAAAATTGAATTACATTTTGCGTTGTCAAAATTTATAGATTTATCAAGATAGAATTACATTTTAAACATATTCAAATCTGAGATATTAGTAATTTTATCGAATTGGTAAAGAGATTAATTATCCATCTGAGTATTTTTGTTGCTTCTGCAATAGGGTCATCTGGTGAATCTGTTAAATTTCATTGAGCTAACACTGAAAGTTCATAAACTGATCATTATTTGTTTAAATATACATCCATCCATTGATCCCATCAATAAACTTAATTGGCGTATAATGTCCACTTAATAGCCATAGTAATTCCTCTACGGTTAAATCTGCAAACTCAGCAATAAACACACTACATCTTAACTGCAACGAGGGTAGATAGTAGCCAATGTATTAACAATTTATACCAATTTTGGAACCAGCAGGACTTTATTTCGGAATAATTTAAATGAATATTATGATCATGTTTGAAGGCGCCATATTTTATATGATTTGATAATGAAATATGGCATATTTTATGTGATTTGATAGTCAAATATGGCATATTTTATGATATTTCATATTTAAAAAAGGCATGTTGTATATGATTTAATAGTTACAGAGAACATATTGTATTTGATATGATTGTTAAAGATGGCATATCTTGTAGGATTTATTGGATTAAGAGTGCATATTTCATATGATTTATAGTACAAGATGGTATTTTTTTTTATCATTTAGCTAAGACGATGAAAAACATGAATAATTAATGTCTACCATCTTTAAGTGAAATTATACTAAGTTTGAATTTTTTGAAATGTGTAAATGTGTTGAAATGCATATTTTGAAATCTTGTATTGGCTTACAATATTATTGTTACGTCTAATGTACATAGAAGTGATGTAATGTAGCCGGTCTTGAGTATGGGTGGATAACGGTGCAAATATTTGCACATACCAGACATGCGTTAATCTTGGCTAATCAGGTGTGCTTTTTTGTGACCTTTGGTCATGCGAATTCATCTTATAAAACATAGTTTTTTTCGTTTTTTGTTGTTGACTGAAAGAATAATATGCTGTTTTAAAGTACAGAAAATATGAAATGCATGTGCATGATCATACAAAATGATGATACATAAAACGTGACCAAATATGGCCATGGTAAAGAGCTTAGCGAGTTTTGGAACATTTTGTGCTGCTTTCGTTGAATGATCTTGAACGTGCAAAGGAGCTCTTATTGTTCTTTAAAGTGAGTCACTTTCATGAAAAAGGAACCTAAAAGTTTTCAATGATTTAGACCGAAAACATATGTTTCAAGGTTAGACTTCATCACTTGAAGTTCGCGACAAATTTTTTTCTTCTCTCTTCTTACTCATATACTTAATCTAAAACATTAATTCGATACGCAAAAGCAATCCGAGTATGAAATATGGTGTAAAATAAATAATCATGTTAGAGGGCTAACCATTGTCCCCCTCGTTTCTTTTCGAATTTCTGAAAAAGTGAACCCTTCCCATTTCGTTTTCAATAGATGGACCCGTCATTCCACCAGCCTCGCCTTTCAAAATCCCTGATTCCGTCACTTATTGTTACAATAGAAAATCTTTCACCACACTATTTCAGTAAAAAAAGTTAATATCGAATGTGAAAACGTAACTTTTTTCACGGTCTCCCGAAAATATTGGTGTGGATAATCATTTTAAATCAAAACCCTAGATCAGGTCAATATTTAGGAATCACCATCAGACCAATATTCAGACCATATCTAATATCAAATATTTCTTCTTTTTTATAATCCCAAGACCTTGTTTAAAGAGATCATCCAATGAAATATCTTAAAGAGATCATACTCATCGGTCTTGACTTTGCTCTTAATTGAAACAGTGTCTTGGCATGTCATTCTAACATACTGTTCTTCCCATTGTATCAACACCAACACACCATGATTTACCTTGTTGTATCAGATTACGCTTTGACCAAACACATTAGGACTATTTGGTCTGATATAGCCAATTAGATATCCATCCAAAATTTGTCCAGTTGACAAGGAGATGTTAGCTTGCTTGGTCAAGTAATTGTTACATCCGACAAGAATGACCAGAAGTCCAAATAGCTTGCTTGCCAATTCTTGTAATCCTTGTGTCTATAAAGAGCCGTGATCTGTCAACAAAAGAGGCAAACGTTGGCCCCTGCTTTCATAACAAACAGGCGAGGACCGGACGCCATATTGGAAAACGTCTTCCCACACATGGACCTTGTTTCCACGCCATGTTAGCTCAACTTAGCTCCACATGCCACAACGATGCCCCAGCTTTGTTCCGGAACTAGGTTAAGGCATTGGTCATTGTTCGGACTGTGTCCAGTAAAATACTACTCAAACCTTGTAACCAATTGGTCAAACAAAGTAGGTCAGTAATGTTTTACTATGCGACGGAAATTGCTACACTAAATTGCCTTATACTTGATATAGAAGTGAAAAAGGGTACATGAGCTAAAACTAGTACTTTGTAGTATTGTTCCTTTAAGGTAGTATTGTACTGATGGCTTTGTAGATTCACAATAAAATTGTTTTCAATAATGTACTTATACATGCAAAAAGTGTACTATAAAGGTTCATATTGGGAAAAAGTTTTTTACTTTGACCTTACAAGAATTTCACAAAAGGGAAAGAAGTTCAGAAACAGAGAGTCTATGGTTTAACCTTCGAACTCTTTGAAAGTTGAAATGTCTAACTTGTAGCAGACCTTCTAACCCTTGCGCTCATGGAAGTCCTTTTTGAAAATTAGGAAGTGTGACAAATATATTTCAGGGATTAGAAAGTCAAAATACCAACCTTTTCATTTCAGAAAGTGTAGTTTCTCACACAAAGTTCAAATCTGTAGTATGAAAACAGTTCTTCGAGGCTTATTTGGATTAACTGTTCTAGAATGCAATTGTATAAAGTAAAGCTGTCTCCATTAAATCATCATGAAACCTTACCTTCTTCTATAAAAACATGTCAGTCCTTTTGTTTAGCCAGTTTATGCTGATCTTGGTTTCATAGAAGCACAATGGTGTGCCATATCGTAACCCTTGAAGGAGCTTTTTTGGCAAGATCCTAAAAACCAAGAAGGCATTACTTCTTTAAAGATTAAATTCGTCACTGTTTCTATGTTAAGGTTATACTTCTTAAGTTTTCATCACCACTTCAAGATTTAACATTACACATGTGAAATCCTAATTTATATAAGACAAATCATCAGAAAAATTCGTGGACAGAGATACACTAAATGAAACCTAAAGCAATATCAATTATGAATAATATGAAGAATTAAGGATCTATTGCATTAACATTATTTGCTGACCGATGTTATGGATTGATTACTGGCCATTGACGTTACATATCAAGGTGTCATAAAGGATAATGCATTTTTATTTTTAAAGGACATTTAAGTAAAGAAAAAGGTTCAAAGGGACTAATCATAAGTCAAAGAAACAATCGAAAAAAATACTGGACATGACCCAACGAAAGAGAACATTGGGGTTAAGACTGGCGCCTGGAAATCCTGTCAGTTTGAAGCTCTCAGGCCATGTTGGCTCAAGGCTAAGTGACCAGCCTTAACTTGACCATTGCACAATGGACCAAATGGTCAGGAATTTGTCCTTCATTTGGTCTAGACACACCCAGATTACTGTCTGGTGATACAGCGGTCAGTTTGGAAAGTCGTCAACACCATTAAACAGTTTGTTTATAATCTTGCAAAACTTACAGTACTGGTTTGCAGCTGCCATGTTGGCGAAACAAATAAGACGTTGAGTCAGTACAAAATTGGCATATACATTGATATTAGAAATATAATTTTTATAAACTAATGGAAAGCACGGTTGGAAACTCGTGAATTATTTTGGTATCTATGTAGCTTTCGCTCGTTTTATACTGAATCATTTACTCCTTTTATAAAATTAGTATTGATTGGAAGGTCGTTTAGTATCCAATATATATTACAACGTACATGTACGTGTCATATTTGATTCATTTTCATATATTCAGGCACACTCACTGAAGTGTTCCTTAAATACCATAATGATGAATATTATGCCTCTCATCAATATTACTTCCGGGTTCGAGGAGAAACATTTACATAAACAAATATAACTTGGGGTTTTGATGCTTTTTATCCATTACCATGTTAAATTTCAATATTTGCTTTTTCTCTTTTAATTGTTTCTTTATTCTGAAGTATGGCACTTAAAGGTGTATCTTTCTAATTTTAAAGGCATGCTGTACAAAAGAGATTTATGTATAACAAGTTATATCATATGTTTCCAGTGAACAGTGACACAGACACTTTATTATCTCTGTGTAACTGTTTGTATAAATTTCCTTCACCTGTAAAGAGTTCTGTGCAGGGGAGATAACCCATGTACCCACCATTACGTCTAGGTTATCAGGAATGCAGTAATTGCATTTTTCGCCTGGATCGTACCCTCCACATTAAGCATGTTGTTGTATTGTAAAGGTCGGAGGGGGGCTGCAATGAACTCGGCCCTCCCTCTACATATGACTTACATGGAGAACGGGATTTACACCTGTACTATATGCGTGTACTTACATACAACTAGACCAGCATGTTTAGAATTCGCGTTTTTCACAATCAAAATGATTGATCTGGAATAAAAATTTAAGTTTATTAATATCTCAACTTTTACGTTATTTGTACATGTCAACGCTTATCTAAAACATTAATATTGTTTCAGTTTTTCTATCACATATTAACGATAGTTGAAACCCAATTATAACCAGGGTTTTATGTTTTTGTTGTTTTGTTTTCTCTTTATTCTACCTCAGCAGATATTCAAATCAGTCTAGTCAATATGGAATTGGTTGAAATGCTCTTTTAAACTTCGTTTTTTGCATACGTACACCTTTGATGTATATCACACCATTCATGCTTTACCTCATCGGTGATGCAAATACAATATTCACCTATTCTACGTCTACAACATGTTAGCAGGCTTACCAGAACAAGTTTGTTTTAAAAAACTACTGAAACGAGTGGTTGCTAAACATCTATAGGTGCAGATATGATTATGTTGCCCATACGAAATATATGACATCGTTGATGCTTTTCCTCATGGTTTATGCATTGACTATTGAATCAGACATTACTTCACATTTACATCCCTAATTTACCTTAGCCAATTGTATATTACAAGACAATCGTGTTCAGTAAACAGTTGCACCTAAAACGATGCCACACCTGCTCAGGTGCTTAGTTACAAAATGCCAGGTTCACCTGTCCAACAGATCACCTCCAGGTATGCTATCCCCATTTGCTTATCTAAGAAACATAAGTAACTGTATAATCTTCCTCCCCCTCACGTACATACCTCGGGTAAAGGTGGGCGTGGCAGCTGATACAGATGTGATTGTTAGAAGATACAGCGAGTGTTTCTCACAGCAGGGTCCCACGATGTAATGTAATGAGTAGGCTGTTATAATGGCACGACGATTAATTGCATTGTGCAGGAAGTGTGTGCTGTTGCCTAGGGATTGTACATTTCGATTGATAGACTATGATATCGTTCTCGATGGAAATAAGATGCTGAATAATATTGATAGGCTTATTTGTTGAGTTAGAATGTATATAGAGATTTTAGCATTTACTTTAAAGTCTTAAATTGAATGACGATTAATGGCATTGTGCAGGAAGTGTGTGCTGTTGCTTAGGGATTGTACATTTCGATTGGTAGACTATGATATCGTTCTCGATGGAATTAAGATGCTGAATAATATTGATTTGGCTTATTTGTTTAGTTAGAATGTATATAGAGATTTTTTGCATTTTCTTTAAAGTCTTACGTTAAATGAAAAACTTAGTTTTTAGTTTAAGATGATGCTATTAGAGTTTAGTTTAATAACGACGATTTTGATTTTAGGTTTTAGTTAAAATGAATGCAGTTTTTGTTAGTTTTTACTTCAACGAACATGATTTTTTGTTAATGTTTAGTCTAATGAGCATTATGATGTAACTTTTTCGTTAAATGAACACTGTTTTGTCGATTATACGCAGGGTGTAGTTTTAGTCTTCAGTAGTTATTTTTAATTCAATTGAAATTCCTTTGGTATATTCATTTTCAATGTAAATCTAATGTGCTAAAGCGTCCTTTTCGAAACTTTGATAATATCTCTGAGTGAATAGAAAAACATTCACAATCAATACCTATTCAGAAAAAAGGGTAATAAACGTGCTCAAATCTTCTTATAATTGATAAATACTAAACTCATATAATCTCCGTTCGAGAATTAGAATAGTTCGGATTTGGTTCAGTGAAGAAACACAAATAACGAAACCGAAAGTTTAGTTCGGTAATGACCTCTCCAAAATTTTACTGCAAATAGCAGACAAGTTAAATCGCTGAATCGGCGTATATACAAAGGTTTACGTGTATGTGTGCCTGAACCCTCATCTGGTCTGGTGGGTGTTTACTTGCTGCTTTTTATACCAGATTTTACAAATGCAGTGAAAAAGTGTGCATGTTTACAATGGCTGTAAGCTTGCAGGTGACTGAGGCAATCTGTTGGGAGAGAGAGAGAGTGGTACTGAGGCTTTTCAGGGGGCAACCGCTCCCCCCTCGCTTCACAATAGCTGAAATAACAAAACCGTGCTCCTAATTATAGAGAAAATATGGGGTAATCACTTACATACAGTTGATAGCCAGCTCAACGACCCCTGTTGCTTCCCCTCTACGGATTGACGAAAGACTTCGGAATTTTAACACTTACCAGAATCAGTATTGTCTGGGACGTGTCTGAATATATGTACCTTGCCTGACAGAGCATTTAACCGTCTAGTTCTCGCCCATCAACAATCCATGTCCAATATGTACCTTGCATTTTTGAACGTTTAACCCTTCAGTTGTCGTCCAATATCAGTTCATGTCCAATATATAACATATCCGACAAAACGTTAAACATGTAAGTTATCGCCAACAAAAACACATGTCCAATATGTAACTAATCCCAAAGTTCGCGCCTAACAACCATCCATGTCAAATTGTACCTTGCATTTGAACGTTTAGTCCTTCAGCTGTGGTCAAATATCAGTTCATGTCCGATATGTAACTTGCATTTTAGAGCGTTTTACCCTTCAGTTGTCGTTCTACATCAGTATGTGTCCGTAAAGTAACCTACCCCTCGAGGCATTTAACTTTTCGGTTCTCGTTTAAGAGCATTCCATGTCCACGATGTACCCTATTTATCACAGCAATGTGTTCAGCCCTTTTGTTTTGGTCAAAATCAGTTTTTAACCATTCAGTTCTCATCCAACATCAGTTCATATCCACATATACGATGTAAACGGTCTCTCAGTTCCCACCCGTTACTCGTTACCCATTACCGTTAGAGTTGTCGACCAATTGCAATTCAGGTCAGCAACATGGTTTAACTCTTTAGTAACTGTTTATTTTCAATACCAGTTCATGGCCAATATGAATCCTCATAGAAAAATACCGATAACCCTGAAGCTGTCCAAAATCAATTTATTTTCAGCAGGTACCCACATAAACCTATGATTCACTGAGGTTGCCAATTCAATAGCTCTTCTGTGTTTTATGGATAACGAAGACAAAATTTTATTTTTGATAAGAGACACGGCTAAACAGTCTGATGTTTCAAACAACTTAGAATATCATATTTAAGTTTTCATGACTAGATTTATGTTAAATTTTAATCGTAAAACAACTTAAGTACTTGTACTTTTGTTTATAATATTCGGCAAAACTCATGAAAAACACGTGTCAAAGAAAAACTTGTTAAATTATATACGCAAGACAGCTTAAGTATTTGTACTTTTGTTTATCATTTTAGCAAAACTCTTGAAAACACGTATCCGGGAAAACCTCTCTTTAAATTCAGGAAACACATAACATTTGTGGTGATATGAGACATTATATTTTAAACAGAATCTTCATTTCGACGCATTCTTAGAAAACATCTCAACATGTACAGGCAAGAGCCACCGATATCTTCACTTAAGATGAACCAGTTGATTTAACTGATCTCATGATTAAAATCAGAGACCCTTTTTTTACAGATTGCATCAGGAAATTTAATACAAAAAAACCACCCAGCCTTCAAAGTTTTTTTAAGCATTAATCCAACAACTATGTTAACGGATAAAGAAAAAAAGACTTCTAGGTGTCAATTTTTTTCAAAAGAGGCGTGAATTCTGGATAACAATTCTTAATAAAAAAGGCAAGGTGTCTTTTTTTAACATTCACAACGTTACCGAGAATAAAGCTATTCACTTTAAAGATTCATTATAATTCATAAACTCCGACATCAAAGTTGTGATTTCTTTGGCATGGTATCACAGTCCTTATGCCTTATGATCTGTTTTCACAGTTATGTTAGCTAATAGTGTGGCATTACAGTCCGTTTACCTTACGATTCATATGGGTTGTCACGTTACTGATACAATTTTGAATGGTATAACAGTGTTAAACGGAACATACCACAGTACTGATATCAGTGGACGTGGTCTGATTGCCCCATACCTTACACGTAAAATGTCAAGGCCCTGACACCCTGTGATGTGGTATATTACTAATATATGCTGATCACATGATATGAAAGTAATGATATCTGGTGACGTGGTATGCTTTGCCTATATGGTATCAAATGGTATCCATGGTACCTTTGGCGTGAAATACTTGCATCTTTATCATAATCACATTGTATAGGAGTCCTGATACCCTAAGGTATGGTTTCTATATCCTTGACACATGGCATACATATAACACCTAACACATGATATCAAAGTGATGATACTCTGTCCCCATGGTATGTTTGCTCTATACCATTAACGCAAGATATCACTATTATGAAAGGATGTTACATGGTATGGTTGTTCCTACACCTTTACCACATGATATCAAAGCCATGGTAGTCTGTAAGGTCTTAGCTATGCCCATGTGCTTTTAACAATTATATCAATCCTGATCAATTATCCTGATATCCTGTGACATTTTATATGTATCCATATGCCATTTAAACATGTCAACGTCATGATATCCTGTGACGTGGTATCTGAATCCATATATCATTAACATATGATGTCAACGTCATGATATCCTGTGACGTGGTATCTAAACCCATATATCATTAACACATGATGCCAACGTCATGATATCCTGTGACGTGGTATCTGAATCTATATATCATTAACACATGATGCCAACGTCATGATATCCTGTGACGTGGTATCTGAATCCATATATCATTAACACATGATGCCAACGTCATGATATCCTGTGACGTGGTATCTGAATCTATATATCATTAACACATGATGCCAACGTCATGATATCCTGTGACATGGTATCTGAATCCATATATCATTAACACATGATGCCAACGTCATGATATCCTGTGACGTGGTATCTGAATCCATATATCATTAACACATGATGTCAACGTCATGATATCCTGTGACGTGCTATCTGTGTCACCGAATCTTGTGACATGACATTATAGCCCTGATGCCTAATTGCATTGTATCAAATGTACAACATTTATTGATACAGTGTATTAACTTTATAGTTATCTCTACCTCAAATACCTTGTATTATTTACATTTCAGGCAAAGAGTATAACAACATGTATCCTTTTTGCCCTTAGGCTTAGAGGAACTGATCGGTTCTTATTTCACTAAACGAATTGGATACAAGTGACCAATTACATTACATATGCCTTATATCGTTTATAAGTCTTTTTAATCATCTACAATTCATAAATTGTTTTTATAAATAATCCAGAACTTCCATTTCATCATTATCACCCGTTTTTGTAATACCCCTCACGAATAAAACACCGGTACATTGGAAAATACTTTTAACAATTTCCATATTTCAAGGCCTGTGTTAAATAACGAAACATCTTTCATTCATATAAAACATACCTGTCCTTCCCCTTTATTCAAAATTGTTATGAAATCACATCATAATGTGAAGTGTATCTTTTAATGCAATCTCTCCAATAAGAACACCTTTCAACAAACTCCATTATTCCGTGCGTGCTTATGCTGGCTGCTGTATCAAAGTCATCTATGGTAATAACTAAACAATTTAAGACATGACTTCTTATCATGAATTTCAAAGAGACCGGCTCAGTCAAAGTTTAAAATACCTCATTATACTTAGCATCTATAAGCTAGTGCAGCTTGGCAGTTTACCTACCCAAACAAATGCATTCTCTGATACCATTGATATACTTCCCAGATAAACCTGTGAAATGAAATATATGAATATATTAAAGATGAAGAAAATATGAAATTTACGTTATCATGAATATTTTATCGTATTTTGAAATAAATTATGTGAATAATTCGCTACGTTTTGTATCGTGTATGGACCTTTGAGATTTTATCATTTAACTAGTTTATTAAAGAAAGATTTCAATTCAGAACTTACCTCTTTGTACGTCCTTAGTTTCACTGGGTCATTTAAATGCGTTTGTTGGATTAGTTTATTCATGTTATATGTTAACAATGTGTTATTTGATTGAAAAATACTAACTCTTGCGAAAAGATAGGTTTACTGTTTATCGGTTTAGCAATATCAATCAAACTTTATTTTGGAGGTGAGGTGAGGTGAGTTGGTGTTTAACGCCGCTTTCAAGATTATTTCACTTATATCGCGGCTGCTAGTATAAGTGCAGGGAGAAAGCCCGCAACACCATTGTGGCTATGCATTGCGGTGAAACCTGCGTGCATCGGCTGGAACTAGCAAACCATGGGTGGTACTGCGCTGAATTTCAGTGTAGCATTGCACCCAAACCTGACTGCGTGTAGAACAGTTCTCTACTGCAGACAAAGTTGCCAAGCCCCTGGCGGGATTCGAACCATGGACCTCCTGATCCGAAGCCGAACGCGCTAACCACTGCGCTATCCCGCCCGCCTTTATTTTGGAAACAGAGAGAATGACAGATTTGGGTTTATTGTGTTCAATAGTTATTTTTCTAATATATGTGACATGTGCAATTTCGGTCTCTGCACGTATATAAGGCCATTTTGTATTTTCAATTAAATCCGCTGATTGTCATAAAGTGGAGGATGCATAGTGACAGCAAAATTTAAAAAATTTAACATGGATTAGCATATGGTATTCCGGCACACCGCAAAGCCAGATAAAGTGTCGTGATAAAACGCTTAAAATGCAGGCTCTATTTGCTTGTTACCTAAATTTCCTCCAAACATTTCTTCATGCAAACTATATTTTAGTCATAGAGAATACTCAATTATCCATAGTCGTCCATACGATGTCACTTCAGGCGAAAACTGCATGCGTCCACTTTAGTGTGACACCTTTAAATCATTCGACATTTGAAAATAGTTTTGCGTAGCTCTGTCGACCTTCGTTCTTATAACTCCTTTTAATTGAATAAAACAGTTTGTCTTGCAATCGGTCACAGTTTTTTACATTACGTGAGATCCCCTTTTTTAAAGAAAAAAAACGTGCTACAGTGTCTTCACTATCTCTATTTTTGAAAATGTTGGCCCATATATTTGCCTTCAGTACCATTTTAATCAACCAATGATACATTAAGATATTTGTTCTTTACTCGTTGTCAATCAGTTAAATCAATTTAAAAGACTAATCACATGGTTGCTTTAATTGCACTTTTTATAAAACATTACTTAAAGCTACGTGCACTTTATAGCACGGAGATCATTTTGACTTTACCCCGTCAGTGCATATTTATAAATTAATGCATGAAATATTATAAAAATCTTTTTGAAACATGCGTACGTTGTTTCATTTTATTTAAAAAGTTGTTTTTTATAACAGTAATTCACTAACATGATTATATTTGACGTACATAATAGTCATATATAAGACGATTATAATAGAAAGGTGATAAGTCGTTCAATGAACGTAAATCTATTTTATTACATCTTCGCTTAAGAGTTTTCTATCATAACATTTTAGCATTGCATTAAATTCAGTGAATCTTTGATCCTGAAATATAACTGAGCAAATGGTCAACTGGATCAAAGGTTCAAGGCCAACTCGTTTTACTTTAAATGTTTATCATAATTAAATTAAATCTTTGATTTTTATGCACTGATACATAAATGATTGTTTGATACATTAGAGCTTTTAGAACAATGGTATTTAAAGGATTTAAACTCTAATGAATATTCAGCTTATCACTATTCCGAAAGTATATTGCTTTTTTAAATACTCTCTGCATAGAACTCAATATTCTGAGTATAATAGTATATTAGGTTATGGATTGCGTATTTAGTGAGATGGGATGATTTTCAAGAGTAATGTACTTATATCACGACTGCTATGATGATTGCAGGGATAAACACTTCACTTATGTGGCTATGTATTGCGATGAAACCTGCGAAAATCATCTGGAACTATTGAACTTCAGTGTAGCAATGCACCCAAACCTTACTGCATGTAGAACGGTTCTCTACTGCATACATAGTTGCCGAGCTCCTGGCGGGATTCGAAAACCGAACCTCTTGATCAGAAGCCGAACGCGCTTACCACTGCGCTATTCCGCCACTTGCATATTTAGTACACCCCGAATTTTACTATGCTGCAACAAATGTAATAACACTTTTGAGTATATCTACTTTCAATTTTTGCTATTCTCATTTATGCCTCAGCATGCAGCGTTGCAAATATGATAAATACTTGTAACAAACCTTTGTCCATCTCGTCGTTTGTTGTTTTCACACAAACAAGATTTATTTCTAATATGGTTTCGATCCCAAAGTATTTTAAATGAGTGTTACGAGATTACAACCCAACAGTACGCTACTTACTGTTAAGTGTAACATTTGTTCATTGAAAGTGGGTTTTTTTTGGTTGCAAAGCAATCACATAACAAAAGGACAATGGCTGCGCTCACAAACGTTCTTGAAAGGTGTAGTCTGGCGGAACACTTCTTAATATGGACTGTGGAGTAAAGATTTAACACGTTCTTCCTATTAAAAAGAACACCAGAATGAAACGATAATAACAATTTTGATATTGCTATTCCTGTTGTGATATTGGCACCTCTGACCAACTATATCTGGCTCCGAATATTACGCAAACAGCCATATTGATATTCACTACAATTTAAAAGAACGTGAACCATTTGGTCTAAAATGAAAAAAAGATTTAAAATACAAACTTTATGACACCATGTAAAAGGTGCAAGATGGAGGTCATTAAGCCGTATAAGGCTTGGCAAAGGGGGATGACTCTGTTTAACTATCTCCTTCCTTTCGGTAGAAGCGGGTGTACATAAATAATGAATATCTACACCGGAATAGATTTCCGTGTTTACCAAGCGACGCCTTACTCTTCATCTGGGGTCAAATATCAGACATGTTTCACGAATGACACGTCTAGAAAGTATTGCATCTATGACTTCAGTCTGTTTTGATGAGGGATATCTTGTCCTTTTATGGGTTTGGGATCTTAAAGGAGCAGTAGCTCGTTTTTAGGTAAACAAGGTGAAGTTCTGAAAAGGAAAATACTTTTTACCAATTGTAAGGCAATATTTTTAATGGAAAGGAGCACTTTTCAAGTGAACGTAACATGTTCGGTTCGGTTTCATTTCCCTATCTTAAATGATAAAAGGTGTTCACACTAAAATGGCCGTATGAAGGTTTCGCATGATACTTAAAGATCTTAAAGGGACAGTGGACACGTTTTAGGTAAACTATGTGAAGTTCTGAAAAGAAAAATAATTGTCGCCAATTGCAAGGCAATATCTTTTAATGAAAAGGAGCATTTCTCAAGCGAACGTAACATGTTCGGTTAGGTTCCATTTCCCTACCTTAAATGATGAAGGTGTTCACACTAAAATGGTCGCATGCAGGTTTCGCATGATACTTGATTCTTTCTTCTACGACGACGGATAATCGGAGTTAATGATTAGGTGTTCGACCCCCTGCGTTGTTTTCATTTGACCCTAAAAATGAAGATAATGCATGTGTTATAAACATATGTTAGTAAATTTTAAGAAATAGGATTTCGATAAACGTGCTACTTCTCCTTTAAATACAAACTAGATTGTTCATACATTGAGATTTTGTTTAAAAATTTTAAAAAATCTTAAGAATAGTTTCTACGATATAATTTATGGTGGTTTATTTCTATTATCTATAAAAGATGCAACGTTTTAATAAGGATTGGCTACAGTTTAAAGTAGTTCAGCTGATGGAAGTACCAGTTTCTCACTTTTATTGGTGTGTTTTTGAAATATGTTAAAGGTTCCTTAAGTACTAGGCAACTAGTGTCTCTGGTGGATGGTGTTGAATTTGAAAATGTGTGAAATAACATTCAAATATATGACACATAACAACATTATATGATATTGAAATGTGAAATATATATGAAATCCTCCGAAATATTGGAACCATTTATTTCACCTTTTCGATTAAGAAATTAAGAATTACTCTTCTGATATTCTTGCTGCGAAGATACCCTAATATGCCTTTTAACTCTGCAGCGATGTTTTGGATTACGTAACGCAAGGTAGATGAAATGTAACATGGAATTTATCTACATGGTACAGTTGAACCAGATTAAGGAAACTGACAATATGGAGTTATTCACTTCCATACAAAATCTCCCCACAGGAGAATATTTCTACCACGCCCCTACAGGAGGAAAGTGGAGGCCGGTTAGAGCGATATCGCGCGTGTAACAATAGTAAAACTGGGCCTGTAGTAGCAGGACGCATCTCTCACTGGGTACGTTCTCCACTTTATACAGATCTGCTTGCTCAGCTAAGCGCGCCACTAACTCTCTCCTTCCAAACTCTTCTACAGTGTGTTCGCTGTTCGGATAATGCCCTCCGTGGAATAGAGTCTTACCGTACAGGGTACTTTCAAACGCAGCTTACTGATTTATGGGGTAGTGTTAGATAATTCTTTTGGCACATGGTTTGTCAGGTACGTTGTTTTAATTTATCATGTTATCTTTTAATTGAGTAAGTGAATTTTTAAATTTTATTAATGAATAAGATGTCTGTCATAATGCAATGATGAAAAATTGGAGGCAACTTTCTTCAACTTTGAAAAAAATCAATATATTTAATATAATTTTAAAAAATGAAGAGTACGCATATAATTTCTTATTTTGCTTAATGATTACATTTTGTGTAAGGTATTGAATGATATATTTCTATATTTTGATGTGATCAATGCTTAGAAATTCGCAATTTTGCTGATTTTCAACCTTTTAATGATTGATACTTCTGCCTCGTCATTTATAAAATGTTCGGATCAAGACAAATGGTAAAAAAAACACTCAACAGTTATGTCCTATGCGTGATGAAACTTGCAATAAAACTTTAAGACAATAACAACTACTATGTAATTCCACCGTAAATAAGCTAAATTCAAATTCGGCAAAGCACCTTTATAAACATTCCAACGACAAAACGTGCAAATGCAGACCGCGAAAAATACTTCATACATAGGCGTTGTCAGCAGAGAAGAAAATAAACTCGATCCCAGAACAGAAGGCTGATTTGTTTGCCGTTACTTCTTCAACATCACTCATGTCAATCTAAACTAAAGAGGAAAAAAAATTGTAGCGCTTCATTCAGGAAATTAGCCAGTAAGGCAAACAGACGAGAAAAATATATTGGGACAAGGGATAGACGTGTTTGGATGATAGTAAATACGTTTATCTCATTAACCTAATAGATTAACGAAGACAACGTCTGTGCATGCTAATGTTGTGCAGTAGAAGGTGCAGTCGGTGCATGTTTTATGTGTATATGTGCAGGCACTGCAAGTGCAGATGGTGTCAGGTGGGATGTATGGGAAGTGATGTGTATGACAAGTTGAATGTATGGCAAGTGATGTGTATGACAAGTGGAATGTATGACAAGTGGAATGTATGACAATTGGAATGTATGGCAAGTGGAGTGTATGGCAAGTGGAATGTATGGCAAGTTATTATGTATTACAAGTGGAGTGTATGGCAAGTGGAATGTATGGCAAGTGGAATGTATGGCAAGTGGAGTGTATGGCAAGTTATAATGTATTACAAGTGGAGTGTATGGCAAGTGGAATGTATGGCAAGTGGAGAGTATGGCGAGTTATAATGTATTACAAGTGGAGTTTATTGTGGAGTGTATGGCAAGTTATAATGTATTACAAGTGGAGTGTATGGCAAGTGGAATGTATGGCAAGTGGAGAGTATGGCGAGTTATAATGTATTACAAGTGGAGTTTATTGTGGAGTGTATGGCAAGTTATAATGTATTACAAGTGGAGTGTATGGCAAGTGGAATGTATGACAAGTGGAGTATATGACAGTGTATGTCAAGACCGGATGTATGACGAAGGGTGTATTATAAGGTATGATGTATGGCAAAACATTTGTTTAATGACTATGTGCGGAAAGTTGAAATTTATGACAAGTTATCATGTATGGCAAGTTAGTATGCATGACAAGTGGAGTGCATGACTTGATGTATGACAAGGTTGGATGTAGTATAAGGTGTGATGTATGAAAGGACGTTTCATATGACAAACTATGTGCGGAAAGATGAAATTTATAACAAGTTATAATGCTTGGGTTGTTAGGTTGTATGACAAATGGGGTGTATGACTTAATGTATGACAAAGTTGGATGTAGTTTAAGATGTGGCGTTTTATATGACAAACTATAGCCGGAAAGTTATGACAAGGTATATTATATGACAAGTTAGGATGCATGACAAGAGTGGTGTATGATTTGATGTATTTGATATTTTATATCGCAAACTATGGCCGGAAAGTTATGACAAGGTATAATGTATGACAAGATCTTCGTCGACTTGGACAAATATATCTATGTCGTAAATGAGTGTCACTTATGTCATAAAGATCTAAGTAAGATCTAGAGCCATTCAGCTCAAATTTGTCTTTAAATGTTAATTAAGTGCCACCCATGTCTTAAAGATTCATGTCGTCCTTATGTGAATTTACTCCTCTCTATTTCATAAATATCTATGTCGTCATTGAGTGCCGATTTTCCCATATAGATTAGTGCAATCTATGTCATAGAGATCTCTATCGTCATTCAGAGCAAATTATGCCGTAAACGTTTAGATCTATGATGTAAGTCAGGAATGAGAGTGTCAGGTAAAACGATTACCTGGCTGTGCATCTGTTGCTTCCTCATCAACACAAGTTACTGCCAATCAAACCAAAACACACGTACATACCAATACACAGGCGTTAAACACACACACCTATGTAATTCACCTGCTGCTTCTATCAATTGTCGAGACTTCAGACACGGTGACCCGGATTGTTCTCGTGTTTGTTGATTTACCTGATTGGTAAATAACAATTCTTTATCATTTTTGTTAAATTTGCTTCGCTCGCCATATGTTTTATATACGATTTTATGAGAGCTTACACGCTGTGTCGAATATCAAGGGATCCAGGTGAAATCTCTGAGGGTTGATTTTGAAAATTTCAGAAACAAAATCTGGAAGGTTGATTTGATTCTTTCAGTAAAGGGATCATTTGATGCAAATAACTTACTTGTCAATGCTTTTTTTAGAAAGATATGCTGAAGTTTAGATTTTCATTTCAGATTGTGAGAGCGCGGAGTGGAGAAGTGGATTATGCTGTGTAGGGGGAGTTTACTATAGCAGTGTTTGGAGTTTACTGATGTGTGCGCCTGGAGAGGATTCGCATACTGATAGCAACACCACTGTCCGGAGAAGTGTGAGTAATACCATTGCTATTATCATTATCATTGTCATCATAGATATGCTACTCTAATGGGATAAAGATGAAAACAAAAAATCGAAGGCAGATTGAGATTTGAATTCAAGAAAACACCCCCAGTCCAATTGATTGCATAGTTAAGCTTGCAACCTGCCATACAGGTATCAACTAATTTCAACCTGTTCAAATAATATGACGTCATATCAATGTCCACGGCTTTGCCGTAACACAGTCATATTAAGCATGAAATAACGAATTGGAAAAACAAATGTCGATATTTATTTTCCCTCTGGTATCATAAGTGCTTAAATATTTATTCCCAGGGAGTAAAATATTGTGTTGTAATCTGGTCGGTCTTAGGATTTACAGCTTACTGCAAAAATAGCAATTTCTTGGGAAGTGCAAAACTTGTTGGAAGACCATGTCTTTTCATCAGGGTTGTATACATCATAGGATGGTCTTTGCAAAAATAAGAAAGTACCTATAATATATATGTTTAGTAAATCTTTGACTCATCAAGGTGTTATATATGATTCAAACATATCTCCCTGAAAAAGGTGACCTTATTTGCTTTTTTAGCCTCAGGTGCAATCTGTTCAATATTTGCGTATTTACGTTATTTATCATCAAATGTTTTCCCCTTTGGTGATGTATAAATCTGTCAAAACTTGAAAAATGAGTAGAACGTACCTTAATGCCCTATAAATTTATTTAATCAAGTGAATATTTTTAAAACTTATAACTGTTTTCATTTGATATTAAAGGGTGGTTTGAAACAATGGGTATCAAAGAAATGCATTTCACTTTCAAGAAGCTGTTTTATCATGCAAGCTGTGAGTTTACTTTCTTTGGGTGAAAATCCGAGTTTAAACATCTACCTGTAATCTTATCCTTGTTAGCGTCAAACGTGCTGCTAAATTGTTGTTTCGCGCTGATTTAAGTGCCAAAATACACAAAAGTTTGTCCTTGTGCTCCAGATTCTCAAAAAATACCGGCGGTAATTTATATGTTTTACTTTTTTCCTCTTTAAAAAAGTACATCGGTGTATTTTTCTCTGTCGGTCATTAGACCTTTTTATCACAAGGCTTTTATCTCATAATGGAACATGTCACATAAGGGCATTAAAACAGACACCACGGTAAATAAAAACATCTAACTGATTAAAATTGTCTAGTGAATGAAGAGTTTGTAAAAACTTGACGGAGACCAATGTAAAATTTGCTTTAAAGTGACGTAAAATTCAGAAGAATGATTATATATATACATATCCAATGACTGAAATTAACAAGTAAGCCATGTAGTAAATTTGAGTGAGTCATTGATTATGACATGTATTTCCCGACCGTTGGTACCCGTCTTTAAATTTTGAAAAATTTAAAGCATTTATTTTGTTTAACCCAATACGAATAAGTATTACAGCGTAATAGTCGAACATATATTAAAGTTCCTGTTAGCAACACGATTTAAATCCTTTTTAATTTCTAGTTTCTAATATTTAACCAATATTGGTAGGAAATCAAGTTTATGTTTAGCAACAGCACAACAGCACTCTAATCTATTAAATCCTTTATTCACAATCTGCGATATGATGATTATCAATATAAATCAAGTGAAATCGCTGAACTAAACAAATAAATTTTAACTACTGCTAATGGACTTGAATTAAGTTTAATTTATGCCTTTGAGGTTTAATTGAGAATAAGAAACGCTGGGCACGGCCTCATAAAGAGGTACACTGGGTCAGTAAGCTGGTGTTTATTAGTGCGGCAATGTTAAAGCGCTTTGTGTGCCTGCACCCTGACCTTTCGTTATGAGTATAAAATGTTCTCCAATAAATAATGTTCACTCCTTGGCCCTGACTAGACGCTTTAACGAGGAACCTGAATTTCTCAATGTGACTTCAATATTCCTTAGAGGGATTAATTTTAGTTATATTATCATATTTCAAATTGTTATGAGACTACGAAATGCTTGGTATAGCTTAAGATATGCACCGTGGATTATCTATTAATGAATGTTGATAATATTTGATATATTGTTAGGAGTCTTAGGTTTGTTTATGGATACGATCTTGAAGGAAATGAAATTTTAACGGTGTCAAACTTTCACTATAGCAAAAATATCCATACATGAATAACTAGTAATTGAGGATTTTTACAAACACAGATTTGTTGATAAAACCAATGGATTTTGTTGTTTAGACATTAACAATAGGCGCTTTTGGTCTTAACTATGTTATGAGATATATTATTATTGTTCTCGGATGCCGAACCAATTTTTTTAAAAAGACGTTTTGTATAAACTGGTAAACATAAGAACGAATTACTTCATGATTTAATAGCCCATACACACAGTGACGTCACAACTTTACTTAAACGATTTTGCTGCCGTATGTGCAGCGGTTGGAAACATTAAATTGATGATAATCTTATCAGTAGCCAGACTTGTATCTTGTTAATATCATATTATAATCAAAACAACCAAGAATACATAATCTTTACTTTCCATTTAAGAACACAAATTTTGAGCATATTCTATCAGGACGACATCTATCTATCCAACGTCTTACAAACAAATTGAAAGTAGCTTTTCGTGAATTTCAATGGCACAAAGAATGACAGAGAAAATATGATTCTTTAGATGATGGATATTCGACAACAAATTGTCAAGTCAAAGCTTCAGCATAGGAACATGAAATCTAAAACACACACGTCACAACTTTAAAAGACCAGGTAGGCAACACTGTGCAATCCGCAATTGCAATCCGTAGCTCTTGGGGAAAGTGTTCACAAATCTTTGTGAAATGTCATTATTTAATACCCGATGAGAGATTAAGCACGAGGATCGAAGTTTTACAAATACATATTTTACATTTCCATAATTATCAATGATATATATAATTATTATATTTCGAATGGTGAAATATGCCATTTATCGGTGAAAATAAAACCCGTATTTTCACTGAGTGAAATAAAAATGGTATTCTACTCTGTAAAATGATGCAACAATCATATATCCTCTATTTATCAGTCTCACACACACCTTCATAGCTGAAAGACAATGTTATTCTCTTCAGTTCGATGATCAATTAAACAGTTTCACTCTTTGATGACTTACTGTCAGTCTAACTTCCTCCTCATCCTACCACTGCTACTACTACTACTACTACTACTACTACTACTACTACTACTACTACTACTACTACTACTACCACTACCACTACCACTACCACTACCACTACCACTGCTACTACTACTGCTACTACTGCTACTGCTACTGCTACTGCTACCGCTACCACTACCACTACCACTACCACTACCACTACCACTACCACTACTACCACCACTACCACTACTACTACTACCACTACTACTACTACTACTACTACTACTACTACCACCACCACCACTACTACTACTACTACTACTACTACTACTACTACTACTGCTGCTACCACTACTACTACTACTACTACTACTACTACTACTACTGCTACTACCACTACTACTACTACTACTACTACTACTACAACTACTACTATTACTACTACTACTACTACTGCTGCTGCTACTGCTATTACTACTACTACTACTGCTGCTACTACTCCTCCTACTACTACTACTACTACTATTACTACTGAAACTGCTACTACTGCTATTTTACTACCATTCTACTTTTACTACTGCTGCTATTTTTACTACCACTACTTTAGCTGCTATTTTGATGTTACTACTACTTTTTCTTCTACTGCTAATGACAATTATTTCAACGACTACTACAACTCCGACTACTACAACTCCGACTACTACTACTACTACTACTACTACTACTACTACTAGAACTACTACCAATACTACCACTATTAATATTTCGATTGCTACACCTACTACGAATAATGCTGCTTCTACTATTACTACTCCTTTTCCGACTACGATTACTAAGACTACTACTGCTACTTCTACCACGACAACTACTACAACTGTCATGACTACTACAACGACTACTACTACGACTACTCCTAGCAGTAGTAATAGAATAGCCATAGTCGTAGTAGTAGTAGTAGGCTAGGACTACTACAATTACGATTACTGCTACTACTATGACTACGACGACTACTTCTACGACTACTACTACGACTACTACTACGACTACTACTATCACCACTACGACTGCTATTACTACAGTCAATACTACTAGGACTTCTACCTCGAATATCACTACTACTCTGCTACTACAATTACTATTTCACTTTTCTTCGGGACACGTCTTCATTTATTATCACTCTTCGTAAGCTCTATGATAAATGTTTTTGCAGGAACCGTACTTTTTCACAGATTATTATTATTTGACCCCTGCCGGAAAACGTATCAAAGCAAAGAGTTCCTATTTAATTATATGCGTGTCATTTTTGTGATATTCAATGGTATGAATGTCAAATTTACTTTCATTTTTCTCCTAATGGATACGGGATTTGCAAGCAAAGTTATGTATACAAACAGTTCCTTCCATCTTAGCATACAGAGAAGTCTATCATCCAGATACCAAAATACGAGTAATTCTATAAGAAATAAGAGAGTTTTAAGTGTGAACTTAAAGGAAGCTCATTTCAGTGTAAGCTTGTTAAAATTTAGTAATTTTAGCAAATTTTTATATCAGAGACTGAAGTTAGTTTACAAACCTAGTTACAAATGACGTTTGTTGACCCCGAGAGGTCATCCCCTAAGCCTACTGTTTGTACAAGGAGTTATACAGACTGGTATATTCATACAGGCTCATTGCATGATCTGTAGGGATGTGGCACGCGTTCTCACGTAACGATTTGCCTGTGGAGTGGCTTAACCTTCATTTTCATTTCACCCTCTTCTTACCTATTGCACGAATCTTACTGTGTATCATGACACTGGATCTTAAAGAAATTGTTTTGGTGTTTCTTGGGTCAATTGTGGTTACGTACGTAACTCAACACAATCGTTTCCATTATGGTTGATTTTAACCTTTAGATATATGATTCATTTATGGTTGATTATCACATCCAGATATATGAATCAGTAATGGTTGATTAATATATCCAGATATATGTTTCATTTATGGTTGATTATCACATCCAGATATGTGATTCATTTATAGTTGATCATCACATTCAGATTTATGGTTCATTTATGGTTGATTATCACATCCAGATATATGATTTATTTATCGTTCATTATCACAACCAGATATATGAATCATTTATGGTTGATTATCACATCCAGATATATGATTCATTTATGGTTGATTATCACAGGCAGATATATGATTCATTTATGGTTGATTATGAAATCCATATATATGAATCAGTTATTGTTGTTAAAAACATCCAGATATATAAATCAGACATGGGTGTTATTCTTACAACCATACATATTCTTCAGGAATGGCTCATAGTGATATTCAGAAATATGATTCAGTTATGATAGATTGTCAAATCAAGACGTATGAATCAGTTATGATTAGTGATCCCATTCAGATATATGAATAAATTTTGTTGATTCTATCTTTTGGCCGATCCTAGTAACCATATGTGATACGGTTGATACCTTTATACCGATAAAACATGATATGCACAAAAGCATAATTGATTCTATCATGAATAATTCTTACACCAAGAAAACTTTATATGACTTTACAATTAAAATGATCTTATTAAGTATTAATTTCCTCATTTCAAGTTATCACATTTCGTACATAAAGTATCTAAGTGGTAGAAAATAGAAAACTGCCTTCATTGCATAAAAAGATCGTATGAGGCACAGATTTTTCGAAGCTCTCTTAGTGCTAAGATAGTAAGCCAATGTAAGTGCATGGTTCTTACGACTATCTTAGCAGTAAGAGAGCTTCGAAAATCTAGGTCCAGGCCCAGAGATTGCCGTGCTTTGTACATGTTTTATATGCTATGTTGTTGAATCAGTATTGTTTGACAAGTTGTTTTTCATTTTATGACTTGCTAAGGTAAACATTTTAACGTTAGAAAACTCACTAGAATGTATGGTGACAAAAGAGATTCCTATACTGTCCATACATTAAACTTGATCTACCTGTAATGAGCTAAGGAGGCGGTATGCGAATAATTACTAGCATGTACGGTGACAAAAGAGATTCCTTCACTGCCTATACATAAACTTAATCTTTTTATAATTAGTTAATTAGGCGGTATGCGAATGTCATACTGACCTTAAGCTAATCAAGGGCGTGCACTTTGTATAAGAGTTGACTAATGTGTTATCTACAGTAACACTTCTGACCTTCTTCAAAGCGATGAGGCCGTCTGGAGGTCACGTGATGCATGTAATGACAACCACGTTTAAATCAACCACTGATACATTGCCTTTGGAATTAAAAGGAAAGTTTTTGTTGAAGAAAAATGAAAAGGCTACCATGAATGTTGCTACTGTTTGAACATTATCTTTTCAAATGCTTTGGATGCAGTCCTTGATATGTTTTTATTTGTTCTTATTTCGTACTATTCTGAATCTTTAATATACACTTTAACGTGCTTATGGGGAGGTTTTTTACAAAGGAAATTCAAGAGGCCAATTTAGCTTCTGTTTTGACATTGCTCAAAAGTGTAATCAATGCTTCCTAAAAGGGTATGCTATATCTTGGACATTTTCCGATCGTAATTGAATCTGAAGCGTTCCAATGAATATTAAGATTGATTTGGCTGAATCGAAATGATTTCAACACAGTATTTATAGGATATAAGAGTAAAATGCATCCATGAAATTTTAGACTTTTTATTTCTATAGCTTTTTAAAAACTATATATAGTATGATGACGCGTTTCTTCTGTATTGTTACAGTCAACTATCATAATTCGAGATGCTTATTACTTTTTCATTGATGTTCTAATTGTCAATACAAATTAAACGATCTATTACTGAATTGGGGTCAGAATGTTGATACTGTTATCACTCCAATATTTCCTTCGTAAATAATGTTTTTTTATGCTAAGAAAGCATAATATAGCATTTTATTTTAATCACTGACCATTAATCACAATGAAATGAAAGTCATGTTGTTACGTTGTTACAAGTGACCTATATATTTGCCTTGTTGAAAAAAGTTCACATTGTTGAAATGACTTGTTAACAAGTCGAACCACGAGCATCAAGTCCAGGATATGAAAAGATTTGATGAGCCCTGTTAACCTTCAAAGAAATTCCAAAACCGGAACTAATTTCTGAGTCTATTGTACATCTTGATATCCGTTGACAAATAAGCTCCCTTGACTTCACAAATGAATAAGTTTTTAAATAGAAATGAATTTTATGATGAAATTCTAGTCTGTGAACTTAACAAAACATCGATTCGTTTTGATTTTAGGGGGCGGGAGGGGGATGGTGATACTCGATAAATTCATGACATTTGTTATTCTTTCCTTTCATCCGATAAAGAATAAAGTCTTTTTTATATTAACTTTATTCTGATTTGAAATGGACCTCCTTGACAACGACCTTTGGCTGTATGTCAAAACGCCGCCTTCAGAATATAGATATTGTGAAGCAATTGATACATTCGAAATGTCAAAACGTCGCCTCAACAAAGAAGTCGTATATGAAGATTTTAATTCTTCACGAGTCCAACTTCTAAAATGTCGACAAAGACTTCTTGTAACTAGAAACATCAGCAGTGTCGCTTTAAAAGGTTTAATTATTCCTATATCAAAATTCAGAAATAGAAGCTTATGTATATCTCCAGGGTAAAACATTTTTCCACGAGGAATAACCTTCATCATAAGAAAAACCTCGAGTTGTTTGGATTTCTTAGGGTCGGTACGGAGATGGTGATATTTAACTCATCCATCTCTTCGGTTATTCATTGCTTTCACTGAAATAAAGAATAAAGTCTTTTGTTAATATGAACTTCTTTATTCTGATCTTCATGATAAGAAAGTTCAAGGGAGTATGATGGAATGTTCCAAGAAAAAGGTCAAACATATCAAGCCGTAGAAAACGAATACTATATGGCTAGTTGGTCAGTTTTGACCACACATGTTGATACCAGCTCCTGCTGACCATCCACAGCTATCAGGTCTCTGGCCATTAAATGTCCAGCTGAGAAGTAGCGGTTAGTGGTCGGCACCTCTTCTGTAAGAGTGCTAGAAGACAAACACTCCTCACATTTCCTCAGAGGCTTCTTATGTGTCGAAAATCTCTGCAGGTCTACCCAAATTGAACTAAATAAGGTTCTAATCTCTATACAATCTTCTAAAAGCTCATGTATTAAACCTTAATAAACATTTCTTTCCATGGACTATATTAGTCTTTTTCCGATAGTTAATCAGCGTTTCCATATCATAAAGCGCCGATGCCTCATCTATAAACTAAGCGACATAATGAGTCTTTTAACCCGACAGATCTCTGTCTATAACATATCTCATTTGATAATGTAGATGTGAGATATACCATATAGATATAACTAATGAAATACACATGTGTTACAGCAGGAAGGAATATGTTAGTTCTAAAGTACTGGAATCCATAATTCAATATTAGATAAAGTATTTAGGTTTGTTTGGAATTCATTCTAAAGCTAAAGTGAATTCAAATGCTGGTTGTAATGTTACCTTTTTCTTGAATCGGAATCGGTATAGCCATTTAAAGGTTAGGAAGATTCAATCAACTGAACCTTTATAATTTCATACAACTGTTCACAACATTATTCAATGGAAGACTTTATGTGATATTTGTAAATGACGAAAACCAACCTCGTAGTTTTATTGTTTTTTGCTTTATATTATCAAATTCTATGGATCAACTTCTTTTTTGAAATAGGACAAGCAAGAATGCTCGATCTGCACTAAGACGTCGGTGTTATTGCAATTTATTGACTTTCAACATGTTTTCTTTATCAATTAGTCTTTATCTAAATGTCTGTCAAAGAAGTTCTTCTATCCATATCAAAAGACGATAAGCAAGTAAAATATTAAATTCTTCACTGACATTTTTGTATGGAATAAAAGTATTAAAAAAACTTGGTTTAGAAGTTTTTTGGTTTCTGAATGGCCTGACGAAGGTGCAGACATTCTGAAATGTCATTCAAAGAAGTTCTTCATACAATCTAAAACGACGATATACAAGTAAGGCATGAATTTTTTCAGTTACATGTTTTGTTGATGGTATAAGTAAACAAATGGGTAAAATTTTGTTTGGTTTCTGAATGACCTGACAATTGGACAAGAATTAGCCATGAAACGTTGTGAAAAATAAAAAATGAAAAAGAATCAATCAACCAATTTCCAAATATAACACCAATTCATTGATCATTGATCATTGATAAAAGCACATGCCAATAACACAATCTGACATCTCCTCATCATTCTTTGAATGGATTTGCTTTAAAATTTCCTTAACTTTGACTTGGTTTCCTTGTTTTGTGTTCAATTGCTTATTTTATCGCAGCAAAACTTGATCTTTATTAAGGAAGTTGCATGTTAAAGGGACAGTAAAACGTTTTTAGATGAATAGATTGATCTCATGGAAACGAAAATAAATGTAACCAATTGCAAGACAATGTTTTATAATCAAAAGAAGCAGTTCTAAATCGAATGTAATATATTCAATTAAACTATGTGATTCTATTTCCCTACCTGATGTGATTAAAAGGTGTTCGTACCAAAATAACCGCCAGTGGTTTTGGCTTGATACCTTGATACTTGATAATATCTTATACGACCATGGATAGCGAGGTTTAGTGAAGATACCTTTAAAGAGTAAGCCAATTTGAAAAAAAATGAATTTTCAAACAACGTGGTAATGACCCTTTCAGATAGACAGTCAAAGAGTTATGCAATCATACATGTAACACATCATATAGCATGGTGTCTTCCCAATGCGTTTAGTCTGTTCTCTTGTTATATAGACAAAGATAAATATCCATAGATCTGATAATTATTGGCAATTTCAGGCTTAAACGCAATTTTGTGTACCAAATCTTAATTTTGGAATAGTTAAGTTCATCGGCAATCATTCCTCATAAGTTATTTCACTTGTCACAAAAATCGAATGGCACGACGGATTTGAGCTTAACAATGCATTGATATATTTCATACCTGTGACAGTTATTGAACTTTGCACTTCTGTTAGATTTTTGTGTCTTTCTTACGATTTCAGCCTTACATCACATTCTCACGGTACAACCTGTGGTGAAAACGTAATGTTGACTCTGTGGTTATAAATACTCTACATTTTACATTTTTGTTGCTTCTCGAAGTTTGAAACAACAGGAAGCCAAGTGATAACGAACCTTTAAGATATATAAATCCTTTCTTGTTGTAGTGGAAATGATTGAATGAGTGAATAAAATTCTCAAATAACTTCATTAACATAAAACTAATTACATTTTACAAACTTTTCTGTCAAACCATTCCAGTCACTGATTTTCGAAATATGAGTATTTAACCACCTTTGAAATATCTTAACCCTTTCTTGATTGTAGCGAAAATGATTGAACCTTGAGTTAAAACAATTATTATCAAATAACTTTATTCTGATAAAAAAGTTACCTTTTACAAACTTAACTATCAAACCCTTGCATTCAATGTTTTCAAAATATGAACATTTAAGCAACGTAATGTCCCCAAATGGACCTCATTATGAAATTTAAAAAATTGTTAAAAAGCTGTTGAAAGCAGAGTTCAAAACAAGGCAGACAACCCCACTGCTGATGTGTACGGCAAGAATTACCACCTGCTTGCTAGTGGCACCTTCCAGTACCTCCCCATCCACCTGTGATAAACCCAGTTCAAATACACCATGTCGTGTACGAAGCAAACAGAAATAGCAGGCAAAGCACGTCATCGCTGCCAGAAATAGAATACCTTGAACCTGTAATTAGCTTTATGCTCATAATGGTTGATGAAGCTACCAGCTGAAGCTGATGAATAATTACTGCCTGATGGTACCTTTTTTGGAGTCACTGATTGAATATGCTTTTTTAAAGTGAGAGTAGGACCAGCGTAATTTTGTGATTTTTTGGTGATATTTCTATTTTGTATTAATACTATGAATATTCATAACGTGTACCTGAAAATTGTATCTACATATAAATATCGACCCAATTCTGTCATGGAGAATTTTGTGGCAGTGGTAACATTATCTTGTTTACACGTATAATGTAAAAGTAGTTCAGTTTTCGGTGCTTGGTATGGGACAAAAGCAAACGACCCTCGTGAAATAGATTCAAGAACTTCTATGCCACTGACAGCCAACTTACTGCATTGGAAGTGCTTACGCGTACATGTAGATCATGCTACCAAAGTTCTTCACGTGCGCTTCATGCTTTTCTCGTCAAGAAAAGAACACAGGAATCTTACTGACAAACTATCGGTATAATAGATTAACAAATAAACGAGCATAGGGAACAATAGAAGGAATGCATGATCGAGTCTCTACTTACATACTTTTAAAAGTATAGTTTCTATTTTATGAATCGGTTGATGAAGATATATAATAATAATAGCATTCTTATACCGCGCATATATCCATGACAAAGCATGCTCAAAGCGCCATGAGTATTATTACCCTGGAGGGATAGCATGTTCGGAGCCGCCGATTAACAAGCGCTCCGCGCGACCTTTTAGGTCCGTACTTCCCCCTTGTTCAGGTACCCATTTGTACAACTGGGTGACCTGAGTGCAAAGTGGATGAAGTCTCTTGCCCAAAGACACAACACAGGATGAGACACAAATTTTTTGTGTCTCCACCGGGTCTTTTGCGTGAGAGGCAAACATGCTAACAACTACACCACTGTGCTCCATTTCATTCTGGTTATATATATCTGAGACGACTCTGTATCACCAAAATATTCAAATAACCATACGTTATTGGTAATCATTTTACCAGACATGTTTAACACTACTTTCTCTTCAGGAGCGTTTATAATAAACGGTTTTTCCGTTATTAAGTCTTTTCTATGGCACCATGCAGGGCTATGACAACATCGACCTCGAAAGGTTCCGGCAAAGAATGCAAAATCCCAAAGTTTGACAACCACTTCGCCAATCTTTGTTTACTTCTAGAAATTTTAAAAAGTTATCAAAACTTTTTTTGCTTTTCTGGATATGTAGTTAGTGCTTTGTCATTTGTCTAAAATGTTTAGATTTAAGTACAATAGCTCAGTGCAGTCCGTGTGTCCGAGATTTACAAAATTCACCAACGACACTCAATAAAGATAGTGCATTAAGTTGTTTTTTCTTATACAGAATATTCTGTGCCTTATTGAAAACGAAATAATCAAAACAGCGAATTGAGAATATGTTTTAAGTTTCATATGATTATCAAACCATGTTATTTCCAACTAGTGAAATGAACAGGTTCCTGTTTGTTCACATTTTCTCCCAATAGAGGTAGCTCCGTCATTATTTACTATATATTTGGAATTTTTGACGGAGCCACCTCTGTTGGGAGAGATTGGTGTGTTCAGGGCTCGGCAACCTTGTCTACAAAAGAGAACTTATCTACTTGCAAGGCAAGGCAAGGCAAGGCAAGGGTTTGTATAGGCCTATACAAATCCTTCAGTAAGGTTTGTTAAGGCCACATGGTTCATTAGTTCCAGCCGATGCTCGCAGGTATCACCGCAATGATTAACCACAATGCTATTTCTGGCGTTCTCTCTGCATTAATACCTGCAGACATGATGTAAGGGAAATGCTCTTGAATATTTCATAACACAACCTCTCAGTTCACCCTCTGTGACTTCTGTGCTTCAAAATTGAACATGACGTCTAATACATCGGCTTTGAGTCTTACATGTTTTGCTTTACCCTTTTACACTAAACAGATCATTAGCATCAAGCTACTGAACTGGAAAGTATGCCATACGAAGTTTTCGAAATACATGCAAATTTGTGGAAACTTGCTTTTTCTCGATTAATAAAAATGTTCACCCTTTTGCGTAAATGTAAATAACGCTTTCTCGTTTAGCAAATTTCATTTTGAATATATCTTTAACGTTCAGATATATCTAAAGAAATAAGTTTTACGGATATACAACACGACATAAATCTAAATGTCAAGAGTTGTTCATATAATCTGTAATTATTTCTTTCAGCATTTAACATTTGCTAACTTGCTAATTAGGCCATTAAAATTGTTTTCAGATATAAACATTACACGTTAGTGGATCAGATTGTTGATATTCAAACAACTTCTTGCTTCCCCCTACGCCAATGCATAAACGCTATTAGAGTATATCTTTGTTTATTTATGTCTCCTTCAGGGTTTGCAAAGTGTTAAAGTGGCAGTCTAGTTTGGTGAAGAAACGCTGATACTGTAACTCAAATCGACGTTCAAAGGATTTTGGCATTCGGGACTTGTTCACATAACATTTTCACTTGACCCTCAACAGCTGAATGGGTAGCCTCGTTTTCGTTTGAATGACATATTCAACTAGAGTTTTAATGTCATGAAAATTCCTGAATCAAAATAACATTTCATACGGATGTTCTATTATCAGAAATATTTAAAAATATTTTTAAGGAACTTTATGATGTGTCACAATGACATGCGTCTTCCAAAGCCCCTTACGATCCCATTAACTGATAACTTAAATATATAATCTCATTTTTTTGGTGAACTTTTGCCATGCTTGTCCTGTATTTTCGTTTCTTAAACCAAAATATGAATTTAAAAGTGCTCAACATTTTAAAAGTAAATATACATTTATATTCACTTATATGATTTATAATTCATAATTTCACTTCTAATACAAAATGTACTTTTTTTAACGATGACTACAAACATTCATATTACATCAATGACTTGGCTTAGTCATTATCAATCGTTATCTCAATCTTCCATTTCATCACTATTGGAAATATATGCGACTTTTATAATTACATTGTCTGCTTTGAAAAATGGTGAGCACCCACGATTCGAGCTGTCATATTTGCCCCAAAATCCATGATTAATTAAGCTTGTTACCTTCTCAAGACCCATAATCTAACAGTTTACATATCTGATTCCCTGTTCATAACGACGGGTTCCTTATCTCCTGTGCAAACTGCACATGCATCAACATCACCGCTGGCTGGACGATTGCTATCTTACTAAATATTTACCATATGATAGCGAATGTTGCAAAATTGTTTCTCGTTCTATCAGAAGGTTATGTCACGGAGGACAGGCTGTACTGTGAATCATGCTAGGTGCTTTCTCACAGACACTGGCAATTCCGGATCCAGAAAGGGAGGGTTATAAAAATTCGATGGATATATTGCACGTAGTGAGGTGATTCGCCTCCCCATCTTCAGCAAGAATGTTTCTCTTGATATCCTTGAACCGCTGCTGCACGCTGATTGTCTTGCAGAAGAACAGCGGTTGGTACACAGTGTATGCATTAGATGTTTTGGTTCCAGTAGGTCGTTGGAAGATCATTTTGAGTCACAATAGTCCAATCAGTGAACGAGTTTGATTCAAAGTGAGTGAGTGTGTGAGTGAGTTAGTTATTGTTTAACGCCGCTTGGGCAATATTTCAGCCATTTATGGCTAATGTTACACTTTTGTCATAGACCAAAATAAGCCACAATATTGTACTAAACTTTAACCAATTATAACACATGATGCAACGTGTAATACCTCACTGTTCGGCCATTACCTCAGGCAATATGCACTCCAAGCCACGGAGTTTAATCATCATTATTGTATAAGATTTTGTAAACCTAGCAATGAATGCGCCAATCAATCCTACCAACTGCCACGGTATTACGTATTTCTACAGCATTAATTACATGGACACAGATCTGATGATTGTTCTCTTCTCAGATTCTCAGATTCAATACTAATCCATTAAAATTCATTCCTAATCCACATTAACGAAGCTTAAGTATCCTAGCTCAACCTACCCACAACTTTATTTGCAAAATATGAGTCCATAGTTTAACAAACCTACGAAAGTTCAACCTTTTGCTGCATTTATCTCATGTACCTCATCTTGTTTTTATTGAGCATTTTCAACAATGTGACCTATGTTAACATCTCCTGGATTCTAACCCAGATGATTGTAAACCATATTATTATTATTATTATTGTTATTATGTACATGTTTTTGTATTTTGGCTTTCGTGGTCGAAAGTTCCCAAGCGGAGGGGTATTGTCATAGACCAAAATAAGCCACAATATTGCACTAAACTTTAACCAATTATAACACATGATGCAACGTGTAATACCTCACTGTTCGGCCATTACCTCAGGCAATGTGCACTCCAAGCCACGGAGTTTAATCATCATTATTGTATAAGATTTTGTAAACCTAGCAATGAATGCGCCAATCAATCCTACCAACTGCCACGGTATTACGTATTTCTACAGCATTAATTACATGGACACAGATCTGATTAACATAGTCGGGTGTATATAAGCAGCCAATGTTGCAAGCTCAGTACTTCAACACTGTACTTTCAAATATATACATCTCGACTCTTATCTGTGTCCAGGTTCTTATTGGGAATATCTCCAGAAGGCTAAGTGTGCTCGACCGTGTGACCGCTAGTTCCCCCCAAATGCATCACATATAACTCCCCTCACATCACCACATCACTTCAACGTGATGAAAACGTCGATTATTTGTCGACACTTAAAAGAAGACAAAAAAACTATCGATGAAACTTTCATACCAGAACTGTTGATACACATACACTGAAGTACAAAATATAGTACACACTTCTGTTGGTTGCATCATAATGTATGATTCATATATAATAAGAGTCATAGCAGTGAATTATTTGAACAGTAGCAGACCGGTCGATAAAAAACTTTAACTCAGGTTAAAATATATATTCACATATAACATCAGGTCCCAGTAAATCAACCAATGTAAAACTCAAAATAGAAAGGTTGATTTTCAATGTTGACTTACACTGAGTTATATATTACTTAAAGGGGTAGTAGCACGTTTTTCTAGAAAAATAAAGTGATCTCACGAAGTAAATATATGTTTCCAGTTGAAAGACAATGTTGTTTTATCAAAAGAGGTGTTTTAAAACAAACGTTCCATGATCGGTTAAATTCAGCGAATCTGTTTGATCCAAATAATTAAAAGGTGTTCACACAAAAATGGCTACGAGTGGATGTTGCTGTATACTTTTTTACTTCCTCTTCGACAAGGGATGACCGGGTTAGGTATCGAGATATTTTGACCCTCTAAGGATTATCAATTTTGCATACATGCAAACCAATGTTTATTCGGTAGAAGTTGAATAATAAAATCTCCCAGCTACTGTCCCTTTAAAGTGTCAGTAGTAGTATATGTATTAAACTCAAAGCATAGCAATTGACGTATGCATTGAAATCATATTAGTACACAGGGGGGAGTATCCCTTTTTCTCATAATAGAACGTCTGAACATCAATTCACAGTCATTTGTAGTTTAGATTGGTTGAATATCGTTGCATTCCTGATCACAAATCTATTGAACTGAATTGTATATACCGCAATTCATACCTGCTTTTGATTGGCTTGTTGAAATGATTATTCCATGAATTTTGAAGATTTTTTATAGTGCCATTGAAATAGATGTTTGACTATACATAAAGTGAAAATATATATCGTATCATATTTATCATTGAACATCATTTAAGATAAATATAACGTAACAAATCGCATACAACTTTTTTTTACATTTCTCATAAATGTAGCGGTATTTTTGCTAAATCCGTCAAAATCTCTTTTCAATACGTACCCCAGATGTTGATGTATTGATTGTTAAATATGTAGTATTCCTTATAAGTAATTCCTTCCTCATGCTATGAAGTGAAAAGGAGAACAAAATGCCTTCTTTTATAAAGAAGTTACAAACATTACATGAATTGGAAATAACACTTGAGTATGTGTGTGTATTTATATAATATACAGATCGTGTATTTAAGTCTATAAAGCAGAACTATATATGTTATAAAAAATGGTCTCTTTACTGAATTATCACTGAAACTGAAACTGAAACATATCTGAGTTATAAATGAGATATATCTTTAACAAATGCAGATTTCCTCAATTTGTTTCATGAAATTATATCAATAATGATATTTCACTGAAAATGTATTTTAATATTATTTATCAATATATTATTTAGTTTTATCATGACATTTCTGACTCATACGTACCTTTACTGGAGACATGTTTGAAAATTTAATAATTCCGTTATTACAAAATTACTTCAACCATAGACTACAGTCTCATCTTAAAGAGCCACTCCGTGTGTTATTGGAGTCATATATGCCAAACTTTATTAATGGTGTCATTTGATAGCGAAGTATCGACTGTTACCAAAACGAAACATATTAGAACTTGGTTTTTTTACAGTGACAATATGAAGATAGAACGTCGCAAATATGATCGAAAACCGGACAGTGGCGCGCGTCAAATAGTCAAACGTAATTTTGGAGACTTATCTAAAACAGCCAGGAGGGCAGTTAGGAGTTGATAGTGTTTGTTAGGTTATATAACTAGTATCCATGTATATTGGACGTGATATCTACACCTCTGTGCATTAATAAGGCTGTTTTTCGATTTTCATGGAAAACCAGTATTTGTCATATATATGTCTTTTGGACATGAAAGGTTAAGATGTGTTGATTTTATATCACCACATATGACATTTAGGTTCGTATCAAAGGTAAATAATATGTTATGAAAATCACGGTATGGCTCTTAAACCACGTATGATTCCCATTGCGAATACGTGCGACATGATCGGCATTACTGTACAAGACAAAGAACTGACAATATAACATAAAGAATAATTCAACAATTTGCTGAATCCTCGTCAATATGAATAAGCTCTGATGATACCAAATATCGCAAATTACAGTGACATACCAACAATCGATCCAATTGACTGTATAGCACCAAAAAGAAGAATGTATTTCCTCTGTTAACATTTTTCTTCTATTGGCATCTTTAAAAATGCACATTCCCAGCCGTCTGGAATTGAACTTGGACCATACCACTTCATAAAAAGAATTGAATAGCAATATTGTAAATTACTTGAGATACAAGCATATCTTGAAGAGATCGCATTTCTCTGCACAGTATCATGAGTAATTGAGGTGCGATAGAGCCCACACGGATTCCACGGAGAGATCATTCAACAAGTTGATACTGATTCCGGACCCTCCCACACATTGCCCCCTCTTTAATACAAGGATATGCCAGAATATTTACCATAACATTATTGTAGGGCTCATAACGTTGAGGTATCGTGGTGTTCCCATTCCTGAGGTAATTCCACTCTTTCGATTTCAGATCTTCAAAGATTTTTTTTCATTTTTTTTTGTTCAGGACATTTACTATAATATTATTGTAGTTCATTGAGGTTTAGTGGTTTCTCCATTTCCGAGGTTATTTCACTCTTTCGATTAATGATCTTCAAGGTTTTGTTTCATGTTTTTTTGTCCTCAGATTTGTGTCTTCCAATCTTACTTTATATTATGGACCAGATATATTCCTTTTTATACCTGAGTTTCTTTTCACTTAGTTTTGTTATATTTTATTCTCTTTGTTCTCTTGATCTTGTTGTTAAACCTTCTCGTTGTACTGTTGATATGCTGTTCGTCTATTAAATATATCTTGAATGTATCCTGTGTAAATTGTTCATAGTCCTTTTAGTTCATTCTTCTTTTATCAAATGCTATACTTTGAAATGGGTTTAACAAACACTAAACGATTTCTCTCTCAAATCGGTTACCTGTAGAAAGTTTCTCTTGTCCTGTTTTGTGTTTACTCTTCTGCCTATCTGTTTAATTCTTCTGCCAATCTTGTTTACTCTTCTGCCCATCTTGTTAATTCTTCTGACAAACATTTTAATTCTTTTGCAAATCTTGTTAATTGTTCATCACATTTTCTTAATTCTTCTGCCCATCTTGTTAGTTCTTCTGACAATCATGTTAATTGTTTTGCCAAATTTGTTAATTCTTCTGCCCATCATGTTATGATTAATTCTTCTGCCAATCATGTGAACTCTTCTGCCCATTATGTTTATTCTTCTGCCAATCTTGTTAATTCTTCTGTCCATTATGTTTATTCTTCTGCCAATCTTGTTAATTCTTCTGCCCATCATGTTAATTCTTCTGCCACTCTTCTTAATTCTTCTGCATATACTGTTCATTCTTCCACTAATTTTTTTCATCATTTCACTAATTTTGTGTTGTTGTTTGCTAATTGTTGTTTAATTTGCTATCTTTCTTTTTAACCTCTATGTTTTGAACTCTCTACATATTTATTTATTGTGTTGCAGGAGACATGTGGCCACTGATTACAACATTCCCAACTGGAGTGTTATTTATTCTTAGCAGCGTAACAAGTCGTGAGTATTCCTTTTCTATTTCAAAAACCATAACAAAAATGATGATAATAATAATACTTGTCGAGCCATGTCAGAATTTGCAATCAAACCTATGCTTTCTCTTTGTCATCTTTTGCAGCTTTTATGTTAACTTCCCTATGTTGATAGTTATATATAAAATTATATTAACTTACATAAACTAGACCAATCAGAATTTCAAAATTCAAATACGGTATCGTTATACCCAGATGTTTGATATTACCAATGAATGAAGAAATAAGGAGAATATCAAACAAAACTATAATTCTTAACATCAGGCCACACACGGAGACTTTCTTATCAATATTTTTTATAAAATGTGAAAAAAACCTGCCTATAATTTCCAACTGTGTGCCTCAGAGGAACAGAAATATTCTATGAACTTGAGATCATAGTGTCAGAAAATGTGTTCCACCAGAAAGTTCATCTGTTCCTGCTCGCTTCCGCTTTCTTTTTAATGGATCTGTCATCAAAGCATAAAGTTTCCCTCGATTATTCTCTGGTGTATGTAACTTCAATTGTACATTGGAAGTGTTTTAAGCTGTTGCCTTTTAGGATGTGACTTGTGGTTTGACAAGTCTTGTAAGCAGTTCCGGCTTCTTGTCAGAAGACGGTTGAGATAATTTGTGTAGAAAGTGTTTTTGAAGTGATCGTCAGGATTCAAAATTGTGATAGGAATTTATCTTATATTAGGCACACATTTGGCGATGACGAACCAACTTGCTCATCTTTCGGGTTTTAAGTACAGTTTGACATTGGTATTTTTATTGATTTCAAAAGAAGTGAATGAAATTCTGAAAGTTGTTAAATGTTGTCTAGTTGGCATTACGAGATTATTTACATCATGCTCCTCTGGTATTACATACTTCGATCTGAAAAGAGGCAAAGTTAGCCCAAAATCAGAATTAAGTTTCTAAATCATTTGTGAAACATCTTGCTTGAAACATAAGAATAGGGAATGTTGTCTGCAATTACATGTAGTTTCAACCGGCCACCATATCCATGCCCAGTCTGTCCAAGTAATTTCAGCTGGCCACTAGACCTTCCGTGAGTCCATCGAAATATAACTTGCAACTCAATTGATACCCGGTATAGTGGCCTGTATGAGTCGAAATGACCTCCCTGACTTGCCCCAATGTCAGCAGGTACAGAAAGGTCTCAGCTATTGTCATCCAGTTCTGCTAAGCTTGGGGATTAACTGGACTCAACCTCCCTTTCTTGTCCTGTTTTTGGCAAATCGTCCCCAAATGGACCTAGCCCTATCAGCTCAATCAAACATATGTTGAGTGGTTCCTCTTATCTCGGACAGTGGGCTTCCATAGGTCACTTATCCCTCCGTCTTCTCTGCTTACACTTCTAGCTGAGGGTGACATTAACTTAATGCTCTGTTATTTCACATTATGTTTTGCTTTTGAAAACGGAGAAAATGGAAATGATGATATTTCTTGGTCAAAAGCCGAGATCGTATCAGAGAATATTCATTTAAATTGTTGGTCTAGTTACACCATTACGTATCTTATAGCAGATTCACATCGTTTGTCTAGTTACACCTTTACGTACCTAAGAGCAGATTCAAATTTCATTCAAAATAAAAATGACTGGTATCTGATTAATGAAGAATAACGTTTCTTTAATAATATGGAAAATATCACTCTGAAAACATTACTTATAAATGCATTACCATTCTTCTATAACAAAGTAACAATTTCTCAATTTGATGACCTTCTGTTGAACTATTCATATTCTTCAACTTGCCCTTTGAAGAGTTCATTTTATGTTTAATATAAAGTGAAACTGGTCACAGGCTTTTTGTCCAACTGTTCTTTATTCCTAAAACATTCCTTAAAACGAATTTCTCAGACGCAAAACAGGAACTTTAATGTGTATATTGGAAAGTTTATTTTCTTTTTCGTTTGTCTGTTATAACAATTTGACAATCTGAAGGCCTTTTGTTCAATTGTTCATATTCTTAAAAATTCCTTAAAACCAAACGATGTTCCTAGACAAAACACTGGAAATTTCGTGTCCAGTGGAGATTTTTTCTGCTATACTTTTTCAGTAGCAAAGCAACATGAAGGCCTTTGTGTTTTGTACAGAGCATCCATTGTGTACCCTGTCACCAATAGCAACCGCCCACTCACGTCTGTTATCAACTGAGTGTGCGCCGCTTTGTGTCTGGTTTCCGGCCGCACCCCGCCCCGGTTATCTCCCTTGCATTTGTTGGGTCCCATTTGCACCTTCCTCTAATAAACAAAGCAGGGACAACATTAAGATAACCCTTGTTCCGTATGTGATATAAGTATTGAAGCAGGTGCGAGGGGGAAGTAGAGAGTTGCAATCTTGAGTTGTTGCATACTACACGCGAGCTCTGGGGTCTTGCTCTATTATCATACCCAAATGGCATTTTCAGCCCGGCTTCCGCCATACCCAAAGTCTAGCCATGGCGTAGTTTTACGACATTCTGTAGAAGCATGTGGAATGATATGAACGCTCGGAGATGGCGGCAGTTATGAAAATTAAGCTTTCTTGCATGTCTGTTATCGATGTGATTCTGAAGGTATTACAAACTGCAGAAGAATGAAATGCCAGGTTGAAAGGGAAGGGGGTGATGTGTGTCAGCGTTCCTTACAAGTAACCGTCCTATCGGTGTAACCTGGAGAACCAAGCATGCGACCCTCTCACATATTGCTACATGCACCAGGTGGCGCTACAGACCCCAGATAAACCCATCTTTCTTTGTGATACCAAGTCGTAACCGGCAACAATTGGTAAATCACTGGTGTTACACCACTCGAGACAGAGGGAATCTCTTTGCTTGCAGAAATTCAAGTTAACGCCAAAAGAACTCTTCCATCTTTCATTAGAAAATTATTGGTTGTAAATAGTTTTCTGGCTTTGAAAGATGAAACACTGGATTTTGTTTGAGTTAAAGTGACACGCCATGAATTTCATGATATATCATTTGGTGACTTTGATACGAACCTAAATGCCATATATGACGGTATGTATTCAAAAACGTCTCACATGATTTACCTTCAAATTACAAATTCATGACATTTAAAAGTTTTCATAGAAAATCGGAAGCCTATTCAAAAGCCGACCTCACACGTCCTTTTTAAATGAATACAAGTTATTTAACCTATACCTAGCACAATCAAATTCCCAACTTCCTATCTGTCTGTTTTACATATGTTTCCAAAACTGACTATTTGACTATGCCAGTTTTGTACTTTATACTTTCATAGTGTCATTGTACCTTACTGATTATAATTAGTTTTAACATATAACCTTTTGGGAACATTTATTTCTTTATATAAAATGACACCATTGATGAAGTTTTATATTAACTCATGGAGTGTCCCTTTAACAATTCTACGAACCTTCGCAACCTATAACGTAAATGTCTGTAGTACTACATTAACACATACATGTATACATATTTACGTTTGTATAGCACCGATATCCAGCTATGCTGGAGCTTTGTTTTTCCCTCGGTCATTGGAAGTCACTCTTCAATATATACTGTTCAGCTCATTTCGGAGTTTGCCAATTTTGAAGCCATTTGATCTACCACTCACCATGCTCATCCTTACGAGGTTCCCGTTCTCAGCATGTTACATGGTGAACGTAGTGACAGTTTACATAACCACAAACATATATCACTATTTTATTGAATGTCTGATCACAATTTTGTATAGTGCGTCAAAGGTCGCTACTCAAATATATTCAGATTGGTAATGAAAGCCGTTTTTGAATGCCACTTTTGATGGGCCGCTTAGATCTACCTGGCCACAAACCAGTGAATGTATGACTGGTGCTTATTGGACAAATTAACAAAATCAAGCCCAGTTCTTATTTTGTTGAAATATATTTAAACGAAAATCGAGAAGTGATAAAGTCGGGGTTAGTGGTTGTTTAGAGTATTTTATCTAATTTTACCAGCAAGTTACTCCGAAAGGATGATACTCTCAAAATTATTAGTTTAAAGTCACTATAAATACAACTTATTCCAGAATTAAGATATTAGCCGTATAAGCAGAAACAGAATTCTGGCCTAGGCATATACATGTAAACAATTTGATAAAACTACTTAGATGAAATGAAACTAAGTAGAGAACATGTATCGAGAAATAGTTCTGAAAGATCCCGAGGCTATGTTCCTGCATCACAGAAGCCGCTATAACGAGCTGAGAGTTAAGCTGTATGTTCGTATGTATGAAGTATGCCAACAATGCGATGTACAGGTGACAACGTTGGACCCGCCTAATGCCTTCATTCATACATTTCCGTCTCGCTCTTGAGGGTCACGCACTTGTAACATTATATTTTCATAAACCTGCTTCCCAAAAGTTCGGCCACTTACTCGTGTACTATTAAGTGCAAATATCATTTAATATGGTTTAAATTTGGATGTCAAATTAGTAACCTTCAATGCATGAATATCAGCCATCCTCTGTGCACGGGTTTAATAAGCATTCATTGTTTCAAGTTTCGGACTTTTGCAAGATGAAAACGACAGAAGGAGTCTGAAAAGAAAAAGTCATAATTGGTAAATTTTGAATAAACTCTTCACTATGGTTAATGTTGAAACTAGCATCCGTATACATGAAATGAATTTTCAAGAAAATACTTGACTAACGTATGACTATTAAATCTGAAACTGAATCTGAAGCCGGATAATTTTCATGAGCTGTCAACACCGATGCTGTTAATAATTGGTATGGAAACTTCTTATATTGAATTTAATCGGAATCTTTTGATGTGGCAATAAAAACAAAACTTTAACAGGGGCGGATAAAAGATTTTTGTTTGGGTGGGGTGCGCCTTCACAAGCACCACAAGTACAACTACTTAAATAATTACTTTTGATGCCTCTCTCATATCACAGAGCACATGATATTTCAACTAAAATTCAAAAGTAGGTGAACAAACTTTACGGATGCAGTGGTATGACTCTTATGTATCACTACGTAGAAGGCAATTCAAATATAAAAGATATGAAGGTCCAAAATGAATGCATATTGCTTGTCATATCTCCCTGAAGGGAGGAACGTGGTTCTTATTTACGAAATGAATCGTTGCCATTACGTCATCAACGCTCTGAAAAGTGATCGCAGATCTGAGATATCCATGTTCTTAATAACGGACAAAACCGTATCCTTACAATTTTTAAAACTAATATTTAATTCTTCTAATGTTCTTGATGTCAGATAAAAGTATTATAAATTTGGATATATTGATATTGTCCTTTTGAATGGTTCTTAATGCGAAATAAGCTTAATATTAATCTGTTTATATCCAGATTTCCCTCCTCTTATGTTCTTGATGTGAAATAACCGTAATCTTACATTTGGTAATATTGATATTTCGTTCTTCATATGTTCTTCATATCAAATAACCGTAATCTTACATTTGGTTATATTGATATTTTCTTTTCCTATGTTCTTGAAGTCAATACACCTTAATCTTACTTTGTTGTATTGATATTTCCCTCTTCCTAAGTTCTTGATGTAAAAAACACTTAATCCTTCATTTGATATATGTGTATATTTCTTGATATTAAATAGCCTTAATCTTTAATTTGGTTACACTAATATTTTTCTCTTCTTTAGTTCTGGTTGTGATATACCCCTTATCGTACATTTGGACACATTGATATTTGCTTCTTCTTATGTTCTTGATGTCAAATAACCTTATCTTACACTTGCTTACATTGATATTCCTTCTTCTTAAGTTCTTGATGTCAAATAACCTTATCTTACACTTGCTTACATTGATATTCCTTCTTCTTATGTTCTTGATGTCAAATAACCTTATCTTACACTTGCTTACATTGATATTCCTTCTTCTTAAGTTCTTGATGTCAAATAACCTTATCTTACACTTGCTTACATTGATATTCCTTCTTCTTAAGTTCTTGATGTCAAATAACCTTATCTTACACTTGCTTACATTGATATTCCTTCTTCTTAAGTTCTTGATGTCAGATAACCTTATCTTACACTTGCTTACATTGATATTCCTTCTTCTTAAGTTCTTGATGTCAAATAACCTTATCTTACACTTGCTTACATTGATATTCCTTCTTCTTAAGTTCTTGATGTCAAATAACCTTATCTTACACTTGCTTACATTGATATTCCTTCTTCTTAAGTTCTTGATGTCAAATAACCTTATCTTACACTTGCTTACATTGATATTCCTTCTTCTTAAGTTCTTGATGTCAAATAACCTTATCTTACACTTGCTTACATTGATATTCCTTCTTCTTAAGTTCTTGATGTCAAATAACCTTATCTTACACTTGCTTACATTGATATTCCTTCTTCTTAAGTTCTTGATGTCAAATAACCTTATCTTACACTTGCTTACATTGATATTCCTTCTTCTTATGTTCTTGATGTCAAATAACCTTATCTTACACTTGCTTACATTGATATTCCTTCTTCTTAAGTTCTTGATGTAAAAAAACCTTATCTTACACTTGCTTACATTGATATTCCTTCTTCTTAAGTTCTTGATGTCAAATAACCTTATCTTACACTTGCTTACATTGATATTCCTTCTTCTTAAGTTCTTGATGTCAAATAACCTTATCTTACACTTGCTTACATTGATATTCCTTCTTCTTAAGTTCTTGATGTCAGATAACCTTATCTTACACTTGCTTACATTGATATTCCTTCTTCTTAAGTTCTTGATGTCAAATAACCTTATCTTACACTTGCTTACATTGATATTCCTTCTTCTTAAGTTCTTGATGTAAAAAAACCTTATCTTACACTTGCTTACATTGATATTCCTTCTTCTTATGTTCTTGATGTCAAATAACCTTATCTTACACTTGCTTACATTGATATTCCTTCTTCTTAAGTTCTTGATGTAAAAAAACCTTATCTTACACTTGCTTACATTGATATTCCTTCTTCTTAAGTTCTTGATGTCAAATAACCTTATCTTACACTTGCTTACATTGATATTCCTTCTTCTTAAGTTCTTGATGTCAAATAACCTTATCTTACATTTGCTTACATTGATATTCCTTCTTCTTAAGTTCTTGATGTCAAATAACCTTATCTTACACTTGCTTACATTGATATTCCTTCTTCTTAAGTTCTTGATGTAAAAAAACCTTATCTTACACTTGCTTACATTGATATTCCTTCTTCTTATGTTCTTGATGTCAAATAACCTTATCTTACACTTGCTTACATTGATATTCCTTCTTCTTAAGTTCTTGATGTAAAAAAACCTTATCTTACACTTGCTTACATTGATATTCCTTCTTCTTAAGTTCTTGATGTCAGATAACCTTATCTTACACTTGCTTACATTGATATTCCTTCTTCTTAAGTTCTTGATGTAAAAAAACCTTATCTTACACTTGCTTACATTGATATTCCTTCTTCTTAAGTTCTTGATGTCAAATAACCTTATCTTACACTTGCTTACATTGATATTCCTTCTTCTTAAGTTCTTGATGTAAAAAAACCTTATCTTACACTTGCTTACATTGATATTCCTTCTTCTTATGTTCTTGATGTCAAATAACCTTATCTTACACTTGCTTACATTGATATTCCTTCTTCTTAAGTTCTTGATGTAAAAAAACCTTATCTTACACTTGCTTACATTGATATTCCTTCTTCTTATGTTCTTGATGTAAAAAAACCTTATCTTACACTTGCTTACATTGATATTCCTTCTTCTTATTTTTTTTATGTCAAATAACCTTATCTTACACTTGCTTACATTGATATTCCTTCTTCTTAAGTTCTTGATGTCAAATAACCTTATCTTACACTTGCTTACATTGACATTCCTTCTTCTTAAGTTCTTGATGTCAAATAACCTTATCTTACACTTGCTTACATTGATATTCCTTCTTCTTAAGTTCTTGATGTCAGATAACCTTATCTTACACTTGCTTACATTGATATTCCTTCTTCTTAAGTTCTTGATGTAAAAAAACCTTATCTTACACTTGCTTACATTGATATTCCTTCTTCTTAAGTTCTTGATGTCAGATAACCTTATCTTACACTTGCTTACATTGATATTCCTTCTTCTTAAGTTCTTGATGTAAAAAAACCTTATCTTACACTTGCTTACATTGATATTCCTTCTTCTTAAGTTCTTGATGTCAGATAACCTTATCTTACACTTGCTTACATTGATATTCCTTCTTCTTAAGTTCTTGATGTAAAAAAACCTTATCTTACACTTGCTTACATTGATATTCCTTCTTCTTAAGTTCTTGATGTCAGATAACCTTATCTTACACTTGCTTACATTGATATTCCTTCTTCTTAAGTTCTTGATGTCAGATAACCTTATCTTACACTTGCTTACATTGATATTCCTTCTTCTTATGTTCTTGATGTCAAATAACCTTATCTTACACTTGCTTACATTGATATTCCTTCTTCTTAAGTTCTTGATGTCAAATAACCTTATCTTACACTTGCTTACATTGATATTCCTTCTTCTTAAGTTCTTGATGTAAAAAAACCTTATCTTACACTTGCTTACATTGATATTCCTTCTTCTTATGTTCTTGATGTCAAATAACCTTATCTTACACTTGCTTACATTGATATTCCTTCTTCTTAAGTTCTTGATGTAAAAAAACCTTATCTTACACTTGCTTACATTGATATTCCTTCTTCTTAAGTTCTTGATGTCAAATAACCTTATCTTACACTTGCTTACATTGATATTCCTTCTTCTTAAGTTCTTGATGTCAAATAACCTTATCTTACATTTGCTTACATTGATATTCCTTCTTCTTAAGTTCTTGATGTCAAATAACCTTATCTTACACTTGCTTACATTGATATTCCTTCTTCTTAAGTTCTTGATGTAAAAAAACCTTATCTTACACTTGCTTACATTGATATTCCTTCTTCTTATGTTCTTGATGTCAAATAACCTTATCTTACACTTGCTTACATTGATATTCCTTCTTCTTAAGTTCTTGATGTAAAAAAACCTTATCTTACACTTGCTTACATTGATATTCCTTCTTCTTAAGTTCTTGATGTCAGATAACCTTATCTTACACTTGCTTACATTGATATTCCTTCTTCTTAAGTTCTTGATGTAAAAAAACCTTATCTTACACTTGCTTACATTGATATTCCTTCTTCTTAAGTTCTTGATGTCAAATAACCTTATCTTACACTTGCTTACATTGATATTCCTTCTTCTTAAGTTCTTGATGTAAAAAAACCTTATCTTACACTTGCTTACATTGATATTCCTTCTTCTTATGTTCTTGATGTCAAATAACCTTATCTTACACTTGCTTACATTGATATTCCTTCTTCTTAAGTTCTTGATGTAAAAAAACCTTATCTTACACTTGCTTACATTGATATTCCTTCTTCTTATGTTCTTGATGTAAAAAAACCTTATCTTACACTTGCTTACATTGATATTCCTTCTTCTTAAGTTTTTGATGTCAAATAACCTTATCTTACACTTGCTTACATTGATATTCCTTCTTCTTAAGTTCTTGATGTCAAATAACCTTATCTTACACTTGCTTACATTGATATTCCTTCTTCTTAAGTTCTTGATGTCAAATAACCTTATCTTACACTTGCTTACATTGATATTCCTTCTTCTTAAGTTCTTGATGTCAGATAACCTTATCTTACACTTGCTTACATTGATATTCCTTCTTCTTAAGTTCTTGATGTAAAAAAACCTTATCTTACACTTGCTTACATTGATATTCCTTCTTCTTAAGTTCTTGATGTCAGATAACCTTATCTTACACTTGCTTACATTGATATTCCTTCTTCTTAAGTTCTTGATGTAAAAAAACCTTATCTTACACTTGCTTACATTGATATTCCTTCTTCTTAAGTTCTTGATGTCAAATAACCTTATCTTACACTTGCTTACATTGATATTCCTTCTTCTTAAGTTCTTGATGTCAAATAACCTTATCTTACACTTGCTTACATTGATATTCCTTCTTCTTAAGTTCTTGATGTAAAAAAACCTTATCTTACACTTGCTTACATTGATATTCCTTCTTCTTAAGTTCTTGATGTCAGATAACCTTATCTTACACTTGCTTACATTGATATTCCTTCTTCTTAAGTTCTTGATGTCAAATAACCTTATCTTACACTTGCTTACATTGATATTCCTTCTTCTTAAGTTCTTGATGTCAGATAACCTTATCTTACACTTGCTTACATTGATATTCCTTCTTCTTAAGTTCTTGATGTAAAAAAACCTTATCTTACACTTGCTTACATTGATATTCCTTCTTCTTAAGTTCTTGATGTCAGATAACCTTATCTTACACTTGCTTACATTGATATTCCTTCTTCTTAAGTTCTTGATGTAAAAAAACCTTATCTTACACTTGCTTACATTGATATTCCTTCTTCTTAAGTTCTTGATGTCAGATAACCTTATCTTACACTTGCTTACATTGATATTCCTTCTTCTTAAGTTCTTGATGTAAAAAAACCTTATCTTACACTTGCTTACATTGATATTCCTTCTTCTTAAGTTCTTGATGTAAAAAAACCTTATCTTACACTTGCTTACATTGATATTCCTTCTTCTTAAGTTCTTGATGTCAGATAACCTTATCTTACACTTGCTCACATTGATATTCCTTCTTCTTAAGTTCTTGATGTCAGATAACCTTATCTTACACTTGCTTACATTGATATTCCTTCTTCTTAAGTTCTTGATGTAAAAAAACCTTATCTTACACTTGCTTACATTGATATTCCTTCTTCTTAAGTTCTTGATGTCAGATAACCTTATCTTACACTTGCTTACATTGATATTCCTTCTTCTTAAGTTCTTGATGTCAAATAACCTTATCTTACACTTGCTTACATTGATATTCCTTCTTCTTAAGTTCTTGATGTCAGATAACCTTATCTTACACTTGCTTACATTGATATTCCTTCTTCTTAAGTTCTTGATGTAAAAAAACCTTATCTTACACTTGCTTACATTGATATTCCTTCTTCTTAAGTTCTTGATGTCAGATAACCTTATCTTACACTTGCTTACATTGATATTCCTTCTTCTTAAGTTCTTGATGTAAAAAAACCTTATCTTACACTTGCTTACATTGATATTCCTTCTTCTTAAGTTCTTGATGTCAGATAACCTTATCTTACACTTGCTTACATTGATATTCCTTCTTCTTAAGTTCTTGATGTCAAATAACCTTATCTTACACTTGCTTACATTGATATTCCTTCTTCTTAAGTTCTTGATGTAAAAAAACCTTATCTTACACTTGCTTACATTGATATTCCTTCTTCTTAAGTTCTTGATGTCAGATAACCTTATCTTACACTTGCTCACATTGATATTCCTTCTTCTTAAGTTCTTGATGTCAGATAACATTATCTTACACTTGCTTACATTGATATTCCTTCTTCTTAAGTTCTTGATGTAAAAAAACCTTATCTTACACTTGCTTACATTGATATTCCTTCTTCTTAAGTTCTTGATGTCAGATAACCTTATCTTACACTTGCTTACATTGATATTCCTTCTTCTTAAGTTCTTGATGTCAAATAACCTTATCTTACACTTGCTTACATTGATATTCCTTCTTCTTAAGTTCTTGATGTCAGATAACCTTATCTTACACTTGCTTACATTGATATTCCTTCTTCTTAAGTTCTTGATGTAAAAAAACCTTATCTTACACTTGCTTACATTGATATTCCTTCTTCTTAAGTTCTTGATGTCAAATAACCTTATCTTACACTTGCTTACATTGATATTCCTTCTTCTTAAGTTCTTGATGTCAAATAACCTTATCTTACACTTGCTTACATTGATATTCCTTCTTCTTATGTTCTTGATGTCAAATAACCTTATCTTACACTTGCTTACATTGATATTCCTTCTTCTTAAGTTCTTGATGTCAAATAACCTTATCTTACACTTGCTTACATTGATATTCCTTCTTCTTATGTTCTTGATGTCAAATAACCTTATCTTACACTTGCTTACATTGATATTCCTTCTTCTTAAGTTCTTGATGTAAAAAAACCTTATCTTACACTTGCTTATATTGATATTCCTTCTTCTTATGTTCTTGATGTAAAAAAACCTTATCTTACACTTGCTTACATTGATATTCCTTCTTCTTAAGTTTTTGATGTCAAATAACCTTATCTTACACTTGCTTACATTGATATTCCTTCTTCTTAAGTTCTTGATGTCAAATAACCTTATCTTACACTTGCTTACATTGATATTCCTTCTTCTTAAGTTCTTGATGTCAGATAACCTTATCTTACACTTGCTTACATTGATATTCCTTCTTCTTAAGTTCTTGATGTCAAATAACCTTATCTTACACTTGCTTACATTGATATTCCTTCTTCTTATGTTCTTGATGTCAAATAACCTTATCTTACACTTGCTTACATTGATATTCCTTTTTCTTATGTTCTTGGTGTCAAATAGCCTTATCTTACACTTGCTTACATTGATATTCCTTCTTCTTAAGTTCTTGATGTCAAATAACCTTATCTTACACTTGCTTACATTGATATTCCTTCTTCTTAAGTTCTTGATGTCAGATAACCTTATCTTACACTTGCTTACATTGATATTCCTTCTTCTTATGTTCTTGATGTCAAATAACCTTATCTTACACTTGCTTACATTGATATTCCTTCTTCTTAAGTTTTTGGTGTGAATTAACCATAATCATACATTTTGACACATTGATATTTCCCTCCTCTTAAGTTCTTGATGTGATAACCTTAATCTTACATTTGGTTACATTGATATTTTCCTCATAGTTTGTTCTTGATGTCATATAACCTTAATCTTACATTTGCTTATATGGATATTTTCCTATTCTTAAATTCTTGATGTGAAAGAACTTCAATCTTCCATTTGGTTACATTAATATTTCCCTCTACTACGTTCTTAATGTGAAATAACCTTTATCTTACATTTGGACACATTAATATTTACATCCTCCTAAGTCAGATTTTCAGGTTAACAACTTGTTAATGTAAATATACAACACGTTTCTGTGTACATATTTACCCTTGCAGCAAATTGTATGATGTCCTTATGAATGAGTGTAAGATAAAATGCAAAATTTGTAAAAAAAAATTAAAACTTTGCTGACTGTTAATATACTTCCATTTTTCTTCGTTAGAATACCTACTGGTGGTCTAGGCCTCCAAAACGATGTTTGATAAATATGGATGTACTTTATATCTTTAAAGTAAATTCCAGTATCTCAATGCAAAATAACGAAGTTTGTCCTCCCATCACTAAACTGTCACCAGGTGTGATGTTGACATTGCATCGTTCACTGCGGTGAAGTCGCAGGTAAATATACTCTTACCTTGTTTGTCTACCTGCACGTACCTGCACTCATTTTTATGTTCACCTGGCAGGTGCAATAGGTGAGTTTACCTTGATTCGCACACAAAAGAAACCCAATCCATTCTGTTAGGAAGTTAGAACTGTAACTCTTGGGAATGTGTAAATGTGAAACCTGTAGGGACTTATATTTGAACATGGGCAGTAGCGATTCCTTTTGGATTTTTTAAATAAAAAATCGCTCGTAAAAAGATTATCACCACGGATAAATCCTTCCTTCATTAGGTCACATGCACACTTTTTAAATTCCTGGATCTGCGGCTTGAGGATTTAGTTTTATTTCGAGGCATCCCTGTCAATGAACTTTGTTCACCAGTTCACCCTGCAGTAACAAAATGATGTCAAATGATCATACTAGTAGTGATACAAGGATGCAATGGATGAACCTTGAAGGTTTCGGTATTGAATGCTTTGATTACTGTCGGTGAAACTTGCGACGGTAGGCTGGAATAGCAAATAGCTGCATGTACCACGTTGAATATCAGTTGATACATGATACTTGATTTTTCTCGTTTTATACCATGAACCTATCATCGATTTAAGTAGAAATTGAAATTTTCAAGAGTGGCGCACGTCAAATATACGAAATAAAAAACTATACTCTGCGAGATGAGAAATATATGACATACGATATATGTCAAATGGTCTATGTATTACTTTTACAAAAACAATTCAATACTTTCATGAATGGATTATCAAGATCGCCGCGGTCATCATGACGTCATCCACTTAATTTTGAGATGTCAACGATGACGTCATATCACTGAAAGTGATATTTGATTTGTTATTTCACCCAGTGAAAACACGGATTTTACTTTCACCGATAAATTTCGTATTTCACCAATGGAAATATTATATATCATTGCTTTCAAACCTTGCATTTGCGGTAACTTCAGTATGATTAACTGTAACAAGATGTAAAATGTTACAGACTTAGCTACAAAATGGAAATTCGGCCATTCCCGTTTGAATTTAGTGCTACAGGCCTTCCTAGATCTTTGTAATAGAATCCTATAAAGCGTGTTGATATAAATTGAGTAATTAATACATAGTAATTTACATTGATGTTAGTGCCTGCTTTATCGTTCCATATCAATCATAGAAAACGTAATAACTAAAACGAATCTTAACCAAATTAAGAACGTTGATGTAGATACAAGATTCTGCTTTCTCCTCTCCTCAACATTACGTGTTGGTGCTTAGACTAGTCTCTCCTCTTCAAGCCATCTTCTCGGGTAGGAATATGATTGCTAAGAAGTCTTGAACGCACATGGCGGCAACTGTAGAAAGCGCATGCATCCTCCATATGCATCAGAGGGATTCTAAATCTATCTTCCGCTCCTCCCCGGAGACAATACTGACTGCCTCACCTAACAAAACAATTGTCGAGATTTTTATGCTTACTTTGAAAAGCCACAAGCTCAAAGATCAAATTCGCATGCCAATCGCGCACCTTGGGAGATTCCGCGCAAATTCGCGCTTTTTTCCACAACCAGATCATCAGGTCATCTGGTGCAACTTGTCTTTTGGTGTCGGTGGATGGACATTTTCCTTTTCATGTTATATCGTCATTATAAAGTTATTTATCAACAAAATGTTTATTATGACTTGTCGATGCTTTGGTCAATTCATGTACGTAATGTTTACTACAGTCATTGATCTTTTGCTGTCGATTTGTGATCATTTTCGTAAACATTTAAAAGTTCCGAAATGTTTTTTTTTCAACAACTTGTTTTGTGTACAATTCCGGTTTTCTGATCCCTTTTATGAAAAAAATTTCTACAATCTTCAAAACCGTGTGTTGACTTCCCTTCCCTTTAACCATTTGGCATGAGGATAAAAACTCATCTAGGAGTTTCACTGCATTCTGCAACATCAACAAATAACGAGATTCGGAAAAAGGTGGCATACCACTTATAAACGTCGATGTAAGAGAGCAAGATCTGGGCAGACGATAACAGTAACTAACTGAATGTCATCTGTCACGTGACCGGAAGTTAAAAGGAACACAGCTCCGCACCAATCTGCAATTAAGCACAGCTGAAAGAGGAGTTTGTTTACTTTCCGCGCTGTTGTGTCTTGTGAAGAAATCAAACAAACATTGCGGTGCTTGCTGCGTCATGAGGAAGACACGTTATTTACTGATTTGAACATATGTTGCAGACATCTTCATATGGATATACACCCACCGTGCAGTTGGTCCAAGGTTATTCAAGAGATTTTCCAAATCTCGATCATCTGTAAATGGGAATACCTCACTGTTTTACATCAATCTAATTTTTTTTTAAAATGCTATCAAATATCTAAACAGTGACAAATGATTGAGAATATAAAAACCATAACCAATATCTCTATGCAGTGTTTATTTTCATTCCTTCTTTATTTTCATTACACCTCCTTTTTAAATCTTCTTAGATGTGTTATACCTCAATAAACCATTGCCAATGATCTAAGAAGATTATTTAACTAGGTGCCAATATCTAGAAAAATAGTTACGGCAGCATATTAGCAGGAAATTTCCTTGTAAACGGGTCAAGGGCATCTCAACATAACTCTACATAACCTTTGACACGAAGTCATTTTGAAACACCTTTCTTCCCGTGTTTACTTACCATCTACCTGTTGTTCAGGTGTTAACGGACAGGTACCAACTACCTGAGCCCCCTCGTTAGCCTTATTGTCAACAGGTGACATAAAGGTAGATTGGCCAGAGGAGTAGCCAAATGCGGTCTTAAGGTCTCCATTTTGACAAGTCTCTGTAGTGGTCAACTGATCAAGCCTTGTTGTCCTCACTCTACATCAACCTCTATTAGCCCGGGACAAAACTGGATGGCCAGTGTTACCTGTTTAACATGATTTAGTCCAGTTTCTGTACGACACTTTGGCTCCAGGGGTAATCTGAACTTGACATTCGAGTCATGGTCTAGTTTTTCTTGGTATTTTCCCATGGCCTCTTTCATTTTTCAATGTTTGGTCTGACAAAGTTTGTGTAAACCTCTCATTGTAAATATAAAATTATACTTTACAATTGTTCTCAATTACAATTAGAATATAAAAAATCGTACTTGTCTAAGGGAATGGTTTTGTTATATTTTTTTTTCTATATCAGCTTAATGTTCACTGGAAGGTGAGAGACAATTTTTATTACGATTTTTCTGGCATAACACCTTCTTACTACCTCTCTACCTTGTCTTTTGAATGTTATTGAATTAAGATAACTAGTAAGTATTCTAATAAATCAAAATAATTTCCAGCATATTCTTAGTGGAATTCTTCACCTAATGTTTAAACGTAAGGCCTAAGAAAAAAGCATTTTTACAAGAACACGATCAGAATCTGATGGTTATTCATGAATATAATCTCATGTATTTGTTATCAAGGTTAACCTTTGAAAAGGTTGCTTTGTGAATATAACCAACGAATCCAATTCAAACCTATTATAATAAATGCCACAATTTTCGTTCATAGGCTGTCATTGGGTAGCAATTTTAATTAACGGGTACTGTATTTTAAATAGCTGTATTATATATAGGCCTTGGTGACAAAAGTTTATTAGGTTTCAATAGTCTGAATTAGATATTCGTTTTTTGAATAAAATATACATTTTATCAGGTGAAAAAAATGGGGCCGTATTTGTTTTTGTTAAATAAACCTGGACTGGAACCGAATATTTTTAACTGAAATATGATGAGATTTATTATGCCGAGGTTCTCTATGTTTGTAAAAGTTGTATTTGAGGTAATTTGTATATTTTTGTAAAGGCACAACAATGTATAAACTATTCCACGAATACAAAATAGCATTTCGGCTTTAGGCATGTTTGTTTTCATAATGAAACACAAAAACAGTATGAATTTGTATTTGTTTGTACTTTTCAAAGCATAAGTGTTGGATTGTCAACACATATCGTAGATATCAACACGAGCGAAAAGTGCCTCTTAACATGGCTAGGAAAATTGCCCAGATTCAAATTTCAGAAATGAAAACATTGACTTTTTGTTGCATTAGTTCCAGACAGGTTGTCACAATAAACATACACATGTTCCCCACAGCAGAAGCAAAACACCCTTACTCTGCAAATACCAACAGTTTCTCTTGTATTGTTGTTGCTTCTGCTTAAGCAAATGTTGCACCATTTGTGTTTTTCTTAGTTTTAATAGTTATTCTACAGCATGTACAAGTGGTGTGGTTTAAAATAGGAAATCCGTACTCCAGCCATTGTGTAGGTTAGGCATAAAAATGTCAAATACGAAGGTCACATATTGATTTATCTGAGAGGATCACACCTTGTTTCCATAACAACTGACCCAAACCTAAGAGCAGCAATACTTGCTTTCCTTGATGCCGTTTGTGTAAAGTTAATTGTCTTTCCTTATCACAATTACTGATTATTTCATTTTTTTAACGTCTTCATCTTGTCTATCTCTGTGTGGGCTTTGATATTTGCGTCTGTCTCTGTCCGTCTGTCTTTATGTCTGTGTCTGTCTCTTTTTGTATCCACCATCTCTCTCTCCCACCCTCCCTCCCTCCCTCTTTCTCTCTTACTGTCTCACTCCCTCTCTTTCTCCCTCCCTCCTTCTCTTTCTCTCTCATTCTCCATCCCCCTCTCTTTATCTCTCTCTCACTCTCTCTCCCTCCTCCCTCTATCGCTCTCTATCTCTCTCTCTCTCTCTCTCTCTCTCTCTCTCTCTCTCTCTCTCTCTCTCTCTCTCTCTCTCTCTCTCTCTCTCTCTCTCTCTCTCTCTCTCTCTCCTTCCCCTCTCCCTCACCCCTTCCCCTCTCTCTCTCTCACTTCCTCCCCCTCTCTCTGTGGTTCTCACTTCTTTGTCTCGTTCTGTCTCCATAATTAAGGATTCAGCAGAAATGCTGAATCCTTATTGTTATTGGCGTGTTTTTTATTATTATTATTATTATTATTATTATTATTCCACGATTCTTGTGTACAAAATTCAGCCAAAACTAGCAACTCTATTACAACCAAACTTTACAATCTTATAGCCCTTACAAAGACCTCGCGACACGAAGCTTTTCAGCCAATTCGGACATTGCATTAAAGGCTCAGTACCACTCAAACTTTTCAAAATTAACATTGGAAAATTTTTCAAAATGCACTTAGAGACTTGAAACTTTTTTTAAACGATGCGCAATAACATTTCAAGCAGAAAAGTAAATCATGGCAAATTCGTAGCATGAATACTTTCGCCGCCATATTGCTTTTTTGGATTTTTTGAAATTTCCAGACCCCATGCATCTTTGAAATGTATCACCTCTGAAGATACTTGCGTCTAAGAGCTGAAAATCTCCAAGAATGTAGCTGAGACATTGGGAATTTCAGGGTGATTCAGATTTTGATGAAAGTCAAATATTTATTTCTCGGCAACCCTTCAAAGTCGGGCGACTTTGCTCGTTTTAGCATATTCAAGGGCAGATAACTCAAAAACCTACCCGTCGAACTTCATGAATTTTGCATGAGAGTTAGACGTGAACAAGGTCTTTAAGAATCAAGCATAACATCGATCGCGAACAGTCATTTCAGTTCACAAGAGAGAGTCAAAGTTTGCATCATACTATATGTCAATTAAGTGCGTTAGCAAGGGTTAAATTGCAAACAGTTGAAGGAAAACATCAATATTGAAGAACGGTCAAGACGTGTGACATGTCCAAATGCAGGTACATGCGCTCTTGCGTGTGTGAAAGGGCAAAAGTTGACAGAAATACTCTACATTGCTCTTGTATCAAGATTCTCTAAATGCGTTAGCAAGGGTTCATTTGAAAAGTTGAAGGAAAACACCCTTCCTGTCAAGACATGCGACATGGGGCAAAAGTTTGAAGAAATACTCTTCGATGTCTTATGAATTATCACGTAATTTACAGTCTAGAGAAGGCCGAAATGGCTTTATGCAGCAGAAGTCCGTACGACTGGACGTATGGACAGCGTGCGCGAGATGACCAAATGCACGCAAGTGCGTCAAGAGCCGTCAAAATCCGATCAGACAGGCAGAGAGGCAAGCAAAAAAGCCTGCCTGACTGAGCTGAGCTGACTGACTGACTGACATAGTCTTGATTATTTATATATATATAAAGATCCTCAACCTATGTACCAGCATTCGGGAACTATATTCCAGTGTCGGCAAACCACTTGATCTCGCCAAAGGAAAACACTAGCCCTTTTTCAACTTTCAAACCTATACTGCCTCCCCTCCACATACCCCTCACGTTTTGATGTTCTTGCTTTCTTGCCTCAACTGGCAGCAGGCCGTGTACATCGAGTAAACCTCACTTCCGCTCCTTTGTCTCGCTACGTACTGAAAACGTATACAAAACGTCACTTTGCTTCAGAATACGGCTAAATCAACTGCAGTGTGCTAAAAATGTCTTCAAAACGCTATCTTAACTTGGAAAAGCACTTAGTTTGCCCCCAAGAGCCACGGGTGCTTATATTTTGCTGAATCCTGGCATTGTCGTCGCTTGCGACTATATTTTGTTTTCTCTTTATATCTTCTTGTACTTCTGTCCCTGACCTTTCCATCATCGTATCTGTCTGTCGCTGTTCATGTGGATACATGAGACTAAGTTCATCACTCAAAGTAAACATCACTTGTGACTTCATGTGATGTACGTTATCTTGAGGAATCAAGGTGCACCTAACTGTTTACATAACAATCATCACCACCAAAGCATAAATTGAAAGAGAAAATGCATCTGCTGCAGAAATGGTTTTATTGCATTGCGTATAGCTTTACCTGGAACTGACTAAACAAACTAAGAATATTTGGATTGTGTGTGTTTTTGACAATATTGTTGGCGGTTTGGTTTTAACGTATTTTCTATCTCGTATTTTCCCGATTTTTATACGCATGGACACAAACTAACATTCTTATATCATCATAGTTTCCTAAAATATCGTTAAAATACGTTACCATCTCAAGAAACCATTTTGGTTAATATAACTTCTTGCTACCCTTCTCCATTACTACTTGGTGTTTTTTCGTAACATGCAAATCTCAGTGACTGTTATTCATTTTTTTTTCCAGAATTACTTCCATCGTCACAAGTATGTCCTGAAATTAGGCCGGGGGAGGATGACCTTCCGGGTGAGTTGCGCATGCGCCTTTGTCTATATATAACTACATACTTAATGGTATTTTGTCAACAATTTTGGTATGAGTTGAAACCACCTGTACACCCGCTGGAGCAAACTCAGTGCTATATAAACTATTTCTAAACTTTTTGATAACCAATATTTCAAATCATTTTGTTTCGCCTTTCGGAAACAACAACGTAAGGCTATCAGGCAATCTAAATAGAGTATCTGCGCTCAACTATTCCATATGTAGTAAATTAAACCTCGCAGTAAATTCGACTTTTTAAATTCTTTGAGTAAAAAATCAAGAACAAAACACGCTATGTCATCAATGCTAGGTTGTAGCTTGAAGATATTAATGATGTTGTAAAAAGTGCTGAGTAAGCAATAACAGAACTGCTTGGGCATGTTAAACTGTTCTGGATCAGCGTATTGTTAAACATTCATACTTCTGGTGAGCTATGTTAACCATGATGCTCGTACTGAGATTCCGTGATGGAGACAATATGGTCTCCAAACAATAGTAAGCATTTGGAAGTCATCGTTCCAAGTCTGTAAGTGGAACGTATACTCACAATGGAATATACCTACCTTGTACAGTGACACTTGCCATAATGAGTACCATGAACGGTCAATGTTTAAAATTCCGAATTGGCACTTGTCAATGATAGCAGATGAAATAGAAATGCATTTCTCTTGAACTTACCAGGATACACAATTAATAATTCAAGGTGTTAATAAGTAGTATAATTCTAAAGCTCCGAACTACTTGTAAATCTGCATGAAGGGTGTTTTTAAACATGTAATTCCTAAAATTGGTAGGGTTTTTCTGTAACTCATACACAAAATGAAACCCTGAAGGGTCTTTTTATAATATCTAAACTACATTTGAAGATGTAGCGTCTTTTACAGCTTATTTGCGACCTGAAAAGCTGAAGGATATTTTTTCTAGTCCCTAAACTGCATGTGAAGTTGAAGCGTCTTACCAAGTTTCTAAACAATATGAAAAGCTGAAGGGTCATTTTTCTTGTCCCTAAACTACATGTGAAGTCGGGGCGTCTTTCGTAAGCTACTCTTACAACATACAAAGCTGCACTAGCTTTTTCCTAAACTATATTTAAAGTTGTAGCGTCTTTCTACAGCTTCTATATACAACATGAAAAGCTAAAGGTTCTTTCTATGGTCTCTTAACCAAACCCTACTTTTAAGCGTATTTCTGTAATTCAATAGCTTCAGGGACCCTTCTCATGGCCTATAGCTCAAATACTTCATGTAGAAATGAAGCATCTTTCTATAGCTCCTAAACATTATCGAAAGCTGTAGCGTCTTTCCGTAGCTCCCAGACTACAGGCAAAACAGTAGCAGCTTCTAGATGGCCCCTAAACAACATGCATGGCCTAGCGTGTACCATAACTCACACTTATTATTATAATAACCTGTTGAGAGACAAGCGCTGTAAAAACAAACAATTTGGACTCTAGAAGTTAAGATTGATACCCATTTTACACGCTGATAAACGATCCCTTTTTACAACATCCAGAATCTGCATGCTTGAAAATGTCTTAAGATAAGCTTGAAGTTGACGCGTTCTTACAGGAAAGTAGCTGCGTAAACATTGCAGCGTTTCTATGCGACCTCCCCAAACAAACAATCATTATCGCATCTTCTTAGGGAGCATGTAACTCTTTAGATGGTGTTTCTGGCAGGTAGCGCCCTCTGGTGGCAGGTTGCACCATCGAGTAGGGGTGTGTTTGGGGTCAAAACGCCTAGAAACTTCTGATAGGGATACAACTTAACATATCAAGCTAGATATTCCACAAAGTAGTTCAATGAAAATATCGTTTTCGATTCATTATATAACATTAGTGAGTTCTTATCATGTTGTGTAAACATAGCGTATCTTGAGCAGAGCCTTTCTAGCTGAGAGTTAACGTCCTAAGAAATTGGCTTCCTTTTTGTTTTTCGTGTGTATTTTAGATTAGTGGCAAACATGCTTCTCTTCTTATAGTGTTACTCATGAAAAATGAGCTTTTTGATGAAAACCTTCCATCATTCTTTATTTGAAATATAAAATTGTTATGAGGCTGATCCCTCCAGTCGGAGTTCAATGCATTTTCGTTCTTATGCATAACAAATATTTTTGTGTTCTTATCAAACATAGTTTATCATGATAAGTTGAAGGTTTTTGAAAATTTACGTCCTCAGAAAATTAGCCTCACAATATCTTGTTTTTCTCGTGTATTACAAATATGCATACATTTCCTGATATGACTTGTTTTTACCAATTAGTATGCAAAACAGGGTATCCCATGAAAATCATAAGCTTTATTTAAATACTTTGATAATTATTTATCCGAAATAACAGTATTGTATTAAAGTTAAATTAAAATTTTTAAAACTTTAAATTTTAGAATATCGTTCTGATTTATGTAATCTTTTTTTAGTACTTTATGTTTGGCAAAATGTCTTATTCATATCTTCTCAAAGTAAAGTGTTTCAATATGTCTTGCTTTTGTGTGTTCCAATACAATAATCCTCAGAGATTTCATAACATATCTTGAGAAGATGCAAAAATTCAGAGGGGTTACTTTCTATGACATCCTGCTACATCAGCGTTATTGAATCCACTGATCGAGCTCCTTCCATGTACCCTGATATCCTTTAAGCCAAAAGCCTCGTATCCCTAGCTATCTAACCAGCCAATGAGACGACACGCATCCAGCAACAGCGGCACAACCCGGATGGAAAATTCCGTTAAGTTCAAAAGAGTAGCTTCAAACTCCTTGGATAACGACATTTCATTGGCTTAAACAATAACAGGTGAGCACAGCCATGAACATCAAGCCGCTCCAGCCGTACGAGGGATTTGGCTCGAAAGAGATGAGGTTATATGGAAGTAGCTCGATCAGCGGATTCAATTACGCTAATGTAGCAGGATGTTTATATGACAAATGTTAACACAACGTGGGTTTTTTTCAATTGAAAGACAGGAACAGAAGGTATACCGTGAATACGATTTACTTTATGATTCATGTTGTTTATAGGGTGAGACCTTAACAAACATGTAAACATAATCAATACTGCAATTTCGTCAAAAACTTATCCTTTTTTTTTCAGGATTTGATTTTATATCCAAGTTTAGATTAGATACTGATTTACGGGTGCCCGGAGTTAAAAAGGTGCAGGGTTCCAATGAATTTCAAGTAGCATATAAAATTGGCCGGAGAGCCCGGTTGCGGAAACGAACCACGTAAGTAATTTAATGTTTGTTAATTATGAATCAATTTTCCTTCTGTTAATCTCATGGGTTTATTGGTAAAAGATCGTAATAAGTAAGATATTTCAGTAAATGACACTTGTCCTTTTCATTTCCCATAAGCAATATAAGCGAATAGATTACCCCACAGTACCATGACCTTACATGAGAATCACGTCAGAAGCTTACGTTAATGATGTGTTTAAAACCATGCCATTTCAAAAGTTCTAAAGGCTTTAGGAAAGTTGGTTCAATACCAGTTAGCCTTACGTTCGCAGATGTGTATGAATTAATAATGCCAAATACATGTAGATAATCTAAAAGCAAACGAGGGATTTTGGAGTAAGCTCTTTTTCGTTTGGGGAATCTTCTCCCTTTGTAAAAAGAGTTATTTCCCTTCATCGTGATTACTCTTCCGTTACAGAGACTTGTTTCCTCGGGGGTTGCCGGACCAGTTTTCTTTCGTTAGCACATTTCGTATGAATGGAAAAACGAAAAAAGAGAGATGGAATTTATTTCAAATAAAAGATATTCGGGGAAATCCGCAGTTTGGTATTCGCCTGGATGGAAAGCAGAAATTAATAGAATACTATTATATAAATGTCGAAGGAAAACTCACAACTTTAAAATTTAACGATCAAGCAAGAAAGGTATGTAATAATCTTTTGTATTAATCATAACCTTATTTTAGTCAATAAAGAATAAAATAAATGAAGAAATTTGAAAAAAAAATGAATAAAGAATTTTGAAAAAATCGACCACAAATTTGCATTACACAGTGATGACTGTATTATCTCTATCTACCAAATTCATAATGTTCAATTGAGTTATTTGTTTCTTCTTTTTTCAGTTATTTAATACGGACTGGCATAAAATCCATTTTAGTGTAGGTAGGGAATATGTAGAATTTTACCTGGACTGCAAGCCAATATCGTCAAGACCGCTGATTCCGGCAAGACAAATAGATGTCAATGGAGAAATCGTCCTTGGAACTCGGGAGCCCGATGGACGGACAGTGCCGGTGAGTCTCGGAATTCAACGAAAACTTACGAAGGGTTTTGACTTGTGTAATGTATCAAAACTTTTATTTCAATTTTAATGAAGGAACGTTAAATGATCAATTATTTATAGGAATCCTTTCTATTAATAATTTTATTTTAGTGGAAATATCCTACTCGGAATTAGATAACCGGATCGACGGAAGACCGGATATTACCGGAAATTACCGGATATGTTCGGAAATGTCCGGATTCTCATCCGGAGTGTCTACCCTTTGCAAAATGTCAAAACTAGAACTATATGTTCAACGCTCAACTGTTAAACAAACTCGATATTGTTTTTATTATTTTTTTTTTAGAAATCCCAGAAATATTTATTCTTCTCCTTTTCATCTCTATACAGTTTGAACTGCAATGGATAGTCCTGCATTGTGATCCTTCCAAACCAGAGAGGGAATCGTGCGACGAACTTCCGGTAGGCCGAAAGCCTTTACTTAACTAAAATTACATATTTTTTCTAAATTCGAGTTTTTGTTTCATTTGCTGAAATAGATAATTCAAAATAATGTTAATTTTCCATCGTGTCAGTAATATTTCAAGACCATTCTTTCTTCCAATCACATTTTAATTATTTATTAAAACTGATTGTGTAATTTTAAATGTTCATGTGTGCTACAACATATATTCCGGCTATATGTTACATCATCCAACGCAATATTCCCTTTCACATATTTACCTATATGTATATATCGGTGCATATCGGAGCAAACGTCATCGATCTACCTCATCTGCAGGGACTCATGTTAATCTTTGCTAAAACAAATTTGTCCAATACATTCCCTGTTGACGTCATTAAGTACTAGGTAGTACTCGCAACACTGAATGCGACCTCTTCTCCGTGTAAGGAGTTCGATAAATAACGGTTCCCAGTATTTCACAAAAACGTTCAAGGGCTGTGCAAATGCTATTGAACGTATACAGATATCCGTTAAGTCATTTTGACGAAGATTCAGATTGTTTTTGTTACTCCATATGATTCAACGCTACAGATCTTTTTCACGTGACTGTGGAATCCCTTATTTTCACGCCACAAAACGTTTGAAGCTTATTTGTATACGGGTGGGCAGCGGTTGTGGTGTATACCAAAATATAAGTAATAAAAGCGTTGCGAAATTATCATAATATCGTTATGCCTGTTTATCAGATACGTTTATATTTCAAATAGTTCGTGCGAGTCTTTATAAATTGTTGTTCCCTCCTTGCTGCATTTCACCACTTCAAAGGGTAAATTCATCAGCGTACCTGAATTTGATCGTAAACGAAAACTCTTAGAGGTTAATACCAAGAGCCGTAGAGGACAACAATGCTCAAAATAGGCAATGCCTTTCGCGGGAAGTTGTTAATAAGCAGAAATATGTTTATGATATATTATGAAAATAATTGGTGGAGGCAAGTCATTCATTTGAAAGATATAGTCTATCCTTCTGTGTCTCTTTATATACCTCTTTGTCATTTTTTGTGTTCACATCTCTTTCTGCATTCAGAATATCCTTTCAGCTTTCAACCTCTTTTTCTCTCATCTATTGGTGGCGGGATTCCACGTGAAATATCGCGAGAGTTGATCACGTGATTCATTCTCCCTTTCTTTTTCTCAGCCCCCAAAATTTAAGCCGAAGAAGAAAAAATCCGCCAAGCGGAAAAAGGCCAAGCAGGTAGAGTTGTCACCCTTGGATTGCAGAAATCTGGTCTATCTCATCGCATTGCATGACGTCATCTTTGTTGTGTCTCGCTAGACACAAGTGAACACTGGAATCACTGCGCTCATCCTCTCGGCGTATTTCTAGTCCTGGTGTTTACTTCTGACTAGCGCGTAGAAACGATTGTGCCAAGTCAATCTCCTTTTTACTACCATTCTTGAAATTTCAAATTCTCTTCATTAACACCGTTTTTGCGATTTCATGAAGATTTGTACTTCCTCTTTGAGACTCCGTTTAGCCTTCTCGTGCTTGACAAGCAGACATGGCTAAACGCAGATTTCATTAAAGGCATGCAAGTCTCCAGAGTCGGGCTTGATAGTTTGGAAACTTTTTCGCAAACTAGAAAATGATCAGATTAGACCAAACACTAAAAGCGTCTGTTGTCTTGTGTTGTTTGTAATTGTGTGCTGTCAAGCGTTCATTTTGTGTTCATCTCTTGGCCTCATTTTTGATTTGTGTCTTTGCCTAACCTTTGCATGCATGTACGTATGAATTGCAGCAGCCAAAACAAGGTTGTCCATCGACATGTCCAAGAGGTCCACCCGGATTCAACGGAACTAGGGTGAGTACATGTCTGCTGTATATAAAATTCGAACGTATCAACTTTTAAAGATAAATCGGTTCTAAATCCTAAGTTGAAAAGATACCAGGTTGTGTTTTGGCGTTACTGATTACGTGTTACAAATGTTCAATAAGCATAGCATCTATCATAGAAATATGAATGAATTACAATTGCGGATTTCAAGGTTGGGTTCCACCCCCTTTTTATAAATGTATTTGCACTTCTGCAGAGCGTACCACAACCTTTATGGATTATGATAGTATCTGAATCCATGTTAGTAAAAAACCTGAAATATAACATATGTTTTGCTTTCAATTACAGCACATGATATAGGCGTCAGGATGAGCATTAAGATTGAAAGTTATAAAACAATATAAACAATACACATTTCCTAGTTGTCAAACAATGACTGGGCAAAGATTTTAGAAACTCTTAAGCACTGACATGTTAGGAATATACAAGAGAGAATCCTATTTTCTTAATCGTTACCACATCATATGATACATTGACATTATAATCACGTAAACTGTGTAAAACTGATATGATGACCCACGTGACTGTTCCCAGGGGCCACCCGGTCCCGCCGGTCCCCGGGGACCCAGCGGACCTGCTGGCCAGCAAGGCAGGGACGGGCGTCCGGGTCGGCCCGGACCCAAAGGAGTCGCTGGGAAAGACGTGAGTACAAGTTCATGAATTCATGCATCCAAATGATAGCATCAGTCAGATTAAGAGGTAAAAACAAATTAAATGAGGTTTGCAGTGGGTTTCAATGAAAAGAGACATTCATTTTAAAATTTATATTTGTTTTCCAAATTCTTTTCAAAATCCTGTGTACAGGGACAATTCACGGCAAGAGGAAAATCACCCAGTTCTATGGTACAAATTGGGTTTCTTGAGATAACTGACATTTATATTTAGGAAATATAACTTAGCTTTGAAAGGAAACTTCATACGAGTTTCTACATTTAGAGGTCATGTACCTCGCAGTTCTTTTCTACAATTGTTATTAACTTAAGATTTTCAAATAAACGGTCGTTAAATCCTGTTGTCATGTCGACCTGATGTTTTTACTCTAGGTAACGCTTAAGTCAACGGTTTCTGGAATGTTTGTTTTCGATTACATAATCTTTTCTGGGTAATAATTGGACCCAGTCTTTTCAAAGTTAGCTTTAGAATGCTAGAAATACTCCAAACAGTTTAAAAAGCAAAGCGTATCGTACTCTAGAACTCTCGAAGAAGCGAAATCTTTTTCTCTGTGATGACGTCTTCCTGTAACCTTGGTAACTCTTTATGACGTCATGTTGCCAGGGACGATCAGGTGATCCCGGGAAACCAGGACAGACAGGAAAACCTGGCAAAGATGTGAGTTGACTTCATTTAGAATTTCCCCCGGGAGGAACTCCAGATAGGAAGTCTAAATGACTAAACGAAATAAGATTTAACCATCAAATAATTTACATATATCAAAGAAAAACATAAAAGAGCTGAGGTTCTTGTTCTCCATGCTCTGTGAAACAATACTATAAACTGGTGAAATATATACTAAAAAAGTAGCGAGATATATCAACATTTTAACATTATAAATAACGGCATAATGAATAAGTCTTTGGTCTGCTATTAGAGTATTAAACATTTCCATCAACCTTAATTGTTTCAGTAGGAAAGCTTATATCGTTGCTGTCGTTTAACTTGCTGCTGCTGATGTTATTGTATTTGTTTTGATCGTAGATGTAGACTTATAGATGATTTTGAGCTGATTTACTTGTTTTTGCACATGCTTTGTTGCGAATGCAAACTAATTAAATATTCATGTTTTCAGGGTCAATCAGGTCGAGATGGCGTACCTGGAAAGCCTGGCCCTGTAGGAAGAACGGTAATACTTATTAATGGAATAATGTCAATGAAGTTCATCTTGGAGTTTTGCATCGTTCAATTTAAATCATAAAAAGGACATTTCAAATTGGAATTCCAAGAATTGAACGATTTTCTGGATAACACATCGAGTAGATGACATTCTCTTTAATCAGGTGTTGTATTATTTGACAGACATAACGTTACTGTATTCAAAAGTTCTTTTGGAGTTTTGCCCCATTCCATTCAAGACATGTCTTTAAAGGGCATTTCGGCACTAAGTGTACAAGAAGAAATGATTCTCCAGATAGCAACTACCTTTCATATATGCGCCCCCCCCCCTCATTAGGTGCATTTATTCCCATCACACAACTCTAATTATGTCTTCTTCATTCCAATAGAATACGTTGTAGGCAATGCAACGAGGTAGCACTTTTAAAAACTTTTCGTCAAAGACATAATGTTTTGAACAAACAAAAAGAAAGTAATTTCATACTTTCATAGTGATGGAATATTAAAACACCAGAATAATGTCGTTAAAGTATCTTAAAGGTAACTTACTATGGTTGTTGTAATACCTTTTCGCAGAGGAAGATCTTTTCTCGAACTTTTTGTACGAGTCAAGACCATTCCAATTTGTCCACATAAAACTATCGTAATGAACGGTGAATCTTACTATGTCTGTATCAACGCTGTTTCCTGATTCCTACAGGGAAGCCGAGGGAAGGATGGCGTCTCTGGTCCCCCTGGACCAAAGGTAAATATACTTTAATGATTCTTTTTGAGACAGATGTTATAAGTATCGACAAACGTATATATATCAACACCTTTTGTCATCCTTATTAACGTTAACATTTTACATTTTTAGTGGCATTTTAGAATAAGGAAACCAGATAAAACAATTAAATATCATTGACGTCAACTTCTTTATCCTGAGAATTTGAAACAGAATAAAGAAGTTGATATCCATAGCATTTGTTTTACTGGTTATCATCCAATCCAAAATTTATTCAGAATCCAGAACATAGCATTTAAGAAGTACAGGTTGGTATAAAGTGTCATTCATACTGTACCCAAGGCTATTTAATGCAGTGATACAGAATAACTATATCATCAAATGAACGAAAACCGTGCGAGATTGATGAGAGTGAAAATCAAAGATGGCATCCTCTGATTACGTGATATTTCAGGGCGAGGCTGGCACACCGGGAAGGGCGGGTCTTCCAGGAGCACCCGGACCGGCTGGAGAATCGGTAATTAGTAATTCCAATTTATTTTCTTATAAACTATGACATGGCTTTAAAAAGACTTACTTAACAGGCGATACTTTTTCTTGATTACCAGCAGACGAAGCACATGTTTATATCTTATATTTTCCTTTAGAATTCGTATATATTTAATTTCCAAAGACAGCTTACCATTTGGCTGGCACTACCGCATGATTTCGAAGTGAATATGGGTACATTGAGGCATGGAGAACATGATGCAACACCTAATTATACAGTAATAGAATTATCATCTTTACACATGTACCACTTTCTTGTAGCCGACTTAAAGTTAAGACAACCAAAAGGAGGTGTCAGTTATGCACAAAATGGTAAAATATCAACTACTGGAAACGGCTCAGCTTGTAATGTTTACAGCTTTGGATTATAAATAAACCTGTAAACTGACAATTAGCATTAAAACGTCTGTATATGTAAGTAGTGGCGATCAAATATGTCACACGTTGTCAATGGTGTTTTTATAAAACGGTACTGAATAGTGTTGAATACTACAAGTTTGATGTAAATTGACCCAAAATAATTACAATGAAACGGTTTCAATCATGATTTTGGTCGAAAGCTGGAAAATTTACAGCGACTGGCGCGCGAGAATACGTCAGTCGTTATTCGGTGGAATTTTTCTATTTTAGCTGAAGAAAAACAAAACTATTGCTGAGTGTTACTGGATTCATACATGTATATCTAGCGTGCATGTAAATTGGACGTATATTTTTAGCTTCTGAGAATTCTAAAATCTTTTGCTCGATTATCAATGAAAACATGCTGATGTAATATTTTTGGCGTTTGCGGATAAAAATGGCAGTTCAGTGACTTTTAATTGAACCTTAAACAGTTCATAAGTTTTTTGCACATATCTGAAGCAAACAAAATTTGATCAACTATTCCATTTTCAATTATGTAACTTAACGTCACGCCAAATGTACTGTTCATTCGGTTGTGACTACTTTATTTCTGTTCCGGCATTTATATAGAGTTAAACGCAAACGTGAAAGATTTATATTAACCTTCCGCCTTTTATCACAGAATGTGCTATAAGTGGCGCTTTGCAGCGGACAATCTGATACCACTAGCATGCAGATATTCGGCCTAGATGATGCTTTGGTGAAAATGATATACGGAGGATATAATTTTTAAAAATATTTTTCTACTGATGATAGACAGATGTGGAAAGAAAAATTTGACGGTTCTCTAAATGTCATCATGACACGGATTGCCATTACGTGATTAAATATCAACCTTATCTTCTCTGTTTGTTTATATATCTCTACACTGTTTCAACGAAGATACCACACTGAATTAATGTGATGTTGTTTTCGCGTTTCCTCCACAGGAAAGTATTCAAACTCAGCAGAATTTTAATGTTATCTTATCAACTGTTCCCATGAGAGAATATTTACTGCTCCGATCCGAAATGCCTTTATTATAAATAGTTTTAAGACAATTAATTTTTTAAAGGTATCTTCATCAATCAGAAATACTTTTACATCTAGAGCATAAGGTTGATTTAGCCCTAAGGTTTTCACCCATAAGATACCAGACAATACGTTACAAACGGGATTTCATGCCACAGAAGTCTTTTTGATATCTTATTTACTGTATCTGGGAATGAAAATTACCAGTTTGTTTCCAATGCAACGGTCCGCAATAACATATACAGCAATGAGATAATAATACATTTAGATAAAGATTTATGAATATATAAATCAAACTGTTTTAATAACAGTAGCATGAAATTGATCGAATCATAAAAAGGATAGTTGTATTTAAATTTTGTTGTGGAATTGAAATAAAAAAGGTATCGATACCTTTACTTATATGCTGTAAATAACCACCACATATAATGCCAACAAACAAGTTTCCAGTCAGCTGCAAAATGACAGCAAATGGTGATTGGTCGACTTTTTTGATCATGGATATATCTACATACTTTCCTCACAACAGAACCTAAAATTCATACTTTATTCCATACTATCGCTATTGGAACTGAATTATCTGCATAGTTTGTGTTTATGTGACACAAATCTGGTGATATTCATGACATTAAACAATTATTGACTTCAAGAGAGGCTGATCCAATGATTTATCGACCTTGGACATGTGGTATTCACAGAGGCGAAGAAATCATTGGATCAACCGAGTCTGAAGTCTATAAATGTTTTATCATATGAATTAGGTCTTTAATCACTATTCTTCTGGTATTTCCGGTAGACCGGGACTTTTAAAATCTATTTTTATACACCGGAGGTGTTAGGATTCTTATATCAACCTCTCGCGATCCACTCTGGTTGACATCGCTTGACGTTATTGCTGTCATGTGACCAAGTAGGCCAATCAGAAAGACGGAAATAATCCATTCATATAATAATTCTAATTCATTACATTTATAGATCACAGGACCTAAGGGGGAACCGGGACAACGAGGCGAAACAGGATTACCAGGCTCCGAGGTAGGTGAAATCACAGGCAGGTGTAGGCTGAGCGCAAAAGAATTGCGCAACGGATATGAATTAACCACTTCCCCTCTCTGTGGTGATTTTTGCTGCGTTGCACAACCCGTCTGTGGAAAATTTAACTCAATTCACCAACATGATGTGAGATATAAAGTTCGCAAAAAAATCTGCCTATCTTTTAAGATGAAAATCTGAACCTCTTGTATGTATTGTGTGACCTCGTGGCAGCAATATGCTAATAAAATTGTTAATGTATTTTCTACGCATATAGTATGTATATGTTTACACCTATGAGCATTTACTCTCATAAATACAGTATATCCAAACATAAAACAATCTGATATATAGATATACCATTTTGGTACCAAACGTATTAATTTGGCGACTATCCTAGGTCGTTTTATGTCTGTAGAAGTAAATATTTCTTATTTCTTTGCAATTTGTATTTAAGGATACTTATTTAAATGCCTCTCTCGATTGGTTGAAAAGCATGCGCTGCTCTTTAGCTAGAGGTGGGCATGACTGACACTGGTGGAACTTGAAAGTCCGCCGAGTTCATTTTAATTATACGGCATAACGAATGTCTTTCGTATTTACAGGGTAACCGAGGTCGGCCCGGCCCCAGGGGACGTCCCGGCAACGACGGAGAAAAGGTCAGTACACGGGGTGGGGTTGTGAAGGAGGGAGGGAGGAGGAATACGGCAATACGATTTGGTATACTAAAAAAAGGCTTACTTAGGTCATCTTGATAAAAATGATAATGATAATCATATCATATAACAGCATTTCATATCATATAACAGCATATCATATCATATACCATATCATATAACATCATTTCATATCATGCCGTATCATATCAGATCAGGCAATTATGTACATTGAATATGGATTAAGACTCTTAGGTCCATAATGTTTTATAGGTATTTACAGATTTGTTTAAGTAAAGTATTATATGGTCCGTGTCGAAAACAGTTCGATTGCATCATTTTCTTCAATTGAAAGAATGTTCAAAGGACGTTTCCGATTTTGTATTCATTCTAAATCGTCATAAAAGACAGTGTCATTAATGTATTTCAAATGGACTTTTGTCTTTAATCACGAATAATCCTTCTTTATATTCAAACATATTTAAACATTAAATTTTGGAGACGTGATACCTTTAAATGGTTGATTATTTCCCGTGGTATTATTTATATTTCAATTAAACATGTTTGTAAATAACGAATAAGTGATTTAGATAATGGAATGTAAAATATGATTATGAACAGCTGTAACGATAACTAGTCCTAAATGTTAATGCATTAAGATTAACGACACCAGTTAGTGTACATCTAAATTCCAGATGACAACTTCAAAAAATGATGTTTACTCCGAATTGACGTCTGAAGTAGCTTTATAATAGAGGCATGCATATGTTTGCTGCCAATGGCCGCAAATAACTTTAACAAGATAACTTTTGTTGTGAACTATGCTTATAAACGAATATACTGTCGACTATTTTTATAATCAAATTTTGTGAAAATTAAAGTAAACGGTTGATAAGATCTCGTCAGAAAATACTAAGCTCTTTAACTCAGCATGGTATCCCATTTCCGACCACGCCCATCATTTACTTCATTGAATAGACATATCTACATGCCCTCTCAATTCCCTATCCGCAACATCAGCAGGAACAGGCTTGGTTGTTAATTTCACATGCAAGGGTATATCACGTGGAAGCAATCTCTTCCCTCCCCCCCTCCCCTAAATGCAATTGTTCTGCAAGACTCCAGATTCCAGCCTCTATGCACTTCGGAAACATTGAAACAATACATTAACGCGCTGGTCCCCCATTTTCCCCTCTTGCCCACGCGCTGTACGCTGACCTCACGACCTCATCTAACTTGACCCGAATTTTGAAAATCTCCGAAATCTCTTTGGAATTATCAATACAATAGAATCGGTTTCGCACAAAACCGAGGAAATGTGGAGTCAATCCGGCCTCAACACCGACGCCCTATTTTACCCTAGTCTGTCCCAGTTCTTGTTCGCTATATTTAGACAACTTACATTTTACGTCAAGAATTTGCAGCCAGGTACGGAACGAATTAGAATATCATGAATTACTAAGAGATGTTAAAAACATGAATTCCTCGACGTTAAATATATAGAACTTATCTTGAATCTATTTTACATTTTCCAGTAAAACAAAAAAATATTTAACTTAATATTTGCTGTCGTTGCAAAATAAAATCCAATGTTTGACAAAATTTATAGAGCTTCAAGTACAGGTTGAAAACTCCTTACCCCATTACACTGTTGATTTATACTGCCTTGCATTTTATTATAGTCTAGTAACTCTTTGATTACAAAGATTATAAGTCATAAGTTGGAAAAGATATTATTTTTTAAAAATCACAACAGTAATAAAAGCAACCTTGAAACCTTTAGTACTTGATCAAGTAAGAATCTAATACAACACGGGACAATTTTATGGATTTCAACTTCTTTATTACACGACAGGCAACATTTCGTTATAGATTCTTAAACCACGTAAGCACGGGTATGCCACGTCTCCATGTAGACGTCCTAATTAAACTGCTTCGATGAAAACGCGTAATGGATTATTTAATAGAATATGGTTTAACGGTATAAGAATCGATAATGAAACCTCGCCGCACAAGTTAATAACTTTTCATAAAATTTCGTTTGTTGTTTTAATTTCTAAAATGCCTATCAAAAGACGAATTTTATTTAGTTGGATTTCCATGTTTAATTGTACCCCCGCTAAAGACCCATGCATGACGCCACGTAACGGCATTGGCAACAGGGTGTTTAAACTCAGATCAAGAGATATGATCTTGTTTTATCTTATTTACTTCGTGCAAACGGTCCATAAAACGATTTGCCACCTTGAACACGTGTCTTGATTCTGTGTATTTATACTAACATGCTTCGTGCGCACGTGCGAAGGCGGCCATATTGGTACAAATATGAATTGCAGGAGTTATTCCGACATCGCTGTCTGCCATGTGCTAGCAGAGTTTGTAACACAAGCCCAGTATTTATAGCGGATTTCTTGCACTTGATTAATCAACACATGGAAAGTGTACAACAAGACTGGAAAGTGGGACGCAAAGCTGTTTTCGCATCAGTAACGAAAAACTAGGCTAATATAAAAATCGGATCCGGAAAAGATAAATGCAAGTCCGATATCAGGGTCAAGTCCATTCTGTTAGACTGTTCCGATAACTAGGAACTCTTTGAAACGATCATAGAGGAAACTGCAATAGTTTTCCCTTTCAAATGTACCTCATTTTATCTATGTATTAACGGTATATTGGGCGCAACCAAGATATCGGCGTCAGATGGTATTTTTGGACTAGACTAGACATACTGAAGCGACTTTCCTTACTAATCAAAATTGGATTTATATTTCAAAAGATCAATGTCAGAGAATTTGGGCGTTTACTATTTACGTGAAATAAGTTCGTTCGACGTCTGATTCCTTAAGAGCAACCTTTTATTGTGAAGAGGCATTGGCCCAGCACCTAATTTATTTGAAGTAGATGCTTAAGCCTATTATCAAAGCTCTTAGATTTAAACCGGCGCTCAAATCATTCTCCAACGTATTGGTGCAATGCACTTTTAAGAATCATATGGCAATTTCGCAGTTTTAAATCACGCATTTGAGAAACACGTAAAACAGCCTTTTTGACGAATTTATGTATTCATTACCATCATGAAACGTACTAGTCATAGTGAGATATGTTAAACTAATTGGCCTTCAGTTCTTTTGATAAGCTTTGATTGTTCATTAGATATTATGATCTCACTATAAGGGTTTACTATGAAAGATGTTAAAGATGACATATGACTATGGATTATTGATTGATTGCAAATCGGTTTTAGTTAAATCTGCTTATAAACATTGCTCACCTTCCAGAGATATGCCATATAACATAGATATTTTGTTTTTCTTTTGTCAATCTATTATTTTGTGACCCCCAGGGTGATCGAGGCAAACCTGGGGTTGATGGAGATCAGGGACCAAGAGGCTTCACGGTAAGAGTTTTGTTGGCAATTTAAAGTGTGGGTATTTTACGAGCGCTTCGATGGCTAAAATGTATATTACGTTGTAAAACATCATGACTGTCACATTTTATTGGTTTACAGTTAAAACAAACCCACGTTGTCCATAGAATTTATCTAAAACTCTCATGTTATCTTCACGGATGGCTTACAAGCACTTTAAACTATACATATTTTACGAGCGCCTCTTGATTGCTACAGTTGTTTCAACTATCATAACTAACAACTATACAACTCTCACGTTGACATATGGACACGTTTACAGGCATTTTGAATTGTTTTACATTTTACGAACGCTTCTGGTTTCTACATCTTGTTTCCACTATCATAACTAACAACTGGTATTTAAAGCAAGTTGACCATCGCTTTGACCATCACATACACATGTGATATTAAGCTTAATTACTTAACTATTTAAGCATTTTGACCTGTTTATTTTAAGGGAAATGACGGAGAAAGAGGACCTGCAGGGCCGCCAGGAAAACCTGGAAAACCAGGACTTCCGGTGAGTCGAAATAATTCAAGAGTTTCCAGGAATAGACAATAATGTCTTCCTGAAACATATCAAGTTAGATCGTCATTTTAAAATGCTTTTCGGTTTATACTTTTCCAAATCCTCTGTTTAGCTGATCTGTTAATCTTAGCCATAAGTGATATATTTGTTTTCATTTATGCATCAAACAAAGTGCTATACACACGTAAATATGAACACAAAATTCTTCAAACGACACTGGCTTAAGATGTAATTTTAATACTTAATACGCGTATTTCGAATCATTACAACTCTTTTTAAAAGAATTTGGCTTAAGAAAACATTGCAGGTATTATATGTACGCCTTTTATGAGAAAAAAATTAACAGTTCACTTTGACAATTTTCAGTGGTTTCAATACCTCTTTCATATCGTCTCGTATAATTGTAAAATACTTTTATATCTAGGAAGTTTGACAGTCTAGAGTTTGGAGCTCATTTGTGTGGCAACTGCCCTTCAGCCTGAAGCTTTTATGATTGTGTACCATCAAATTCAGTGGCATCCATGCCTCTGTCAAACAGTATTGTAGATTGTTGTGTTGATAACAGTATATCCCCTGTGGGTTTGACAGTGTTAGGTTTATCCTTGCTTCAATAACCATGCCAGCCAGCCTCTAGGCCCAAGAATTGTTTCCCTTTACAGTAATAGCAGTTTCAATACCCATCTCATAGCGAATAGAAATTGATATACCTGATAAGATAATGTTCCGTCGATGAGTAACCTATGTCATAGTCATTGATTTTTTTATCGTGGTTTTTAAAGTTTGTTTACAATGATCATCGTTGTTTCATTTTGTATATAATGTTCTATATTTCAAGGTATATGTCGATTACCAGAATTCACGTGTTGTATATTTCGTAATAATTGTGTAATCCAGCACCTGCGTAACCCATAGACTCTCTACAAACACATTCCTCAGTGTTTGATAGCTAGACATAAAACATTTTAAACCGTTTGATTTTTTTACTATTTTTGTGTAATGTTTTCCATACAACTAATCTTAGTGCATCGCGTCTCTGTGAGACCTCTGTTGGAACGCCGAACATGTGGGTGTCGTTATCTATTGAAACGATATAGAATTGTTTATTGTGGAAGCATGGTAAGGTTCTCGGAAGGAACTTTAGCAACGAGAGATGTATAAAAACTATCCAAATCGTCTGGAACTTAACTAAATGAGATTATTACGTTCAAGAGAAGACGTAACGCATAATTTAAAACATTACAAATTATAATCTGTATTCGTATCACTTAAAAGAGTCAAAAGAGCCAAAAAATGAGAAAATATACGCTTTAATTCGACTACTGGGAGGCCTTTTATACCCATGTTTTGGATAACAGCCTAATGAGACTAGCGAACGCTTTAACAAAATCATCGAAGCAAGACTCGAGGCCACGCCCAGTGTGTGACGTGTCAGAAGCTTAGAAAGTTTTCATAATGCATTTTTTTAAAAATATGTAAGAAGTTGAAATATTTATAAAATGGTATATCATTTTTACCAAATACCCCACAAAACCATTCAAATGCAAAACATATACCATTCATTAGTTTTTTTTAAAAACCAAACTTAATTTCAAGAAACACACTCCCGTCTCCAACATAGACATTTACATTGTTGATCAAATTAAAGTGATCAAATTATTTTATTATCTTTATATACGTTTTATGTGGTTTCGGCCCCCTCGTATTCAAGAAGTAGATTCTGTAATTCATGTGTAAATTGGCTGTTAAATCGGCTACGATGAGATCCATTGTTTGTGTTTTTTTCACTCCGGAAAATGATTGTTTCTATTTCATAATGAAAGTGCGATTCTCTGTCTTTTTTCAAATAAAAATCAGCCAACATAAAACCTCCAAGACCATGTTTCAACATGATTGTGTTATGATCAAGCATTTAGGTATAAACAGGAATGTCCCGATTGAAATTTCCCCCCAAAAACCCTACTATGCCATAATCCTTTGATTGGATGTACATAACGTGCCATTATCATTATCGTTATCTGCTTCCAGGGCACACCAGGGGAGATAACCTCGAATGACATCAAGCCTGTTCCGGTAAGCGTTTTTTTAGCAACCTCCATACCTGTCAAATATGTTTTTTTTATTTAAATGAGAAGCCAAGTACTCAAACAATTGCTTTATCCTTCATTCTCAGATATATTCCTACAAAAGAATATAAAGATTTCAAACTGTGCTTTTAAAAATCAAAGTATGTAACAATTTCAGAAAACATTATTTTGATTTTATGTTTATTTACAAAAAAGTTATGCAGTATCAAAGATGCACAAAAGTTATGCAGTATCAAAGATGCAAACAGATATTCGGTTTTCTCAAAATTATTTGGATCAAAAGAAATGTCAGAATCATACATAAACACAAGGATTCAAGCATTACAAAGATCACAAAAACACACAGAAACCAAAACTCTTTTCTGAGTCAGCCGAAAAAGCAAGTACATTTTAGCAATTGAACATTAACCCTGCAGCTGCATGCCAAAAGTTTGTTCACATACATGAATATACTAGTGTTAATATCATGTATTTTCAGGTGTCGTAACGTTGCAAAAAAGAAACGTATAATATTGTATTTTCAATACACATATTCTGATCCAATCTTCTTTAAGCGAAACGTTCATCGTACCCCACAATTATCCGTAACAGTTTTGGCAGGTCATTGAAGTGACCAGGGGTAAAAATTCCGAAAACACTAATTTTTATTTTTCTCCATAAAATCCTTTATAAGTTATCAGCTTCTGTAAAAAATAGTCACGTTTGTTTCTTAGCACAAAGTCAATGTAATTATGTTGGCTTTAATCTTAGAGATTTCATATGGAACATTTTATAAACATTTAACGAAATCGAAATTTCGAAAATGTGACCCCTTCTCTCTATATTAATATGCCAAAATTCGAATTATTGTACAAGAATGGCTATTTCACATATGGACAGTGAGTAATCCATCGTCAGTCTTGCTGAAGTTATTCTATTGAAGTTGAAAAGAAACCCAAATTACATTATATTTGCACTACGATTTAGTGGTAAGTGAACAAACTTTCGGTATGCAGTTGTATATGGGCTGTACTACTTTCTAATCGCATACAATCTATTTCAGGGACCAGTTGGTCCCCCAGGACCCCCGGGAGATAGGGGAGAGAGGGGATTGAAGGTACGTAATCATCTTAATCAAAATAAGTTCATAAAATCATTTTACATATATGTGAAAGCTTGAAGCATGCACCATTGATTCTAAGACACGACCATTCCGCCAATTTTCGTTTGAAGGGAAACCTTGCAGCTTTAATCTGACTGACAGGATTGGAACTTTAGGATTTTGGAAAATATAGAAACGTAATTGATAAACATGAAAATTATATTATGTGTACCGTGTTCTAATGTGAGTTCCTTCATAACTCAAAATACCAACTGATTTAGAAATATTATACAGGCGCTTCTGTGAGATATCTGATTAACTAATTGCCAATAAATTCACAGATTGTGCCAAAGGTTTCAAGTCAATATAGCAAATATTCCTTTGTGTTTTTTCCAATAAAGGAGTTGCGTACCATAAACATAAATTAAGTTAATTCTTTATGTTTTCACAAATGTTTATTATTAATCAATAACCGATACTAATTTTAATACACTTTTTTCCCCAGGGCTCCAAGGGCGAACCGGGAAGAGATGGCTCGAAGGGAACAAAGGTGACCTTAGCTTTGTATAGGATCGCATATTCGGAAAAAAAGAGAGAAAACATGCATACAGATATATAAATATATTTCATGCATAATCTTGGTGTGGGTCTTAAGCCCTTCATGTGAAGTTTCAAGAGACACTATGTTTAAAATATGAAAATATCAATTAAGAGGAATAACTCTTTATCACTGGTGATATATATTATAGACCTACATGAATTTTCACGTGAATCTGTAAGAGGAATTATATATGTGTATTTTATACATTTTTTTCAGAAAGTATATTCATCTAACAATCATGATGGTAAATTATATATTGACAATCAAATATATTTGTAAGTTCATTTATTCATTAAATTCACTGCTAAGTTATATCCATGTCAATACTATGTAAACGTATTTCTTTCAATATTGATGAAGGGATCATAAAATATTAGGTAATCAACATGTACTGTATTGTACTATATATCCTTGTATTAATATGTCAACAGGGAGAAAGAGGCAACGTTGGATCCTCAGGAAAGGACGGTGCAGATGGGGCAAGGGTAAAATAAACATTATCTTCATTTTCCTTTTATTCTTACTTCAAAGCTTTCGCCGCGTCACGGAAACGAAAATACAAATGCACGAATCATCCTTGAATTCAATGCTATCATTTCAAACTGATCATGTACTGTTAGGCGACTTCAGTGGGATGTTATAATAGAAAGACCTTTAATTACTGTTTCAATGCATAATTCCTTTCGTGAATAGTCAATTTTCAACAGATTATTTCCATATAAAAGAAATCAAGATTAACGAATATATTCGTCATCTGATTTTATAATGTTTGTCTAATGAATATTATGCGTTGTGTTTATTCTTCGCTTAGAAAAACCTTCTCTTCATAAGGTTAAGTCTTTCCCCTGCTCGCTTTAAAAATGAAATCTTTCTTAAAATGTTGGTATGGTGTTTTTCAGGGAGAGCAAGGACGAAAGGGGAAATCCGGTATCCGCGGACCAAAAGGAGAAAGGGTGGGATTATTTGGCCCATTCTCAAACCAGGACGATCTTTTAGACATCGTTACCATACTTGCAGCGATTCGCTACTCTAGATAGATGATTCTTGACTGATAACCGCATGTTTGTTGATAACCATAGTCGTGCCTGCATCAACAGTGTGTCTCCTCATCAACTGTTGATTAAAAAATATTAACATTTCAATTGTCAACTTTATGTAAAATTGATTTTCTTATATTTAAAATGAAAATTAGCATGACTATCAATTGTTGGTAATTGGTAAAATGCAAAAATGATAGATTATGTAGTGAATTCAATCAAGATTTCGATATTTAAAGTTTTGATGCTTCATATAGTTTTGTTTATTATAAAATATCAATTTAAAGATGAAATGATATTCCATCATATTCCTTCAACGTAATAGTAGTGGAGGATATAAGGGTCCAGCTTCTTAACCAAAACTGTTTAAAGGGGGTGTGGTTAGGATACCCCTTTAGGAGGGACCTTTGAAAGTCATTTTAGCCTTATTTGGAAATCCAAGTTGTCATAACACGCGGATGGCTGAAGCCTTGTTTGCATTAAGAACACTATTGCTTTGTATTTGGATTTGAAGGCGATTCGATAGGCAGTTGATAACTTTTCTATGTGTTTTTCTATTATCTTATGAGGTTGAAATTCTTGTCATTCAAAACCAATTTGGGTGAGAACATGAAAATAATGAAAATTTATTTGGGATTAAGTAATTTTTTGAAAATCATAACGATATCAATTTTCGATTCTGTCAAATTCTTTAGAACATCGCTTTAAATATTTACTTATTCAATAATCTATTTATACAACAATAGCAATTAATAATTTTTGACATATCAGGTAAATATAGCCTCTATTATAACGGTGACAAAACTATCAGATGGTATGTTAGAATAATTAAAATTAAGCTGCGATATTAAGCCGCTTGCGCCAGATTTGAAATCTAAGGAAAGAACCCATCTTGTTTATCTGAGAAAAAAAAACGACGAAACTTCTTTTTTAAAATCCATTCACTAATTTGCTGTTCAGAGGAAATTAGCAATTCAACGGATAAATCGGTTATGCCGTCCCATGGGCCTTAAGCTTGGTAAACTCGATTCCATTGGACTAAACATTACAGCTATGTTTTTACTAGGATTATTGAATATTGACGGCATCTTCTATGTTGCAGGGATCACAGGGTAACAGGGGTAGACCCGGCGTGCCCGGGCCCCAAGGACCCACGGTAAGACTCTCACCCCCACCCCCAGGGGATCACAGAAACATTGGTTGATATCATGTGACAATATCTTCATGACATTGTATAAATCTTATAACTTTACTTTATAGGTCGACCCAATGGTGAGATGATATGAATCTCGATGTTCACTAACACGAAGTTAGGAAACCTAAAAGCGCTTTTCTATGACACGCAACATGCAGTATGCCTGAGAAAGAGATTAAATCCACTAAAACACTTACTGAAATGGTCTTTTCAGAGCGATTTCATGACCCTAAGAAATAACTCCCTCTCTCTCTGGATAAACCTTACATTTTATTTTAAAGTAAAATGCCAAAACTTCGCATACTGACAATAAATTTAGAAACTTGTTAAAATGTGTCACCATCACCTTTATCGGGGGGAACTGATCTGATATAAGTGAACGCTTTATAAAACGATAAATCTGATACCATATTTTTTAGGTGTGGCATCAATAACAAATTAACTTCCTAATGAAAATTCGTGTCCACATAAAAGTACGTAGTTTGTAATATTCTTACACGGAAGAGCGTGATTAGGTTCGTTTGGCTCTATCCAAGGTAAATCAAAGTGTCCTTCACATTTGATTTTCACTAATTATTGAATTTTATATTATTAGTATGAAATTAACGATATTCGTCTGCAACTTGTAAAGTGTATGAACAAATAATACAAATCATCAAAACGTCACTTTAACGTCATTAAGAGTCACTATAAAATTTGGATTTCCCAATGAAATAAGATCTGAAAATGTTTCTTTAAACCCATAACTAATATCTCCATCTTTTCTTCTTTGCTCTTCTAATGCCAAGTTGGATTGATAGTAAGTGCAGTAACATCTCGTGCTCATTTCAGATGGTCAGATTTTAGATTTTGAATGAAACTAATGTTAACATTCTTTTTCAGCTTAATTTCTTTGATTATCTTTATCATTTCACTATTTTAGTGCATAGATTCTTCTTCTCTTCTTTTCACTGTGTAACGACAAATCTAATACGTAACACATTAGGACCTACTTTCATATTGCGCCTTCGGTAAAAGCTCCAGAACTTCTCGTGGCGAGAAGATGGTTGCTCTTAAAGGGACAATGGTACCGGAGTATTTTATTGAGAGAGAACTTTGGGGGATATTTTAATCAACGTACCATTTTATATTATTATTCAGCTGTAAAATAAATCATCAGTGGCATTTGAGGAAATTTCATTATTTGGCAAATTACTTTTATATGAAATCTTAATAAATTATTTTTTAATACAATGATTGAACATTCAAGTTGAGATTTCCCCTAAATAATCTTTCTATCAATTTCATACAAATCAAATCGAACACACGCTCTTGTGCCATATTAAGTACACGAATTAATGTTCGCGGAAAGTTTGCGAGCACGGTGTACTTAATTTTGCACAGCAGTGTAACATTCATACTTCACTGTGTTTCGTTCTGATACATAACGCTCTAGTAGTAGGTCCTAATAAGGTAAAAACGCAGAGATTTACGAATGTTATTGTCGATCTGATTTCGATAACATGAATTTCTATTAAACTACACCGGTAATAGTGTTCCTTTAATGCCGTCGGAGCTCCGTGAGAGTGTGTTCAGATTTCTCGTATTTCTCTGAATGATCAATTAACTTCTTTTGCTCTCATATCACGGCAACTTTTATTTGATTTAGCGAATTAGAAGAAAATGTGTTTTGAGTTTATAGACTGTTGAAGTGATGTGCTTGCATGGTATTAACAAAACGAGAGAATAGTTTATTTAGTTTATATCACAAAACTAGTCGTTTTTATGGGATTTATGATAAAGTAAATCGCTTAGTATAATTGTTTGAATAGTTTGGTAAATATCAATAATTATTCGCTTTCTTAGCTTTATCATAGTGCCCACAAATGTTCGTAGGTCAATTTAAGTAATGGTTTAATACTGTTGTCCCTTTTAACCATTTTAAATGTATATGCTTCTCTTTGGAAATATCAATTCCCTTTGTGTTTTTTAATTTTTTTTTCGGTTTTCTAACACTGTCACACTATCTTTTCTCTTAAGGGTCCCCAAGGCGATCAAGGTCGCAACGGGCAGAAAGGGGAGAGAGGTGAACCGGTAGGTGTATGACGTCATTCTATTATGACGTCATTGTTATGCAAAAATTGAACATTTTGTGGTAAAAACGCAAAGGTATTACTAAGCTTGACCTTTAGTTGCTGAAAATGCATTACCTTTTTTCTTCATATAAATAAGATGAATGAATATCCATTATTAGTAAAATACGTGTAGATAATTGTGTGGAGATACTACAAGTATTTTGACGCTGTTAGAACAGTTTTAATATAAAGTCTAGAAGGGGTAACTGCCATGTACTTCATTTATAAATCTATGTTTCTAAACGTTCATACAATAATCAAGCTTTTAGTCATATCTTTGCATACTTCCAACAATCATAGCGGTCCAAACGTTAGATAACTTTTATCCCTGACTGTATTTCAAGGGAGTAATCTTTTCTGCTCATTTTGCCCAAGTTAGATGTTCTCTATCTATACAGGAAGAATTTAATGTCACATCATGTATACTTGACAAAAATAGTTAAGGAACTAAGAGAATTTTAAAATTGTGAAAAATCATATCTTTAATTTTTTTATTCTGATGAAATATCTATTTCAATTAAATATCATACAAAATTACACTTAAAACATATTAAGTCACATTTCCCTCCAAGAGGAGATAACTCTGACTCGAACCTATTCAACAGGGGAGGTAACTGCTATGTGATTGTTTCAGGGTCCTGTTGGTCCACCAGGTATTCCTGGTCTTGTTTCGGATGTGCAGGAGGGCAAAGTGGTATGGGAGGAACTCGTCAACAAATTCCGAGTACTACTCCGTTGGTTTTTATGCATGTCGACTCTCTTTCCTCGCGTCACCTCTCAATCAGCTCTAGAGTAGTTCCGCACTAGCAAGTCGTCTTCCACATGTTTACCATTCCTACTTTTATACCAACCAAGTCAAAAAATACCATTCAGTGAGCCGTCTTTAAATTTTTTAAAATCCCAATTTAGTATCCACCGACTGTACAAATACCAAAGATTGAGTCACCCTATGATTACAGTTCATAATTGTACTTTACGTTTAGCATTTTTTGTAAAAAACATGAATGACTATCATCTATGGAGTCTTTTTTCTAATTTTTCCAATTCCCAATGTAATAATAATCGAATCTGACATACCATTATTGACCCGTTTTTTTAAAAAATCTTCCCTATTCCAACTTTCATGACAAACGAGTCTAAAACAAACCTGTATTGAGCCGTCATTAGATTCCAGTTTCCATTTTTGTCACTACATACTCTAAAACTTTCTATTTATTCTAATGTATTCACTATAACGGAGACGGCGACATTTACCCCCGGGTTCCGTTCTCCTGTCTGGTCTCAGTCTTTAGATCAATCCTAGCCAACGTTTATGATGGGCTTACGATTGATCTATGGGCTAATATTGGTAGGTGCAACGCCTCCCTTGTTAAGATTTTAGTTCAAATGCTTCTAGTCACTAGTCGCTAGTAGCCGAAGGTGTATTCATGTACTTTAATCTCTATATTCTACTATTATCTTTTAGCGCGTGCGTTTTTGTTTCCATGCACAACCGGAAGTCCACTGAGAGGTTCAAGCACAGAAATCACAGGAGTAGTACTTGTTCAGGCGGAAGCGGCTTAATGCGCATGCGTTGCCAAGAGGAACTTTAGAATGGCTCTGGATTTGGAATTTAAAAATTAAGATTTAGTTTACCTAAATTTCAAACTCAGAGCCTTCTCTAGCAAGCGCACCACGCCTCAAGGCGCGTCTTCCGACTCTATATATATTCATTTGACATCTTAATCTCATGTACTATCATTATTGTTCAATCATGCCAAGCCTAGAAATCAAGCTGTCAATATATCCCGAGGTTCAGGACTGGCGTAGGTGAGTTATGATGAACTTGTTGGCGTTAAGAACATAATTACCAAAGCGCTTTCTGCATATAATCCTCTTTGAAAGCTGAAGACTTTGCGTTTTAATGAACTACGTCGTTAGATGCAAAAAATCAGCGAAATAAAAAAATTCATTGAATATGCCTCTTAAAATGTAGATAATAGTTTGCTACAAACCCAACCCTCCAAGCTCGATTATTATACCACCCTTCCAATGCATAGTTGAAAGAAAGAAATAACTATACTGCTAAGCATCCATTGCACTGAGTTCTATTGTTGCCCACCTGTCGCGCAGCTGCTTACGTTGCGATGTGCGTGACGTCTGTTCTTGCCACTTCCGGTCATATAACTTCCGTCTGTCTGTTTGTCCAGGGAGCTCCAGGGTTACCAGGAGCTAGAGGAATTCCTGGAGACAAAGGATCGAGGGTAAGAAACCGAGAGAGAGAGGATGACGACATATCTTTTGTGAAAAGCACATTTCGGATAACTCTTAGTGTCTCAGAAATGTTGATTCAGTACCTTGTGAATAGGCTTAACGCGTCTAAGCGCTTTTCAAAGATTATCAATGATTTCTTGAATTTTTTTATTTTAAAACGTATATTTAGGAATGATTTAAAGAGATCCAAACGATTATTAAACGCACTAGTGCACACCAATATTTCTTTAACACAACGAATGCACAGATACGGCATATCTCTCGATATTATTCAAGATCCTCACTCAAGTAATCTACCTCGTAAGTTATTTAACGAATATTTACGTATTCAGGAAGTAAAGTTGATTTTAAAAGACCGGAAGTATTTATTGTTACGTTACAATAAATCCGCATGAACTACGATATCGGAAATATTAAGATTTTGCTTATAACCAAAAAAGCGGAAACGGCAGCCGCTTTGGTCAATCTAATAGCAATGCTAATGCTGTGTTATTAAATTGGTTTATTTACAACATTGCTTTCATAAAACATAATTCATTCTTTGTTCTCAGTTCAGAGTTTAGGTAAATTCAACAGCTGCACATAATAATAGTTCAGCCGCTTTCAACTGTCTATAATTGATCCGTTTTGTGCACAGCTAACCTTAGATTTGTTATATGTCCAAGCCGACAGCGGCTGTCTAATTTTTTTCATTGTTGAGTGCAGGTCAATTGTAAAGAATTTTAAGTATTTCATTTCATCTATAGAAAGCTTAAGTGATTGCATAAGTCCTCTTAAACCTTAAAATAGCCAATTTAAACCGTAAAAGCGTGCACTAGTGCCTTTAAGGTGAATGTATATATAGTCAGATTTGGATAAACATATAAGATTTACTATTTATATTTCAATTTTATTGATTGATGAACTTAATTGTCACCAACACCTAACACTTTGTGATGCTGATTCAGGGGCCTCCAGGCACTCCCGGTCTACCAGGGGTCAAAGGTCAAGAAGGAATTCCGGTACGTTTGCTCATGCGCGAGTTTTTTGTCCATCATATCTTTGCGAACTTTTCGAACTCTTCAAATTAAAGTCCGAGTATTTAAGTAGCAACTTGGAGGTTTAATCTTGCGGTTTTTAGAAATGATAAATTTATAAGATATAAAGAGGGTTTTTTTTGTACCAACTGACACGAATGCCAGTGATGGAGCTTGGTCTAATACACCCAAATGAATCTAAACGTTTTCACGATCTTAAAATTTTAAAAAGTCAAACAAGTAGAATGCGATATAAGTCATATGGTAAGCATTGAGTCAGTGTTCGTTTTGAAAGTAGAGACTTTAATGTCTATGCCTCTTATTAAACACATTATATTGATAAAATAGGTGGCCAGTGTAGATAAAGTCAAATCAAATATTTTCGGTTAATACTGTGTCTATATAGGCTATCATTGACAGCCTGGGTAAACGATGCTATATATTATTGTTCAGATAGTATTTTCCGAAATATGTTAATCAGGACGTTTGGCGTAGGTGTGAATTTTTGGGTAACGTTTTAAAAATGCAAAGTCAATAAGTGAAACAGCAATTTCTAAATGTTAATACATTTGCAGGGTGAACCTGGACAACATGGCGACAAAGGCTTTATGGGACCAAAGGTACGTTCACAATGGTGCACTCATAATTGTAGAACTAGTTTTCAGGTTATTATCTGGATAATTGTTTTTCTTTTTTGTCTGATTTTATTGTTTATATTTCATAAATCTACCTATATGGATAAAGTTTTCGATAATTTTTTGTTTGCGTTCTTTCTCCATATATTGTTATTTTAAGATATCATGAAACCTGTCCCATGCTTTAATCGAAAAACGTAGGAGGGCAAAGCTGCTAACAGAGACATCCGTTTCGAAGTATTCTTAGCGAAAAGGTCAAGGAACACTCTAAATATCTTAATTGTTATTTATTGTTTCATCAATATTTGAACTTTCAAAATACTTTAATGATAAACATTGGGTGGTCCGTCATATTGTTTTAGGGGGATCTTATTTTTTCAGTCTATTTAGGTCGTCCGACTTTCCAACTGAATAAAAAGAACTGTTTCAGTATAAAAATCGGTTTCTTTATTGAAAATATGCAACACGATTATTGCAATTAAAGTCAATTTCCAAAGGATTATGCCATTGAGTAGTTCATGGCTGACTTTTGCTGAAACAATGTTGATAAGGAATGATAATATATATACGCCATTATATATATTGTTGAATGCTTTTTATACGAAACTTACATTCTGTAAATACGTTAGCCCTTTTAGTTATCACCAGGGAAGATTTGCCCCTCGTAACTCCCAACCTTAATGCGCCATGAATCCTGGGCGTAAGCCATTATGTAATGTGACACCAAATCAAACACAACCTCATTTACCCAAAACTAACGGGACTCTTAACACGGCGGGTTTTATCTGAAATGTCAGTCGTACGCCATTAGCATTGTGATTGAGCTGCCCCTATATGAAGAGATACACACTTGAAAAAACTACTCGTCTTGTTGAAAATATCGTCCAGTAAAACACGATAATGAATGGCTTGTCTCTCAGTAAAAGTTATTTAGAGAATGTATTGAAAGTGCGGCGCTGCTTTCACGGTGTATGTAACGTATGCTTGGAAGAAGTAATTTGCTAATAGCTGATGAACATAAAATTTACAATTGTCCCTTAGAATAAGTGGTTTCAGGATAGATTGACAGATTTGTGAAAATATTGTAACGTAAGAGATATATCCCAAGAAACGGGGAGTGGAGGATGCTATAGGTACCGGTATCCAACTTGTTTGTGATTAAATTTATGATTAGGATTATAATACATGGTACATGTAGGTAAAACATTCATCAAAAACATAAAGTATCATAGCAATAATTTCTCCCTCCTCCACCCCGAACGTCTACTATGCTAAGTAATAAACTATGAAATTTCGTTCCTTTCATCTTAAATTGATATTGCGGGCATAATGATTTCGATACGTTTCACTGAAATTTAAAGGTTATTAAGAAGGTTCTACAAATCAAAAGTCACAACGATGTACGTGAACCGATTATTTTAGAGCTAAACTGATTTTAAGAATATTTTATATCTCTCTTATTGATAAATTGATACATCATCCTGAAAGAAATTTTAACCAAAAAAATCAAATTCCAAGTTCGCTTAAATTAAGTGTCATTTATATAACTTATTCTTTATAGGAATAAATTTGTACTCTACACGGTTAGGACAACGTGACAGTAAATAGAAACCGAATCACCTCAATAAAAGAAAGAGCGTGTGTTTGTTTAACGGAATTTGTTTATGGAGCTTTCATGTAAACAAATTAACAGTAGCACATTTTCTCACTGAAAAAAATGTAGCAGACTGAATGGCAATCTTGTTTCAGCGATGTGAGGAACCCTTAAATGAACGTACAAAGTTCCGTTTCCCTAACTGAACTGACTAAACGGTGTTCACACCAAAATGGCCCCATGCAGTTTTCGCTTGATACAAGATAGCTTTTTCTGTGACTACGGATAAACCGGTTGACTAATGAGTTACGAAACGGTGAAAATAAAACATTTTGCATAGGCTTATATCTATTTGGTAAAATTTTAGAAATATTTATCTTTTATCTTAGTGCTTAGTACTACAGTGCCTTTAAAACTGTATTAAATTGCTTCTCTTCCAAGGGAGATCCTGGTGAACGCGGCGACCCCGGAGCAGAAGGACCTCAAGGAAGAGCGGTAAGTGGTCAGTCTTATTTCTCAGCAGAATGCAAACACCATGTACAGACTGATGAATAAAGTTGGTTTCACCGTGTAAGAATTCCTCTGTAAAATCATCATTTTGTCGAAAATTTAATTCGTCATCACTTCTTAGCAAAAATATTTCACAGTCAAAACGTTGAGATCATTTTATGAAGGGATTATTTTAAAACTCCTTATGCAAAAGACACATACATGTATGCTGTATGTAAAGAACGATTCAAGCATTATCCTAAAGGGTCCTGGGATCAAAATAAAAAAGAGGAGAATTTTTCTGCAATGAAAAATTATTTGAACATTATTTCGAAAAGATTTTGGTCAAAATAAACATGAATTAACATTATGATTTAATTCTCATTTATTTTACAAATATTGTATTGAAATGAGAACTTCATAAGATAATCAATACATTTGAGTTTTCATTTTAGTCTCCAGTTTTGCATAAATCGCTGCCAAATATGTACCTTAAGTTCTGTGTGTATGGTCTTTACGTATATGATGGGGATATATCTTTTGTTCATCTTTTAAGAATATAATAACTTTTGGATGAATGATGCTTTAATAAGTCGATCTTAAGCGAACACCATTTTACATGTTATTTGAACTAAATTTGAAAGTTATGAAACAAACTGTATTTCCTCTAAAAAAAGACTAGCCAAGACCTTTCTTTCTTAGCAACTTTGATTACAAAAAGAGCACTTTCTTATATACCAAATCCTGGACGGAGAGAATGACTTTGTCAAGGATCATGCGAGTACGTTATAAGAATAAGAGAACGTTTCTCGTATGATCAATATCTTGTTCATTGTAAATATGAAATAACTAAAATAAACTTTAAATGTAACACTCTCTCCCCTGAATCCTAAATGAAGGGAAAGTAGGAACTAAAATATTAAATTCTTAGGGTTAAAGGGGCAGTGGCACGTTTCTTAATGTAAGCGAAGTGATCTCACGAAACGAAAGTAACTGTTTTTTAGTTGCGAAGCAATCTGTTTTAATCAAAAGAAGCATTTCTCAAACCAACGTAACATGTTCGATTAAGCTATGCAAATCTATTTCCTTGTTTTAAATGATTATAAGGTGTTAATACTCTCGCTAGCAGTTTTTGTTTGAGACTTGATGCTTTCGTCTACGAGTTCAGATACTCGTTAATAGAGTCATGAAATGTTTGACCCTATGAAGATTATACATCTTACACAGAAATATATTTATTGGGAAAATTTGGAAGAAAATATTTTTTTGAAAACGTGCTACTGTTCCTTTAAGAATACGTATGCTTAGAAAAGATGCGTCTGAAGCCTCTTCCTGAAATCCCGCTCGGTTGATCTGTAAATGCATTGCTGTTGAAAGATCGCCTGGATTCGATTACATTACATGTAGGATGATTGTACGATTAAGCTTTAATCTCTTCTTATCCTTGTTCATGAATATAAACGTTGGTATCAAAATATCTTTCTGGTGTTTTGGTTAGCCATTCATGGATACTAGCATTTTCATTACTTCTACTGTACGTTATAAATCTTGACAAATTCCATATCTTAAAATTGCAATTTCGTACAAAAGTTCAAATGATAAAACTTTATCAATATTCCTGATTCCAGGATATGCTTTTTGCAACGTTGTTTTTCTTGAACAGCAGACATCCCCTAAATATATTGTATCATTCGCTGTTGCTGCATTTAGAGTTTTAGCGTTTTACTTGAATGACGCTAATATCACTTTCCTTCTGCACCCAAGATATAAGTGTTTAAGTCTGGTTAGGCGCTGGGGAAGTAGCTTGCACTGGATTGACCTCGTGGGAATATTTGTGGTTTATTTTGGGAGGGGCTGCGCTCATAATGAGAATGTAATGATATCATTAGTCTAAAGGTGTTCCTACACCACTTAAGCTAGCCAGAATGGTCTATGGAAACACATATAACTATTTTTGCATACACATCTGATATACATGTATATGGGCTGTGAATACGTATAATATGGTCTACAAATACACATCTGATATATGGATATGTTTAAAATGGTCTATGAATACGCATCAAATGGTATATGAATACGCATCTTATGGTCTATGAATGTACATCTGATGATATAGGTATACGCATAAGATGTTCTATGAGTTCGCATCCATTGTTCTATTTATATGTATAAGAAGGTCTTTGGCTACGCATCTGATGGTATTTTATACTTTTACGTATGAGGCAGTTTATGAATACATATCCAATGGTTTATGAAAACGCATCTGATGATTTATGGATATGCATATGATTTTCTTAGGATGCTCATCAGCTTGTCTGTGGATACACATCTGACGATTTATGAAAATACATGAGATTGTCTGGATGATACGTAAGAATTTCATATGTAAGTGATAGTCAAATCGTACTTATCTTGTGGTCTATTGATGTACATCAGATGGTCTGTGGTTACACACCAGATGGTCTATGGTTACACATCAGATGGCCAATGGTTACACACCAGATGGTCTATGGTTACACATTAGATGGTCTATGGTTACACGTCCGATGGTCTATGGTTACACATCAGATGGTATATTGATACACATCAGATTGTATATGGTTACACATCAGATGGTATATGGATACACTTCAGATTGTCTATGGATACACTTCAGATTGTCTTTGAGTGTACATCAGATTGTCTATGAGTGCACATCAGATTGTCTATGAGTGCACATCAGATTGTCTATGAGTGCACATCAGATTGTACATCAGATTGTCTATGAGTGCACATCAGATGGTCTATGAGTGCACATCAGATTGTCTATGAGTGCACATCAGATTGTTTATGAGTGCACATCAGATTGTCTATGAGTGCACATCAGATTGTCTATGACTACACATCAAACAGACAGCTCTATGAATAGTTTTCATCTGGCAATGAATATATACGCATAAAATGGCATATCAGCACTCATAATGGTGGTCTTTAGATACGTATGAGATGGTCTAAGTGTACAACAAAGAACATGGTCTAGAGGTATAACAAAGAAGATCGTCTTTGGATCCACACCAGTTGGTCTCTTATCAAGCATTTGACATCTTCCCCGCAAGGCCAAGCTAGCGCACATTATCTATAAACGTGCTCAGCTAGATAGGCAACGTTGGCTAGCTTGGCTTTGCGGGGAAGATGGCATTTGACGGTTACGATTGCACATCCAGTAATCTATGAATGTATATCTAACGGCGTATGAAACTACACTTGAACACGTATCTGATATTCTATGAATACGTATCCTATGGTCCCAGAGGAAGAATAAGTAGGAAACGTGTAAGAGAAAGTTTATATTCTTGCACTAGGGGATCGAGTTTTATTACAAGGGGTACAGTTTCGGTGTGCGCCTGCACACATTAAAGAAGCCTGACAGGAGCGTTTTATTAGTGTAACATGCATCACATCTGCTACTGTAACCGTATACGCATGTTACATTTGAAAAGACTCAAAATACCCTTGAGTAAAAATTCCAAAGAAAAAGGCTTGATCCGTCACTGTTTAAAAAATCAAAAATCATTAATAAATAGATAGATAATGGAATTACTAAAAGATTGAATACAAATATATATTTTTCAAAAATGAAGAAAATGAATGAATAGATTCATGTATGGACGAATAAATTAATTAATAGATAATTAGATAAATTGATAAACGTATTTGAAGGATATGTATAGTATAGTATAGTAGAAGAGATATATGTATATTTGGCAAATATGGTGACCATTTAATAATGTTATTTTGATGAGCATAATCGCAAAATCGGGAGTGTCCCTTAAATTTCTCTTTTTAAAAACGCGATCGTGCTGCTTTTAGAACTCCCGCTACGATGAGCCACGTACCCCAGTTATTTTACTTCGATGCAGTTTTTATTACACTATAACTTCATCAGATTTTCACCTCACCGTATTTCATTCACAAGCACATTCTTTAGACAAAGTAATTCCGCTTGGCTTGCTGCCTGTAGATAAGTATGTAGATAGTGAGATAGAGTGGGGATAGATTCAAACACAAGCTCCTCTGAACTCCTACGCCCATGGAGAGACTGTGGCGAGCAATCCTCGTTACGCTTTGAATCGGAACAGCGTATTAGTGAACTGATAACTTTATTACGGACTCGGGCGACTCGGAGCTGCGTGCATCCCAAAAGTTTCAGATCGTATACCAAAATTGACGTAATGGTTCCTTTTGAACATTTAGTCCCTTAGTCACTTTGAAAGTGATAGCTAATCATTGCTAAAGAAAAGTTCACGTGTAGATTCCCTTATTATCTTTAAATCAGATTTGTGATATATATTAGGAACTCGTGCAAGCGTTACCTTGTCACCTCTTATAGCATCTGTTCTAGGCTATATATATTCAATGCCATGCATATCGATGTAAGTTTTGAGGCTTTAAAGGCTACCCATAGCCCTATATCTTTGTAAGTATCCTAAAAAGGTGGCGAAAACAGCGATTGTATTGCTGTGGACTAAGTTGTAAGCTACAATGCCATTTCGAAGCCTTCCTAATGTAAAGGACGCCGTACTTGTCTCATAACAAAAGTAAAGAAATAAAAGTGTAAATGATTCCTTTACGAAATCAAACGCCCGACCATTGAGTAAATGTTACCAATAGTCCACTTAGTATCTGATCCGATATCTTTGCTATGTATGTTCGTACATTATCCTAACAGAAATCCTGACAAGAATTTTGGTTGAATAGTTTAGGTTAGGATGGTTTGGTTAGTAAATTACTGACGATACAGGCGTAGATATCTTTCAACCACGACTTAATTAGAAGAAATAATTAAATACAAAAGGATATTGCAAAAAGTCATCGGGAGAAATTGTCTTGAATATTGGATACTTCATATTTATATTAGTACTAAAATGTTGTGTTATATTAATATGTGGACCGTAAACATTTTGCTGTTATTTTTATGACTCATATTAGAAAATATTACCTTTATTTGGTTATGAATATGATTTGTAAAATATATAGTAAGACGATAAAACTTCAGCTTTTACGTGAAATTTGATATACAAAACATTATTCCTACTAAATTGATGCGACAAAATGTCTTAAGCGGAGTTTCTTGTTTCATCCGAAGACGTTATACAACGTTGTTTGTTTTTAAATGTTTGTTCATGAAAAAATAGCACAGAAGGTTGAAAATAACCACTTCAAATTAGCTCCGTTTCTTCTGTTGACGAATATACCTAGTTCAGATCGTGCGATAGGAGAATTCCACATCAACGTTTTCCTTAAAATGTTTTTGTTAAAAAATATGCCTAACCGCGAAACCTGTTTTTAAAAAAGTGAACCGCGCCATGTGCTTTGTGGTTGGAATGGGAACATCGACCGATGCTAGAGGACTCGTGTTTGGCGCATTACAAGCGCTAGCGAGAAAACGTCAATACGGTTTATTTACATTTCTAATGAATAGGTTTTGGCGAAAGCTTAAAATTGATTCTTCGGATGAAATGAAGTAATTACTGATTCCGTTTTAAAAGTGTGTTAAGGTTTTTTAATGTTAAACAATGAAATAACTTTACTAAATTTGACTTAGATATGAAACAAATATATATATAACTGCTTACAATCACATTCGAACACTTGAGCTTAGTATCGTAAGTATGACTTAGATAAAGCGTAGGTAAGCCTTAACCTTGACCCTCAATAAATTAAGTAAAAGGGGTCTAAGTTACGTTTGCCTACGTTTTAAAAAACAATACCGATGTCCTATGCATTCGAAACCGAAAGACATATGTTGAATGTTGTAAAAAACATTTTGGGAAATATTCCAAAACCTGAGAATTCTTTACTGTGAAATAAACTTCGTTAACATAGGGAATGTGTACTAAACTGGATTAGTATAAAAACCTAAAAATAATTCTTATCTTTATTGTCATAAATCCTCAAATGAACAAATAAGAAATTTTATTTGAACATTTTAAGAATTTATGTTGTATTAAGTGTTGTGACGTTCGTGTTAATCTGATAAACAATTATGAAAGTTGTGGAATGTTTCAGGATCTTTTATATCAAACATTTTTAAAAATTATGTTTGATATTCAGTTTTGTGACGTTCGTGTTAATCTGATAAACAATTATGAAAGTTGTGTAACGTTTGCAAGTTTTTTTTTATATCAAACATTTTTAAAATTTATGTTTGAGATTCAGTTTTGTGACGTTCGTGTTAATCTGATAAACAATTATGAAAGTTGTGGAACGTTTGCAGGATTCTTTTATATCAAACATCTGGTCATTTTGAAAAAAACTGAGTCTTTTGAAAGCATAATCAATCATCGGATAAAACATTTCCTTATTTCAAATCAAAGATCTTCTTTGACTTTTCATTTAAATTTACACAGTACCCCTTATATGCCATATTTTTTATCGTTCATCAAAATGACGTCCTACATGTTTATTGCAGGGTACCGCTGGTGTGCCGGGTACAGTTGGACCGCCCGGACAAGATGGAATCAAGGTACGAACATCCTTTTAATGAAAAAAAAATGTAAAGATATAATGTATTGCTCACGTTGATGAGTTTGTAAATGATATTTGCTATAATACTTTCTCGATCCTTTTAGATTTCTGTATTGCTTCCATGAATAACTGAATAAACTCACAGTGCCTTAGCAAAGAAGTTGAAATTATATTTATTGGAAATGTGTATAAAAGCAAAAGCAATGTTCTTATTACTATTTATGACCTATACCTCTATTTCTATTTTGGTTATCATGACATTTTTTTGCGAAGAGTGTTCATATATGGGGTATTTGTTACAATGTGTTAAAAGTATGTATTGTGTTCACAATGTCTCTGATGTATGTTTCAACAACTCAAGAATGTAAGCAAAGCCCTAGAGTAATGACTGCACTTTAAATGCCTGTCACTTTATTACGACAGAGTTTGTAACATGACACATTCTAGCAAATTACTCGCAAGCCATTCGGCGAGTAGGGTTAGACAAGGTGAATGCGTAGACCCGTCTTTGTTATGTATAACAGTTAACATTACAGTAGTTATAGAATTTTTTTTGTTCTGTATCCTGCTTGCATACTGGTTTATCTTACAATTACACAAAGCGAATACTCCAATTTTTTCCATTGACCCCCCTCCTACCCTTGTTCTCAGTTACCCCTCTCTCTAAACCATAACTCCTCCCGAAATTCTGATTTGACGTAAAGTATATCGATTTCATCGTCGCCTATGTCATATTTTGTCTTTTAACTAAACAGGTTTATTAAGATAACATGCAAATTTCAACCTCTCCACTCCCCCCAATTCTGTATCCCTACCCCACCATTCTTCCTGCCTCCCACCCCCTTGCTACTAATCACACGTGCTCAGAAGGCAGCATCGCGTTGTGCCACCTGTGTTCTCCTCCACCTACTGGGTTAGAGTATATTTGTATTCCAACTGAATAGTAATTGCATTACCAACTGCTTTTCACATTTCTCCGATACGGTCCCTTGACTCAATCCTCCTCCTCTCCCCCTCCATCACCCTACTCCCCCCTTCCTAGGCCGAGTAGCAGCGCATTCGGAGGGGCTAAGGCTGAGGCAGGGTATATGTACACTCACTAGAATAACGGTAGAGGTTCTGTCTATGTCTCCCACACCGATCAGCTCGGTAGGGAGGAGTTGGCGAGGTTTCAGGGCTAGCCGGTGGGCATGTGCCTAGGATGAAGGAGATTCGAACCCTGACTTTAGTGCTTTTAGCGCATCTAGCTGCACTAACATTGTCTCAATCAACTCGAGTTCGCTATATGTACTTTAAGGGTGACCCTGGTGAGAGGGGTAGAGACGGACCACGGGGACCCCCGGGCACTGATGGACGACCTGTGAGTACCCTTTTCATTTCCTAGTTTTGTCATTCATAATTCACAATTTCAGAATCAAGATGAACTCATGTATGAGTTCATAACAGTTTTTGCAACTCAGCAGGAAAGACGAGCTATTATTGTTAGTTTGATGGCAATTATCTTTTTTCAAAAGTCTTATCTTTTTATTTGCAAATATTGAACTTTGCATAGTTGATGTAGAGTTTCAAAGGTTCATACAGACATCCATATGGTGAATGTGATAAATCTTGAAATTATAATCAAGCTACTTTATTTCAATGTGAGAAAATCTGTAGTAGCTTTTCACCTGCCCATGTAATGAGGGCACTCAACCGAACCAATTTACCAATTCCTATAGAGTTCCTGGCGTTAGTTCCACACGCTCAGCAAAAGCATGAAAGAGAGTGAATCTGCTGATGTAGTGCTTTCAAGCAGTGTAAGAAGTCTCTTCCACGTGGAGATCTCCCGGTTACAAGGCATCTAACAGACTTATACCAGACTGCAAAGATATATACACATACCATGTACCTGTCATTTCAGAGGATAACTAAAACAAGGGCAAATTGATGAAATCTTTTGAAAGAACTATCATTCTTTAATAACCCCTGCTGTTTTAGAGCTGAATTTTAACCAAAGACAATGCATCCGTTGGAATGTTCTACACTTTTTTTTACATAGACCTGCTCTTTTAGAACTAGATTTAGAACCAACGAATTCTATCATTCTTTCATGAAAAAATGGCCTTATTTAGCTGAACTCTAACCAGATCCAATTACGTCTGTGGTATGCACTGCGTTTTTAATAGTTTCTTCATGAAATCTGTTGTCTGCGAAAATTGTTTAAACATATTTCATTTAATTCGGATTGCCATAAGCCAAAGGTCTGGAAGATATGTATTAATAAATCGCTATCAGTCGTTATAAAATAGCGGTATGAGACCTGAATTTAGACCAGGGCTAATATAGTCAACAGTTTACACCATAGGGCGTTTTCTATCTTCCTTCGTAAACCTGCTGTCTGTTAAATATCTGCTTAGACCCATTGTGTCAGAACTATTAGAGAATGAACATGACACAATTTGCCTATAACTATGAGGCTGACGTTCATGCTGTTGTTTGAAAACAGACTACTGATAACATTCTTAGCGACATACGTTCAGAAACCTTTGCGGTTTAGCGTGATTTCTGCCTGCTACGAAAACCATCAAGCTAGCGTTAAATTGAAAATCGTATGTTAAGCTGTAAATCATGAAGGCATCACCGTTCAAATGATTCACTGACGTCTGCGATATTTTATTCCTTATGTTTTACGGGGAACTAAGTGTCTGTACTTCATGATTTAAGGATGGAGTGATGAGGTAGACAGACAAAACGGGATGGTTTCTTGTCTGGTTTTACCTACTGAGAACATCAGAGTGGTTGCAACCATGAATGAGAGTACCGACCATTCGTGGCCAAGTGATACACTTGTTCATTAAATAATATAACAGCTTCACCAAGGGAACTCTTTTATTGAAAGAATTAATTTCCAAAAGCATGTGCATTGAAGATGCTTGTTCGTTCTTGTATCAGGTTTCAAAACATTCATATGTCGTACAGTAACAAGGCCGAATTTATTCAATCCTTGAGTTTATGTATATTAAAACAACACTTCACCTCTTTCCGTATATAAAAATGTTATAAGTCATAATTGTATAAGATTTCATCGCTTGTCCAAAAGTGATTAGATGAGTTAAGATCTTTACTTATTTGGTTCTTCTCGAACTTAGGACATCCTTATACAAAACTCTTAGGTGATCGTAAGTGCGCTAAGGTAAACTTAGCTCAATGGGAGTTAATTATAACCTAAGTAAACGTCACTTTGTGAAAAGAGGCTCTGAAAGTTTTAAGAAACCCTCCTTCTTAAAGAAACTGTGATGCCTGTAAGCTGAAACTAGTCCCGAAAGTGCATCGTCATCAAAATCCAAAACGTTCGAAAAGCTGTCGTCAAGCATCTGTGTGAACCCGATATGTCAGCCATATAATATGTGAAAGTAGGATCTAGCCCTGGTCGGTAAAGACGTCTATTTAAGGAGAGGATTACATCAAGGAGCAGCTGAAAGCCCCGTTATAACAAGATCGTGATCTTCATGTTGAACTTGTAATAACACCCTCACGAACAAATATTGTCAAAATACGAAGTTTTCTGAAATTAGCCAAATATTTCCTCGAAATGCTTTAAACAATTCTGAAGTTTATGACAGTTCTTGATAGAGGTTGGCACATTGTTCATTTAGTTGCTCCTAGAGATTGCTAGAACTCCATGAAGGTCGTTTGATTTAATATCTATGGAAAGTTAGATGACAAATGTGAAAATGATTATACGTTTCATTTACAAGCTTTTTTCTTACTCCTGCGGTTAGAAAGTAGGCCAAAGAGTTCGCACGCATTTATATTACAATAATCTCATATATATATACCAGATATATTACCCTAGAATTTAGGCAAAGCATTATCCCGTCACGTGGAATCGGATATTTTGAAATAGAATATAATAGAAATTTGACCAAATATTTTAATCATATGTTAACCAAAAATGCTTTCACTACGTTAATCAAAATAAATATATCCCACTTAAATATAGAACAAATCTGAATGACATAATTATAGAGGAAAGAAGGTTCAAGAGTTTACCAGTACACTTTCACATTTCGAAAAAACAAGTGTTATTCTGAAATGTTGACGGATAGATGTGTTTACTAAAATTGTGACCCAACTTATTTATAACTGTGTAGAGAATGAAAGATTACTCAAATATTACAGAAGATGTTTTACTGGAGAGGTGAATATCCCTTCCTCTCAAATGTATAGCATATGTCCCAAGGTGTTGTTAAAATACTTATATCTAGTCTCTATCTTCTACTTATCTTATTGAAACAACTTGTAGGTTTATGTCATTGTTATATAAAAGCATCTGTTTTCAATCCGTCTATAAGTGTTCCTCCTTATATTCGACTTTTAAAGAAGCTTTTATAGAGTAGGGGTGTGACATTTATTATTACATTAGTTTGCAAATATTGTCTTTTATTAACGTATGACATCAAATGCCCCCTGAATCTTTTGTGATCTGTTTTCAAACCAATCATTTTTCTTTACACGTAAATCCGGATTTGGTCTTCTGGACTAATAATTTGATATTTTGCGATGATTATTTTAGGCGTTTTGATTGAATACCATCTTAATTTGTAATTATAAAAGTCAAAGAAAACATCATGAAAATCAGGGAGTGTCCCTTTCAGGCATGTTCCCCACGTTCTAATCATGAACCCAGAGAGCTCGCTGTAAGAGGAGAAGAAGTCATATGTAACCAATCAGATGCGATATTCGCTTCATAAATCCACTTCGCCACTTATGTGATTTTTTATCCTCTCGTACTGAAAGCCATTCTCTCTCGACATGCGCTATCCGTTATGGAAACCGGCGTTACTGTTTAACAAGGGAAGCTGCATGTTTGAATGTTTGTATACAGCTATCATCTGCAGTTTCTCAACCGATTATGTTTTATAGCTAGGAATTACAAGGGCGAAGTGTATACCAGTGAGGGCACATAACGCGATTCTGTGCTTTGTCATGCTAAATTCTTTACGAAGCTGGTTACTTTTTATGGTTCTGTAGACTTAACTATTTAGATAAATACCTGTCTTATGAATAGCTGAACATACGAACGAACGCGTTGACTCAGAACCCTTAGTGAAATGTTTTCAATCGGTGATAATGCTAGAGGTCCCAGCGATCAAGTTCAGAACACTGTGTGCAAATCAAGACGTTACCAACGTGATGAAGACGACCTGTCGATAACCTGCGTCAATAATTGTCAATTTTGCTAGCAAAACCCTTGATATGTTATGTGTACAGATAAATCGACCTTCGCTAAGTCGAGGTATGTGCCGACGATAACGTCATGCTCAGATGACGTTGCGAGGATGACAAGTAAGAAGATGTCAACCTAATGACGCTTCGTTTCTCTTTGTCCATAACCTTCCTGTGTCTTGACAATATGTTGCCAAGAGCAACACTGAACGATCTGCTGCCAAAGTGGTTATTGTGTGTCTTATCCTGCTACATATTAAATGATCCCTTTTTTAAGGACGACCCTTACGTTGAGAGTTTTATAAGAACACTTAGATATTCGATACCCGGGATTCAGTCATATTTGCAGTTATAAAGGCCTTTTTCGCGCTCAGTGACAATTACCGTCAAAAAGATTTGTAAGTTAATTGGCCAGGTGTAAATATAAATCCAAATAAAGTATTTCATTTTCAGCAATACTTCTCTATTCCTAATTTCCCGATATAAGATTACATGTCAACGCGCTTGAGATGTTATCAGAGCTTCGAGTATACGGTCCGGTGGTCAGTCATTGGTCAAAATCAGTTCTCTCATACCTGGACACGCTTCGATCAGTGTCAGAAAAGGATGAATTCCTCTGCTAACTCTCTACACAAAAACATTTAGCTTACAGATCGTTTCTTAAGACTACTGCCCTCTCTTCAGTGATATGCCCGACCGTTCGGTCTCTTTGAGGTTGGCTTAGTCGAAATACATCATAAGTGTATGTCAAAGTTACTAGCTATTTTGATAAAATAATTCACAATTCTAATGGTCACTTAAAACACGCGATATATCATGTTTTGAAATGACCGAATCCTTAGACGGAATGCTTCATTTTCCCGTTGTAAGCGAACTGTTTGACATGTGCTTTTTGCTAATGTGGGAACACTCAACCTTTTTCAGGGTCTTTTCTTTCTTAAAAAACGTCTTTATGACATTTTGCGATAATGAATTTATCATGTCAGAAGTGTAAAGAATTGTATATTCTTAATGTACGATACAGACAGTCCTATACACACTTCTGACATTATCTATATGTAAAATAGGTTTCAGACAAGGTTTCTCTCTATTTCTTGTTCTTTTTATAATAAGAATCCGAATAAGAGAAGCGTCCCGAAAAGTTTGTTTTCATATTTGCCACTCTTGCGATTATTATGAGTTTGTGATGTCTTTCATGCATCTAAGCATGGCGAAAAAGAAACCGAAGAAGTTGTATTTAATAACTGATAATGGATATAATAATGATATAATTGATAACTTGTACACTAACTGTACATAATTACTTGTGCACTAACTGTATACAATAACTTGTGCACTAACTGTAAATAATAACGTGAGCACTTACTGTAGATAATCACAATGTGCACTAACTGCAAATAATAACTTTTATGCACACAATGTGAGACAAAACACTTTGCATCAATTACTGTTCCGTTCACGTTGACCCGCTCTGGCACTCGGGCTGTGTGTAAAGCGCCGTGTATGCATGTTAACTACCGGTTTTTGCCATGTCAACATTTCTTACAGCTTCAGTGATGAGAAGCTGAACTGATTGACAACTCAGAGGACTGGAAATTAGCTCTCTTTGTTTAAAAAGAAGGGATCGTGTTTTTCTAGCCTTAGATCATGAGTCTGCGGGTTAAGTGGGCCACAAGGTCTCTGAACTGAAGTTTTTAGAGGTAATGTAAAATGACATTGTATACAGAAGGGGTCGTCTTGGTCTAGTCTTAGAACATAGGTCTGCGGGTAAAGTGATCTTAAAGTAATTGTTTGTTAGAAGTAATGTGAGATGACTCTGTACAGAGTAGGGGTCGTCTTGGTCTAGTCTTAGAACATAGGTCTGCGGGTAAAGTGATCTTAATGTAAATGTTTGTTTGAAGTAATGTGAGATGACATTGTAAATAGTAGGGGTCGCCTTGGTCTAGTCTTAGAACGTAGGTCTGCGGGGAAAGTGATCTTAATGTAAAGGTTTGTTTGAAGTAATGTGAGATGACATTGTAAATAGTAGGGGTCGTCTTGGTCTAGTCTTAGAACGTAGGTCTGCGGGGAAAGTGATCTTAATGTAAAGGTTTGTTTGAAGTAATGTGAGATGACATTGTAAATAGTAGGGGTCGTCTTGGTCTAGTCTTAGAACATAGGTCTGCGGGGAAAGTGATCATAAAGTAAAGGTTTGTTTGAAGTAATGTGAGATGACATTGTATACAGTAGGGGTCTTCTTGGTCTAGTCTTAGAACATAGGTCTGCGGGGAAAATGATCTTAAAGTAAAGGTTTGTTTGAAGTAATGTGAGATGACATTGTGAAAGAGGAGGGTCGTCTTGGTCTAGTCTTGGAACATAGGTCTGAGGGGAAAAGTGTCGCTGAAAGTCTCTGAAGTGAAGTTATGTTAGAGTGATATGAAACGACATTTGTGTAAAGGAAAGGATCGTTTTGTTTTAGTAGTTGAGCAATAGTCTGTGGGGGGGAAGTGTTTTTTAAAGTCTATGTAGTGAAGTTAGAAGTAATTTCATGCTACCGTCTGCAGAGTTGGAATCGATTTGTGTGCAATTTTATACTCATTAGTTTTAGTATAGTCATTTGTATATGGAAATAACTTCAATTAATTGTCCAACAGATTTTCAATTCGCTTTAATCTACTTATTGACTACTCTTTGAATTTGAAATAGATTTGTAGCAAGGCAATTTTCTATTAATGATAGTTTAAGACAACTTCAGAGCTAAACTTCTGATTATCTTTATTAAATGGTAAATAAGTATGTAATTAATACCACCTTACTGTAAACTGTTCCTTCATCCATAATATCTTTTTTCTTTGGGCTCCTAATTTAATGTGTATTCAGTCAAGCTGGACTTGCTGAATGTGGACCACGACTGTATAAAAGGTTTCTTTATATACACAGTCATGAAGCAGGACTATTACAGAGGCAGTAGCACGTTGTAAAGAAGCAGTTTTAAAACGAACGTATCTTGATCCGTTCATGTTCAGCAAGCGAATCCATTTCTCTACCTTAAATGACGAGATGGTGTTGTCACAAAAATGGGTGTTTTTGCTTCATATTTGATTATTTCCGCTGCAATTGCGAATGTTCGGGTTGAGAAATGATATGCACTCAGGTAATCTACCTTGTTAGTTATTTAGCATTTATGCACGTATTCAGATTATAAGTTTGATTCTTAAAGACCGGAAGTATTTAATACCGCGTTGTATTAAATCCACATAAAGTATGATATCGAAATTCTTCAAATTCTGGTTACAGCCAGGAAAACAACAACGGTAGCCACTATAGTTAAGCCAACATAGAATAAAGAATAAAAAGTATTTCTAAGCGTACATGTATAGATAGAAAGTTAATTTGGTACCGATGCCATCATATGCCTGAAAACAGCCAATTTGAACCAACAACGCGTGGTATAGAACCTTTATAAGATACCTATCATTACTAAATGCCATTTAGATGGTGAACATATCAAATATAGGTACATGGAATAAATTGTTTTTGTCATTATGCAATAGTATACATTCTGTCAAAGCATGGTGGACGAGATGGTTAGTTGTCGACCTGTTGACTCTGAATGTTTGGGTTCAAATCCCGCCAGGAAATCGACAGGAAAAGTACACAAAAATTGCAATTGGCGTAATCCCAAATGGTACAATGGTACTTTTACATCACTCATTTTGATATTGGTAGAATGTTATTTTGGATTTGATGGCACTTGGAAATATGGTTTAAATGGAGGATGCACTCACAGAATAAGTATTCCTTAATATACAGAAGATTGTGGTCTCTGGCCAATGTTTTAACAAAGCTTATGTCAAAAGCTGAGTAAATACAACCCGGGTAAACCAAATCTAAAACTCGACTTCGACCAAAACCGGGCCTTGATTAGAACCCGAGGGTAAGGGTGTGCTGAACGATATAGAGCCCCAGGGTTGTATTCAAGGAAATTTGGTAAGCTGTGAGTTCTAAGACAATTTGTTAGTGAATGCTTGAGTAACAATCACGTATCCTTTCCTATTCCTAACAACGAGCAAATTTCATCAATATTCAGAAACAAGTGTTGTTATTGACGGAACCCATGTGAACATGTTATTACGTTGACATCTTGAAGCCTTTCACACCTACTTATTGGCACCAAGGAACTATTCAGTTTCTGACAAGTCAAAAGATTATTAGTGTGTCACTTTGATGATGGTATTCACACCCATTTTAAACCTCTGTCGAAAGACAATCGTCATGAGATGGTTATCTCATGTTTAGAGGCGTAAGTAACTTTCTTTGACACTTGAGCGTCCCGTCATGCAACCGTGAATTATGTGTCACCGGACGTAATTTTGGATCATGACGGTAATTACACCGCTTTGTATCAATACATGTTTTCCAAGGCTGATTACTACTGTATATTTTCTAGAGAAACTTTCATTATTGTGCCGATGCGTAATACCTATTTATCTTTCCATGCTGACCTCATCTGGTTGTATTAAAGGGACCTCAAGGACCCCCCGGCCCACCGGGAACGCTGGGTATTGTTGGACCCCCGGGACCACCTGGACCTCCAGTAAGAAAAAATGAAGATAATGAAAACTAATACAGTGCCTGGCAAAAGAAATACGACCTTGCTAAATTATTACCGTAACATTTTGATATGTTCTTACAGAAATGTTATTACAAGTATTGCCAAAAGTAATTATATTTTTAAAAAATCTATAATAATATGCTGTAATTCTTTTTCCGTTGATGTTTTATAAACAAGGTGCTGATAACTTTGCTATTATTATTTTTTACGATTTGATGACATTGAATTATATAATTGCTTAATCAAAATTTTTCAGGGTCCGGCCGGAGTACCTGGACAGAAAGGCACAACTGTAAGTGAACTTTTGGAAACTTAATAGTTCAATATCCGTAATAGAAAGTAGTATTGCAATATAGAAGTGTTTTGTCAAATATGCTACCGTAATGAAATGTGAAGTTTATAGTTGAGTCTTATTTACGCCCATATCACCCGTATCTTGAAATATTAAAAACATATCTAATGTAACGTCGCATTCAAAAATGTTTATTATGTTTTCTTTCATTTTCATAACCCGATTTCATTCATTAAACACAAAAAAATCAACTTTAGAATGACGATGAGGTATGTAAGCTTTAGCATGAAATAGCAAACCTTGCTTTTTCTTCATAAGATCTAGTTCTCAAATCCATGTTCTTTAAAACCTTCTTCTTAAAACCCCATCCACGCCCCTCCCTCCCCTACCCATTATCTGTCTTTGACCAACTCTCACGATTTCCTTTTTCCTGATATCTACCAATATAAATGTTTTGCTTTTCTTTTTTTCTCACCAACAATAAAACGCGTTTCAACGAGTCAACGTTTTTGTTACTCATTCTCCAGTCGATTCTTTACTGTTTTGAGTTAATCCTTCACTGTATTGAGTTAATTCTTCACTGTTTTTAATATCATTGTTGATTGCCTTTGCATGTATCTCAACCATAACATGTCATTTATAACAAAACAATTCTTTTCAATAAGTGTGTGTAGGAAGTAATTTAATTGTATATAATGTATAACAACATTTCGTTTCATTTTTGAAATGCACAATATTAGAAAGATAGAAGAACCTTTTTTTCTATAACTTATTCAATCGTGTCCAATCTGACGATTTGCCTTTCGAAGATTTTACCGTTACAATCTCTTATTCAACTTGCTGTACAGTATGACGTAGTCACAATTGACACTTTATTTCAACGAAACGTGTTATGGTCTACTTAAAGTAAATTCATTGCAGTAAAATCTAACCATTCCGTAGAGTTTTTGCATAGCTCCCCTGGCACAAACCTATGAAATAACGTTCCTGTAGTTTCCTCAGAGGCACATTGCCGTCGGGTTCTTTTGCAAAAACGAAATTCGAGGAGCTATTCGCGTTTGTGCATCTATACATCTTCAGCAATATATTTTAAATAATTAATATGTTTTATATGGTTTAAACATAATTTTATTTTTCAAAAATGAAGATTTGTTAACTAGCCGTTGTGTTTATCTGAACAGCGATAAGTTTGGAAAAGTTTCAAACTGATGAAATACCATTTTTGTAGTGTTAACATAAATGTCAAATATTGTGTATTAAAATGTTGTTACATATGCCTAACAATTAAGTGTTATGTATCTTGGAATGATAGTTTAAAATGTACAAACTCAAAAAATTTCTTCAGTTTTTAAGCAAAGAACCCGGTCTCACTGTCTCTCTTATGAATGCATACTAAATACCTGTTTTGACAAATAATTAAAAAAATACACCTCCATTATATTGTATATTTCCTGTCTTCTTGGAATTTTCAAATTTCAGATTAATTCATTTTGATTTAGAACAATGTATACAACGTGTGGAGTACCATTTGTAATAATAAATTACGATTTGAGCTTTCTGAAATCCGTCTCAGAACTTCACTGTAGAATTTGCAAACCTCAATCGTCGGTTTTGTCTATCTTTCAGCATAGTAGAATAGAGCACTCATGTCAGAATTTTATTTGAGGTACCACCGTATCTTAGGACGTCACATAATTGATTTTTAATTGTTTGAATATTAATTATATATTTTGTTATCTATATCCATTAATTGATTGTTTCTTCAAGACATTTAAAGTTGGTGATTTTATTATTTATGATATAGTCATGACTTTAAGGAGCTATTCTCTGAATATTCCTTCTGACTTTTATGCTTACTAACTTATCAGAATCCTTATATCATTTTATAGTATATAGCTTATTCATCCCTTTTGAAGACCATGTCATTATTCGCATTCAAAATATTTTCCACTTAACATTTTGTTTTAATTTTTTAGAATAAGGAAGCCTTTTACTAAAATTCTGAAAATCTATAACGTATTTTTCAATTACAGTGGTTCTAAGGTAGGTTGGTATAACAAATTGACTCGTTATCAATCCCATGTTTACTGGTTTTACAGAACTACGTGGATTCCGTCGGCGGAGGAGGATCGGGGCCCCCCGGACAATCGGTGAGTTAGAATCATCTGTAGATGCACACGCTGTCGGTGCAGAATGACGATATTTCTTGCAATACATAAAATGCCTTCTTCTTACAAAACTGTTCAGATTTGTTTTTGACAATGGCTTGGTACAGTGGTCGAGTGCCGCGTCTAGAAGTTCACTTCAAAGGTACTACTGTGTTAAATGCATATCCATAACGTTTTTGCGAGTAGTTTTTCTCTAAAAAAATATTTTAGTTATATTCAGAAATTTATTTTGCACTGAACCAGACATTCATGGTAAAGTTAACTTAAAACTTACTTCTAATATTAATTATCTTACTTATTGAGCGTCAAGCGTATAATTGTAGTACTTAGTTGTATAGTAGATTTGACAAAGGTATTCTGAATGGTCCAATTCTCCTAATACTCTTCCTTCTACATACTGAACAAAAGAAAAAAAGGACCACCTGAATGATCAATGAATTAAAAAGTATTTTGATAAGTATGACCTCTTATGAATTATTTATTTAATTTGTTATTTAAAATGTCTGTGGTCCTTAACTATTCTTTTTGAGTATATATTAAACCAATGCTTTTTTCCACCCAACCCCTTTATATATCGGTGTTAGTTTCAATGATGGCAATACGATACAGTATTTTATGTTTGCTAACATAGAGGGTCGCTGGCGTACCCGTAAAATGACGTTTTTGCATATATGTATGTTCTTACAGGGACCCCCCGGACCTCCTGGCGGTACTGGAATGGTAAGTGTCATCATGACTCGTCAATATCATCATTGATAACCTTATTTACCTTTAAATATTTGCATCATTTCTAAATACTTTCGAAACATTCTGAGATTTTTTATCTTGATTACCAGAAAAAAGTACAATATAGCGTTCACTCCCGTAACGTAAGTTTATACATCTTTCAATATCATTCAGTTTTCAAATCATATTTTACAATATAGTGAAAAAGATTACCAAATTATTTTACAAGTATTTGCGTTCCATCTACGGTGATAAATATTAATTCTGTCTAACGTGAATTGGCAGTTAGATTGTTACAAACGCCAAGTTTAGTGTTGCGCAACGGATATAGTATGACTAGTTTTCTTCCCACACAGAGAAAACTGGTCATTATAAATCCGTTGCGCAACGCTAAACTTGGCCCTTGATTGATCGTATTACTGATTGAACTTTCAAAAATTGCACCGATATGTCCATATTCCTACCATTGGTTTCTTTTTATCAGAATTTGTCTTACGTCAGTAGGAAAGTGATGAGTAAAAAATGAAATAATTGATGCAAGTTCTGAAACCCTGTTCTAACCGCAGTCGTAAAGACGAGTCGTTTAAAGGATATAAATACCGCGCCGCCTCGTGTACTGAACATATGAATGGATAAAAAAACTATTTCTTTCTTTCCTGACGCAAGATTTGACCCAATTCCTCTGTCTAATCGTTCACCCACCTGTCCCTGGTTGAAGCAACTGAATGAGATTTCAATTAGCCAATGTGATTATTGAAGCTATTTTCAAACGCCAAATCTAATTTCTTATCTTCGAAGTAAAGAAGTATATGTTCGTTTTACTGCTTGCCCGTAGCGTCAAAACGTCACAGTAGGTAACGCCCTCGAGTAGCGTTACGTTAACACGACCATCTGGTAATGTCGACATGTGCTTAGACGATTGTAGTCTCTTTATCATAAACCTGCTAATTTTTAAACGCTGAGTTTTTTGGATGATAAAATTCGAGGGAGTAGTCCCCTTTCTGCACTGACGCAGTTGATAGCCATTTAAGAACACCCTTAGCTAGATATGTTTCAAATGGATTATAATTCAATCTTGCTTTCGTAGGAACGGACCTCAAACGTAAATATAGTGTATTTTTAGGATGGTAACATGAGAATGATTGTCATTGTAAACTGGATAAAACACAAAAATTAAGATCTTATATCATATATTAAGTAATCGTTTTTTTAATGTTGTAAATATACTTTTATATCAATTGAGGTGAGATGTTAATAAATAATATATCTGTCTGTCTTGTCGTGATCATATTATTAACTCTACCATTGTAGCCGGGCGAGCGAGGCGCCCAGGGAGAGCGAGGACCGATGGGGTCAACAGGAGCCCCGGGCATCCCTGGTCTATCCGGTCCTCCGGGCCCACCAGGACCTAGAGGCATGCGGGGCCAGTCTGGGATGCCGGGGATGCCAGGGATACCGGTACTATCTTTGATTAGAATGTGTGGATTGATATTGTCAATAGAAATAGTGATATGTTGATATGTTTAGCGAATTTTATATAGTTTACAAGGTAAAGTGTAAATTCACTTTCTTTCAAGACAGTTCCTTCATATAACAATTTTTTAAGTAACTTGGAAGATATAAATGGTAAAAATATATGTAATTGTTACCAGAATTTCGATCTTAAGTTTTTCTCATCAACGAAACTAATAATTCTATAAGATTAATTGTTGTTTTTTTAATGGAATTCTTGTACCAAACTCATTTCCAACAGGGGCGAAGCATATCAGAGACAGAAATGCGAGAATTATGCAGTATAATATTACGAGGCAAGTACAAATGTTCTCTATAAATTGACTTTGCCAACTAGTCTTTGTAGGCTCCAATAGTCAATGGGAAGAGAATGTCATTTTGCTAACGAGAGTCTTATGCCTACTGCCTGATACCTTAAGAAAGTATTCATATTTAATAAACTTCTTGGCTGTTTCTGAAGACAAGCAAGAAGAGTTGATACTTTTACATAATTCAGTGTTGATTGTTGATAAAAGCACGAATTCCTTTAGAATTGTGAAACGAATTACTCTGACATTGGTTTTGCTACAGAACAAATGGAGGATCTAATTGCTGACCTGCGAGGCCCGCCTGGACCTCCCGGCATCGGCAGGAAGGGTAAAACAGGACCACCCGGACCCTACGGAGTCCAAGGTGAGTATATCTGATATAACATATCTCTCTTTGGAAGATCCTTGAAAGTCTTCGCCAAAATTGTATGGCAGGGGATGGGGTGTGCTTAAAAACTACACCTACATAATGTTAATCATATCTAGCTCTTTTCTAGAAATGCTCTGTTGATACATTATGATACTAAACCAAAGCTGAAACGTTATTGTTAAGAAATATCTCTGTGCATTAATCTACAACTATTCATTTAAATACTGGCATTTGATTAAAGAAACGTATTCAGGAAACATAACTTCGGTATTTTTATGCACCATCTCTTTATGGTTTTGCTAAATTAAAAACATAATGAACGCGGAATAATGCAAACTGATCGCGAGCACGGTGTACTTACTTCTGCACGCTAGTGTAAATTACTCTTTCGCAGGTGACCGAGGACCGCCCGGCCCCCCGGGAGAGCGAGGATTTATGGGTATGCCCGGTCTGCCGGGACCTTCCGGACCCCCCGGAACACAAGGTGAGGATGGATGTTGGAAATAGTTTTTCGATATGGACTTGCAAGAGACATGTTCTTTTCACCTATTTGAAAATTGTCCAGAAAATAGTTTTAAATTATCACCCTAGAATATCAAGGTAATGATATGTGCATAATTTATTTATCCTTACTGAGTAGCATTCTTTCCCAATAGAGGTAGCTCCGTCATAAATCCTCTGTGGGGAGAGAATGGCAGTGTTGTAACATTTACCTGAAAATTATCTTTAAAATGTACCATCTTTTTGTAATACAATTTTTTTTTGTCAATATATATCAATTATTGAAAACAATTTTCATATTGTTAAAATGGAAATAATTCAGTGCAATAATCGTGTCTTGTAACAGGGCGACGAGGGAACAAGGGTGAGAGGGGTCCGCAAGGATTCGGGAACCCAGGCAAACCCGGGCCCCAAGGGCCACCAGGTGAGTGTGTGGGGAAGGAGGATGTATAATGCAGGGCAGGATCCTGAGGTGTTGAGAGTGTTGGATAGAGATTTTAGTGAGAGTGGTTTGGAGAAAGACTATAGGTGTGTCAATCGATGGGACAGGGTCCTCAGAGCTGAGAGCGTGGGATAGAGATTTTAGTGAGAGTGGTTTGGAGAAAGACTATAGGTGTGTCAATCGATGGGACAGGATCCTCAGAGCTGAGAGCGTGGGATAGAGATTTTGGGGTAGGGTGGCTTGGAGAGGGACTATAGGGGTTCGATGGGACAGGGTCCTTAGCTGTTGAAAGTGTGATTTGGGGGTAGGATTGTTTGAATGTGGGAATATAGGCGGTGCTGGGTTTAATATTAAGCGCTTCTAGTGTAGCTGATTTCCCTCTTGGGTTCGTAGGGCCTTAAAAAAGGTCCAAAAGTATTTTCAAAAGGGGATTTTGAAGCCTTGGTAGATAAAATTAACCTATATAGACTGAGACCACAGACCTACCTATCTTCTACCTATATACGTCTACATCACAGGTCCACCGGGTCAGCAAGGAGAAGGAGTGCCAGGTAGACCCGGAGAGCGTGGTCCTCCAGGACAAGGGGGTCAGCACGGACGCAGGGGGATCAGGGGACCGGTCGGGCCACCCGGCTACTGTGAATACTGCAACTATGCCTTACCCGGTCCCGAGTACATTCGCCTGCCGAGAAATGACATCAAGGGGCCCTAAAACTTTCAGAACCAATGATAGATTGATACACATTAACAGTCACCTGTACCCGCATAGTCTAGTTCTTTCTTTATTTTCGGCTGTTTTCAGCCCTCATTTTAGTTCTCTCCGAAAAATTCCCCCGCTCCTCACCTCCTTACTATACCACTGTCGTCATCTGAATGCTTGCTTATTCTTTTGACTGTTCATTTTAACAAGTGTGCTCCCATTAATGTGTTCAGGATAAAATTCTTATTTTTCGTTGAAAGCATAATGTGTTCCTATGTCCTCACTTGCTTTTATTTATGAGTAGTTTAGTAACATTACCACCGGAAGGTTTACTGCTCGCTTACCTCGACTGCTGATGTTCTATACTGTAAGGCTTCTGCCATTTTCGAGGTATGTGACCAGTGCTCATTCGCGGTATCCCAGCATGTTCCCGTCAGCACGGGTTACCTCCCTTTTTTATTTGCTGCGGATATACAGGTTGACAAAAGGTTTGAAATGTTTTGGGAGCCTTTTATGATGTCATTTCTGTCCAAGCAAGATGTCTGTGAAAAGATCAGAAATCTCTGGTCTGGCAGCAAGGTCACAGTCACGTGACCGACAGCAGCGACAATATTAAGTGAAGTTTGACAAGGCTACCCATACTGCCTGCAGGCGTATTATGTGATATTCATCAGCCATCATCAACTATATTACACGTGCTAATACACGCTCGACACGACAGCGTTTGGTTGGAAGTATATCACGTGACGAACAGTCTACATCTGATTGGTTATTCGTACGACTCAAGACGGTTTCGATTTCAAAAGTGTCGTGTGCAAAAATGGAGAAAAGCGGAACATTACAGATGAACAATGCACGTGCTTTGGACGATGTGTTTTCTTTGGTGCTATTAAAGAAGGGTCATCTTGACCCTGGAGTATCCTTCACTGAACCAAGTTACCTCCGAGCCTATGGCGCTACAAATGACGAGGACAGATTCAAATATGGCGGCCTTCCAACATGGCCGAATTGAGAGCATTGATCTACGAGTTGATGACGTGTTTCAGAAATTTTCACCTTAAACCTCATTATTGCATTTTCCAAACTTGCGTATGGGTGATATTTTGCTACTACCTATCAGATCCCCAATCATGAAGTCACCTTCTGTGAACCTCCAAAGAAACACTGCCAAAGAATTTTATATCGCGTGGTTGAAAAGAAGGTAACTTATGGATAATTGATTATCTTATATACATTGACCTATTGTTAGTCTTCTGAATTCTTTGCGTGTTTCTTGTTGTGTTAAGAATCTTGTTAAATACATATATGCACATTTCAGAGCATTTATTGTGTAATATAAACACTGAATATTGTTTTATCATAGATTACATTATATTCCTACATTGTCATGATAGCATTGCTTTTTAGCCGTGGCGGACTAGGCCACCTGTCGAGTAGTAGATCCTATACTCAAATATAGTCATAAGCGCATATTGTATTTTTTGACAGCGGCTCTAGATTTCTATTTGTATATTTACATTCATTGGAAGACAAGATCTCTTTAGGCAATAAATTTCTTACATCTCAACCTGCTTCCTGTCGTGTCTGATTATTTAAACTAGTTGTACATACGTGAGAATTTATTACAATTACTATCGAATTACACATACTAGAAGGGATGTTTATAAATTTGGCAGTGGATTTCAATGGACCTGTAGGAATCAAAGTTGTTCTTTTAATGATTTACAGTAATTAAGTCTTGCTTTCTATTCAGCGCATTCAAGCCGTTGTCTCATATTTATGGGCGGCAGGCAAATAGACCACATTTACATAAATATAAAGTTTACATCATTTCAAAACATTGCGCGCTTCTTACCCGCGCTTCAAACAGTACCCATATTTACTACGGTACTCGCCCTACCACGTCAGTTCGCAAAAGTCATGTTTAATTCCACTCGGCGTAAACCGAAATAATTGCTGTCACATGCAATATTGACGCTTACAGTTGTCTACACCGAAGGTTTGTTCACGTACCTGTGTATTCTAGTGAAATCATGTCTTACCTTGCCAAAATAAGACAACGGCCATACCAACCAGTCTAGAAGAACGTGGAAGAAGCATCAAATCGTAGCTTATCAATTTTTAAGGGCAAAATAATAAATGATATATTAAATAACTATATATTGGCAATAGTTATTTTTCAGGGTCACAACTTCTCGAGTGTGGTTCAGATATATCAAAATTACTCCATGTAAACAATTCTATAATGTCAATCAATGATCATGGTTTGTTCCATGTGCTCTTTTAGCAATAGCCTAATAGTAATTGGGTTGTATGAATGAATTCTATCTGCATGGAACAGTGCAGTCTAGTATTGTTGTCATGAGCACTGTGGAAGTAGAAGTGTCAATATAAACAAATCTATTAGCTGGACAAGATCTCGGGTTAACCCAGGGAGAAAGGTTGTCATAATGTCACTGTATACCCGTGTCATTAATACATGTACAGTCTGATTAAAATCGACCGTGTTCCGAGGAAAAAAAGTTTTTATATATTTACTCTGGCGGGATTCGAACGTACACTATCAAGGGGCTGTCCTCTCCACAACGGTCTGAAAGCACCCTGCTTGCTCGCACGTTCTGACGCAATCTCAACTAGCCAATCACAAGGACTGCGGCAAAAGCTTTCGGTATCAGTATGTAGGGGCAAGTAAACCTCGTTTACCATTCGTTAATCTTAATCGCCGCTAGCGTTATTTTAAACGGGATAATGTGATTGGTCTGCGCTAAACTGGTGTAAGAATGTGCGAGCATGGAGTGTGCTTTAAGACCGTTGTGAAGAGGAAGGCACCTGGTAGAGGACGTTCGAAATCCGCTAAAGTCAATATTAAAAAAAATTATATTCCTCGGAACACGGTCGATTTTTATCAGACTGATACATGTATGTCCTTTTGTAAATTCCATCACATCGTAATGAGTTTTCCATGTCGATTAAGACATCGTAAACCTCGCAGTAGTGAATTGATCAAATGAATAGACGTTTCAAAACTTTGCTCTCATGGTAATTTTTGGCCTTTGAGGCCTGTTAAATCATTGTATTTGTTTCAGAAAAAATGGAAACGTACTTTTCTTTAAAAACCTTTTTAATATTTAGAATTCCAAACCTTCATACACAAGGTCTTTTCAGAGCCTCTTTAGCCCAGGGTAAACGCTTTTGTTTTTTCCAATTTCATTAAAATATTTAAAAAAGGTTTCATCTTTACGTTGAAAGACATTTAGAACATTGGACATAACGATCTTTCAAACAGTTCCAATAAGAACGGATTAACTATGAATAACCTATAAAGTGTCATAGACTTGTCTGTCGAACGACGTTTGCAGTTGTCAATACTTCCCTGACGTTATTAGGTTCCAAATTGCCATGTTTGAGGATATATGCAATACTTAGCTTATATACGTGACTGCTTCTATAGGATATATAGCCATCTATTCAACTGGTAATGAAGGTATGTTTTGCAATCATACCAGGGTCAAGGTTTGTTCACATTTTTTTATCAATCAAGGTCGTATCATTTCAACCCGGAGGTAGCCTTAGTAACAAAATCATACAGAATTATCCGATTTGGAACTGCAAACACGAGTCTTCTTTACAGAACAAAACATTACATGGCAAAATAATGGCACCCCTCGATGACATCAGGCAAGCCTTTCATGCAAGTGTTTCAGTCAATCTCATTAAAATGAAATCTAATATTGGTGCACTACGTTACGCAGATTATACACGCGTAATGTAGTGGAGCATTTAGATTTCATCTTAATGAGATTGTGTTTCAGTGGATGCCATCCGATTGCAGCGAGTTGATTTTTTGCCTCTAGAGGAATCTCCCGGAGGCTCTAGAAGTGCTTGTATTAGAACTGAGTTTAGCGTAGGATTTTATGACTTTAGCAATTTCTGTTAGGAGAGGGAGAAGCGTTGACATCAATATTCTTATAATTGCTGTGTTATTAATGATGAGGCAAATTATGTAATAAGATGCCTGCAAAAAAAACCATTTTCTTGGTAAATATAAATATTAATAACATCCTGAAGCGGGTCCTTAGCGAACACAATGTTGGACCGAAAGCCTCACTACATATAACGAGGCAACCTTCACCCAAAGGAACTCTTTCCACAACAGGGCCTCCTTTCACAAAGCCAAAAGGTTATCGTAAGTCGCTAAGAAAACCTTAGCGCAATGTTATAGAATGAGAGTTAAGGTTAACCTTAGCACAGGTTATTTTGTGAACGGAGACCTTGGACTTTGCAGTGGGAAAGACCAAAACGGTTTACTAGATAAATGAGACAATGACATTCAAATCTAGATGAGGAAACCAAATGCATGGATATTTGAATCATATCGATTCACATTTTCACCGTCGACATGGTGTGTTTAGCAAATAAATTGTAACATGGGCTTTGACAGTATAATTGAAAACCAGCATCTTGGAGGTTAAATCGGTGCTACTGCTTCAATAGCTAGAACTCATATTACATTTCAAACACTCACCAGTCAACATTTTATGCAGCTCACACACACAAGCTCTTCTGTAATATTTCACAAGAAATTAATGACATTTAACTATTGTGTTCAAGTTTCACAATAAACTGTAATTGAGACATGTCAACGCAGTCTGTAAGTTTTCGACCACAAAAGTACAGACTGCAGGAATATAAATTAAAGCGAAACGACAAGAAGAGCAATTGAGTATTCCGTTACAAATACAGTACCATACAGAGCAAAATACTGCTTTATCATGTCCATGTTATTTTATTTTTTCTGGATCCCGGATTTGATATAAGTAGTTTTGTTAAACGGAGGGATAACAAGCACAGGCCCTCGGATCATTAAAAAACTTCCTTTTTTTTAATTTATAAATTTTTTTAAAATATTTTTTTTAGAGAACACCCCCTGAATCGAATTGTACCTCTGTTATATAGTATATGGACTACTATTAACAGAGGTACAATTCTATTCAGGGGGTGTTCTCAAAACATTTTTTAAAATTTTCCTTTTTAATTTTTCTTTTTTTAATTGTTTTTAATGATCCGAGGGCCTGTGATAACAAGGTCATATTATCAAACGTCTGAACACCCGGACTCGGTGGATATATTTTAAAGAGAGACAATGAAGCTTTTGTTCCGGTTGCAGGTTCCTGTCACCTGCTAATCTACTACGTTTCTACGTAATGAGACAGCGTATTACATGTCTGCGTTGTATTTTCAAAATAGGATTTAGCAAGGTCGACAAAACATCTCCCGTCCCTAGTATCACTTAGCCTATGTCGTTACTTTTACAGAATTAATGTCCATACTCGAAGCTATGTTTGTACATTCATCAGATCAGAAATGACATTTGGGTTGCGTGGAGGGCATTAAATGGTATTTTGTAAAGTTACTTATCTTTGCAGTGAAGCGTTTAACTGGATTTTTCCATATTCACTTTGCATTTCTTGTAATAACTACGCCTATGTCGTTATTTTTACAGAACGACGTGATTAGCTTGTCAAGAGTCAAGTCTCAGGTGGGGATTTACAAAGCACGTAACGTCTTCAAATTTTAATCGTATAAGGCCCATTACCGTAATTGAAATAAAAGGTAAAAACGCTACTCGTATATAACAATAAATGGATTACCCTCTCACCGGTAATAACATTAGTTTTTTTCATTAAGGCAGTGGTTTGTATCGCGCAAAAGTCCAATTAATGTCCATACTCGAAGCTATGTTTGTACATTCATCAGATCAGAAATGACATTTGGGTTGCGTGGAGGGCATTAAATGGTATTTTGTAAAGTTACTTATCTTTGCAGTGAAGCGTTTAACTGGATTTTTCCATATTCACTTTGCATTTCTTGTAATAACTACGCCTATGTCGTTATTTTTACAGAACGACGTGATTAGCTTGTCAAGAGTCAAGTCTCAAGTGGGGATTTACAAAGCACGTAACGTCGTCAAATGTTAATCCTATAAGGCCCATTTCCGTAATTGAAATAAAAGGTAAAAACGCTACTCGTATATAACAATAAATGGATTACCCTCTCACCGGTAATAACATTAATTTTTTTCATTAAGGCAGTGGTTTGTATCGCGCAAAAGTCCAATTAATGTCCACACTCGAAGCTATGTTTGTACATTCATCAGATCAGAAATGACATTTGGGTTGCGTGGAGGGCATTAAATGGTATTTTGTAAAGTTACTTATCTTTGCAGTGAAGCGTTTAACTGGATTTTTCCATATTCACTTTGCATTTCTTGTAATAACTACGCCTATGTCGTTATTTTTACAGAACGACGTGATTAGCTTGTCAAGAGTCAAGTCTCAAGTGGGGATTTACAAAGCACGTAACGTCGTCAAATGTTAATCCTATAAGGCCCATTTCCGTAATTGAAATAAAAGGTAAAAACGCTACTCGTATATAACAATAAATGGATTACCCTCTCACCGGTAATAACATTAGTTTTTTTCATTAAGGCAGTGGTTTGTATCGCGCAAAAGTCCAATTAATGTCCACACTCGAAGCTATGTTTGTACATTCATCAGATCAGAAATGACATTTGGGTTGCGTGGAGGGTAGGTAATAACTACGCAAGGCGTTTTGAATATGTAGATCAACTTATTCTTATAGCAACAGTTCACTACAACACGATATTGCATTACTGTCGACTCTCTGAAGCCAGTATATAAACATAAACACGGAAAGCATTTTTTGACAAGATTATTTATTTTAGGACATATCTTGATATCAATGTTTGCTTACCCAAAAAATCAGACATTCATATAAAAACATACTTCTTGACTGAATGATTGAGATGGAACTAACTACAACCACATATTTATCATGAAGGATTCCAACATTTTGTCAAGAGGACTGTTCAATCCCGGTCACACACGCAAACTCTCTTTTCTATTATGTATCACAAGAAATTAATTACATTTAATTTTTTCATACTTTCTCCTTCCTCCCAGGGTTCTTTACATAATCTTCAGGCCTGAAAAAAAGAGAATTTCTTCCTTGAAACATCCACTGAATAAAAAGAGATCAAGCTTGGAGTGTCAGCCCCTTTTTAAGATTGCACTGACTTGTATTGAAAATTTTCAGTCCCTAAAGAATTGCATTAATTTAGACTGAATCTTGTCAGTCCTTATAGAATTACACTTCTTTAGACTGCATCTTGCCAGTCTTTATAGAGTTACACTACTTTAGACTGCACCTTGCCAGTCCTTGAAATTTTGCACTACATTAGACTTCATCTTGCCAGTCCTTAAAGAATTGCACTACTTCAGACTGCATCTTGCCAGTCCTTATAGAGTTACACTACTTTAGACTGCACCTTGCAAGTCCTTGAAAAATTACACTACTTTAGACTGCACCTTGCCAGTCCTTAAAAAATTGCACTACTTTAGACTGCACCTTGCCAGTCCTTGAAATTTTGCACTACATTAGACTACATCTTGCAACAGTCCTTAAAGAATTGCACTACTTCAGACTGCATCTTGCCACAGTCCTTAAAGAATTGCACTACTTCAGACTGCATCTTGCCACAGTCCTTAAAGAATTGCACTACTTAAGACTGCATCTAGTCTGCATGCAAAAAATATGATTTCCAACAGTTTAACTTTCCTAGCATTTGTTGTGTCTGGTAAGGAGTCAAAAGTAGCTTTGTAGATGATAAACAATACTAAGAAATAAAGAAATTTAAATAATCTTATCAATTTATTTTCGATGATAACCTCAGATATTTACATAAGTACTACGTATTTTATGGTCAACACTTAACACTGGCTTTGTCTATCTTGTACAAAACAGCAAGTTCTTTCGCTAATAGAAATCATTGCTGAATAAAAAGACATTTTACTCTCTAAAGATAATAATAAACTATTATATTCAGGAGAAAGTTTGAACAAAAAGACCATAAAAAACATCCTTCATTGCCTCTAACTACTCTAATGAGCTTTCACAAAATTTGAATACCAGCAACTGTGTCATCTCTATAACACATTGCATGAGAGTACAGTACCTTTGATAATGGGCTATTCTAAGGGGGTTTTTTGTCATCAGAATTTTGATTGGACCACTCCCCTATGTAGCAATGGTAAAATGTATAATCATAACGGCCCTGCCTTTCCCAAACCCTGTGGGTACATTCACGTAAATGAATACTGAAATGATTTTGAAGTGTATAGAGACACCCACCAGTCAAAGAGTTGAGGGAAGTTCTGGCGCTGCTCTTCCGAGTACTCCTCGTAGCGTTTGGGGACAGGCTGCACCTGTTGGATCTGGTTACTCACGTTCTGTAGGATCTCCTCTGGGATGTTCTGTCAACACACGTACCGTAGAAATGGCAAATAATGTTTAGATGCAATCAAAGTTAGTTGTGCAATCAGTGTTGCCTTCTAAAGATGTGTGACGATATAGATAATTGATGATACTATACGTATAACAATATCTCATTTGTCAAGATACACTATTTTCAGGGATTTTTGAGAAAAAGGAAGATTAACGTTCCTTGATTTTCATTAAAAACAATTTCAAAGTCAACATATCACGATGTAGACACTACATCAGGACACATTTATTGTCAAATTAAGTAACACAATTCTTTATACTTTGATACAGCTCTATTTTAAAAGTAATCATTCTTAAAGCCTTAGTTTATAAAATATGCTTTGGGAAAATCAGAATATATGTTAGCATTCATTTGACACTTAGAGTTTTGTGGACTGAACATGTTCAGATAATACTGGACTGAATCTTGGCATAGGCCTTATTCACCTGCAGCCAGCTTTCCATGCATGAAGGGTTTTCATTGGTTAAACTTTTGTAGATAGTTTGCTTTGCAATTTCCTACCCCTTGTGGAATCTACCGAAAGCCTGAGAAGTGCTCATATTAGAACAGTGGTTAGTGTAGGAATTTTATGACTTGAGCCACCTATGTGGGGAGAAAATGGGTTGAATTAGGGATAGATCATTGAAATCAGGCATAAGATCTTTGAATCAAATTTGACTATACTAAAGTACACTTTTTTTGATTACATAATACTGAGTTTAATACTTTATTATGTTTGTTATCATATCGTTACAAATAAAAACCTAAATGTGAGCTTCAAAATTTCACAGCAGACAAAGTTGCCAAACTTCTTGAAATAAACTGTTAAAACCAAAGGCCTCTTCATACCATTTTCACCGATAATTTAAAAAAAAAGATAATTGTAACTGAATTTCTTGGATCATCATAGAATACTGCCAATTGAATAAATTCCCACTCCATTTCTTACAATAATGCAGATATTTTGAAAGATTTGCACATATATCTAGTGAGATGGTTTCCCATTACCATTTTAACCAGGATATATAGATAAATCCATTGGCACAACATATCAATTCGGCCTGAACTAATGTCAAAAACATAGCAACATGCTTTGCATGCATTCCAAATTTCAAATTCTTAGACGAATGGACCACCAAGTGAACCAAATTACTGAACAATGAATACAAATTCCTTAATTCCTTCCACCTTGTGGAAAAGATTAAAAAGCACTTGCAGTGAATTCAATGCTGATTTACTTATCTAACACAGATGCAAAGATTCAAAGAAGGGCTAAAAAGAACTAAGAACCTGAAAGCAATTTACAGAAGTGTCTGTCTATGGTTGCATGACTGACAAAGGGAGATAAATCTTGTCTACCTATCCGTACCAATCAATGAGGCATGAAGGACCGCGCCTGTGGAAACATTACCTGAAGCAGGCTACTGGGTCAAAACACCTGACATTCACAAAGGTAGAGTAACCTTGTGATAAAAACGTAAGAAAGTTAAGAAAACTCAGCAGATGCTAAATTTCATTTGCAATAATTAAAGCTTATTCATTTCAAACATTAAATTCAAAATGGTATATATATAATAGCTCAAGATTTATCTATCAATCAAATAATTTGGATCATCAATCATTTCATCAATCAATAAACAATTAGAGAAACATGATTATTTCTTTCAAATACATATCAAATTAATTCTAACAAGGACATTGATAACTTTGAAAATGTAAATAAATAATGTAAGCACCCTAGGTGTTTAAAATTGAAAAGAGGGGGCGCTTAATAAAATGACATTCCCATATAAATATTAGAAATTTCACTCTGTATACCGAAAGCTTGTGGGGCTAACGGACCTGGAGAAAGGTTAAGTGGCAGTGTCGAGCACTTAAAATGTTAACTATACTATTTTGAGTGAGTAATTGAACCAAATGAGGCCGGAATAAGGACATCATTACAAGTGTGATAGATGATGCTTGGTTTGAATTTTTGGAACAATGAAAAATATACATTTTATTTCAATTCGAACTGAGAGAAAGTCGTTTTCAACCTTGTACACGTCGTACTTCCGCTCGAAAGCTAAACTTGGTCTTTGCTGGAGAATGCTTTAAAAGCTATCCTTATCAGAGAACCCTGAAATATGTGCTTACGTCATCCTCGTATAAGTGTAGTCTCCTCATGATCGTATGGCGGAGCAGGTTCCCCGGCAGCGTACTGTAGACGGAGCGGTACATCACCTGACAATCGAAAACATAGTAGTGACAATACAGACACTTCAAGATACCAAACATTTTGCACAAATCACAATATCTTAGTAAAATTTGATTTGATATGATAACCTTTTCACTTTTTATTCTTCATAAAAAAGAGTTTTTGACAAAAACCTTGATTTTGTGAGAAATTGAACTCAAGACAACTGATAACACCATAATCCTGGGAATCTAAAGTCATCCATATATATCAGATCAATTGTCATGGTGAATGATACAATGATATATCAGTGAGTTATTGGCTATGCTTGATTGGTAACCAGGAGAACTATCCGGCGTACGCCTCAGGATCACTTGGTTTGAAATGACAGGCGAACCCAGCGTATTATGGCGGACAACTATTTTATAGTCATCATTATTTTTTTAAATAACAACTGAAAATGATTTAATTTGCAATATGTATAATTATAAAGAATTATTTAAAACTTGATAGTGACATTTTAAGTCATATTTCAAAATGTTTGAAAAATATTTATATCATATTTAGATTAAATGTATTTTTAAACTAGTCTGAGGTATGTTGACTGCTTCCTGTGTGTATGCCAACATACTTGATTCAACTTGAGCCTGTTACTGAATATATGCTGCTTAAAAAAAATCAAGCATAGCCATTGCTTAACACCACTTGGGCAATATTTCAGCCAAAAGCGGCGTGTGATATATCAGAAAAATGTAGAGTTAAAAAAAAGCATAAAAACAGATGTCTCACCCCTCCCCTTCCATTAATTCTTAAAGATCGACCCATGGCAACTTTTGTGATTCATAAAATACGTATTCTAATTTGCCAGTAACTTGAGTTTAAATTTTCGAAATCGGCCTATAAACAACTTTAATACGGCTTTTTCCAATCAACAGCTAATTAGCACCAGTGAACAGAACTGAACAGGCCCGTGGTCACTGAGGCGTGTCAAACCGCGTGTCCTGCCACGTGACGTGCTAGTTGGCAGAAGTATAACCTCCTTAATGAAAAAACAACAGGAAATCTCACATTCTAAACAACTGTTTAAACATATCTAAAGTCATCCAAGAAACTCAAACCTCCGATGAATTGATGTTAAATATATCTTTAATTATTTGTATTGTTCCAAGCGAAAAACAGTGTTTTAATATGATGCTATGCGCACTATCCCATAGCATGTGTACATGAATTACGACGTCTGCCAAATGTTGTCACAACAATCAGACTGATTCAAACAGTCTTATTTTTTATGACACACAGGTGGCCGTTATACAATCCTATCTCATTCAATTTCAGTTCTTGATTTAATTGTCTCTAATTATACCTTTTGAATTTTAACGCCTTGGATCCACCAAGCGGAATATATGTCCTGTCATAATGGCGTAATCTTGGCATTCGACTGCTACTTAGTTTATTGTCATGGCGTCCAGTCATTTTGAACCAATGAACTTGTAGAATATATATTCAACCAATAAATTAAGAGAAGGAGATTTGGCTCATGTACTTCTAAGGACGATGACACACATTTTAACAAGTACATCGTGAATAACGGGTACCAACATTCTTTAGGATTACATAGGATGTTTCTGACGCTTGCGCCAGGTATGTTTTCATGTCATTGATTGTTAAATTCGAAGACAGAGATATTGCAACACGGTGTGAGATGTTATACTAGCTAACAATATAATATACGTTAGTTAAATACAAACGAATCATCCACTAAGTACTAAGTTGTCATAAAGTGAAGTGAAACAAAATGATTTTTTCTACAGTAAACATTAAACAGGTTTTTACATTCTCTCCCATTTATTACAAAAACCTTCATTTTTTTCGAGACAATTTAGAACTTCATATCGATAATAAATGTTGTAACACTACGTGATATCCCATAGTAATGGATCTCTCACCGACCAAGTTCTTAACCTTTTTTTATATAAACCCACCCACGAAAACCGCGTCCAAGGATTGTCACAGTCCAATCAAAATGGATTTGACGACTAAGAGGTAAAGTTGATATCATGAAGCAGTTACATATCGTATTTTGGAATTCTTTCGGTCATGCTATTGCCTCTATTTTGCTGTTGAATTAGCTTAAAAATACAGTGAAAATCAAAGGGCTGGACTTTCAGCTGACAACTAGCACGTCACACACTGGGCGTGGCTTCGAGTCATGCTTCGGTGATTTTGTCTAAGCGTTCGCCAGGCTCATTAGGCGGTTATCCAAAACAGGGGTATAAAAGGTCTCCTAGTAGTCGAATTAAAGCGTATATTTTCTCATTTTTTGGCTCTATTGATTCTTATAAGTGAAGCGACTACAGATAATAATTTGTAATAATCACAATTATGCGTTACGTCTCCTCTTTAAAGTTGTTGTAGAATAATGCTCCCCAAAAAAACTCCTTCATTCAAAAGACAAAGTCAAGTAGCCATGTAATGGAGTGGTAAGAGACATGAATATTATCAATGATGATGTTGATTTTACATGTTGTTCATCAATGTGTGTTATGAGTTGTGTTGACTAAGAGTGACAGTAAATAAAAAAATTGAAGTTATATATACATAAAATGCCACATTCCATGAAGTCATAAACAATGAATCACTTCATTGAACTAAAAATATTATGTACATCAGTGAGCAGACCTGACGCTGTTGATATTTGGTAGTGCACCCAGAGTTACCTACCTTGGTAGGGTCCATTTCATGCAGTCTCCAAGCTGAAGTGGCAGTATATCCACCAGCATATCTATATATAAATACAAGCAAAATCTTTTTCAGTTTAGCCAGGTGAGATAACATTTTCTGTTTAACTTGGACAAAAAAGACATCAAATACCTTTAATCAACGTCATTCTGATTTTCAACATATCAACTCATCGAGAAAGGGGTCTAGGACAAATGCCACCCGGACATAACCCACCCGGACAATTGCCACCAGGACAAATGCCACCTAGGACAAATGCCACCTAGGACAAATGCCACCCAGACAAAAGCCACCTAGGGCAAATGCCACCCAATATTTGATATTTGACTCATGATATATGTATATTCTGTAAAAACATGACTTTATTTTTTGTCTTGTAATATTAAAAAAAACTAGGTGGCATTTGTCCTAGGTGGCATTTGTCCTGGTGGCAATTGTCCGGGTGGGTTATGTCCGGGTGGCATTTGTCCGGGTGGCATTTGTCCTGCTCCCTCGAGAAAGGTATGAAAAATATTATATATTTCAATCATGAACATTGACACTAGCAATAATCTGTCATTTAGTTTCTTCCCATATGATAATTGCATTTTGACACTGTAGGTTTGTTAAATGACTTTTACATAGCAAGTGTTAGTATTTCCACATTGAAAGTGAGGATCAGCAGAAAATATTTTGTGAGGTCTGTGAAGATCATGATACATCTAAATGTTTTGTTCTTATTGTAACCTGTTGTATTCTAATTGAATTATGTAAAAAAAAAAATTCTTTTCATACAACAACCTACTATCGAGATACAACATTCAACCTCTCCATTGATCACAGACAACACATGAGTACTTGTACAAGGATGGTTGCTGAAAAATTATGATGTTGGCACTAGTGCACATATGAAAAACATGACACTACTTATGTTTCCCACATCTATTCTATAGCGAAAGAGTGAGAAAGAAAGAGCATTGTACCTTGTATGGTGATGATAACGCCACTTCCTCCAGTAATCTCCCTTAAATGCAACATGTTTTGTGTTGAAAACAACCACGTGGTCACCAATATCACCTGCAAAGGTAATGATGATCTATAAGCATTGATAACATTTATGTACTACAAACAACACCACTAGAACTTGCAGTCACTTTAATATCATTAACAATAGATGGATTTGAAATTGTCAATATAGTACATTGTTACCGTTACAATAGTAAGTTTACTAACTTTGGCACAGATTTTGAGTTTTTATTAAGATAAAATGTATTGATTAAATTGATCACTTGGTCAAAACAAATAAGCTTTTTGTTTAGAAAAAAACAATCTCATTAAAATAAAATCTAATATTGCTGCACTACTTTACGCAGTTTTACAAGATATACAAACTATAGTTTTAAATAATCATTGTGAAGCGGGTAAAAATCCCTGATATGAGGATAAATCAAGAATTCGGGACTCTTCCGAGATAACTTCAAATTGAGGCTCTGAACGACCGCTTAATGCATTCAGGCAAATGGGCTTTCTCCCTGACTGGTCTCTAAAGGATAATTAGAGAAAACCTGTTTCAGTTCAGTTGAGTTGACTAATCATGATGCCCCCGAAAAATTTTTTTTGGCTAAAGGAGCAATTTTGATTATTTTGAAACTTTTTTCTCAACACACTATTGCCTCTAATAAGACTGTAGAAAGATAATTAGATTCATGATATAAGATCAATTAGGTTAATGTAATAGAAAACGTTTCCTTACTCAGTGGATGGTATATAGGTTTGTGTTTCCCTTGTAAATGTGGCACAATGACTCTTGCAGATTTCAGCGGACACTGATGGTTAGCGTCATAGATCCACCAAGTCCTTGTGAAGGTCGCCCATTGCTGCAAAAGGATGTCAAATTTATAGATGTACAATATTATTTTAGAGTTTAAATTAATTGATTATTGGTAACCTAACATTGTAGATCATTAGACAGTATTCACTATGAACTAAAACTCATTGGTTACTCCACAGCATTTTACAATAGATACCTTAGAAAATGTTTAGTTTGATAGAATCAGGATTCACTGGAAAGGATGTTGAATATCAAAATATCGTTTGACTTTGATAATATTTATTAATTATTATATATTATTGGTACAACATTGAAAAACATATTATACTTCATGTTTTATTGTTTTTAAATGTGTTTTCGAAATACATTTATTCATTTCAAAGTGAAAACGGCGCTGGAACCACAAGCACGGGAGACATCGATACAGGTCATATACAATATATAACAAGGCAATCCACATAGACATATCAGGCACCGATATATATGTGCTGAGGTCGCATCTGGAACGAGGCTTTATACCTCGATCTGGGCACTTCCATCTTACGATGACGCAATAAAACTCGCTTTTCACTAATTGAAGTACTGTAGCTCTAATTAAGAAGGTGACATACACTTAATTCCACTTTTAAATTGGAGGTTGGTCATTTATGAATACGTTACGAGTGATACTTACCGATGTAACTTTATGAGTATGTTTATAACAGTACATATATCGGAGCCTGATATGTCTATGTGGATTGCCTTGTTATATATTGTATATGACCTGTATCGATGTCTCCAGTGCTTGTGGCTGGAACAATTTGATGCTGATGTCCTTGAGATAGTGTAGTAAAACTGCCAAGTAATTTCGAAAAACGATAACGTCACGTTTTGAACATAATGTTTCCTCATAATAACCTTTGTTGCAATAATTTATGCTTACCAGTACACGATTGTTTGCCATTTCATAGAAATCTAAAGTGTCGTTTTAAGTCTTGTCTTCCATGCTTTACCAACTTCCGGTTTTTAGGGAGTAACCATTGTGATTAAATAAATATTGAGTTATTTTGTAATAATGAATGATTGTGCATCCATACATACAAATTGAACATACGGGAAATTACCATTTGTGTTTTCAGGTTTCAAGATTTAACAATTATTACTAAAATTTGTCAAGTAACAACTGTTTAAAAACAAAATAATACAAGGGAAACAACTCTTCCTGGTTTAAATGTTGCCTTGAACAAGTGTGTTGGTAATTCACCCATCTCAAATTTTCCGTTTAGTTTGTAAAAATTCAGATACCTTGACTTGTAGGAAACATTTGAGTTTATACTGGTTTATATGTTAGATAATAATTATTAACGCACTGTTTAGTTTGTCAAATCGTGTATGAGAAGAGCATTAATATACTTTCCCCCATGTAAATGAAAAGGGTTTTTTTGACATGAGAACATTACTTACTTAAAGCGTTATGATTATTTCAATGTGCATTTTAAGTGAAATTGCTGGCTGCTATGCGATAGCAATTTTTAGCCGTGTTGCCGATTAAAAATATTAGAATGTGATACCATAATAAAACAAATCTTGTTCTACGGTTAAGAAAAAAGAAATATTGAAGTTGAAAGTCGTGTGCGCATGAGGTGGTCTAAGTTTAAAGCTACTTCTTCCATTTAGTTCCATTTCGACTTTAATAACGAATAGAAAGATCATCGGTAAACAGATAATAACAAAATTACGGATTATCTGTCAATCGCCAATGATCTTTACTTGCATGGGAGGATAATCCGTAGGCTTTATCACGCGCAAGATGGTGATAATTCATGAAATACACCGTTGGTTACGTTTTTAAGTTATAAATATCATTATAAGCAAAATTATGAACGTAATTTCATTGTCTCATGTACAATGAATTCTGTTGTTGAGACATATGGCCTGTTCCCAGAAAAATCTTGTGTTCTTATCATCACACCTTACGGTAATATAAACAGAATTCTTCAAATATGATTCATAAATCAAGCTTGACTATATTGTACTGGTAATAATCAAAATACATATTAACGAATAAAATGTGAAATGGACTTTTTTCATTATTGTAACTTGAATTCCATAGATGAATTTCGTATTCTTTTATCTTGACCACGGTTTTACTTTTAGGGCATATTTGTCATTCCAGATAGACTATAGGTCGACTGATCTTTTACGATCGCAAACACCTGGTCTGTCCAGTTTTAAGAAAATGGTGTCCTTTCGTTTCGTGATATTATTATCTTGTGTTGTTGGAATATATGCACCGATTACTTTCAAGAAAGGTAAGATATTGCATGTAATCTTTCAGTTCCATAACAAAAGAAATATGCCACTATTGCAATCGTTTATCTTTCTTGTGTCTTAACGTACTTATCTTTGAGAGTATCGATGCTCACTTGATTCTAAATAGGTTTTAAGCATGCACATTAAAATTGTATAAATGCGCGAGCTGGTCGATGTAGTTGTTGAAGACGTGTAACGTGAACATTCAAAATTGTACCACATGAGATTCTTACATTCTTATCTCCTTTTAAAAAGTAGACAATATGTTTGATAAAGCGGTTAATATGCCGTTAGCATCATGTCAAAGCAGATGAAGAAATCCTCCGAAATGTCACATAGCTGACACATTGAGCAAATCGTGTTAATGGTCACGGGAAATATTTTTTGTCATTCAAAATATTTTCAAATTTCAAAACATATGTATATTGCAGATGTTCCCATCCAACCTGTAAACGTCTTTGTTACATTCGAATTTTTATGAATTTAACGTTGAAATACGATATTATTACGTTGTCATAAGACTACATTGATAGATAGTAAATTATAGTTGAGATTGTCATGCAACGATTAGAAATACATATATGTGCCATTTTAGACAGTATATTTATACTCTGTGATAACTCTATATGTATTAATACAGACTCTTTTGCTTTTTCAACGTAGCTTAAGTTTCATATTAATCATAGATTATTATTATAAGGGTCACAAAACTCACGTCCCTTTGGTACTTAACCCAATCAATATTTAGATGAATTACACATACTTTCGTAAAATACTTTACATGTTCTATAAATATTCATTAACTATCCTTTAGTTTCGCCTATTTGCGTCTTCTCGGAAAATGGTAAACCCGTTTGATAAGTTAACCTAAAAAACTTTAATGTTCAGGATAGTGTCTTTTATATATTATGAAAATTTTATATGAATAAAATATCGGGTTTTGTGGAAACTCGGGTAAAGGGATTAAAATTCGCATATTTGGACCAAAGTGACCGCATAATAAGCAGTTTTAAGTTTTTAGGCCTCTGACGATTATTTAAGTGACGTTGATACTGTATCTGACATTGCTACACGTCGTATACATTTATGGAATCAAATTCATTTAACGATAATGATGTGTTTATTTTTCACACTCGATAATCGCTTAAATTGAAAAGATAATGAGATATTGATTATTAACTGTTTATCAACAAAACCCATGGAAATATTAAATGAATCAAATATTGGCTATAACAGCCTCGCTGCGAATCTCATCCGATGATATTTCCAATAATACTACTTCCGAATTGTCAAGACAGATTGGTATTAATTAGTATTTGGGATTAATAGTTCTGAAATAACGATAATCTCTCCTCCGTTGCTAGGCAGCTGTGTCAACAGTGACGGAAAGGATATGGACTCAGGAGTCACGTGGTTTAACACGGGAGAGTGCGCCAAATATGGATGTTTCGTCAAGAACGATCAGCTGGTACAGTACAGAGAAACGTAAGCAAGAACAATATGTTCTTATTACAAACCAAAATCACATATTATCATAAGGTGTATATTTCCTTCGTGATTGATAAGTATGAAAATACCTGAGCCACAGGCGAGGGATAGCACTGCCACAAAGATAGATACCGCAATAATATACGAAATAGAACTCTTATTTATTGTAACCTTCTTTTCATATTTGAAAAATGAAACTGATAAATACCCTCTCATTTTTACGATCAATATATACATGTGGAGTGTAATATAAAAGTCCCCGTTTTGGAAATGTTGACATATTGAAAGGTTTTTTTTGTTGTTAAGTAAATATAGATATTACCAAATTTTAATGATATGGTACTAACAACAGCATTTCGGTGATACTGTGTTTTTACCTACATGTGTATGTAAATTTCTAATATGCAATTTAATTTGAACCACACACTTTTTTAAATCAAAATACACGTCATCTCTAAATGTGGAAAGAAGGGTTATGGTGTGCTATTTAAAAATCAGAGCTTTCGAAATCATTATTGTCTACACGTGGGTAGAGTAAATGTTTATCAAACATGTTTTAAAAGAATATCATTTAGATTATGGATGAATTGATTAAAATTTGTAAAATAATCTTATTCAACATTTAGTTCATCATTTCCACATTCAAAGCGAGTTGTAAAGATATATTTATTTCTAGTTAACGCCTTGCTATATCTTGATCGAATATAATTCTCTTTTGACTCTATCAATCCTAAACAGTTAACTCCCCTTACAGGGATCAATTCGTTATGAAGCTGTTACCCATTTCCATTCACACCATTCTCTCCCAACAGAGGTAGCTCCGTCATAAATTCCTGTAGTATAGAAATTTATGACGGAGCTACCTCTGTTGGGAGAGAATGATTTTATTCGACATTTCACGAAATCGAAATTTCGAAAATGTTACCCCTTCTGTCTATATCAATATGTCAAAATTCGATTTTTTGCACGAGTGACCAGACAATGCCAAAATGAGTTCAAGAATGGCTAGTTCACACATGGATAGTGGGTGATCCATTGTCAGTCTTGCTGAAGTTATTCTATTGACGTTGAAACGAAACCCAAATTACAAGATATTTGCACTACGATTCAGTGGTAAGTGAACAAACTTTCGGTATGCAGCTGTACATATAGCCATTGAAAGACTGTCGCGAATTATTCCTTGCGGGAGAAGTTGACCAAAAAGGTTTTGCGTTTTTAAATTGTGATGATTATGTTTATTATTACTAATAATGCATTAGAATACCTGGAATAAATATCATATCTATTTCCAGGTGCCCTGACTTCCCGATCCCAACGTGTAACTATTACCTAAAGAAAGACGTCAATGGACCGTTTCCTGAGTGTTGTGATGTACCAGTCTGTAGAATTAACGTTCCAGTAGGCAAATAAATTACCAAACGTGTACCCATACAACCAACAAAAGTCGAATTTTGTCACTTTTTTAATTAAAAACAAATTATGGTCTACGTGTATCACAAGCATAATTTTTTTGTCAAGTGTGAAAATTATTTTTTAAATTAACCCGCCATCGGTACTAAATTTTTCAACTCAACGACACGATATATGCATAAACCTCGCCCGCTATTAGCGGGAACCAGAGGTATTTCCTTAGCTGTTTATCGCCCCCATACTCAACAAGTATATACAATGACATAAAGATTTACGCCATCGATTTTTCAGTGAAGTAGGATTATGATTTTATTATTAAAACGTCATTCATAACCGAAGTATGGGAGATTTATAGAGAACAAGTTCTTTGGATTCACATCTTCTTTATTGCAGGATTGCAACGTTTTGGTGAAGTCTGATTAAAATTGACCATGTTCCGAGGAATATTAGTTTATAAATATTGACTCTAGCGGGACTCGAACGAACTCTTTCAGGGGCTGTCCTCTCCACGACGTTGTGGAGAGGACAGCCCCTGCTGGAGTACGTTCGAATCCCGTTCCAGTCAAAATTTTAAATTTCATTCCTCGGAACACGATCGATTTAATCAGACTGCGTTTTGGTGTAAATACTAACACCGTTATCAATGTGACAGTGGCTTGCTTGATAACGGTGTTATAGGGACTACACCGAAAAGTCGCAATCCTGCAATAAAGAAGTTGTAAATCCATAGAACGTGTTCTCTATTCATCTCACCAACTTTTAAATGCCTCTCAAAGAAGTTATGAGAGATTTGTCATTTAGAAGGTGAGCAAAAGTAACGTAATATTTTATATCACACTATTTACATCAGTACAATGTCTTGTACTTTTTGATCCTTTATTTAACCTTCGAACTCAACCAAGGAATCGAGAAACGTATATCGATTTCCATAAACCAAAGTAAACCTGTTGGTTTATATGTGTCGCATTACATCCTGAAAAAATCTCATTTGATCGTTTTATATAAACACACCTTCGAAACATTCGACAACTCTACCACGTCTATTTAAGGGCGAAACAATATAAAGCGAATTTGATATAACGACGATCTTTTGATAATTGTGGCACATTTGAATGGTTATGTTGTAGCCGTGTTACTCATGATAAAGTCTCCTACCAAAGACAAAGTCTCCTACAAAAGACAAAGTCTCCTACCAAAGACAAAGTCCCCTTACAGTTACATCACAGGAAGCCTATGAAATGTACAACTCTCAACTAACGACGATGATTGATTGAAACCCTTGACTGCAAAGTAAACAAGTAAACAGTTGTTTATTTGGCAACACTTTCTCTTACTCCTCCACCACGCTTGGAAAGACAGAAGTCACGTGACGGCCAATCCAGTTTTGCTCTGCATATTCTCGCAACCGAAATAGATTATCGAATTGTAGGATCGTCACGTAAAGATTGTCACAGGCCGCATGGCGTTACTTTCATTTAGCGAACTATACCCACGATAATGTGTCTTATGACAGTATATCCAACTTAATCGCCATTGACGCAAAGCAGGTCGATCCGCTAAACCATTCATTTCAATAATCCCTCTCAATGCAATAAAAGCCAACCTTTCGCTAAGGCTTGCAGGTCATATTACACGGTATGACGGTAATGTGTTATTTCTATTCCACAACAGACCCGACTAGAAACTCTCCTATATACATATCGTCGAATTACGGTAACACAAGCCTGCTATGGACACCGCCAAATCAACTGTTGGTATTCTCTCCCAAACAATTGTACAACACATATAAATTACTGGCTACTTATCGGGAATCAGTTCCATTCAACTGTTTGTTTGGTTTGGTGAAAGGTGCGGAGATATAAGAATCGAGCTGTCACTCTCTGTAACGGGTGGTCTCTAAACTGGTTCCACATATCGACTGCTCTCGCTGCTTGCGCTACAAAGCTTCTGTCGGGTGGAGAGAAAGCTGTTCGTGGTTGCCGGGTGCGTGCTTGCACAGTCGAACTGGGGAAGATCTCACAAGCACTGTAAATACAGCTCTTCTGACTTCGGAGTTAAATACTTTCTCTTGAGGAGTTTCGAGTTTCAAGCTCAAGTCGGTAAGTCGAACCGTTTTTCATGCTTTCAAGTTTACAACTTTACAATGGACAAAATCACTTCCAAGCGTTTGCGCCATCCATTAGGAGTTTTATCTGAGACAAGCATATATTGATTTTCACAATGAATCTATCATCGCATAGATGTTATATTGTACCCTGCATAGATTGGTTTTATCTATCTTTTGATCAGCGTAAACAATGCCACGAAACAAATGCCGACATTTTTTCACCGTGACTCTGTCATAAGATTTGGAGTCTAAAGGTGTGCTTTTCTGCAAAGAGTTTCGGTAAAGATAATGGAGACGTTTGGGAATTAACTTAATGTAGTAGTTTAATGTTAGCGATAAAGAGGCGGTAACGTGCATGGGCAGCAACTTTGTAATATCCTGATAGAATGTATGATCACAGAGCGTATTTAGACACTTCGTCAAGTCATAGAAGTTATGCAAAACATTATGTGTATTACGTGTATTGACTATTGAAACACTTTATGAAACCGTATCATGTATCGAGACACTTTATGAAATCATAGAGTGAATCGAGACACTTTGTGAAATCATATAGAGTGTATCGAGACACTTTGTGAAATCATATAGAGCGTATCGAGACACTTTGTGAAATCATATAGAGTGTATCGAGACACTTTGGGAAATCATATAGAGTGTATCGAGACACTTTGGGAAATCATATAGAGTGTATCGAGACACTTTGTGAAATCATATAGAGTGTATCGAGACACTTTGTGAAATCATAGATTGTATATATGGACGGCCTGAAATAACAGCTACATTTTCTCTCAACTATACCTTATTAAATGTTTGATATTGTATAAGATAGTGTCAGTCGAATGAACGAATTTATCAAATGCATCGTGTTAATTCAGTTTAATGTTCGATGGATTAGCGTTCATAAATCACTTTACCATTAAATCTATACAACCAAACTCAACGATTAGTTCAAATCGGGTAAATCCAACTTATCAACTGTACGGCTCTAATTCAAGGAGAATTCCTCTTTACCTTGAAAGGGTAGAATATAACTCGATTTAAATCCCATGTAAATCTGGGTGAACCTAATCGCGTCTTATCGATATAACTTGTAACTGAGAATTAAAACAACGGTTGATTGATGGCTTGTTTGCAAACACGGTGACTATAGCTCTGGGACACCTTGACAAAGAACTCTTAGGGCAGTCATGTTTAAAGTTCTACATTGCTAAGGCTTTTGTTAGTATAATTATGTATCATACTTCATACATCAGGATTAACAAACTATACTACATTCTTAGACTTTTTTTTCATAATTCATTCAGATCACCTTTATCACCCCTTGGTCCTGTGCATAGCTCAGTTGACCGCTATTAGTGAAGTTCAGCAACATCGGGCGGGGCTCGCCGGATGTGTGGGTTAACCCGTAATTGCTGGGCAAGCTGATAGTTTGAAGGGTTGATTCCCTGCCCCACACTGAGACACAAGTTAAGAGACTACCTGGGCAAGAGAGTAAGTTCAAAATGTGCCTCTGTTCACCCAGCAGGAAATGGCCATGGGTATCTGGTAAAGCAGTGTGTTGGTGGTGATCTTCTAGCGTCAAATATATCAGCTTGGGTTAGACCAGGGTAATAATCTGATTGTAAAGCGCCTGTGAACAGCCCAGCTGAAACTCGGCGCTATTGATATTGATTATTATTATTATCATTGGTTAGATTACTAAGAACGATAAACGAAACATACAAGTTGTGCAGTGTTCTGAAAGGCTCGTCTTCACTGTGTACGATTTAGTAGTTACAACTTATCGTATCCGACATTAAAGTGTGATAACACCCAGTCGAATGAAAGCACTAACTGAATGAAGATATTTTTCAAGTTGCTACTAATGATCAGACAGGTAATATTATGGTTAATATACCTTCAATTACAATAGAAGTAACCATACAATAGGTACATTTGTACTACAAACAAAGAAAATATTTCGTGATGACACACTGAAGGTTTGATAATGATATTCGCAATAAATTATTTCGTGAATATTTTAGCACAAATGTCATAAAATCGTTGTGTTAATTCATTCGGTTTTGGCAGATTGTATGGGACGAAATCTATCCACTTCGTCATCAGGCTGAAATAATCACTTCAGATAAAAATCGATGATACGTGCATATGTGACAACTCGTATTTCAAATCATGTCTGTAATAAGTTTGCTTAAAGGAATCGATAACGCCAGTAGGACAGGTACAATATGTTAATTAACGTACACTTATGGTAAAAATGGTATAAATTTGGTAAAAACTAGTCATTCAAAAGGGACGATCATGTGGTTACTGCACGCAAACAGTCTATTGTTGATCTGCGTTGTCAGTGGATCGATTGATGCCATGCATATTTTAAAGGAAGCTTTAACCTTCTCTTTCAGGGTGATCAAAGCGTCGACTGACACAAGTCAATAAGGTGAAGTCTTTCATCGGGCCAATGCTGTGTATCTGAGGCTTAAGTTAAATTCCAGAAACGGAATATTGGAATATGCCAAGAGGACATGCTAATTCTTTCTATGTACTTTCCATATTGAGATAATCTTAGGATATTATTATTATTGTTATTATAATTACTGTTAACTATGGCTCTTGTGAGGAACTACCGTATGCGAATTGAGACTGAAGATCCTCTGTATTATGGCTACAAGAAACTGAAGGTCAAGGGCAAAGATTTGGCCTACATCAATGACGCTGTATTCCAGTTACTGGAGTTAGAGGTCCTTGACCTTAGCCCTGACCGCATGGCATGTCTGGACTATAAACTTCCCCACTGCCCACCAACGATAGGCAAGCTGGTCAATCTCAAAGTGCTTATGTTGGACACTAACGAACTCAAGGAACTTCCGGCGGAAATATGTCTTCTGCAGCAGCTCGAGCGGATAGCGCTCAGCAACAACCAACTGACGTCACTTCCGCCAGGCTTCAAGAATCTGAAGAACCTCCAGAGTGTCCATATGGCCAATAACAACTTTAATGAGTTTCCCTTAGAACTCACCAAACTAGAAAAGCTAGAGTTCTTGGATTTATCCGACAACCACATCAGTGTTCTCCCGGAGCAGATAGGAGACATGAAGACCCTGGAGTCACTCATGCTCTTCATCAACGATCTCACGAGTCTGCCTGACATCATCTGCACGCTCACCGGACTACGCTGTCTCTGGATAGGGAACAACAGGATCAGACAACTCCCCAGACACTTCGGAGATCTGGACAAGCTGGACATGACGCACTCTTCCGCCCTGGATGGAAACCCTCTGAGGCATCCACCGATGGAGATCTGTCGTATGGGACATGAAGCCATTGAACGCTACATGGCATCCGTATCAGGTGGGAAGTCCTCAAGGAATACAGATAACGACAGGAAGACGGGGTACTAAGCATCACTCGTTAAAGGTATGTATCTTTTAAAACATCTAATCCCCACGAATTTTCATTGGTTGTAAATGATACATGCTTAAGACAGAGATGCTAAGAATTTGGCCTGATGAATATCAGGGTACTATATGAACTCTGCGGATACAAACACACTGATATAGCGGAATGATCTACTGTTAGACCAATTTACCATAATTCAGGTAGTATTTTAAAGGGACACAGAGTATGTTCATGTCAAAAACTTCATAAATGGTGTTATTTTATCGAGAAGTAGTGGTTGTTTCAGAAAATCAGTATTCTAATGCTTATAAGTTCATCATAGGGACAATGAACGGGTTAGCGCCGTGATTTGTGATCGAAAACCGGTCAGTGGCGCGCGCCAATGATTCAGACGGAATTTCGGAAACATTTTCACAGCAGAAATAAAGATAAACATTGGTTGATAGTGTTAAGCAGGTCAATAAACTAATATACATATTAATTTGACACATAATTTCGAATTCTTAACATTTATACATCCGTTTTCCAATATCGGTGAAAACAAAATATAATTTTGGCATTTTAGAGATAAAAATGCAAATTTAGGGTGGTAGTTATAACTTAACTCAGGTCATAAGATATTTTGACTCCTACTAAAGCCACATTCAAAATCTTGAAGCATACTCTGCGTCACTTTAACAGGAATCTACGTTCTCGATTTAAATTCACGACATCTAATCGGGTTCTTAACACAAAGAAGCCTTAACTCTTGCCCCTCCTTTTCCATTCTTTTATTTAACATCACATTCGTATTAGGAGGTTTACGATCACCAACGGGAGTCCTTGTTCTGTAGATTTACTTCAAGTAAAACGAGGTCAGGTGTAGAATAGCTCTTCATCACGCATTGGAGTCTAAAACATCTACAGTAGATAACCTTTCATGTTTGAACCCGATCCAAAGTTTCGTTGCTTTGATGGAACTCATTCGATCACTTCATTAAGGATTATTCATTATGGTATAAATACCTATACATTACATCAAGACAGCATTTCTCCCAGCACAAAGCTCGCTATAAAGAATAAAGCATTTTCTGAACCCATCCCATAATATACCTTCCGAAATTCAAGCGATGTTTAAGCCATCACATGCATTGATTGGTATAAACTTTGACTTAATTTTTTGCTTTTATTTCTTTATCATGTTGCGAAGAATATTTTGTATATCCAATAAGCATCACAATTTACACTTTTAAATCTATAACAGCCTCTAATACGAATAGCAAAGGTTAAAGATTCTTTAATGATTTTGCTATGGTAATATCAATACGTTATTGATACGTAACAAACAGAAAGCTGGGGTTCAATAGGGTTGATAGTTGTTGTATTATAGACACGAATTTCTTTGCTCTCATAATATCTATATTCTCAAAGCGGGCAGTCAACCGTGAGCTTTCATATTGAAATTATTGCATGTAAGCGTTGTTGGTTCTTTGGAAGGTGTTTATCAGTACAGGTAGGTTAGGGGATCTTGTATTAGTTACCTGAACACCATTTTAGGGCAACTCTTGCTAAAGAATCATTAAAAAATCCAAAAAAAACCAAATTCTCACCATCCCAAATATATTATTCCAGCTATTGGTGCCTCACTACCATAGTAGGTTAGCATATCTTTTTACCTAAAACCAGCCCCCTGTGTTGGTAGTTATGAAAATTTGAAAACGATATTTTTTCTTTAACGTTTTTTTCCTTCTGAATTTGAGCTTTTTCGCTTGAATGATAAGGTTGCATGAAAACAATTTTTAAATGCCAAATATTGTAATGATTTCTAAAAGAAAAACATCGTCTTAACGTTCCTGTCACAATAAAACATCGATTTTAGTATAATGAATATTCAATTTTCTTAATACGATTTTCCCAGGTAAAATAATTTGTTCAAACATTTTTATCGTGGAATATGTGAGCATTTTTGTGGATACAAAAGTCATGACTATTGACATTACCATACTGATTAAAACTGACCATGCTCCGGGATATAAAGGTTTTAAAATATTGACTTTATCGAGATTCGTTATGTCTTGGGCTTCCTCTCTACACGGTCTGATCGCAGCTACACTTGACAAAGGTTAAGAGCATGTTTGTAGTGGGTCTATTTTCTATTTATTCCATAATGTAACAAGCAAACTTTCATAATCTGTTAACCCATTATTATTTGAATGTACAGTCTATAAAAATTCATTTGCTTACGTCTATAGTCCTTAAAGAGCCAATCCGTGATTTTCATAACATATTATTTACCTTTGATACGAACCTAAATGTCATATGTGGTGATATAAAATCAAAACATCTTAACTTTTCATTTCCTAAAGACATATATAACAGTCGATACTTCGCGATCAAATGACACCATTGATTCAGTTTGGTATATATGACTCAAACAACTCACGGAGTGGCTCTTTAAATCAACTATGGTAATTTACAGGTCATGGCATTCTACATGACATGGCATTCTACATGACATGGCAAACACTACTGACACATCACACATTGAGTATACACATTAAGCTGTTTGCATTATACGGTATTCATATGAATGTGAATACTTTACCATGCAACACGATATGCTCAACGCAGTGTGAAAGAAATAATTGAAAGTTACTCAAGTTTGAATTAATAGTGTTCGGTTTCATGGCCAAAACTAATTTGTTTGGAAGTTTGAGATTAAAAGCAAGACGACGATTCAATTGGAGCTTATCACGATTTCTAGCGGTGTTTGAAGGAAATGTAAGAACCTTCATATAAAATTTACTGTGCAGTACGCCATAAAATCATGAAAATTGTTAATCTGTCACTATTTGACATTATGACTTCATTTAGATTTTAGCATTTTGCAAAGGATGGGTTCGTCTAGTTGACCTTTTCATCATGCTTCAGTAGTTAATTTTACATCCTCAAATTATCCGTAAAACTCACTTCAATTTGCTACAGGCAATATAGTTTATTAATCATGCTTTTAAATATTAAACCATTAATTGTAGCAGGGACATTGCTTTTGTAAACGTTTCATTAAATGTGGTTGTTGATATATGATTTCCCATATGAGACACCGAAGTGTCATCTACATCATTTTCTAACTATTTGTTTAAGATTGATTTACAGAATACTTATATCGTAAAAATGTTGTCTATATTAGCTCGTTTTATACCAAATCGTTAAAACGTTCTATCAAAGTCATATACGTCCATGGTTAAAAAGTAAAATTTATATAACAAAGAAGCATGGTTAGTATCCTATATTTTCAATTCATGTATGGGCACTGACTTAGAAATAACTATATTATGAAGATAATATGATGTAATTATTACCCATATGGTTAATCATAAGTGATGACATATTTTCAATATGAGCACATGTGCACATATCACTTTTGCCTAGCAACGATTGTTTCAGCGCGATTTACCGTATTATGTCCTCTGTGACGTCATCAAACCATTGTTCGTGACGTCACTGAAGCGGGCCACCGCAAAGAAAGCAGGCCGCTTTCCGTGTGTTTTAAAGGAAATAGAATCAGTAATAAAGAAATTATAACCCTCGGAATTGTGTCATATGAATTTTACGAAACTCGTGCGAACTTGTGTATAACCCTCGCTCTCGCTCGGGTAATAAAAAAATTCGCACTCATTTCGTAAAAGTCATATGACACACTTCCTCGGGTAATAATCTCTATTTATTACTATCATATTGATTGTTAAGACTTAAGATGAGATGAGTCATGTTATGTCAATCTCTCTTTTCTTTGCTTTGTTGTTTTCATTTTCCTCTTTTGTCCAGATAGTGAAGGGGGAATCGATTTGTTACCTTGGATCATAATCGTCACTCAAGTATCAATAAACCTATATTTGCATAAATTATTCCGTAGGTGAACTAAAACAATTATATTGATTGGGAGTTTTATGTATTGAAGATGGAATTAATTGGTATAGAACTATGAGTTGTTTTCAAGTTGTAATAACGATTTTGACGTCATAATGTCACAAGGACATTTCCAATCCTTTGTCGGTAAGCTCGTTTACACTTAAAAGGAAAGGTTAAAATGACCCTTCATTAAGGCTCGTAAGTGTATGCTAGTTTAAAGGGGCAGTGTTTTTTGCGAAATTTCATGTCTAATAATTTTCCTAAATAAGTATTAGATTTTTCCAAATGTACTATCTTCAGAAGGGCTACCGAGCTCATTACTCTACCCGATTATTCAAAGTCATATAAAAGAATATCAATTATAAAAGGAAAACTGCTGGCCATTTTAGTGTAAACAGCTTTTAAATATTTGAGATTGGGAAATAGATTCGCGTAGTGAAACTGAATATGGTTCATTAGTTTTAGGACTTTGATTTCTTTTAAAACTGTCTTGCAATTGGTAACATTTATTGTTAATTTTCCGAGAACCCTTTGTTTATCTAAAAAAATTTGCTACTGCCCCTAGAATACTAGACCAAAATATCTTGGGGATAATGACAATTTAAAATAATGTATTAGGGTATATTAAGTCAGTGACACATCATATACCATATTAAAGTCCAATATACAAAATCTAAAACTAATTTTGTCAATATTTGCTAATTTCTTCACTATTATGGTTATTAATATTGACCCCCAAAATTGCAAAATAATCTATTGAAAGCAAAACTTAGAAACCTTGGACGGTATGTGAAATCTCAAAGAAAGTTGTAAAAAAACTAAAGAAAGAAATTAGTTGACTATATTTTTTTTATATATGCAACTTGAAATGGCCCTTCAAGAAGTTTATGAATGGTAAAAATTATAACTCTCTATTGCGTTGTTTATAAACTATGGCGAATTCAAATCAACACAAATTTATATATACATATACACTATTACTTAAACAGGATAAAGGATATGAAGTGTGCTAATCGACTTTCTATGACATGATTCTATTTGTAAGTAGAAAACACTTGAATGCAGGTTTATAGACGCAATAAATCTAGTTATCTTCATATATATGAAATGAAATAATACTATGATACTAAAACACAATATTTTTTCAATGCTAACAATTAAGATTTTATATTATTACATTTAGACCGTTGTATACAAAAACAAAATGGAAACACAGTAACGTTTCAAAACGAAACTTTCAAAATGACACACTAGATTGTCATATAAATGAAAATGGTTGGGTAAATGGAATAGGAATAATTATAAATGATAACGAAATGTTTTAAGGGCAAACTGGACGAACAGAACATTCTTTTTTATCAATTTTATAAATCACCCATACATACAGAACATTTGGCAAAGTCAGTTGAAATCTACTAGTCGATTGTAGTCAAAAACCCGTGTCGGACACCGTTTAGTACTGCAACTGTTACGCTTTGTTAAATATTTATTAGATGACGATATGATGATATTTTAGTAGCGCTTCAGTCAATGTTGTCCCGCTTCCTGCGTATGTTTATCATTGACGGAGAGGACATGGTTAGCGTTTGCAGCGGATATGAAATAACCAGTTTTCCATTTATACGAATTGGTTATTTCATAGCCTTTGCGCAACGCTAAACTTGACCTTTGATTGACGTAATTCAAATAAGAGCTATCCTCGGTTTTGGAAAAACTTTTTTCAACCACCTCCCTAAAATGACCAAAATCGTCCTTGAACAATTAAAGTAGAAAATACCCTTTTTTTCTGGTAGAGATTTGTGTTCAACCGAGTGTTCAAGTTTCAAGTTTCACGACTCCAGCGGCGTTTTCAATATATTTAGGTCTTCAAGACAAAGTCTGGAAGACCTATTGTTATTATCCGATTTCTTCAAGTTCTTATTATTATTTGTACTTTTTTTGTGAATCGGATTCAGCCAAAACGGCTGCTTCAAATTCGACCAAATTTGGTATGCTGATAGCCCTTACTGTGGAATAGTCGTGCGAAGCTTTTGGGCACAATCGGATCATGCGTTAAAGGCACAGACCCACTCAAAGTTTCAAAAATTAACATTAAAATTTTTTTCAAAATGCACTTAGAGACTTGCAACTTGTTTTAAACGATAGGCAATTACATTTGGAGCAAAAAAGTAAATCATGGCAATTTCGTAGCGTTAGTACTTTCGCCGCCATATTTCTTTTTTTGACTTTTTTCAATTTCCGGACCCCATGCATCTTTGACAATCTTCTCCTCTGAAGATACATGCATCTAAGAGCTGAAACTCACATTATATCATAGCTGAAGGACTTAGAGACTTGCAACTTGTTTTAAACGATAGGCAATTACATTTGGAGCAAAAAAGTAAATCATGGCAATTTCGTAGCGTTAGTACTTTCACCGCCATATTTCTTTTTTTGACTTTTTTCAATTACCGGACCCTATGCATCTTTGACAATCTTCTCCTCTGAAGATACATGCATCTAAGAGCTGAAACTCACATTATATCATAGCTGAAGGAGTGGCGAAAATAGTAATGGAGCAACATTTGCAAATTTGTTAATACTTTTTTTTCTGCAACCCTACAAAGTCGGGCGACTTAGCTCCTGTGACCATGTTCAAGGGCCGATAACTCAAAAAGTTAGACTCACAATTGCACCATTTTTTCAGAAATGTAAGACCTATATGTCGACTTTACGAAACTATCAAAACATTGACAATTAAGGCTCAAAATCGGGAAAAATCTTTTGACAAAATTTAACATGGGGTAATTTTTTAAAACTTGTTTTCAATGATGCGTCATAACAGTACCAACAAAAACGTCAATCATGACGATTTCATAAGTATTATAGTTTTTTCGCATTTTCAACTTATTTGTTCCAGAAATAGGTTTTCTGAAAATCTCCAATAATGTAGCTTAGGCATTGGGAATTTCAGGGTGATTCTAAGTTTTATGAAAGTCGAATACGTCTTTAAGAATCAAGAATAAAATCGATCGCGAACAGTCATTTCAGTTCAAACAGTTGAAGGAAAACACACTCTAGCGTGATGAAATGCAGATATGCAGATATGCATTAAGGCAAATCGGAACGTGCGCAGAACTCTTGTAGTAAGATTCGTCAAGTGCGTTAGCAAGGGTTAGATTGCAAACAATTGAAGGAAAACATCAATATTGAAGAGAGGTCAAGACGTGTGACATGTCCAAATGCAGGTACATGCGCTCTTGTATGTGTGAAAGGGCAAAAGTTGACAGAAATACTCTACATCGCTCTTGTAGCAAGATTCTCTAAATGCGTTAGCAAGGGTTCATTTGAAAAGTTGAAGGAAAATACCCTTCCTCTCAAGAAATGCGACATGGGGCAAAAGTTTGAAGAAATACTCTTTGATGTCTTATAAATTATCACGTAATATACAGTGTACAGAAGGGCGAAATCGCTTTATGCAGCGCAAGTCCGTACGACTGGACGTGTGGACAGCGTGCGCGAGATGACCAAATGCACGCAAGTGCGGCAAGAGCCGTCAAAATCCGATCAGAGAGGCAGGGAAACGAGCAAAAAAGCTTGCTTGCCTGGCCTGGCCTGGCCTGGCCTGGCCTGGCTGACTGACATAGTCTTGATTATTTATATATAATGAGACCCTCAACCTATGTACCAGCATTCAGGAACTATATTCCAGTGTCGGCAAACCACTTGATCTCGCCAAAGGAAAACACTAGCCCTTTTTCAACTTTCAAACCTCTACTGCCTCCCCTCCGGATACCCCTCACATTTTGATCTTGTTGCTTTCTTGCCTCAACTGGCAGCAGGCCGTGTACATCGAGCAAACCTCACTTCCGCTCATATGTCTCGCTACGTACTGAAAACGTATACAAAACAAAGATTTGGTCACATAAATAAGTTACTGTTTACCACTGAGACAAAAAAGCATGTCAAGGTCAAACAGTGTGTGAAGGTCAAAGAGGAAGTCTTGAAGACCTAAGTACTGCCTCGGCAGTCCTAGTTATTTCATTATAATTGTAACTTTGCGTTAAAATATGAGCATCAAATCAACATTGAAACAAAAAGGTTGATTAAGGAAAGATGAAAAAAAAAGGCAAATGGAAATAAAAAATCTTTGATTAAATCTTATAAACATGCTTTGTCCAATCTCATTTGAATCAGTTGAATCCTCACGTTCGTTTCTCGCTGCATTTCTGTTTTGAGCACTAATTCAAAAGGATCGTGTCGTGTGACAATTGCACAATTTGAAAGTCCATCGGTACGAGTTAAATTAATATTTTAGCTCTGTTTTAATTTGAAGGTGAAAGGTCATGTCTAAGGCCACCTGACACGACCCCTGTGGAGCATTACCTTGATCAGAACCGCAGTGAATGGTGGATAAAGAATTAAACTGATTTAAATGAGGTTATGCTTTTCATCAGTGTTTATAACCAAATAAGGAAAACTGGCATAATTCCATTTTTACCATTCTCTCCCCATGGAAGGAGCTCCGTCATTAATTCCTAAATGGCCTCTACTCGGGCTTCCGGCAGATTCCCCTGGCGGCAAAGTATTGAAACATAAACTACCTTGCAATATTTCAGCCAATGAAAACAACTCAGGAATATGCAAAATCGTGCTTGAAAACAGAAACTAAGAAGATTAAAAAATAAATATCTATTATTGAAAAGGACATAGATTCAGTTTGTAACTATTTTGTTCGGTTTCAATCTTCTTTCCTTACTGCCCGATATAACTGCTGTAAATTTGATTTTAAACAATTAAATAAAGAGTACTCAAATAGTTATTTTCGTTCACGGTTTTACATTCCTTTATCATTTATTTCATATTTCGATGTTAACAGAAGGAAAATGTATTTGCACCACCATAGAATAAACATGTTTCATACACCGTAGCTCTAAGTGAAAGTAAACAAAGGGATGTCACGAAAGGAAACACATGTTACAAATTACAAGGCAATATTTTTTAATCAATAAAAAGGTTTCGAAAAGGGCGTATACCAAGATCGGCTGAGCTACTCGATTCCATTTCCTTAACAATAATAATACAAGTTTTTGAAGGGCATTTAATTGAATTATTCAAGGACCTTGACAACACAAATGGCGGCATGCAGTTTGGGCATGATACGTTTCTCCTACATTTTGACTTTGTATTATCGTATTGAGTGACAAATAGGCTAAGGTATTATACCTTCTGAAGGAATTATATAAGACATAAACTAATAATTAAAGGGGGCATTTGAAACAATAAACATAAAGTGATACAGTGTATTAAATATCTATGATATTTATACAGTGTTGCATCAAATTATTATTTTATCATTAAAATTAATATTAGTAAATAAAAAATTAGTAAGTGATTGATCCGATTTCAACATTACATTTCAAGCTTACCGAAGATCTCTCAAGCCGATGTTGCTCGTTTAAACCTTTTCATCATTGATTGCAGGTCAATTGCAATAAAATACGTACGTCATTGCGTCAATAGAACTTAAGTGCGTGCTATACTAATTGTGTCTTCAAGAACAAGATGTAAACACTGATAGTCAAAACAAACTAGACATTCGTAACTCAGGAAATGCACGTACAAATCATGCGTATTGTAATTGACAATGCGCACATGTTAATTTCATTTTCACAGCGCTGTTTCCCTGTCCGTGTCGTAGTTTCGCTTTCTCATAGAAGAAAGAGTTTTGTGAACTTAATACGATAACAGGAAGATAACGCAAAGATCACATCAGTCACGTGACGTGCTAACACTATAGGGTGAATAAGTATCAGTAGGTAGATATCTATGTTGCAATATCACAGAGGAGAGAGATAACTGAAGATCGAATAGAGCGGGAGATAGACGTGCTCAACCTGTGACCCGGATGTAGAATATTTGTGGGCGGATAAGGTATAAACGACAAAGCTCATCGCCTCAATCTTCATCTCATAATATTCAACAATGGCGAGCGACTGGCAACATGGACTTTTCGGATGTTTCGACAATTTGGGACTGTGTGTGATTTCGTATTTTGTCCCGTGCTACACCTTTGGTAAGAATGCAGAAGCTGTCGGAGACAGTTGCTGTATGTGTGGTGTTGCGTATTTCATCCCTCTTCTGAACCTGTTTGCGGTGCTCAGCGTTCGGGGAAAGATCCGAGAATCGAAGGGGATCCCAGGAGAGGTCATTGGAGACTGTTTTGCGCACCTGTGCTGCCATCCATGTGCACTAGTTCAGGAGGCACAGGAAGTGCAAGGGGCGGGCAACCAGTACATGGCAAGGTCATAGTGTTCTGTCTGTCTTTGTACGAAGATTTGTGCACAAAAGGATTTCAACTTTGCGTCTCAGCTACGCCATCTCGCAATTTCCGTATGCACTTTTCAAAGACAAATCGTCGCTAGGGAAGAGAGATGTATCGTTATCGTTAGTTTCCGCATGAAAGTGATTATCAACCATTGTATGGTTAAACAACGTTGAAACTTTTTTAATTGCTTTATTTCGTTGTGTTGGCGATTCTGTTTTGTTCAAGTGTAAAACTCGGACCATGACTGGTGCTGTTACGAATGTCAATTATGTAAATGATTTGACAACGGGATGATTTATATTTTAGCAAAGATGATATCCTGAACAATTATATAACTGTATCTGTAACTGTTAATTTTACTACCTTGATTGTTGATTTTCGACTAAAAGTAAAAGTCCTATCCGATGTCAAATTCCAATTGTGCAATTTTCGTTCATGTTTCTGAAAGAAAATTGATAAATGAATCAAATAAAATAAGTACAAACAGTCTTGATTTATTATATTGTATTTTGTTTGACAGGGACAGATGGTGGGGGTGGGGGTGGGGGGGGGGGGGGGGGGGTGGGAGGGGGAGGGGGGTGGAGGGTTACATGTACCTGGAGATTGTTTAATTACACACGATTGAAAGTTTTCATAATTGCTATTTGTTAAGTTTCAATCTCCATCGAACTTTTCATGAAGCCTTAATTTTAAAGTTGTGTCATTTGAAAATTTTATCAAAGTATAAGAATGAAACTTTTCCTTTGATGGTGTAGGGATTTCATTGTCTAAGTATGTAATGTAACTAAAGACGAAATAACAGGGACCGTGGTTTCAAAGGCCTGTCCTCATTTCGCCTACACTGTGATCGAAACACAGTAATGGGTGGATGCACATGACAGATACACCCTGACACCTTAAGAACAATGAACTATTGATAACTTTTTAAGTTCCTATAAAGATCAAATTAATGCTTGGAAAAATATATTCAAATTTTTATGTTCAGTATATAAGATTGAATCTCTTTCATTCCGCATGAGATTCAATCTGTTCATAATGGTATTATAAGATTATGTAGTAGGGTTAAAGAATGGCTAAAGTCTAATGATGGCACTAGAGGCCAAAAGCTTCCATTGTCGAGCAACTAACCCTTCTAATCTTCAAACAATGTGTTTGTAATTTCCTTCTCCGAAACTAGTCATCGTATTACAAGTATGTAACTGAAACCTGTCGTCGTTAACGCCACATACATATTTCTTAAATATAGTATTTACCGCACGACCTTAAAATTCGTCCCAAAAGTTTTGAAAAAAAATAGTGGAGAAAGCACAATTTCAGCATCCAACGTTTCTATGTGATACTTTTTTACGATAAATATATAACACATTTTAAAGGGGCAGAAGCACAACTGAGATGATAAAGTGATCTCATTATAATAAACGACATTAGTGTTTCCGGGCTTGTTTACGTTATCGCCGTTTGCTTGTTTTAATACGGTTTCTACAGGTTGTCGGAATAGTTAACTTTTGTGGGTCAGACAGTGACCCCGTTACTGACCCGGGTAAGTCTGTACGTGATAAGATATCAGTGAGTCGAGCTTAATTATGCGTCAGATGTAAGGTCAAATTGATACTTTAGTAGCTAACATAATAAATGTTCAACGATATGCCGATTAGAAATTTACCTTCTTGTTAGTCACGTTTCCTGCCGATCAGTGCCGGGTAATCGTAATGATCCCGATGTTGGATATCGCTGGTGACTTTTTTTCAACCAATCGTTTATCGGTTCTCCGTGACTGTATCTCCAGGTTGCCAACTAATCTGATTTTAACAACTTACATTGATTACCTTATCTAACTGTTTTACGAGAGTCCCCGATTGAAATTTTCTTCAAAATGGCAACCAATCGTATACCATCGGTATCAAGTCGGGAGCAGCATTTAGTTAATGACGATGAAGAGGGATATAAAGATGGATATGTCTTTATTCATGTACGCAACGTTTCGACATGTTTGATACTGACACAAATATTTCTGTCGAATCGTCGCATATCATGCATAAAGAAGTTGTCATCCATACGTTTATCTAAATGATTATAATTCAAACGTCTGAAATATCTATCAAAGACGAGGGAGTTTAAGTTTGTGCTTCTTTGTAGAGCGCCGATTTCAATTGCTTTACTTTAATAATAACATAAAATTATTACGATGGAAAGCTGACAAATGCAGTGTTTCTTCACGATTCACATCTTCCCCGCATGGCTTTAAATAAATCAAGTCACTATAAATAGCTAGTTTAAACCTTGATGCCAACCATTCAAAATTCGTGTTTTGAGTGCAACGGCCTCTTCGGCGAAAAGTTGCAATTCTCTTGTTATTTCTCATTGAGCCTTCGCGATCCGTCGCAGCAGCCTTGGCGACAAGCACAGAAAAATACGGAAATGCGGCAAGGCCTATCTTAGCAAGTCATTTGGGCTGGTGCAATTGTCGGCCATGCATGGGAAGATGAACGATACATTGAAATCAAGGAGCATTCGCTTGGACAGGTCAAGCATGGTTAGTTGATGGTACTCTAGTGAACTACAATGTACCAAAAGAAAAATGTACCAAAAAGAAAACATTTAGACTAGACTTTTAATTTATGTCCCAAAATGTTTGCATAGTAATAGGAAATTTAAGGTCATATAGTGACCCTGCATTGATAGCAAAGCATGAAGACAGCGGCACGACAATCGCATCATGACACACATTTCGTTATAAAAGTACCGTTAATAAAACAAAACTTTAATTATCAAAACTTTGCCGATGTGTATAAATTATAAACTCTTTCGAAAATAAATTCAATTATTTTGTTATGCTCTTCATGTAAAACAATGTAAACTATAGAGGTGTAAGTAAAATATCTCAATAATAGCAAATTTATCTCTGTGACTGACTTTCCTCACAACTTTTATTAACACTCTAAACATAGCTCTCATTTAAAGAGACACTCCGTGAGTTGTTCGAGTCAACGATGGCAAACTTTGTAAATGGTGACATTTTGTCATGAAGAAGTGACTGGTGCTGAAAAGTATTATTTAAATCAACGCTAATTGATTCAATAATGACAACATACAGGTAAGAAATCGCGATTCTATTTGATATCGGAGTTTGAGTTGATAATGTTTGTAAAATTTTCTAACTGATATTCTCAATGGTGCATGTTATTTCTGGTTAGGTACACACATGGTGTTGTTCGTTTATAGTTGAAAGAATCCTCGTAAATCATTTGACGTCTTGCTTGAATATGTATAATGGATTGGATATCATCATAATGGGTGTTTTGACACGTGTAAGACCAAAATTAAATAGGCCTACCATAAACTCAAAATCACCCGTTTAAAGAGCCACTCCGTGATTTTCATAACATATTATTTACCTTTGATACGAACCTAAATGTCATATGTGTTGATATAAAATCAAAACATCTTAACTTTTCATGTCCAAAAGACATATATATGACAAAGACTGGTTTTCCATGAAAATCTAAAAACAGCCTTATAAATGCACAGAGGTGTAGATATCACGTCCAATATACATGGATACTAGTTATATAACCTAACAAACACTATCAACTCCTAAGTGCCCTCCTGGCTGTTTTAGATAAGTCTCCAAAAGTACGTTTGACTATTTGAAGCGCGCCACTGTCCGGTTTTCGATCATTATTGCGACGTTCTACCTTCATATTGTCACTGTAAAAACTCAATAAGTTTTAAAATGTGCATTTTTGGTAACAGTTGATACTTCGCGATCAAATGACACCACTGATTAATTTGGCATATATGACTCCAACAACTCACGGAGTGGCTCTTTAAAAACTTTCATTTATGTAAAAGAAAATGTAAATTGACTACAACATTTCTATGCTTATCATGCCCTTTTGTTATTCATTCGCCAGACCAGGAAGATCCGTGCATGTTTACATATGTCAACGTGACCTTATGTAGAGGAGTACGTGGTTTCTAAAGGCACACAGCCAAAAGGAAGAAGGAAGAAGGGGGGAGGGGGTGATGGGGTTTATCTCTCCTTTTAGATTTCTTTTCAAATCCGCTAGGTAACTTCTCCCCCCTTTCAATTTCTTTTTATCGCAACTGAAGTTTATTGTACTACGTCATATATCTACATATTATACATAAGATACATGTATACATAAGTTTATGAGATACATGTTTTGCACAAAATTACATACTGTCCGAGTAGACGTCATGTTCACACCACATTGAAAATCCATCAGTAGGGTTCGTTCGTATTGGGGACATCACAGATACACAGTTGACAGATGTATCTGGTTTTCTTACAGTAATGGAATAGTTTAAAATTTATGCTACGTTCAAAATGATTTCTTCTGAAGTCTCAGCCTATATCCATAAAAAATACAAAAATGAATGATTAAATGATTTAAACCTGAAGGTTGGATTATCTACATGATGCCTGTCTTAGTGCAAATATGTATTTGATTTCTTCGAGACAACATAACGAAAGCAGAGCATGCATACTAAACGACGTCCAGTTTTAATATCATTTTTACGAAAGGAGTGAGTGGTTTGCTATTTAACGAGCGAAAGCGAGTTAGATATCGATACCACTCACTATTTTCATAAAATTGTTATCAAACTGGACTGAGTTTAGTATTTTATTCACCATTCGCTGTATTATATCAAATGAAAAGGATGAAAATATCCGAGTTAACCATTGCTGCTGCACTGCTTACATTGTGACGTAATGTTTAATGTTTGTGACGTGGTCGGTCAGCACTAGATTATTAGACAAAATGTGTAATAACTTTGTAGATTTATTAAACGGCAGTATCTTCAACTGGCGAGTAACAAAAAGTATTAACCAACAATAGTATGTCTTAAGGTCAGACATTTAGATTCAGTGTTCCAATATAATCTCATACCAAACAGGCATCCTTAAGAAAGTAAGCAGGGTTAAAACATTTGAAAACTACATGTTTTAAATTTCTCTTGTATAAGTGATCAAGAGAGTGAATCATTTAATTTATCCTATACTCATTCGATGTACGCCATATGATCTAATAAATATGGTACGGACAAAGTATCTGAACGGAAGTAGAGACAGACAGAATCAACGCATTTTCCCCATTGACGTACTTTGTAAGAGGGTGTATATAACCGAATTTGAGAAATATAAATAACTTCATATTCCCGTTTTATGAATCCTTTAATTGATAAAAAATGATTGTGTTCCAGATGGTAACATTTTATTCTATTTTTTTATGAAGTCATTTTATTTTTTCTAAAATCGTGCTGCTGTGTCTTTATTACTTTTTCCAAACCTCGTCTCGCTCTCGCTCGGGTAATACAAAAATTCACACTCGTTTCGTAAAAGTCATATGATACACTTCCGAGGATGATAATTTATTTATTACCGATTCTTTTCCATTTCAAAGGCATGGAAATATTAAAAAACGGCCTCCTTCCTTTCAACGGCTCGCGACAGTGACGCACAATGGTTTTATGACGTCACAGACGACGAAATACGGTAACTCGCGCTTAGACAATCGTTGCTAGGCAAAATTGATATATGAACATGTGCTCATATTAAAAATATGTCACCGCTTATGAAAAACCATATGGGTAATAAGGGAAATATGCATTCATGTGGGATATTGGTAAAAACGTTCTTTAAAGGCACTATAATACGCTTTTTCGGTTCAAATTGGCTATTTCAAGGCATATGAGTGTACAGCCACTCACTTATGCTTTCTACCGAGGCAGTCAAATACTTTTTATCCTTAGCAATTGACCTGTACTCAATAATGAAAAAGTTTAACGGTCGAAGTCGACTTAAGATATAAAAAAATCTATAGTCGGCTGTGTACAAAATTGAAAAAATATGGAGAGTTAAAAACGGCTGAATTAATAATGTAAGCAGCTTTTGAATTTACCCTAACTCTGAACTGAGAATAAAGGATGAAAAATTCTTTTTCAAGCAATCTTTCAATTTACCAAGTTTAAAAATGTAGTATAAGCATTGTTATTGGATTGAGATAGCGGCTGCCGTTTTCGCTCTGCTGGTTGTACGCAAAATTTGAATATTTCCGATATCGTAGTTCATGTGGATTTAATGCAACATTACATTAGATACTTCCGGTCTTTTAAAACAAACTTTAACCTAAATACGTATATATTTGTTTTATAATTTACGAGTTAGTTTACCTGAGTGAGGATCGTGAGTAATATCGAGAGACATGCATGATCTGTACATTCGTTGTATATACGAAATTATTGGTGTGCACTAGTACTTTTAACAACATGTTTTTTTTAACATAACATTTTGAATATATCTTCCTGGTTTACTGAGACATTTAAATGTAGGATGAAAAGGAATTTCCCGTTTGATGTATGTTGAGGGAAGTGAGGTCAAGAAGTCCAGTGGGCGGCTTTGTTTTAATCTGTTACGAGGAGAAAGATTGCCATCCAAGTTTAACAACTCTTGACTGATAAGGGAAAACCTGTACCTTCACAGACGGCGCATGCGTAGTGACAGAGCGCAATCGACGGGTAACTGACTAACTAACAGACCAGGGCGTTGAAACACCTTTCCACAGCCCAAATCCAGGTATAACGACCAACAGGTAACATGGCAGGAGACTGGCAGCACGGACTTTGTGGATGCTTTGACAATATCGGCCTCTGTGTGATTACGTATTTTGTACCTTGCTACACGTTCGGGAAGAATGCAGAGGCAATGGGAGACAGTTGCTGTTTGTGCGGCCTTGCCTATTTCGTCCCCTTTCTCAACCTATTCGCCGTTCTCAGCGTTCGAGGGAAGATCCGAGACCAGAAAGGGATAGAAGGGGGGATATTGGGCGACTGCTTCGCTCACTGGTGCTGTCATCTCTGTGCCCTGGTCCAAGAGGCGCAGGAAATACAAGGAGCCTCGGTCCAGTATATTGCAAGATCTTAGGCGTTGGTGTTTTACTGGAGTGATATGTGTAGTGGTGGTCTGAATCTAGATCTGAATGATTTCAAATAGTTGTGGATATGAACAAATTGACATTAATAATGCGGAACATGTGAGAAACAGTGTTTTTTTCAATTTCTTGCCTTTTCAGATTAAGGATTAAAAACGACTCCTTGACCCAAGAAGGGACTGGATAAAGGACAATCTTCGTCGTCTTCCAAAGAAACTAGTTTTATTACCAAATGCTACAAACAGTGTGACGTGTGTGAAACAGTGTTTTCCGAGGATTGATTTATGAAATCGTCTGAATGGATTCCTAAGACAAAGGGAAATCTGTAAGATCTTCAAAAACATTTTCCCCTACAAACATTTAATTCAAAGGACATTTGTTCTGTAATAATCATAAATGAAAAACTACAATTTGAAATGATTTCGTCAACAGTATCGTAAGACGCCCAGTTTTTGTGATCCTTATCTGCAAGGGTTGGGTTTCAAAACATGTTTTAACTAGGCTTATGTAAAGTGTTCTTTTGCAACCGACCCCTAGTGTTATTACTGAAATTATATCCCGGCTGTAGAGAGATCAGGTTGATTCGTTGAGCGTATGTACACGCACTCTATCGTAAGCAAGTTAATCTTTCACGACAAAACTCATTAACCTACTTTCTCTCACGTCTATGCCGACAAAGGGAAACGTTGATCAAAAAGATTTATATATACCTTACCGAAAGTATATTGATTTTAAATGGTATTAGATATGTTTTCATATTTTGTACTACCAAAATTATATTTCCTCTTTTAACGAGAAAGAGTCATTAGGAACAGCATTACTAATTTGATTGTATTTGTTAACCATGAAAAGAGATATTGCCTTCTTCACTTAGGTCGTGTTTAAAGCCTTCTCCAATTAACTGCATAAATGAGAACTGTCATTTTGATATCCGTAACAGAAAATTAATGACATCACACCTTAAACTATAAAGGGTGAAATTATGTTCATTTGATCTTGAATCATCACAATCAACAAAAACAAAGGTAACATCAACTAATGTAATATGACTTTATTCTGGCGACTGATGTTCATTTAGAGAACTTACAAAATCATCGTCAAAATCACTTTGAGGGGAGCAGCAGGGCCGTTTAGGGAGGGGTGAGGAGGGTGAACAGGGGGTGAGGGAAGCTGTATAAACAAATACCTATGTCGTGTTGACTGTTATCTTGTCATGTTCCGGTATGCTGGGAACAAGTGGTATGTGACTACGTCAATGAGGTCTGGAATACCTAGATCTGCTTTTTACACATTCCACGTTTATAAATTTACGATGTGTTATTAAACACTATATTTTTAATAAAATGATCGATTTTGTAAGATTGTTTATGTTATTTGCTTTTGCAAATTTAATCATTGCTATTATTGCCATTATCGGGGTTTCTGAGTCTTTATTTGTTAGGTTCAATATTTTTGAGTACGTTTGCCATTACACTTTATTAATATTATATAATAATTAATCAAAAAGGTTTCACTGGAGGAAGAGTATTTGAAGCACAAATAAAGAAATTATGCAAACTTCATACAACAAATTTTGAAAAGAAAACAAATTTCAGGTCTTTGCATTGTAACTTCCAATCTTGCTAAAGTTTGACAGACCTGGATTTAGTAAGAGACATATAAATTTTTTCTTTAACTTAGGTCACAACGTTGTTGTGCTATTCCTTTTCGCGGGGCAAAGATGATATGTGCACATGTGCTCATATTGAAAACATGTCACCGCCCTTTATAATCATATGTGTAATAAATACAAAATATCGGGGAAGCCATAAAAACCTGTAAAAACAACAAAATAGATTAAATACAAGAGATAAAAGAGTAAGATACGCAGATTACATATTATGTTTACACAACATACAAGTTGAGACAGGAAATTGGAAAAATAGTTGTTAAAAAAGATCTGTTTGTAATTCAGTACAAGACTGCGTGTAACTTTCAAAGAGAACCGATTATACTTGAACGCTTGAGAAACGAATCACAAAACATGGGATTTGATGTGACTCTTCATATCGCCTCACAAATACACAACCTCAATGGTAATAAATCACAAATCGATTTGTATAAAGAATAAACACAAGTGGAAGCCTGTCGAAATATCAAGTTGTGAAAAGACATTTGTCTGCGCCCGTTTTCAAACGTCTTTTTCTTCAACAGCATTCTGAACTTGGTCCAGTGGGGCTTTAAAAATTTAATTTTACTTGATTACTTGTCTGACGGATTGATATCGATATATCAAATACAACACTCAATTAAAAAAGAGAAAATCATCTTTTATAAATGACATCAAAGAGGTTATGAGACACATTTTCTTTAATGTATATTTGAAATAAACATTTCTAAAACAGACAACATACTTATCTTATAAAATTCAACCAATTCGGTGTTAAACAATAACTAACTCACTGACTTTCGAAACGCCAAAAACTACGCCCTAGACGCCCCTTCCCATTTTTTAGTTCAGGAGTGAAGGTATACGAGTAATTGAGTTCTCGGAGTCGTATAAACCATTTTTCCAATGGTGTCATTTAATCGAGAAGTACCTATAGTTGCTTAAATGTATAATTTTTATGCATTTTTATTATTTTAATCAGTAGTGTATCAATATGAAGGTATAAAGTTGTTATTTTGATCGAAAACTGGATAATGACGTATGAATCAGTCAAACATATTTTAGAAACTTACCTAAAGCAGGTAAAAGATAAAATCTAAGATGATTGTGTTTGTAACATGCATTAACGTGGTGCTTGTTATTTCGGCTTGCACACATACATAAGGGTGTTGTATGAGTTTCATGAAAAATTGTTAATTGCCATATATTTTTCATATTTTTGGATGATGATATGATCCATGTTGAATGAATGATATCATAATTGGTGTTTTGACACCCATGAAAGACAAATTAGATATCATGAAAATCACGAGTGCGAGCTTTATCAGTGTAGGCTTGTTCATTCACTACTTTAATGTCTGTCTTGAGACATTGCGGAAGAAGGTGCTGTCAACAAGGGCACGATTCATGAGGAGAGCGTGACACCACACGAGTAACACCAGCCACATCGGGAATGTTAGGTCGATAGGATGCATTTAATTTCCTTATAGAGTAAACCGCTTAAATAACCTTCGGGGTAGTCCCGTGAAGCAGAACAAATAGTATTAGTATCATCCCTACCAGTCATCCCTCATCATACCGACCAGTAAATTGGAGATTCCACAGATGTATAAATGTATATCTGTATGTATGTATGTATGTATGTAATATGTACGTTTGTATGTATGTATGTTTTTCACTTTATCATTTCAACAATGACTCTTACTCCGTTAGCACAATTTAATATAAAGTTTATTCACAATGTCCGTGATGTTATATATTTATATATTGTTGGATACATGTATAGACTTAATAAAGGTTGTCCCAAAAGTATCCGGCCTAAATATGAAAACATGCCTGAAACGCAACCATACTGTGCGTGCATGAAGAACATTCATTGAAGTGTAAATGGCATGAAAATCACGAGATGCATACTCTTCAATTGCATATCATAGCCTGTCATTCAAAGGTACCCTCACATCTTTTACCGAAATGGAAAAAGTGAATGTAGGACTGTTATCAAATACTGTTTAAACAAATACGACAATTCATCGGGATATGTTACAAACATAAGGTGGCTCTGCTCCTTCATATAGCACCATTAAACATTGGTGTTCTGTATTTAAACGGGGTAGAGTAAGCACTAAAGACGAGCCCCGTCCTGGTCGTCCATCTGATGTCACCACAGGCAAGACAATAAGGTAAGACAGGCGAGTGACTATCAGATACTTAGCTGATACTCACCACATCAGTAAAACATCAGTTGAACGAATTATACATGAACATTCACGTATGGAAAAGGTATCAGCACGCTGGGTCCCAAGAAAGTTATCGGAGGACCAAAAGCGAAAACGTGTCATGGTCAGTCAGCAACTTCTTGACGAATATCGCGCAGACCCAGAATCATTTTTCGTTCATGTCTTTCCTCAAGATGAAACCTGGGTTCATCCTTTTGATCCTGAGACAAAAAGCCAAATCATGCAATGGAAAAACAGCACATCACCCACCCCTAAAAAGTTCATATCTAGTTCCTCCAGTCGGAAGGTCATGGCAGCCGTTTTCTTGGAATCTCAGGGTGTAATAATGATTCATTATTTAAAGAAAAGTTCTACAATCAATGGAACTTATTACGCAAATGAACTACGACAATTACGAGAAAAAATCAAAGAGAAACGAAGGGGTAAACTGCGCAAAAGTGTGTGGCTGTTGCAGGACAATACTCCCGTTCACACACTTAATCAATGGTGTCATTTGATCACAAAGTATCGACTGTTACCAAAAAGACACATTTTAAAGCTTATTGTTTTTTACAGTGACAATATGAAGGTAGAACGTCGCAATTATGATCGAAAAAAAGGACAGTGGCGCGCGTCAAATAGTCAAACGTAATTTTTTTTAGACTTATCTAAAACAGCCAGGAGGGCACTTAGGAAGTGATAGTGTTTGTTAGGTTATATAACTAGTATTCATGTATATTGGACGTGATATCTACACCTCTGTGCATTTATAAGGCTGTTTTTAGATTTTCATGGAAAACCAGTATTTATATATATTTTGGACATGAAAAGTTAAGATGTTTTGATTTCATATCACCACATATGACATTTAGGTTCGTATCAAAGGTAAATAATATGTTATGAAAATCACGGAGTGGCTCTTTAAAGCGTGATAGCGACACGAGTTGGTGATATAAACCCAATGTGACTGATTTTTTTGTCAACACTTCTGAAAACGACTGCCACTCGTTTAAATAAATCAGAGATTGGTACTGTAAATGTTAAATTCTTTCATCATTTGACGAATAACGCTTTTCGACATATGATAAGGCAAACATTTAGATCATTTGTAAATTTATCGTTCATTTGCATTCTCTCCCCATAGATATATACTATACAATGCATGACCAGTCTGATTAAAATCGACCGTGTTCCGAGGAATAAAGGTTTCAAAAATATTGACTATACCGAGATTCGAACTCTATCTGTCTGGGCTATCCTCTCCACAACGGTCTGATCGCAGTCTACTGTAGCGCACGTTCTTACGTAAACTCAGCTAACCAATCACAATGCGTGCGGCAAAGCTTTCGCTATCAGTAGCTAGGGGCAAGTAACTCCCGTTTACCATTCGTTTACCTTGATCCCGCTATCCTTATTTTAAACGCGATGATGTGATTGGTTCGCTAATGACTAGGTTTTGTCTGCGTTAAACTGGTGTCAGCATGTGCGAGCAGTGAGGCTGCTTTCAGACCGTTGTGGAGAGGAAAACCCCCTGAGAGTCTTTTCGAATCCCGCTAGAGTCATTTTAAACAAAAAAAATTATTCCTCGGAACACGGTCGATTTCGATCAGACTGATGTATGCCAAGCTATCTCTTTTGAGAGAGAACTCACATTCCAAGATTCATGATTCTTTTGTAGAATTTGGAAGAATTTGAACTCAATGTTGGGATCTATATTCAAAAGTTATTTTGAATAGGTTTTAATATATAAAGTGAGTAAAGAATGGATTTTATCTTAAACGTTCGGAAAGTGGGTTCATTTTAATCAGCGAGGGTGTTGCAACAGTGGATATATCTTTCGTAAAATGAACTTGTGTTGTGTAATGAGGAATCTTATATAAAAAAAATTTGAAACGAGAAAAGTATAGTAAACCTGAAGACAAAAAAACCCAACTACATGTATGAGGAATGTTCTTGAATTCGTTCGTTACAAGTACTTTGAATCTATATGGGTGAATTTACTATGGATAAGGAAAAAATAGATATAGGATAGGTGTGAACGACTTCCTTTTTATAAATCGTTCAATAAACTTAACCCGGATATGTGTGTTTGTTGGTACTTCGCGGCTGTCACACTAGACCATTTATAACTCCCCAGTGCAGACGGGTAAATGAAAAATCATTTATAGACTATACCCCCTCAAAGATATTTCCCGTTAGAGATATGATCATTGCAAAAACATCTGAAAATATACAAATACAAATATATCTGTTTCAACTAAAACAGGATATACTGTTGTGAACAATGGTTGTTTTGTAAGTGTGGTGAGTTTATCTGGGGTTTACGCCGTTTTCAAGAGCAGTTCAATGCGGTGAAACCTGTGAGCATCGTTTTGAACTAACGAACCGTGGGTGGTACTGTGCGTTCTGTAGCATTGCACCAAATCTTTACTGTATGTAGAACAATTCTTTTCAGCAGACAAGGTTGCTGAGTATCCTGGATTCGAACCTCGACCTTTTGATCCGAAGCCGAAAGCACTAAAATTCTACCCCCTTATTTAGTGACTTGCACATCTTGGTTTTTTTCTGTATTACGTTGTAGAGGAGATTCTCAATCCTTAACATCAAGCGAACCCAATTCTCTTTGTTGCTTTATTTCACTTCGATCATAGTATGTCAATGTCGCATGAAATCTTACAATTGATGCTGCAACTCACCAATAGATGAATTTTCATTTGAATTGAATTTTAGTGTAAAATACCTTAAATATATGAAAATTGTTATTTGTGTAAATATGCCCATATCTACATTGACCGTGCAGGCTATTTTGTTGGATTGTATATGTCATCTCTGTAAAACTAACTTTACATACGAGTGAGTGAGTGAGTGAGTTGAGATTTAACGTGTTTTGAACAATATTTCAGTTATTAAACACGTGGATGACAAGCATCCAAAAGAGAGTGGACAGATCAGGAAGAAAGGGATCGACAGGATGAGGGAAAAGACGGAAAGAAAGGCATAGTGAGAGATACAAAGCAGGTTTTAGAAGGACTCAAATTTGGTCTGGCTTCTACCCGTCCACCTGTCCAGCTTGGGTGACCCTACCAGGAGCAAGTTCGCTCCGCTGGCATAGCTCTCGGGGTCTCTGAAGCACGCAAACCACCACACCACGGTAAGGTATTGAGTCCAGTGGTGGCTTTACATACGAAGCTGCTGCTCAGTATATATGTAAAACATAAGACAAACAAATTATACATGAGCATTTACATATGAAAAAGGTATCGACACTTTAGGTCCCCAGGATGTCTTCTGAAGACCAAATCCGAAAAGGTGCAATCGTCAGCAACTTCTGGACGACTATCACACCGACCAAGAATCATTTTTGCCCCATACCGTTCATCAGGATGAGACTAAAAGCAAGAGCATGCACTTTGAATACTTTACTTCACCGAACCTAAAAAAATCAGACATAATCCTCCAGAGGCGAGGTTCATCGCCGGGACTGACAAGGTGAAATAATGAGTGCGTATTTGATAAAAGGCTCTACAGTCAATGGCGTTTACTGCGTACATGAACTGTGTGAAAAACGGGAAAACATCAAAAGAGTGTGTGTCTCTCCTGTTTACATTGCCCAGGTTAAAGCCTGTGAGGTCACATGACTATTGGTTCAGGGCCTGGATTTTCAAAGCTCTCTTGGTGCTAAGATAGACGTAAACCAATGTTAATGTATGGTACTTACGACTATCTTAGTGGTAAGAGAGCTTCGAAAATCCAGGCCCAGGACTTTTTCCCATCCTGTCTATTCTCCAGATCTAGCCCCATGAGACTTCTTCCTCTTCCCTCGATTGAAAACAGATCCCCGTTGGCATAAGTTTGCGACAGACAAGAACATCATGGCAGCAGTAGAGGAGTTGTAGGGGCAAATGGCGATAAGTGGCTGTCAGTTGGTCAGGGTTGAAGCTGTCAGAAAAACGTTGTTCCAAATGAATTGAGGTCAGAAATGGTTATGCCGACATATTAGTCGTAGAGGTTTCTTCAGTTTTCATGGTCAAGACAACATGCTATCTGTCGGAAGTAGACAACAATGTTTATCACTTCGTCAGTGGCGTGAGTGTTGTGAGCACTGACGCGTAGTTCCAGAAGACAGAAGGCATGAGTCTAAGGCTCATAAGGAATAAGTTCTGATTTGTTTCCTGATTCAATTTCATCTTGTGTAATATAGTGTAATATATAAGTGAGTGAGTGAGTTATTGTTTAACGCCGCTTGGGCATTATTTCAGCCATTAGCGGCTATTACTGTAAGTATTATGTATTATGGATTTCGTTTGGGAAGTCTGTTCCATTATTTCCTTTACACGTACAAGGGATTTTCTTATTTCTATATCTAACCTTTCCACATTTAAACTTCCCATTTAATTTTGGCAAGAAGAAACAGGACATAAGGTCACATTTTCAAAACTCTGACTTTTGGATTTTGAAATAAAATTTTCCTTATTAGAATGTGAATTTATACATCGATTATTTGGTCTTTTGACTTTTTCAACTAATTATGACTCATTGAATTCCCAAAATAAATTATATCTGCATTAAGATAGGCAATGAAGTGAATGAAATTTCGGGATGCAGCTCTTTATAGTGAAAGTTGTGAGTGATACTAACTTTGTTTTGACAAGGATGAACAATCTTGTAGACTAATGATTAAGTCAGGATTTTTGACTGAAAATTTGACTGGTATGCGCCCTTGAGCTAAATGTAATTTTGAAACGTCTGGCAAATCGAAAATTATTAGTTTGTAAAACGTAAAATGCGATATTTATGGTACACATGTATATTGGACTTAGGAATTCAGTTTCTGGATGCCTACAGACGACTTTTGCTCGATTTTAAAAATCTACTTTTGACTTCTTTATTTGTTTTCAGCAGGTAATTTTGAAAAATATTTTCTGAAAACTAAAATATAGACCTCTTTTGGAATGGAAACACTCTGAGAATATTATAGTCTTGGCAAAGCAAATAACTCGTCTGTCTTATAAAGTCTGGTTGGGTGTAAAAGGGACATAACTGTTACAGGTATAGGAAAAGCATTCACTTCAGGAGTTATGTCCCTTGGCACTCAATTCTCTTGCTGTATTTATAACAACATTTTCTGTCACAAAAATGAAAAACAACTTTATTTTCTAAGTTACGACTTATCACTTTTAGTAACATTAAAAACTATTAAACGGAATTAAAAATTATAGTTTCATAAAGCAACACATAGCGAAATTGATAATGCTGATCTCGTATAATTAGAATTAGTTGTTACACTTACATCTAAAAGATCATATCACAAAAGAAGTTCTGTAACTGACATTCAAAGAGATTAATTTGAAAAATCAATACTTCCACATACAATGTGAAAGTCTGTTTAAAATGTTGTAAAGGAAGCTGTTTTTTTCATCTTTCTTAAAAAACTATCGGTGGACACGAACTTAGAATCCCTATTCTTAATTAACATATGGGTCACAAAAATGTTGTATTTTCAGGTAACTCTAACGTTGGACTATTCAATGTTAACAATCACTACGGATGGCATTTAGGGACACGAGTTAACTGGGCGGTAGCGCATTTTAAAAAAATCTTTATTATCCATAGTAAGTATGTTATAGTAAGTTTTTCCCAAACGCATTGCCCTCAGAGGGTCAAAAACCTCAGTCCTAGACCCGATAGTCAGTACTAGCAGAAGAAAGAATCGATAATCAAGCAAAAACTACTTGGTTCCTTTTATGTTTGAACATCTTTTTAATAATTTTTAATAATTCGTAAGCCTCACCGTTCTTGGTATTTTTGTTTAAAAACTGCTTCTTTGGATAAAAATATGCCATGCAATTGGAAACATTTATTTGCGTGTTCGTGTGATCACTTTATTTATCTGAAAAACGTGCTGTTTGTCTTCAACATAAGTCAGACAAATGTAGAACAAAGTTAAACCCTTCTTAAATTAGATTATGTTACTGACACCTTCGTTTTAAATGTGTCTTCTTCTAATTAAAAAACACGTTTATATCTATCTATCTATATGTATCTTAACAACACTTAACAAATATTGAACTGATTTTTTTCTGTTAATGCTTTAAATTCTTCAACTGAGTTTATATATTTTACAATTTTGTTACAATTGTGACTCTCATTTGTATTTTTAAAATTAATTTGATGAAAACAATTGATTGCAAAAAAGATCATATTCTAATGTACAGTGGTCCTTTCTGCTTCATGTAAAGTATTATATTGTTACTTCACTTTGCAAATTTGAATTTTAAGCCAATATCTAATGCTTTAAATTTTGAAACAGGTGCGGTGGCTGTGCACTAAATTGAGAATTTGAGTTTCCATGAGTTGTAACTTATTCTTCGCATGCACGGTTTTTCATAAACTCACGGCCAAAATAAACGTTCCCAACTTTTAAACAGTGGTGTACAGAATATTTCTTCCAGAGGAAGACTTTTTTTAATGTCTGGTGATAAGTACATGTTTTTTCAAGATGTACTAACAATTTCAAAATAACTATATATTGATGTCTGTTCAAATACATGTACACTCGGGCTCGCTAAATCACTTTTTTAATGTTTGGCATCTCAATTAAAAAATGAAAGTGACACAGAGTATGTTTCATAAATCTTGTATGTGGCTAAAAAAAGAGCCAAAATACCATTTGACCTGAGTTAAGTTCAAATCGCCATTCTCAGGTTCTGTCTTTATCAATGAAGTACCAAAATTGTGTTATTTTTAATTTTTGATTATAATAATAAAAAACCGGCCATATAAGTACTGAGACGTTGAAATTGTGCGTACCAATTACAAGTAAATAAGTCAAGTCACGTAATAACAACTGCCAACCTATATTTTTCGCTATGTTTGCTGCAAATAAATTTCCCTAATTAACTGACCCAATGTCCGGTTTTCGATCGCCAATCCTGGCTACGACCTGTTTACTGTCACCAATTGAGATGTAAATTTTCAGAAACAACCACTACTTCTCTATCAAATAACACCATTTTTTAAGTTTGACGAATCTGACACTAGCAACACTTTCTTTGTCCCTTTAAGAAATGTAGAAATTTAAACATTAAAAGATTCTATAGCGATATATAATTATCTTTGAGATAACTTTGTGAATGCAGCGTTACTGTAGGACGCCCCAAAACAAGCCAAAAGGCTATTTTTCTGTCTAATTTCGTCTAGTAAAGGCGACTTACAACGACGTGTTTTTAAAAAAATACGAACAGATAATGTTTACAAATTTAAATGTAGTATAGTTGGCGTCCAAAGACAAGCCATAACTCTGTTTCAGTGGTGTTAGTGAATCGTGGTTTGGAATGTCCCATTTGTATGGTGACGTATCTTTTGCTCGTGACATTGTAATTCATTTTTCAAAAACAGATTGGTCGAATTTTCATGAAGTGAATTTTGTATCTGTGAAAGAAAATCTCATGAAAATACAACCATACCGAAAAATACCAGTTAAAATGTGTATCCCTTGCGTGTAAAGATGAACGAAGCGCTAGTAAAATATAAGATGAAAGCATGTCATTTGCTTCGGCGAGGCTTTCAGTTTACCTCAAATATGAAACTATATATATTCTTTATCATGGCCGCAAACTTGAAAAACAACACATATATGTTTTCTTGTGATTTTTCAGTGATTTCCTGTACATGTTCTAAAGTATTATTAAAGTGTATCATGACATTACTCCAATAGGATGTACATTGAAATTAAACAGTCATTTTTTAACTGAAAGACCCCATGAGTAACGTTAAAAAACGTTACCATAATCTTTTTGATGGCAGTTTAAAAGGCAGTTATGCTGCAATTATTTTACAGTCTATAGTCAACTTTTTATCAAACAGATGAAATTATTTGTGTGTTTGTTTTTTTGGCGGCTAAGTGACCGAAGATGGGTAACTTGCTAATACCTCTTTTCATTTTATAAACATCACAATCGCTTTTTTTTTGTTACAACATGTTTTTTTTTTCTAAAAACCAGAACAATTTCAATGTTTGCGGGACATTAAAACTCCAGTGTAATAATATTTATAACGTTTATCATTAGCATTGCTCATTTATTGTGTATATATGATATAGGAGTCCTGAAAACAGTCTAGATCCTACTTCCTCAAGTCATGTCAGAAAACACGAAAAAAAAGAAGACAAAAAATAAAAAAATAAAAGCAATATTTTCGATATTTGTAGGTGATCATGTTAAACCGTTTTGAAAAGAATTAAAGTTTTGGGAATGGAAAGTGAATTAATCTATGCAATTTGAATTTATCACAGTATCTAATCAACCCTGCAGGAAGAAATCATACAAGTCCAGCATGCTGAAACCTAACACCATTATAACTATCATACGGTGCCTTTAACTTGCGCCTTTAATTCACTGCATGTCGAATGACAGACTTTCGGCGCAGTGCCACCCATGGTTCGCTAGTTCCAGTCGATGCTCGTAGGATTCAACGCAATGCATATCTAAAATGGTGTTGTGCTGTATCCTAGCAATAAAACCATCAGCCATGACATAAACGAAATACTCTAGAAAGCAGCGTTAAACCCCAAGTCACCTCACCTCACTGCTTCTCGAAGAGTTATCTAAAGGACCCGGACCTACACACCTGAAGTCTAAGGTTCCAACCACTGGGCTAATCCACACAAAGCCAAAATTAGACACTGATTGCGTCATAAACCTTGTAGTGTTTTGATACATACCTTGACATATTGGAAGATAACTTTAGATATAAGTAATTTCAAACATTTGATAAAGTAAGAAGAACTATTCAATTTTATCTCATCAATTCGTCGTTTGAAGCCAAGCGTGAGAAATTAGTCGAATACTCTATGCAATCATGTTGAAGACGCTTTTAACTTTGTAACACACTAAAGTTGCCATTATTCGTGATTGATTGTGTCAGAAACCTTTGTAGTGCATCAAGTCGTTCTATTGATATAAACTTAAAATAAAAAATTTGCATTTCCAACATTGATTAAAGAATTTAGAAAAAAAATCCGTTTTTATCTCATAGAAAATCCTTCGTTTGGAGCCCAGCGGGAGGCGGGGTATAACGTAATGACGCACTGATCTTTGTACAACCAATGCATGCTAAAGTTGATACCAACAGTATAACAATGGTTAACCTAAACCTGTATTTTGAAGTGTCTTGTATGTGTCTAGGACTTGGTAAAGCTTCGATACCTAACCAATTGTATATATATATATATATATCCTTTAAATATTTCGAATTTCCAACATTTGTCAAAGCTTATAGACTATAGGTCTACTGGGTTATATGACATCAACGATCATCCATTTCGAGCCAATCATGAGGCGGGAGTATTGCGCACAATCTCACTGACAGTCGATGCACGCGAAATCAGGTGCTTACATTAAAACACTAGTCAAACTAAAGTTACATTTTTGTGTTGGAAGATACCCTCCATGGGGCCATCACAAGGGCACGGTTCCACAAATCAGTTGTAACTTAACTCACTTCTGTAGCCCTATGCATTGATGAAATATGGCACCGATGTCGAGTTTCGTGTTCAGACTGTTTTAGGCACAACCTTCACTTACTCTCCACACTGCTTTATGAAGTCTGTGCCCTGACCTCACGTATATCAACTCATGTCTCATAATCCCTTTAAAACTCTCAGATTATCTAACCATGTTGAAGGACTACCATCCGTTAAGAAACCGTATCCAACGTTGTTGAACTTAACTGACAAAATTTAGCTAAACTTTTCACAGGAACAACAGGAACGTCCTTATCTTATCTTTTCGTGTTTATTTTATTAGTATTTCTGAGATAACCATGTTTTTTTATGAGAAAACTGTATTGTATGAAGTCTTTCGAAGGCAATTATGAATTATATACATTTGAAAAGCGAGATTTTTTGGCAGCAACTTCTTTATTGCGTAAATCCCGACGTTTCAGAGGATATGCTTACTACTTCATCAGGTGGGATATTGAGAAGTATTGTTTTGACCATAATGCAAAAAGGACCAAAGAATTCCACCAAAAATATCGATGGGGAAGATTGATAAGTATAAACGCATGTTCATACGCAAGTATAATTGTACTTCCTCACAAGGATATTCATAAGGAAACACATTTTTATGAGGAAACTACATTGATGCGAAAAGATCTTATTAATTCAATTCTATATTTGATTTATTTTAGTTCATAGTTTTTATTAAAACGTCCTCGATTGATTCCATAAAGAAATATATAGTACCAACGATTCCAGTTCGACGTAGAATAAAAAGATTTTTGAAATACAAGAAAAAACGGATGGTTCCATCCATATGGCTTGACTGTTCCTTTAGCTTTACTGGGAACCTGTTCGTTTGGATTCATTGTTGGACAAAAGTAATAAGGGATATATGAACATTCTGAAATGATCAATTATGATAAATTTTTACAATGATTATCTGATTAAATATTAATCATAACATTAACAATATCTTTAACTTTTTTGTCCAGTATGTATAACATTCTCTTGTTGGATACCATAGATTCCAGTAAACATTTTTAAATCAGACAAAAATGAAACAATTTTTCAATATTTGCTCCTCTTTCACTCAGAAATTCTCGTAAACGAATAAGGTGTGGAATATTTCATAAATCAGGATATATTGGAATCACCAAAGTCTCCACAAGAGAGAAAGGCTTTGCGTGACTTCATTAACATCATGGCGGAGAATAGATTGGCCAACATACCAGTAGCATACCGGGCGAAATTACAGAGAATTGTCTGACAGCCAGAAGCCAGCACAGAAGCTGGCAATGTGTCATCATAAATTCATGGACAACACTCTATGGGCTTTATTACACTCAGACAGTGCTTCTGCAAATACCACCCTCGGTCATCCATTACTCGCGTGTCCTAAATCTCGTTTGCAGCGAGAGTATCGATCGTTATCGTTGACCGCGAGATCGCCGAGAATTGGAAAGGAAGGGGTGGGGAGAGGATTGGGGGAGGGAGGGGGGATTCACTGGATCAATCAGAGCTGATTACACGCCAGATAACGCCGTATGAATATTGATGAAGAGCCGCCAGTTATAACGATGCAGGAATTTAATGCCGATTGTAAAAGCATGGCTTGTACATGAGTGTTTGTACAGAAGATTGAAGCACTGGCGTTATTGACACTGACACAACGATGTCTCATCAATTTATCTTCTAATTTTCTGCAAGTCTCTTCTGACATATTTATGGACTAGTATTCACTTGATTTATACCTTATACATAAGTCGGGCTAAATTATAGGAATGCGTGTCTGTCTATAAGCTGAGCTCCGAATTACGCATGTCTGAAAATGATGAAGCCATAAGCTGGATTAGAAGGCCATACCAATCGATAAAAAGATGGAATAACAGGGGTCATTTCTCTCAGTAATCAGATGACTTTTGTATTGATTTTCTCATTGTGTACACTACGGCTTTTGATCACTTAGTTTCCAGCAAGCAACCAGGACCCGGCGCGCTATTCCAAGTTAGAGGCGGCAGTGTTTGTTTTCCATTCCGATAAAGCCAGCTAAGGAACATGAACGAAAATAACTCCAAATCTGACTCCGTCAGCCAACAAGTGGTTAACCCTTCTTCATTTCTAAAATAAGGGGGACTTTTGACAAAAATTGTTACTCAATTTTTCACTAGAGTACATAAAATCGAAACTCATTACATTACGATAAATTTGATCTATCTAAATAGTATTTTCTATCAACAGTCCTTTGGGTTTAATTTTGTTACAAAAGGAAGGTCCTATCGGGATAATTTTTTGGGAAAAGACATTCAAGGGGACATTCCAGTTTTATTTATGTAATGATTTTAGCTTATGAATATAACACAAGACAGTTAAAACATGTTGCTGAGGGCTACATTCAACTGATTTAGATTTGACAACTAGGTAAACAAGAGCGCACACTCGGTAAACTAAAACAAGAACGAGCAGTGAAGCCATTTATCGGAGCTACGAGTGTTAAAAGCCTTGCTACAGCATTACAAGGCAAAGTTGGTTAGTCTTATCATAAATAATCTGTAAATCTATGAATATTCTATCCATGTATATAGTTTAGTTATCTAATGTTGTTAAATTCGTAAAAGAAGAGCGCCTTTATTCATGACATTATCCGAAAAAAATGGCGGACCGGTTGCCGATTGATCAGACTCTTAATACGTGTTAGCTTGCACAAGGATATCAGTTTTCTACAAAATCTTTCAAAGGAAACCCAAGTCATTGAGGGAAGAAAATAAGGAAAAGACTGCCAATCTATCTATAATATTTGTCATTAAAGTTCGTGAGAAAAACTGACACGAGCTTTAAAGAAACTAGACGTTTAGGTGTCCCCATTGTCGCAGCCCTTGTATAAACATAGCTCCTTTTGAATAATTCAACATCGGAATTTTAAATCAAATTCCCATTTCTTCCTTTTCAAGGAACTATTTGTTAGTCTAAATGGTAATGCTGCGTTTCTGTAATGGCTTTTAAAACGACACCAAAAGCAATAAACAGAAATGCCGCTAAAACTTTAATCCCGTAACCGGATTAGATACACTCAGGTGTAATGAAAATCTCATAAAGCTGGAAATGTCAAAGTTAATTTACCGTTGCCATGGCCACCAGATTTTGATCTTTCAGAATCACAGAATCACAAACTGAAATGGAAATAACGTTGATATCTTCTTTAAAGGCGCCTTGAGTACTTTCTCACTATATTATGATAAGGAATCTGTTTAAAAAAAGAAAGCAATTTATTAAAATTTGTAAGAAAGCAATTCTTTATCATTTAACATAATAAACCTGAATATTTAGTACTTTTATACTAAATAAATCTAAGGAAACCCAAAGATCCTAAATATAAGAGAAATGTAATTAATGTTCACTCTCTGGCCGTTTATTTCAAGGCCTCTTTATACCCCTTACAACATTCGAAAAAATATCTTTGAATAGCCTTAAATAACTCTTGATAATATATATCTTCAATATATGTCAATCAATAAGATCAATCCCAAAATGTGAAAACGATAAAAAAAACTTTTTCCCATTTGAAAAAGTATGAAAACTTACTTACTTACAGATATAATATCAACTTTCATTTTTACCTTTTTACCCATGTGTTTATATCTTCTGTTATTATGTCAGCTCTCAATTGATCAGTCACTTCTATTTTCTTGGGATTTAGATTGAGTTATTTAAGAAAGATCGCAGGTTTTGAACGATTAGAATTCCGGTAAAAAACGGAAATTCCGTGCGAAATAATGTATCGTTGACTCCTACTTTAAACGCACTAGGGTACACCAATATTTCGTAAACACAACGAATGCGCAGATACTGCGTATCTCTCGATATTACTCACGACCCTCACTCAAGTAATCTACCTCGTAAGTTATTTAACAAATATTTACGTATTCAGGTAGTAAAGTTTATTTTTAAAGACCGGAAGAATTTAATGCAACGTAACTTTAAATCCGCATGAACTACGATATCGGAAATATTACAATTTTGCTCAAAAACAGAAATGCGAAAACGGCAGCCGCTTTGGTCAATCTAATAACAATGCTAAAGCTGTGTTATCAAATCGGTTTATTTACAACATTGCTTTCATAAAACATATTTCATTCTTTGTTCTCAGTTCAGAGTTTAGTTTAATTCAATAGCTGCACATAATACTAGCCGCGATCAACTGTCCATAATTTATCCGTTTTGTGTACAGCTAACCATAGATTTTTTATATGTCCAAGACGACAGCGGCTCTCTAAACTTTGTCATTGTTGATTGCAGGTCAACTATGAAGAATTTTAAATATTTCTTTGCATCGATAGAAAGCTTAAGTGAATGCATAAGTCATCTTAAACCTTACAATAGCCAATTTAAACCGTAAAAGCGTGCACTAGTGCCTTTAATGGACATTCTTGGGCTTTTGACACGGTTTCTTTAGGCTAAAAAATTTTTTAAATGATAGAATTCTTCCTCTTGAATTTGATTATGAACTTATGATTTTAAATTCAAGAAATCAAATTTCTTTTTTGATTGAGATGGCAACTTAATTCATTCCAATGGAATTTATAAAAGAATATGCAATATTTGTATTTCACATCGTGGGGTATTCCTTTTTTCTCAAAATATTGGTTGCAAAGTTTTTATGAATTGTAACTTATGTTACAAAATAACTAGACAACCATTGAAACATATATACCGGCTGTGTCTACATGACTAGACATTTTCGTATAAAATTTGGAATTATTATCAAATTAACCAAACTACATTAGGTATCATACCTTCCTGTCCGAAATCATTTCATTGTAGAAGACGTGCACATCAAATGTCATTTCCTTTGGAAGGGAAGGCAATTCTTGTCGGGAAAAAATCTGCCTAACAATTCCCATTTGGCATATTTTCTTCTTATGCAATGTTTAGGATGGCAAAAATATGAACAAAGATGGACACCCAAACTGTTGTTAAAATTTGATCTGGATATGAATTCTTGAAAATCATTTCTAGATTTATATTCAACCAGTGACATACCCATTTAACTGTGGCTCCTTCCTTTCATTTGACAAAATAATTGTTTTAGAGAATTTATTTTTCAAATGTTGAGACTGCGATATGGACTAAACTTTGTAACCAAAATAATTCCAATGGTACAAACATACGTACTATTAATGTACATTGTACTGGTGCTTTTGCTATTGATAATTTCTGATTTCCTAAATTTTATATTCATGAAATCAATTAATTTTATATTAAACAGTTTTGAATTCCCTTTTAAACTGATTTTGTTTCATATCAATTTCACGAAAGCTATAGTTACAAGCAATTATTGTTAACGAAAATCTTCGGAATGACACTAAAAATTAAGCACGTCAAAATGATTGAGCGAAACGCGAAAGTCGTGATGTCATAAATTTAACAACAAAACGCTTTCTTTTTATTGTAAAATCATGATTGCTTCATTTGTGTGTATTAAGAAAGATAGAGATAGTCATGGGAGCCATATGCATATTAATTTAATTTTGCCCCTGAAATCATATCCCTTAAAGCATAATATGTTTACCTTTAAGGCACCCTGTAATAGTATAACCTCTTGAAAAGCAAGTCTAGAATTTGGATAAAGCAGCACTGTTTGTGAGACAGCTTTCAACCATTTATGAACTATTATTATCATGAACACATTTTTCAGAGACATACTGTCTACGACCTATAATAACCCCTGTATTCTGATATTACTATCTCTCAGCGCGCACACAAGACGTCAATAAATACGTATTCGTCACTTTCATTGTGTTGGTTCAGAAATACCTTTATGGCTTTCTAGAGTATAAGATATTTTTCAACAATCAAAACAACATTCAAAACTGCCAAATTATGGCGATAAATCGATGTTTCATGGGACCAAGCGATACAAATATCCTGATATATTGTGTAGTAGACGATGGAAACTTCGATACAATTGATGAATCTGTACACCACTAATTTATATAAATATGTATCTGTAGTTTATATATATATATATATATATATATATATATATATATATATATATATATATATATATATATATTATATATATATATATATATATATATATATATATATATATATATATATATATATATATATATATATATATATATATATATATATTGTTTGAGAGGGGCACGTGTCTACATATTTCGCTGTTCTTAAACGTATATTTTTGTCATTTAACCATTTGTAGTAGGCGAGGTTTTAAAAGAACCATTTTAAGATCTCATATCTTGTTAAAGAAGAATTTTCGGTTCTTCTCTATCCTCGTAAATCAATAGTCTTATTATTCACTGGCTGGTGGAATAGATCTACTTGAACATAAATCTTCTTCGTCAAGCAGGAACCCTTGAATTCATAGTCCCTTGCTCAGAAATTAATCAGGAAGAGAGAGTGACTAGCGTGTTTAGTTGCATATCATGTAAGATGATATAATCATGGCGAGAATTACGACTGAGATGGGATGGTATTCTATGATAATCAGGCGGAATTGTCCTGCTTCTTGAAGCCAGACTGCCTCGATTCCTCTCAGAACTTATCGATCCTTTGCCAGGAATCTCTACAAGAGAAATTAGAAACGAACTCGGGAGAGGGAAGCCATGACTTGTGCAGGCGATGTGGCCATTAAACACTTGAGTGTCTTCTGCTATTGTCACGGGATTGAAAATATACTGCAACAACATAATTCAAGATGGCGGCTGCATTGGCCATCAGTGTGCACGATGTTTGCACGTGCAAGACGTGGGTCAGTAATGACTAATGGTAGTGATTAGATTCGTCCATCTTCCGACCCTCTACCGACCCTTTAGCGTCTGTTGACTTGCAGATTGATGCTTTTCATGTCGTGATTGCCCTTCCTTCATTTAACTATCTCCCTTCATTAGAAAGCAAACACATTAAGACTGATTTTCAGACCATACAAAAGAGATATCTTGATGTTGGCGAGTCTACAGTCACTGATCGAAATCGTCAGCTTAATGTAGGTTTAGTATGAAAGTCACATTTTGCGTCGTTCGAGGAAATCGGTTATATCTTGTCTAATTTGTCTTGTATTTGAGATTTTGATTTTTTTCAGCAATTTCAATTCTTTGAACATACCAAACTTTAAATGTGAGAGATCAAGACTCGTGATGATCTTCAAATTACATTAAATCATAGACGACATAACAAAGATGAAAAAAATAAGAAAGACTGGCTTACTTGATAACTTGCATCCTGTGTTGAACTACCATACATAAACATGGCAGTAACTGCCATCTCTTGAAACCTAGACCGAAAGTATGATATATTGTGTGGAATATCATTTACCACCAGGTGTCTTAAAATTTAAGTTCGAGAAGACGCAGTGCAATTGCAACCTTTTACGTTGTAAATTGAGACATACTAGGTATTTCTTATCGTTTAGATTTATTCGTTCTCTTAAGGACGTCTTACAATATATAACTACAATGTTTAAACAATCTGAATTAGAATTTCTTAATATACAAAATCTTTAACATTATACAGATTTAACAAAATCATCAGATTAAATTGCGTTTGCTTTGAAACCTTTAAAGCATTTCCAAATTTAACAACAAACGCTTTCTTAGGGTCTCAAATTTCACATAGACGATGTAGTTTGTTATTGTCTCAAGATGCACGAGTACCGACGCACGTTGACTAAAACGTGACACACTGATAGTTTATAGATTTGCTTCTGAAAAGGTGTGAGACTGATTTATGCCAGTGGTCAAGGATGTATTTGACGTATTTATAAACTTTAAACAAAATGTTAAACTACATGACGTCATGTTGGTGACTGTGATCTACATAAGCGAACATAAAACATTCATCATTGGATTAACTTCACTTTATCAACGTATTTGATGTTTTTATAAACTTAACAAAAAATTTTTAGGACTACTAGATATTCAATACCCAAAATGCACAACGATAGTTTTACGAATTTTTGGCGGTCCTCAACAATTGAGATTGTAATATCCTACAGTGAACAGTTCTTATTTTGTAAAACTACATGACGTCATGGTGGTGACTGTGATCTACATAAGCGAACCTCATACCCCTTCATAAAACATTCACCATTGGAATAACTTCACTTTATCAACTATTGAAAAAGAAGGGGTCTCCTCGGGGGGTTACAATTTGCGGTAGGTTATTTTCGTACCCTAGAGGTCATTTATTGGGAAAATGTCACAGACATCTTCTCTGAAGCAGCCATACTAACGCAATATTGTCTTTTAAACAAAAGAGTTGAGGCAGAAATGGAGACAAAATATACCCTCTGCCTGCATATATCAATCACAAAGGAACTAATCTCATACAGCACTTCAGAAACACATTTAACCATCATAAACGTACCTTATCGTTTGCGGTAGTATCTCACGCGAGCTGGAGGTCGACGAAGGGAGGCAACTGTGTGGTGGTATCACACGCGAGCTGATTGTAAATGTCTGATGATATTGGGATGGCAGACACTTTGACTAGAGATAAACCAACCACTTTTCTCTTGTATAAGTTTTGTAAGAGCTAGGGTCTGTGTAACATTACTTATCAAACTTGCTCAACATGGCGCATTCAAATATAGTCTAGATGTGTTCCTCGATGACTTTCTCCTCAACTGAGTTACAAAATATGGAATGACAATGTATCAAATTGGAGACTTCAATACAGTCTAGGTCCTCATTCAGTCCAGATACTACAAACACAAAATTATGAATGTAATGGATTAAATGATACATATGAAACTGAATATAACGAAAAGAACTCTGAAACAATTTTAAAATATTTCATGGACACATACATTGATGATGATAATGTATATTATGAGGAACATTCCTTATGACTATCGCACTATGACTGACTGGCTCCTTACTCACTATAACAAAACAGGAAAATGATAAAGATGTGAAAAGTAAACATGTTTATAATCAGTCTTACATTAGAGTTTCTTTTTATGATACTTTTACATATAACCACCTTCATTATCATAATATATAAATTGAGTGCTGAAGTAATCAAGGAGTCGTTTTGAGCATGTATCTCTTGTGTTTTATACTAGTGAATCTAATAGTTTTTGATATTTTGATGCAAAGGCGTACATCTAAAGTTAACGTCTATGTATTTAATACACCAAGCCGAAGTGAATTAGAAACGTCAGAATGTCAAAAATTTCCCTTTCTTAAAAATGAATTAGATGTATTGTTATAGGCAATAAATAACAAACACACATGCTATTAACGACACTTAATAAAATAAGTGGGTCAGTCATTATGATGATTGTAATCAAACGCCCTCTTCTTTGTTTTAACGTTTCAACTCTTTAATTAAGTTCGATCGCTATTTATCTAAAACAACGCTAAATGCATTACTGGTACAAATTCTTTGACCTCGAATTTGACGAAAGCATAGTAGCTTCATTCGTGTGTATCCAAACGTATCATTTCTTAAAACCCTTTTCAGAATGCAGCTGACAGAATTAAACACTATGTGACGTTAGTTTAAAGTGATCTTTTAAAAAACATTAAAGAGTTGATTGTTGAGTTGTAAATATAAATATGATTCTTATCATCGTTTTCTTAATCTAACATTAGTAGTATATTTTGATACTGTAAATAAATTCGGTAAACATTTGCACGTTCTATGGTAAGGCACAGGTTTCCTTCAAAAGCGATGCATTTCCTTCTACTACCTGTCTTTGAATGCATTAAGAATCGTGAGTATATATACGAAGAAAACGAAGAAGTGATTAAGAAATAGAACCCGATTCTTCAACGGGAAAGATCAAAAGATTTGTTTCCTATCTAGAGGTTTAGAACCTATGGTTTAGATTTAAATTTCAAAATGAAATATTTACTCGATTCACCACTCGACAACATTTCTAATGTTCGGAAGAAGCTAAGCCTATTGATCGTAAGCCGTATTACGAAGAATAATTTCAAGTTATTTTGATATAAACATATTTCATTTATTTTGGTTTTTCATTAGTTTTAGAACGAAATATTAATGAATTCTTATTCACACTGAACAGCGTTCAGATTAACTATAATTTGATTTTCGATCTCGATACATGAGATCGGGACGAGAAAAACTCTAACCAAATCTTTATGTAACTCTTAAGTCTAAAGTTTTCATAAAACACCCTCCACGTGTTTAAACAACAGCCCTTAAAACCAACAATTTGAAATTACATGTATCTGCCCAATAGTACTTCGAATATCGATTCTCTTCTGGGTGCAGCTCAAAATAGAGATGTTTGAGTGCCTAATCATGTAAGACGATGAATTAATGTACACAACATTTACTTTTCTATTATGTTGTTAAAATGGTCTCATACAACATTAAGAGGGCAATGTGAAAGCCTTACACCGCTATGAAATACTACAATGTCAAAAAGGGTGGGAATTCGCCTGGGGCGCTTCTTACTTCTTTGGTTATAATAGAAACGCTTCGATTTTTCCATCCGAAGATTGGTTTTCCGTGTGAAATTTCACCCAGAATCAGTTTGTAGATTTTTCTTCTTAGTATTGCGTGTGGGAAACTTGGTGCGGCTGGCTTCTGACATTGCCCAAGACATCAAATCGATATGACTGCGGATGCAGGTGCAGTTCAGCCAATCACCGTGCGCCGTGGCCATTAAGCCCGGAACTACAGTCGCGTGCCGAGCAGACGACTTCATCGAATCGTCAACAAGACAGCTTTGATGCGCACGCGTCTTCGGGAGCGGACATCCGGTCTAGGAAGGTTTGTTCCTCACAGGTGCAGAGTGTTCTCGGCAAAGTTCTCTCCTCGAGTGCTTCATATCCACGGCTTTAGAAAACACCATTATTCAGAGTTCAATTAATGGCTACACAAGCCCGTTTAAAACTGTAAATTTCACAAGTTTGAAAACATTTGCCTGCATAAAAGCATGTGCTGGTTGGCCAGTTGCTGCCAAACGTGCAGGAAAGGTTTATAATGTTCCGTACAAGATCTTACATTATGTTGACAAGAACGTTTGCACATTTGGTAATGGTCCGGGTGCTTACGGCAAGTCCATTGTTCCTTCAAAGATTGCAACAGTTCAATATCCTTTATGCAAATACATTTTCGAGTTACTTTTTCAAAGACTGTAATGATTAAAATCAATTTAAACTACGAACATTATTAAGAGTCATTCAACTTTCCCTTCGTAGAATTTAATTTTTAACACGAAATGTGTGTTAGATGCTATAGCTTAGCTAACAAGCTGCAAAGTCGTTAAGGATTTTTCTCTATATGTCTTGTATTATTAACGGAAATCGAATACCAAATAAACAACGAATTAATAATAATAGCAAGGGTTATTTTAAGACATCCGTAGATACACGAAAATATATATAAATTCAAGTTGATGGACACACACGGACGATTATGGATGGGTTTTTTTCACAACTATGAAGCTTAGTAAACACAGTGCAGAAGTCTATATATGAGATGTTCGTGACATTCACAGAGATGAATCTCCAAGAACGAGAGATCAATTTTACATAATGGACAGAAATATTAACATACCTACTTCAGCCACCCCTCGCTGTATTAGATATTATATTAGAAAATATATCCATTTAGAGAAATTAATCCATAATTTAAAGAAACGAACAAACACGGTAATATCGGTAATATCCGGTAATTTAAAAAAAACGTAGATCAAAAGGTAGAAGGTAGAGAACATTTGGTAAAGTTTGGAAAGAACGTCGGTAATTTCCGTGAATTCTCGGTCGACTCCGGAATTGCAGCGTGATAGTGCCTTTAGCCTTAAATGCTTCTCAGTTACTGTATTTCATTTCCTTTTGTGCCAATTTTTCATGTATTTAGTTTTATAAACTCGAGTTGAGAACGAGTTAGACAAGGAACCTCAGGGGCAATGGGTTAGGGAAAATGAGTTGTTTCAGTGATAATTGTTGAAGATTGGGTTTTATATCGATCGAGTTTTGGCCGAAAGGGAAGAGCCCGAACGCTCACACAGATAGACAGTCATGTCACATCTTTTCCCCAGCAAATTTCATGTTGAAGCGAGTAAACATCGTAACTCCTACTTTTGATTTCGAATGAGTGAACTTTCACTTTTTAGTAACTAGGAGAGTAAAGTTTGAGTGGCTTTACTTAGAACTACATAGTACAGTGAATATCAATCATCGCTGCAGGCAGACCCATATATGACTTATGATCGCCATAGCGCTGAACATGAGTTGTGTGAGAAAAAGTTACGTGCATATAAATTTACATTCATTGCGGCTACAAAGATGTTGATATTCTAAAAAGGTCTTTTAGTGTACATCCTTGGTCTCCCAGGCCTTTACGTTCCGATACTCTTCACAATCATCCCTTGGAACTTTCAAGGAAAATTTCTACTCAACTGAATTCCCCGCCCTTATGTTATTAAACATAACCCAATGAAATAAAGTGTTACGAGACGTGGGAGTATGTCTTTAATTTGTCACATCATCCACATAATGTAAAACATGACAAAATCGGTGTTTATCATGCTACTTTTTGAAAACTGAAATGAAAAGCAATTTTTGATGACAGTTACTTAAAAATACCTCTTAACTATGTTATAAAATAAGTCACTATATTCTGATAGCTAAACCTGCGGATTGATAAATTTGGACGATAAGTAGGCACCGAAATCGTTCGATATCACGTGGAGGTGCATGACAATCATTGTCATATGAAATATGTGTGAACAGTCTCTATTTACATGTTACTAATCAAAGACATTGTAATCCAAATTCATCCAAATTTCTCACACTGAAGTCGAGTCTCGATCATTATTTCAAGAAAACCTCATCAACAACATCAGAAAACGCAAAACCATTTCAAGATATTCTTTGAGATAACGATGGTGACACCAAGTTGACGTAATGAAAACGGCTAGTCTGTCCTTAGGCTTTAAAGTTGACATGAAGCTGCTTTAAGCAATCAATTGAGTCTTTAATCACCTCTCCATATTGTCAGTGTCCCTAATGATGGTAGTTAGACTCGCTCCTGTCAGGCAGCCATTGCTGCGTGCACGTGTTCCTACACTGACAGGGGAGACAATTCATCGAGAAGGATGATGATGGGTTACCGCTAGAAGCCAAACTGCCCCAGGCCACGTCCAATATTGGAACGAGCATCAAATTTATCGACTGTGATGGATGCCATTCCGTCAGCCGGACGTGGGATTTAAAGAGCGCGATATGAAGTGAAGCCAGCGTAAAGTTGGCAAAATTGAATTTCTGAAACGCAAGGGTTCTGATATAATCCCATCAAGCCAGTAATATGAATCACGGCTGCGTTTTGTCCAGGTGCCCATCTCGTATGGACTGACCCCAGATACAACTGGAAGCCTGTTAATATCATCCCTTCTTTTCAGAAATAATGAGAAAAATCTAATTAGATGCAGTTTAAAATGAAGCCATTCAACTCAGATTTTGTAAACTGAGTGATGTGTTTTATCAGATTTCAGATTATGAGCAAGATTTATCATCTGTTATCCTGAAAACGCATGTATTACATATTTTGATAAAAGAAGTCATGTTATTCAGTGAATCACTCCACTTAATACGATATTTCTTTTAAGTGAAAAATAAGAAAATTCAGAAACGCTCATTAAAGAGGCATGTTATAAGATTTTAACCAAATTGAGCAAGTTGTTCTTTAGTGGTAGACGAAAATGCAAAAAGGTTAACCTCGATGGATGGACTATGAATATTTTAAAAATCGTATTTGTTTGGCCATAAAGAGCTAAGTCTGTCTTCTTATTCATTTTAATTGTCGATAATTAAAGCCTAAACAGTGGTCACTTTACTTGTACAATTCTCAGTGTAAGCGATCTGTCAACTAGTAAATTCAAACTTGTTATATCCGAAATTTTAAATTTCGACTTATCAACACCTTTTTTTATACATCTTTCCAGTCCCAGTGAACGTGATTTGTTTATCTAGGTAAAGCTGTGAATTAGGTACCAGTGGTTCACGGGTTTTAAAAGGCGTTTAATTTGTAGTCACAAATAGGCCTACCATTTTATAACCAAAGAACTATTTGGTTTGCATTCATGTTGAAGATATTAAATATCTAAAAATACGAAGAAATCAAGATAGATAAATATATCAGACAATCCCGTGATTAAAACAAGAGCGTATGAACATGTTTATTTGGCAACGTGAGTGAACTATTTGACTTCATTATAGTTCACTTACTTCAGTATATAGTTCACTTACCTCAATGTAGAGTTCACTTAATTTCAAAGGCACTGAAGTATGTTTTTTGTCAAATTTAATTTACCCATTGGATATAAGTTTAACCATACGTAATTGTGAAATAATTTGCATCAATCGTAAACAAAGACTGCACGCGCCCATTTTATCGTTAACATTTCCTTATAATTTTAGTTAATGGGTATCTTAACGAAACTTGGTTCCTTGGATTGATTTAAAATGCTTATCTTACAATTTGTAACATTTAAATCCCTTTTTCCTGTATTCTCGTAAAACAACGTGATGGTGCCTTTAATCAGCTAAAAATTATCTATTTTGAAGAATGTCCATTCTTTCTTACGTCACCCCGGTTACAAATTAAGCAAAATTTCTCGCTCCTTGGAAAATTCCCAAGCATTAAAAAATTAACCAAGGGATAACGTTCATATTTCTCTCCAATCAAATGTCGTCATTCATCTCCAACTTTCTCTGTCCGGTAAGAAATATGTTCGTATCGCACAACTGAAGGTACTCTAGTCGTCTCGAATGCTGACTTAGAAACAACATCGCTGACTGCACATTCACTGAGACATCTGAAGATGGCTTTCCTTTGTTCTTTTTAGATTAAGATATATTGGACGTTATTATGATGTCGGACAAAGAAAAACAATTTAAAACATCTGTTTATTTAGGTATTATAGCTTTCTTCGCGGTTTCGTTGTACTAAGATGAAATTGTCTGGAGAGTTTGTCTTGGTAAGGACAGGGAGATCATCATATAAAAAGGGGATCGCTTTCACCATATAACCACTAACAAGAGTTCATCTAAACTTGATTTAAGTGCCATTGCTCCTTGATATTTAACCATCACATTTTTTAAACAAATCACTGTGGCTACAATTTATATCGTCTAGGAGCAATTATTCCACCGTTTTGAGTGATATGTGAGTCAAAATGAAAATGAATTTGCTTTTTAATCTATAAATTTTATGAAAACATTTCTTCGACAGAAAGTACAGGTTCTCATCTCTAAACATTTTAGCCTTCTCTCAGGTTCTAGAAATTCTTATAATATGACAGTACACTTGAACGTGTGAACATGAAACAAAGCTGTACAAAAACTCATTAAAGGTAAATTTTGATTACCTCAAACTTAATGGCAGATCTGGGATAACAAAAATAACTTAGAAAAAGGCCACGCTATGAAAACAAAATGTGTCATTGGGTACGTTAAAATGCATCAAACCGATTCATGTTAATTCCAGTGAAATGTTCATATACAGTATCTAAATATCTCTATTTAAATGAGTCAATTGTATACAGGATGCATTGCTTTATATTTCTAAAAGACAATTTCGAATTTCCCCTTCCGTCAGTCTTTCCACAAAAGATTATTTTAAAGGTTTATTGAAAGAAAATGCTTTTTGAAAAATATTCCGGTTTTGAAAGTTATCATATTACTAAAAAAAATATTTTGATAACAGGAGTGGCGGCCACAGTCTCGTGCATCTGGGCGACAAATCCGATTGATAGAATACGGACTAATATCCAAATATGCAATTCATTATAATTATGCTGTCAATATGAGAGCCAAAAGAAGCTTGTATAGAGCTGAAACATCTGTCGGACTGATTTTGAGATGAAAGGTCCTCTAATTGAAGGCACAAAATTACCAAAATGCTTTTAGTATAAACACGAATTCAGAAAAATTTCGAAAGAAATGTTTATAAAAATATTTTTAAATGCAAATATAAAAAATAGTGAGTAGGTTCAAAATAACTATACATTTACTAACGATCTGGATGTCGTTTTCTCGTTTTGTCCCTGAGTTTTAAAATCTCTTTTACTACTAAACTGGACATAAGTATTGTTCAGGATTTTGTTATATAGAGGATACTAAACGACCTTCCATTTAATACAATTTTTATCAAACGAGTTAATGATTCAGTATGAAACGAGAGAAGCGAGTTTTATACCAAATCATGAACGGGTTTAATAAAAAATAGTATAAAATTGAAGGAAGTTTAGTATTCTGTTTATTACTTGACCTCATGATTGCCGAAAGTTTACTGAACAAAACATTTCCGCGACTTGGCCGCCATTGTGACGGCGGTGCCAACATTGTGACGTCACAAACACACACGATTTTATAATAAAAGATAGAAAATTGGATTTTTCGAAATGTTGACCCCTGGTCACTTGAACGAGCTGAAAATGTTACAGTTCACTCTGTGTTATGAAATATGATTATGTTATGGAACATCTAGTCGACTATCCTGACTTTGAAACACAACTTTGTCGGTTTTAATTTCTCCATGCTATGATATCTCAAAATCTCTAAACATATGGTATTTGCACTAAGATAGGCCAGTAAGTAAACAAACTTTCAGTGTTCAACTGTATTCCCTGGATTTTAACTCTTACGTACAATTATAACCAAAAGATATATAAAATACCAAATAATAACAATTATTCTTATCAAATAACTAACCAATTCTTACATTTTTATCTTCAAAAGCTCATGGGTAATTGGTTGATTCAGGCAATTGTGAAACAGCTGTCCAATTCCTCAACTACAGTGTAAATATTACTGTTTGTGGAAACATGCTAAATTCACACGATATGTGGCTGAGGCGATTGTGGTCTATCACAAGCACTCAATAGAAGTGCTTAATATTTCATAAGTCATTCACTTCAGTTTAACATGAAACCGCGCACTTTCGTATACATTGGGTTCATATTGGATGAATGCAAAGTACGTTGTCGAATGTAAAGAAACACTACAATACTCTTCCAGTGTTTGAGGATGAAAATGGGTACTTCAATATGTTATTTCGACCTGCGGTGAATATACAGAGATGAGAGGGGGAAACAGTCAATGGCAGAGGGATGCACGTGTGTGCATGAAAAGAAGGCTCTGGACGTATGTGGGAAACTACACCTCGTATTGCTAACGTTTAACCAGTTATTGAGACGTCACAGCTGATGTGTGACAAACTGAAGAATACGAGTCCTTTGCGAAAACAACGGGCACTTAAAAATGACATTATTATGAGGACAAAACGAGAACACCGGTTCTCTTAAACACCTTGTCAGGAGGTCACGTGACCGAAATGACCGCCGACGCTTGTCATAAGGTTGTCACGTGTCAATCGATTCCATCAATCGATTAAAGTTGGGGATTTTCATGAATTTCGGGTGCATTTCGCCAGCGGTTTTGGTTAAAAATGCTTTAGCGGTACGCAGTTCGCACGTGGTCTGTTCTCGTGATATCACCTTCCCGGACTTTTGTCATGTGACCAGAGTGCATGACGGGACGGCCACGTGCTCTCTGGCCTCGCATCGCTCCAATAGTCATATAATAGGCAAAACATTGTGACAAAGGAGTAGTTTATCGGTGGCGTCATGTCACTTGTTAGCCCTTCGTGCACCTGGGTAGTTTTTGACTGTTGATCAGTTGAAGGACATCTGTGGGGAACGTGTTACAACACATAAACAACAACGGAATAATGATAAGTTCAAACATACAGCGAGCACTGCCAATATTGGCCGTTGATCATATTGGATATTGGCACTTCAAAATAATGGAAAGTGTCGCTTTATATAAATGTATTTGACTTTTAGGAAATGTTACCCAACACAGGCTACTGTTCTTCCATGAGTTCTCGCGTCATCCATGCGCCTGCTCTCTTGCTACACGCTCCGTACTTGAACTAGTGATAGATAAAGAAAGTTTATAATCACACGATATGAACTGCACTTCCCATTCTTAAAACGATAGATTAAAAAAAGGTTACTTGAAATTCCCTAAAATCCGACCCAACACGATCCCAGCGGCTCTGTACCTATTAAATTGAATTGAAATATTGAAATAAACATTTATGAGGTTGTGGAGAAAGAAATGTAAGAATTGATAAGTTATAGGTCGCATTTAAATGTTCAACTTATATTGTATGCGGAAAGGTCTGTGGCCGTTATTGCAAGTCCTCTGTAGGTAACAGGAACTACATTCTTTCTAACTTGGTAATTACTACACGCAGTCAGAAAAATTATTCTTTGAAAAAAGATTAGTTTCATTTTAACTTCTTCAATCAGAATCTGACTTGTATTAAGAAGATTTGTTTCGAGCATAAGTGAAGTTTAGGCTAAATATTATGAAAAACCTTTTGTTGGTTAGATTAGGTAAATATATGAAGTAGACTAAAATTGAGTCTAGGAAACGTTTATAATAATAACTGTACCTTCGGTCATGTTATCTAATTTCCTTTTGGCTTTTTCATTTAAATCTAGACTTATACTGTATTAAAGCCGGTTTGAAAATAGCTTTTTAAAAAGGACTAAATAACTTACTGAATATATCAAAATAACCATCTATATTTTAAATCATGTAAATTATTTATTTTAATATTTACCTACCTTTTTGCATATAAATTATAGCATTCAGTCAAAATAGAAAAAACTAAGTCATTTATAAGTATGATTTCCATAAACGCAATTTGAAAATCTTGTAGACAAAATTATTTCATTGAACATATGTTCAGTTTTCGTGCAGACACACCCAATATGTTAGCAATAAATTCACTGATCAATGCCGAATACACTGATGTTATCAGCCCGATATCAACGCGGCACCGCCTCTCTAGCCCTGTTAGCACGCCACCATGTGAGACGGTGTGTTAATGTGCCATATGGGTCGGGTTCGAGCCATATGTCAGTTCCAAATAGTATTGACTTTCTCTTAGTTCCTTTGAAAATAATTTCCTAGCCAGTAGAACAACGAGGGAATATCAAATTATGTTAGAACATAAATGATATAGAAAGTGTAGACTATAGAGTTTTATCCTCTGTAAGAATTTGTTCTGAAAATTACGATTTAGATCAATACCCGTTTATGGCGATCGATACAAATTAGGTGCGTTAATAAAACAATATAGTATGAAATTCCATTAAAAACCGGTCTCAAATCGACATCAGGACGAAGAAATGACTGAATAAATGGTACAAGGACGTATAATGAAGCAAATACGGTAATCGTTCAAATACTGAAAATCCCCGATTACGTCATTTCCGTCCAACAAAGCTCATATTCATTTCGACATTACTGCGACAACTATTTTTCAGTCCTTCCTCCTAATATTTCATAAAAACAATTAATGAAGATGGTTTATTAGACTAACGTCCGTGAAAAGAAAGATTTCACTAAAAATATATTGTTCAATATTTGGTATGAAATAATATAAAAAGGAGGCCTGTGTAATACTTAATTCAACTAGACTTGCAAACATTTTCTAGACTGAAGAAGGCTCCTTTAATATTTTGCCATAGGGTCTGGATGACAGACTAATAGTTTATTTGAATACATGTAGATAGTATTCTTTGACACTTGGACTACTAAATAGCGTCTTTCAATTTTCATAAAAGAGCAACCATTGGATTTTATTTATTATAGATTTATTACTTGTAAATTTAAGTTGGAAAAGGTGATAATTTTCATTTAAATATTTGTTTTGAAAATTTGAAAAAAATAGAGCAACAGTAAATCAAACTTAACACTTCAATAAAAGTCTTTTGAAAACTACTTTTTCTTTATAAAAAGACAATTCATGTTTTTTTCTAAATCTCTTTCTTAAGTGAGTTTGTTTTTTGTCAAAATTATAAACATATCATTGAGAATTATCCGTGTCAAAAATGACAGATCGTGTTAAAGCCATCAGGTATTTAGATATTTACTGCAACATTAACTTAACATGCATTTTCATAACATTCAGAGAGAAAAAACCCAACAAAATCTATTTCTGCAGAACGTTTTGAAAACTAAGCGACAGACTCGACAACACATGGCGTCCCTATCTCCGAGATTATGTCGTGGTCGGCAGCCGGAGCAAATGTGACTCCCTCACTCTTTCTCGCAGATGTCCACCTAAATTGGACAAAACAAAACTTGGCCAGTGGACAAAGAAAATAACACTTCATTGTTGGGCAGTTTATTTGAGTCGATCTGTTATGCAGGTGTTTTCCAGGTGGCCAAAGAGTGGACCATCTCGCCGGACAACACTGGGTCTGTGTTTCCGAATCAATGTAATCGCGACTTAGTGTTAAACCAGAACCTCAAACTGTGAACAAGTACTCGATATGAAAATGATTCTTTGAACAAGGCTTGTCAAATGTTTCGCAAATAGTTAATGGAATTTGCCTTATGTTCTTCTCCAGTGCTTTTCTGTATAAGAACACGACAGAAGACTTTTGAGACACACCGTAGAGAATTTAAAGATTTTAAAAGGTAACTGTACAAGCTATTCCATGTGACTCTTAAAGATGACCAAAGGATATTTCAAAATCATGCATGGAAACATTTACGAATTTGAGGTTTGTATCGGAGTACCGTCGCAAGATATTGAATACGCAATACACAGTTTAAGCATTGTTGTATTAACCATAGCTGCTGCTTTTGGTATCAGGCTGTGAGCGAAATTTGAATTATCGGTGCAGATCCGTATTCAATTGGACGTTTTATTGAATAATTTCGGTCTTTAAGAATAAACTATTATAACCTGAAGATGTGAATATTGTCCACATAATGTCGATTGTAGATTACTTGAGTGCCGATCGTTATTGATACAGAGAGTAATACATTATCTGTGCATTCTTGTTGTTAAAGAAATATGTACGAGCTAGTGCCTTTAACGCAAACGCACTCCTGCAATTATAAACATGATTTTACTTCTTGACGAATGCAAAACCGCAACCTATAGTATATTATTTTATAAGTTTATAATCACCACCTGCCCTGCGCAATATGATACTTATTTATATATTCATTTTGAACCTGTTACTTTTACATTTATTTGTTTAAATACGACGGTATAATCGGTGAAAAACACATAAAAACATTTCAGCAAAACAAGCCAAGAATCAAAGGGCTGACCGAGAAAGGTTGACTAATGTTAAAACAACACCTGTCGACTTAAAAAATATCTTGTCGTATGAAATAAGATATCTAAAAAAGTAAATGAAAGTTTTTGCCTCGAAGAAAGAACCTTTGAAACCATTTGCGCATGCGTATGATGAAAAAATTTCAATCCTGACGTGCACGTGTATGAGAGTTTTTCATCTTCTCAGTTGAAAATAATACTTGATTGGACGCGAAACTTTAGAAATAGAAAATTGTCAGGTGCTGGAGATATGTTTTATATAAGACCCCATCTGTCAATAAGATGCAGGAAGAAGTATCAGCTCTCAGATCGGTTAAGTTTAATCAACCATGTTCTAAACAACCATACTTGGATGGATATGATCGTACATGTATTATAAAAAAAACTAAAGAAACCATCATCTAAAAACAAACTGTCAGAAACAAAAATGGCGTTCAGCATTCGACCATCAAAGTCCGCGGACGACGCCCGCGCCCTTTCCGAATGGCGGGCGGGGAAATCGTGCGGCACGTGCGTGTCACCGCACCTGCACCGAGGCTGCACGTGTCGCTTACTAATTAAAATCATTCATGTGCTTTAATGAAGATTCTTCAAAGTTGCCCAGCATTGAGAATATTTCCAGTTGCCCTCTACAAGATATTCTTGGATTTAGTAATTCTTGTATGACGCAGATGATTTATTGTTTATTTAAAATATCTTGGACCATCTTGTATCCACTGAAACATCATTACCATGGAAATTAGAATTCGGTTGTCTTTTCCTCCTGAAGGACAACGGAAGTTTTGAGTTACAATATGGCTCAACGGGTCATCTTTGATGTAAGCTTGTGACTCCCATTTGTTGAGATGTCAATTAAAGTCCCCATATTTTTTTACATACTAATTACTGCCCCCAGCAAGCCCCTGGAGATGATTCCATTGACGACGGTGTGTATTAGAATCATGCAAGAACAGAATATGGTCATGCTGTTCTTGACACCAGAGGATTCTAAAAAGATGCAGGTTAAATTTCGGAACTGATATGGCGTTTAATTTTCTAAATAGCATGTTTAATCATTACTTTGAAATGCATATTCTCGTGAAAGTCATGTAACCAGTCCTTGAATTAAGGTTAATTTCTTTCTTTATATAGCCAATGATAGAAATCCGTATTGCTGAAATGATAAATCTTTGTCTTGAGATCCATGATAGTTAAACTTGAGAGTTAATTTTTATGGCAACTTTGAATTGCAAGAGACTGACACCTAAAACCAAATTTCATTGTCTCAACACGCATCTGCGTGTATGAATCTGCAATCTGGTTTTAATTAGAATAGAAACTCATTTTGGTGATGACAGATGGAATTAATGAATATTTATTAAAATCTGACTTGCAGTTTGCACGAATTCTGGCGATGTCAAATACAATCAGCATATGGTGTGAGAATTTTATTAGCTGATCCCTAAGCTTTATATTTTTCAATGAATAAAGGACAGACACGAAAGAACGCTGCTCTTCGCTGTATTTATGTCCATGGACTATGTAATTTAATGTCCAACATATTTTTAGTTGAATTTTTCTGGTTTGGACCATATAGAATATGACATGTACATCAAAATACATTTTAGTATAATGTTTGCAAAAGTTGTATTGAACCTTTGGTATCTGTGTAAGAAAGTCTCTGGGGTCTTCAAGATCCCGTGGTGTAACTTTTCACTAAAATTCATACGAGCGTTTAACCCTTTAAAAGAAAAACAATATATTCGTTCGATGTGCGGACAAATATTGACAGAGAAGGTCACGAGAAAAAGGGAAAATCGGCTTCCAAGGGAAGAAACCAGTCAGGCGTATTCACGATGACCAGTTATACAATAGTGACTATCTTTTTTTTTAACCTCGTTTTTTTCTGATTATAAATATAGACATTGCATGTTACATTTGAGAGGTATCGGGGTGCCTAGTCTATATTTTCAGTCTATTTTAGTCTTTTATACTATACATGTTAAATTCAAAATAATATGCTTTTTAAGTATTCGACCTCCTCATCCGTAGTTGTATTTTCTATACTTTACAACACTGTTCAATGAATGGTACACAGATAAATTTCCTTAATCAATTCAAAGCCGTGATTAGTACGAGAATTCGTTTTAAAAAATGTGAGTCATGGAATATACGTTTTCAGCACAAAACAAGTATTCTAATCAGCCTATAACCTAGAGCCAATAGCAAAATGTTTTTTTTTATGTTGAGAAGAAGCTTACCTTTGCTCATATCACACCCAAATATCGAACATGGGACATCAATTATGAACCTTTTATCAGTTGCTCTTAATATTTAACTTTAAAACAATTCAGTTTATACAAACTCCCATTGACCAATATTTTTCCTTGAGTGGGAAAGTGATAAGCATCGGAAAACATAACTCTGAAAAATGTGAAATTGACAACATAGTTGTGTTGACAGGCAGTAATCTGTTCAAACCCTTATTTGATTAAAATCCAAAGAAAGTTTATCACATCAAAGCATTTAGAATTCCCTCAAAATGAAATCGCCCAGGGGCTCATTTTTATCTTATTTTTAAAATTTTGACTTTTGTCTCTGAAATTCAATTCCATGAAGAATGTTATACAAGACTGTCTGATTGATGTATATTCAATGTAATGACGAACAGTTGAACAGCCACATGGACAGATGGACGGACATATTAAGAAGGTTGGCATGTGCAGTGATCTCCTCACTCAAACGGGTTGTCCCTCGGCTCGCTACAGCTTCATAAATCCGATTTAGATTCCGCTCTGATGTGATTTGCCGCCCTTCAATCTAATTTCTGTTGGAGGAATCCGATTAAGAGACACGCAAGTATCTCTATAGACCTGTCCCTCAGGACTAAACACCAGCGTTTGGTCGGACAAAGTGAATATCTCGCCCAGATCAGTGCATTGGTTGTTGAGCATAGAACATTTTCGTCCAGAAAAGTGCAATATAGTTATCTAAAATAAGATTTGTTCTTCGGAAAATCTCTGGTTATCGATTAAAGTTAAACTTTGTTGATAGTCCGGAATAAAGCATTGATTTCAAGAATTGTGCATATTTTGTCCAGAACAAAAAGGAGCCCGTAGCCCGCAAAATTGCACTTTCAAAATGTTGTCTTTTTCATCCGGAACATTTTATTTTATAGAATGCTACTTTGGTCAAACTCATCAGCACATTGGTCGCAAGAAAATGGACGCCAAGAACAGTGCATTGGTGTTCTAGAAAAAGTATTTGTCAGCATTGGTCGTAAAAGAATGCGTTGGTCATCTGGACCAGTGCAATAGTTGCCTTGACCAGTGCTATAATTTTTCACATTTTCTTCAGTGCATTGCTGACAAAATATTGCTTCAGAGAAACATAATCTCGAAGTTTTTGGACATTGATGGCAGTCTTTATGATAATGAGTTACGTCCAGTGAGGGCAACCATGGATAAAAAGACAATGACAGAAAATGAGATTCAGTCAAACATACCTACAGAAGTTTAAGAATTACTCTTTCTCCACCCCCTCCCCCCCCCCCCCCCCCCCCCACCAGCACAATCCACTCTTTCCTTTAACTTTCCTATACCCTAGACCCTTCTTCCTTCTAACGTCAAACGAACCAGATCCCCTCCCCCTCCCCCCAACCTTATGCCCACACCCACACGAAGTGTCAGATGGTAGCTGTTTGATTTTTAAGGGCGGTGTTAACTTAATGATATAAAGCTAAAAAGTCTTTCATTGATACCAATATGTCAGTAGTCAGTCAGCTTCTGGGTTCGCATTCACTGTTCTGGTCCCAATCTATCTCGACCCTCCCCTCGACCCCACCCCTCACCGCCCATCCCACTTCACACTATTCACAGTGAGGCAGCTGCCCCAGCACACGAAGCACCGGTTCCTCGCCTACTCTGGCCCCACCCGCATATTCATACAGAAAGAACATACGCGACTTCCATAGTCTCATTGGCGCTAGAGATGCACTAATTAACTCAGCTTTTCTCCATTTTGTTCAGATTTTCCCCGGGTTTTGTAATGTATTCTACAATTTGATAGTGTAAATTAAATGTTAAATATTTTTCAAATGTTTAAAGGTTAAAATGGCGTTTCTTTTTTAATTTTACCAAACCATTAACATCCTAATGAGTTTTGAAAAGGGTTTTTACTTTGTATATCTCTCCTTGAAATCGTAATTTTCACATTCAACTTGTTTCTTTAACCCTTTGGATTTCTTCTTTTATCTTTAGTCAGGAGAGTGTTCCATTGTCGTTCTCAGCATGGGGTTATCATAGCACGAGGAAGTTCTCCCACAATCCCCTCAAGTTGATGTTTATCGCATTGTGTAAAATTTTGTTTAAGTAATTTCCACATTATATGCTCAATGTCAACATTTTTCTAGGTCTCTATTCTTTTACATATTAATGTATTGGTGTGACAGGTGTGAGAATGGAGAATGTTGTGTTGGTTTTTTATTGTAAAAAATTCCTTTTGACCCTGTTTGAATTATGTTCACCGATGTCTCCTTTGACTTGGCAGTTCCCTGGCTGCTAAGTTTTTAATCCAAGAGGGTTTGAAGAATAAGATTTTTTTTTAAATCAAAAAATATTTTAATCCCTATTTTCTCAATCAATTCAATTAGACAAGACGACAACGATCATAATAAATATTGATATTTGATATTGGGAAATTGTGAACCTCATACGAATCATACATTTTTAGTTGGTAGACATGTTTTTATTTCTCTTTACAACAAAAGATCATTTATCTAGACTGTCTAAACTAGTTGTTCTATTTGAAAGGATTATCTTCAGCAGTGTATTTACAATTGATTATGCCTGTTTTGTTAAAAATATACCTTTAAAACGTAAGTTCAAAATGAAGCGTTTCATTGTCAGTTTCATATTCATGCAAACAGATTTTCTTATCCTAAAGAATCAATTTCTTATCATCATTCCATCTCTTTTTTTCAAATAAAAGTTATAAAAAGTCTTTATAAGTTAAAGCAAATCAAATGTGATTTCTACAATTTAGAAATGTTATTGAATAAACGGTCATCAGTATTGAAAATATCAATCTTGGCTTATGATGTCTATACCCTCCTTTTACAATTCAATGTATTATATATACATAATAAATGACGATTTGTTGTGTCCTTTCCTTATGACATGACAGGACAAAATAAATTGTCGGTGAGTTTTATTTACTATAAAATCATTGAGTAATTGAATGACATATTTGACATTTTGTACATGTAAGCATTTGAACAACATATCAGACACCACGAACCATATTGATTTATTCCTCATTTATTTTCTCTCGAGCTGACATTATTTCAAAATATAACTATTTTCAAAATGTCATTTTTTACACAGTAAATATGTTAAAATAGTTCACTGGCGCCTGCGTATCGCTTGTATTCCAGTTGTCTGTCAAAATCGAACTGAAATGTAGCGATGGCGTCGTTCTGTCTGGATGCAGATTTAACCATCGTTGATGTCTGACCTTTCCCATGAGATGTACAAAAACACAAGTAAGTAAGTAAATATAGGAATAGTGTGACATATAAGCCAATTAAATGATGCAATAAAGAATTATTAATAATCATGACTTTAATGTAATGTTTAATGTGAGATAGTGTATTTTGTTGGACTCAAACATGTCAAACATTGTGAATACTGTTATTTCATCAATAAGCGCTAACTGATGTTGAATGTTCATTTGTTCACTGTAGTGTCACTGAAACCTTTAAAACCTTGTGATTGATCGAAAACCGGACAATGTACAGCGACTACTTCGCATTAACCATAATGTGTGGCTGGTAGTGTTGGATAGGACAAATGAATTTGGACGTAGAATTTCTGAATATTATGAAAGAAAATTAATCGATTATAAGTGGCACATAATTTTTACGTTTTTGGAAGTATATAAAAATTGAGGGTTCATTTCAGCTAGATCAGTACGTAAGATGTTTTTTGTTCATATCAAAGCCAAATAACATTTTATGACAAATATGTTATATATTTACACGCCAAATAGTGCAGAGGTATCACAAATGATAAGGGTCAAAAGTGTGGTTACATTAACGCTTAAAACAGCCCAGGTGTTAGTAAATGCAGCTTGAGAATAAAACTGGAGCTTTATCAGACAACATAGCATGAACAAGTCTTTATAAAGATGCATCTGAAATGATCCCAATTTTATATAGATGAATAATATTGCCGTCTCATTACCCGTAAGCTAAAATGTATTATGTGATATGATTTTATATTGCAAAGCTTGTTAAATTTCTTGGTCTTGCAAATTCATAAAATCTACACTCGCTGAATGAGGTCCTTTTATTCACAGACAATGAACGGTACTTCATTATTCTTAGAGGTTGCAGTTTATGGACTTCAGATTTCTTCAAAGGAGTGCGATGATCAACTTTCCCATCTTAACTAGATGCCATTTAATTTTAGAGGTTGACATTGACGTTTGAATTCAACACCTTGAATATCATATATATCATATAGATCTCATGGCAACGTGCTCATGTTTAAAACACCTCGTGTATGTTTTTAAAGTGGTCCATGAAATTCCAAACAACTGTGAGTTTTGGTCCATAAACAAAACTATTTATCACACTAATGAAGATTTGTATACAGATCAAATGTCTCCAAAAATGTCTTATTATATGAATACATATTAAATGTGACATTTCACAATATAGAAAATGGAAACGATTTTGAAGAATACTCATGAAATATAATACAAGTATACAAATACAAAAAGTAAAATAGTAAAATAATATCATTGAAATGAAATGACTGAAAGAAACACTCCTAACATGTAATCTTATGAAAAGCAAACACTACTTATAGCCCACAATTTCAACGAAAACGTTTCTTATTTTCATTGATTTAAATCTAAGGATTGCAATTCGTAGACTGCACCTTTTATTTACACGTTACAAAAATATGTTTTGACAGTCTATATACGTGAATGTAGTTAAAAAGCAAGATATTCTGGAAAAAGACTTATTCAAAGAGACAATACACCACGATTCGAAGTATATACTTACTCCTTCATCGAGGTAATCATAAATAAAGCAAGATTTTTCGCATGGCAACTTCTGAAATCCCAAATGGTTCTTGAGTTTATGCTTGCTCCGTCATAAAGAGCAAGATAATTAAAACATGATTTTTAAAACTACGTTTTTGTTAGAATAGAGTACGTTTCGGTCAAAGACTTGATAACTTACGTTAGAATATGTCCAGTGCTTACCATGTTCTCATATCCACTTCATTTTGTTAAACTAATATGTACTTCTGTCACCTATCATCTTCTACATCGTGAAAGGGGCAGAAACGCGTTTTTTGAAAATTGTATATATTCAAATCCCCCCCAAAACACAAAAACAAACCCACACCCACACAACATTAGTTTTAATGCCAAATGTAATATTTTCAGAGGGACAAATACTTCATTACTCAAACCGGTCATCAGTAGTCATTACGTACATTATGTCTTTAACGACTCCATATTTGTTATGAGGCTTCATATACTTATGTCATAATATCAGTAATTCATACTTGCTTGAACTTAAGATCTACAATAGTTAAATATTTGCTGATATATATCGATTAAATGAAGTATTGCTGTCACTCGTGAAATAACAAGTATCAAACAAAATAGCAGGAGGCCATTTTGTGTTAACAAAAATTAATCATTTCAGGTAGGGAAATAGATTTTCATTGCTTTAATGAACTGCTTCTAGTGATTTATAAACGTGATCTTGCAATTGGTAACATTTATTTTCGTTTTCGTGAGATGACTCTATTTATCTTAAAAAACGTGCCACTTTGAAATGTTTAATCAAGTCATGTACAACAGAGAACCCCCAGCAACGTATTTTAATGGACAGTGACTGACGTACGTTTGTTAACATCGGTCAGAATGACAGGTAAAAGCTCTAAATAAATGAAAAACAGTTGTTTATTGTAATACACGAATGAATCTGTTGCATATTTTTCAACATGGCGCCTGGAACCTAACAAACCCCTGTCTTCGGCGCCACCCTGGCATATTTATTGTTCTTCAGGTGAGATAGGGGATACCTGAGTAGTTTGGGAACAGATAAACAAGGGGGGCTGAGTCAGCGAAACTTGAATTTTTATTTTTATAATTTCAGAAATCTGGCTATACTGATTATTGAAAATGAATCTAGGATAACAATAACTTCGAACTAAGGTTCAAATAAAGAAGAAAAAGTTATTCGAATATTCGACAATTGATTGAATTCATATATACATGATTCATTGCACAATTTCGAAAGGATACGACTGATTTATGACATGTAAAGTTAGTCACATTAAGTCTAATATTTTGTGTTTCACTGCTGATAGAAATCTATTGTTTGATTCGTAACTACAAAAAGACAGACGTACATACATTAAACATGTACGAAATTGTTCCAAAATACGATATAATTTTTTAATGTAATTTGAAGTTTAACTGTAATGTATTGTTGCGCGATACTTAAGACATCTGCTCTCGTTATCTGTTGTTATGTTTATGATCAAATTAACAAAGAGAATGTTATTTTTTATGTTAATTCCCTAGTGCTTGTCATTTCTGTCGTTCTCACAGTTAGCACGTGTGTTGGAAGTAAATGACACTCAATGGTTGCCAGGTGTTACTCATTTGAAATTAGTTATAAATTTTAGAATTGAAAAAAAGGAAAGTCGCAGAGATCACCGCATGAGTTTTATCTAATAACATTACAGACAGCATGTCTTTAATAGCTTCGTAAAGACTTCATATACTTAAGTTATTACATGACTAATTCATGCCCGTCTCACCTTAAAACCTACAATAGTTACAAAATTGACGATGGATAATCGATTTAAGAAAACAATCGATTATGCTATATTTGATAATTAATTGTAGACTTTACCACCTGAACCTGTGAGAATGAAGCACTTAAATTTTCAAGTTAATCGCCTTTTCATGAATATGAAAAGACAATTTGAATAGCAGACAGGTGCGCGATGTAAAGGTAATTACCGAACGATAATGTAATACTGAACACCTGTAAAACAAAGAACAAAGGCGGTTCTTCCTACATAATTAACTCAGGTAATGACAACTTGAGTGTCTTCTAAGACCTATAGGCAATACAACACACGCGTTTGGCGACCTTTAATATAGCCATGGTTTTCATTCTGCAAATAAAGGTTTTACGAATTCATAACAGCATAAAATAAACATTTTGAAAACCGTTGCACTATCTTTGAAAAAACAATGATTATGAGACTAAATGTTAGTCTAGTTTGTAAACTTAAAAAATATACTCAAGTGATCTGCAATTGATATCGGGTTCGATATTTTCAATATTACATATAATCATGTCTACATACCTGACGTGTTTGAAGGAAAAGATAAAAACAAGCATATACAAGATTAACATTTTGTTAATGAAATAACTTTTTTTAATTAATACAACGCTTATTTTTTAATTCTCAGTCTTGTAGTGATAATTTGTGAAGTCTGGATTGGAACCTAGACTTTATCAAAGGCTCCTATTTCACACTCAATCAATGAGTAATACCAACAATCCATTAGAGTTAAGGTTTCGAAATAATTTTTAAATAATAAGTTGTTTTTTTGATGACTTATCGTCTTTCAGTGTGTATTGGTTAAAGAGCCACTCAGGGATTTTCATAACATATTAATTACCTTGATACGAGCCTAAATGTCATATGCGGTGATATAAAATCAAAACATCTTAACTTTTCATGCCCAAAAGACATAATATATATGACAAATACTGGTTTTCCATGAAAATCTAAAAACAGCCTTATACACAGAGGTGTACATATCACGTCCAATATACATGGGTACTATTCATATGACCTAACAAACACACCCCTAATTGCCCTCCTGGCTGTTTTAGATAAGTCTCCAAAATTACGTTTGACTATTTGACGCGCGCCACTGTCCGGTTTTCGATCATAATTGCGACGTTCTACCTTCATATTGTCATTGTAAAACACCAAAAAGCTTTAAAATGTGTCTTTTTGGTAATAGTCGATACTTCGCGATCAAATGACACCATTGATTAAGTTTGTCATATATGACTCCAACAACTCACGGACTGGCTCTTTAAGTCGAGACTAGATTTGCCGGATGGCGCTCTAGCCTGCAACAGAGGCGCCTATTATATACAAGGCTATGGCCAGAACTAAGAGATACAGACATTCCGTTACAGCTGACCACTGTCCATAACAGCAACCTTTGACCCCCGACCTTTGACCTCAGGTACACAAGGCTCATCCAACACCAATGTTTTCTCTGTCCAGGGTAACATTTGTTTTGGCGTATATTCTCTAAATGGCTTGCTTAAACTAGACTACCAGCTTGCTTACTAAAGGATATCCGCCATATTGGATGGGTCAAAAGATCGAATCTTCGTGTAAACTTTGCCTGCACGTCTTGTGTCAACAAACTTAGACCACTTCAACAACCCCTTCCTTTCCAACAACCCCCCCCCCCCCCCTTTTCGGTGATTTAGCGTTCTGTAACACAACAAGACTGGAACATACAAGTATACGCTGCTTTGTGTTCCGGCGACATCTCTCACTTGTTTTCCTTGTAAATACCATGTTTATTTATCTCATCAACGAAGTGAAGGCATCGTTTTTGCTAACGGGAGAGAGTATAGAGATGGAAAAACGACTTCACTTTGTTATGTTAGAAAATAACATTGTGGTAGAATAATGATAAAGTGAGAATCGTAATGCTTTAACAGTTGTCTTGTACAACCAATCGTTTTTGTCGGCGGCATTATTATGTTAAGAAGGTGTGTGTTTATCTTTTGTATTGTATTCCGTATTCCGTATTGTATTGCAATAGACATCATAAGTTTAACTATTTTCAAAGGACATTGTGGATAAAAGGTGGTCTGTCATGTGACTCTATAAACAGTGATGACATTCCAAAATGATATAAGAGAATTCAAATATGTGAATTATATGTGAAAGTCATAAATACAAACACTCATGTGTTAGTTGGTTATTAAAGGTACCTTTCAAGATGTAAGTCGGTTGAAGAAAATTTTCAAAATTTCGAATTTCATAATATATCTTTAATATTACATATGTTTTCTTATAAATATCTCTCATTTTAATGATAATCAATATTCATTAATGAAGTTAGCAACTAAGTATAATTTCGGCTTCACCGAAAACCAGAGGACTTCTCTTTTCTTAAACCACTACGAAATGATGACAAGAAAAAGCTAGATTCAATAATAAAAAATATTGATTTTTCTGGAAATGAAGTAACGTGTTTAATGTTATATTTATTTATCCTTATTCGTGTATATGACCAAGTTTAGTACAGCTACATATATATATCTTTCATCAAGTCTTCAGTGCCAGCAACTCAACGCTTCCAGCGTAATTAAGTCTGTTATAAGCCTTTATTTCGAGTTAATGACATTTCAAAGCATTGTAATTACTGTCAGATGCTATTACCGGTCGTTAGAGATTATTTGCTACACCGAAACACGATTCCCTCGTTCGGAAACGGAAAGAGATTTTCCCCCTTGCTGTAATTTAGAGAACAATTTTAATAATCAAAAGCTTTTGTTTCAGAAACAGGGCATAAGATGACTACATCTAATCAAATTTCCAATAAGGGAAATCTGTGTGGAAGAATCTGAGACTTGCACCATCACCATGGCAACAGAGACACACGTGTGATTATTATCCAGTGGTCGTCATATAGCTGATATCCAAGATGGCGGCCTGCACGTGTGTCACGCTCCGGGACGACTGTTTCGCACACGATCGCCGTCCTCTGGACAAATATGTAAAATAGAATGGTCACGTGACCCTCCCCAGCAGGCTTTTGTGACTGCAGGTGCATCCTGTTGGAGGATATTGGAAAAGAAGACACAGCTATTATAATTACAACGCGACTTCGTTCAGGCTTCTTTCATATCGCTGCAAGCCTGACGCATCCGCTGTAACGAGAGTTCTACTTGAAGCCCCTAACAACCGTAGTCAACGATGAAATGACACGTAATGACGTTGCCAGGATTCCAGCATTAATGTCCTTGCTTCCAGCATGATTGTCAAAGACTTCATTTCCGGCGAGGCCAAACATCAATAGCTCAATCTGGAGGCTGCATATCTATAAAGCACTCAGGCGCACCGAGCGCATGTTAAATACCCTATCAAGACTTCAAGTTTGATTGGCGAAAGAATGGCGTTTTATAGTAAATGCAGCTTAATGAGAAAATGTTTGCCCGCTCGTTCTGCGTTCCGTTACCGTTTCCGTTCCCGCGAGACTATTTGCGAGCACCTGCATGCGCAAAAGCTATGCGCAGAAGGATATGAACGAGGAAAGAGACAAGAAGTCATACGCCATAGTCATAGGCCTTCAGAGTTTCAGAGACAGAACTTAGATATTTCTTTCATTTGATTGAAAAATAGGCGATTATTTGCTAAACGCCGTGAAATGTTGGTATTGAGAGGCCCAAGCATACCACGTAAATTCGGAGAGACAGGCAGGCGCCAGGAGCTAAAGCTAGCTTTGACAGAGGCGGTGTGTCCGTCAAATATCATCTCTAGGGGAAGGACATCAACAGCATCGGTTATAGAAGGCATCAACAGCGCAGTTAAAGACGTGATGTAATCTGTATGCATATTATTGAAATTAAACTTTGATAGACAAAATGCTTAAAGGTCATTTTGATAAAAAGCAATAAGCTGAATTAATTCTTCATAGTTCATAAATGGACAAGATACATTTTTCACAATCAGTATTAACGAATTGTTTTCAGGCTTCACTTATGCACACATCAAAGACTCCATTGATACATATATCGGCTACTTTGTAGTATCAAGAAATAGAAATTCTTCAATGTTAAATCTTTGTTAACTTCTTAAATAGTTTTAAACTGCACTGATACATAGTTCATTGAATGCAATAATAATTTGTTCACTTTCGACATTTAAATTTTTTTTTTAAAATGCATTATTAATGCGATATTAAATGCTTAGATCAAAGTGCACGATTCTATAATATTGTAAATCTGAAAAACTTTGGAGTCCTTGTGTTGTGTTCTGTTCAATTAATCATTTACATTATTTACCATGAAATTAAAAAGACGTGTATTTCTGTTTACAAAAAAACTATTTTTTTCCCCGAAATGTCATCCTGATTCAATTCGAATTTAGGTTTTCTTCGGAATTGTCGTTTTGGACACAAACCATTAAACGACGCTTTTTGGAGTTTTCTCCACAATAAGGGTCTCCGAATATATTTTAATGCATTATAGCATTACGTAAATATCATAACTTTGGAATAAATGATTTATATTTTAGTTGGTATTAGTAAGCTTTAGGCCACTTATCAATCTCTTAAACTACTTGAACTAGAATGGTTATCGAACTTAAAAGCGTATCTTTTAGTAAATATTATTAATACTTTTAAAATTCATATTTTTGACCATACATAACATAGATTGAATTTTTAATTGATTGGAAAATAAATTGGAAAGAGAATCGGAGTAATAAGAATGTTTTGATAACATTTTCATACCAAATATTTTCAGAAATACTTTTAAAATGCTTTTTGATCCATTGATGTTAAACAACACACACTAGTTACATATTTATGTTCTGGCAATCTTTCGATAACTGTTTATTAATCCAAATAATTCGCTTTCATTAGATTGGAAGTTTCCTATCAACATGTTCCGATTATTTAAAAGTGATAGAGTGACCAGGGGTCCATGCCTAATATCGAAAATGTTCAAAACAAAAGTCCAGCACAATACAGCAAGTCGAGAAAGGAAGATTTAAGAACCTTACATCGTAATTTATTTTCATTTTAGAGGCTTCTCTAAAATTTCGTTTTCATTTTCATAAATCTATACACTTAATTTTGTTTTCATTTTCATAAATCTATATGTTTAATCTGGATATACCTAACATTGTATTTTCTTTTTCTTTTTCGGATTTAGTCAATATGTCCTTAAATTGTTATTTTGAAGAAAGTTTTTAATCTAGAGATTAAGACGATGGTTTGAACAAGCATAACAGTATATTAAAGAATACACATAAGAGAATAGTTTACAAACTAGAAACGCCTGTAACAAGCCTTAAAAGTTTTGACTTTTTCAAAAGTTAAATCAAGGAAGGAGAAGAAGAAGAAGAAGAAGAAGAAGAAGAAGAAGAAGAAGAAGAAGAAGAAGAAGAATAAAAGAGAAACTGAAATTATTTTATTAAATTTCACATGTTAAAATGCCAAGCGATTGCAGTTATGATATATCATTAAAAGTAACATCCGACACTGAATATGCATCAAAACAGTAAATGAAAAAATAAGTTAGACAATATTAAAATTTAAGACACGTCCATTAAAATTCATTACACATCAATAAATACCATACCAAACCATACCTACATATATATCACATATTCCGATAAAAAAAATCATTTCACATCAATAAATATCGTACCATACCGTATGCCATACCATAGCATTCCTACATACATTACATAACATTACAATGTCAAACAACACCAAGGTTATGTCAAAGCAAGAAAAAACTAATTATGAATATTGAACCTTCGAAGCAATTTACCTAATAGAGCAGCTAAGGATTTTCGCAATATTGAATTATTCATAAGGAATCAAAATTGAGTTATTGGTGGCTTTTGTAGAAAGAACGGGGGTAGGGATTTAGCATTGGTTCATGAATTATATCTAAAATCACTGTACAACTACAACACGTCATAAAATGAAACTGCTAGTATTAAAGAATATCTTATATTTCTTTATTGAAACGCTAATTTCCAAAGATGATAGATAGGAATTAAAAAAATTTAATTTTATACAATCCCCCACCCCCTTCACTACTAGCTTTTATGACCATATAACCGATTGTGTTACAAAAAATTATATTCAGCTTTAATTCTACATAATCTGAAAGAACACTTAACCTTTAATTTCATGTTATCAATATTTCAGATTGCCAATTGACAAGGAAGCATTTTTGGAACAAATCATAGAAGAGTAAAAATCATGCTTTATGAACTTAATATCATCTTTTTTTGTGTACATTGTTATCTTATTTGAAATAATTTCAAGCAAAGAAATTCAAGCTTGAAAACTATTCTTACAGTTATAAACGTGTATGTAGTATTCTAAGTTGATGATGTTTTCTTGACGAATTTTTTGTGCTAACAAATTATGATTAATTTTTCTACTACAAAGATTAATGCTATTGTGTTTGACTTTGTGAGTTCCACTGCAAAGATAAATTACCTTTTCTGAAATACAATTTACAAATGTTAATTTACTAAATAAAAATCACGAAATCAAAACACCGTGTACGTATTACATATCATATTTACATTAGCATAAAATAAAAGGAATAAGATATTTTCAAGGACCTTTATGTTGTATAATCGTTATCTGAAACGAAAAAAAAGTACCTGGTAAAATTAAGCTTACGCATAATTAATCTTATGATGTAAACATACTTTCATTCATGTTTCTTGTTAATTCTTTAGATATTTTCATCTCGATGCGAACAGCTTGACATCAAAATCGTAATATCACTTCATATTCTGATATGATTTTATCGCTCCATCATTCAAAACCTTCAGATCTTACAAGACCATTAGCGCAACGTAACGCCTCAATCAAGATCATATTCAATATCGCACCTCGGGCCAAAACGTTGACAGAACTGCGTTGCTAGTCCTGTATGACATGACTTTATCCTGCACGTGTGTCCTTCAGCGTCTGTTTTTACGCGATATTAGAAAAACGACCGGTCCATCCCTAAGGCCCTTCAAAATTGACCAGCTTATTAAAACCTTAATAAAGCAGTAACGCCGTGTCATATTAAAACATACACATTGACAATGAGGGTCAAAGAGCAAGCACCGGTCCGTATCGGTAGCGTTCATGGCTTGTCCACCTGAGCTTTTGTCAGGGTACTTAGAACAGCGCCCTGCAATCTCCCCCTTTGTGATGGGGCCGGGAAAGAGTGTGTGGGTAACATGTGGCCCACGCAGTGATTAGCCCTTTACGAAATAAAAGGTCCCCAATTATTGTTACAATCGCGTGGGCCGCACACGTGCGAATATAGGTAAGAGCGTCGGGGATTGATCTGCAGGTGCCCCCTCACCTGCGTCCCTTCCCCCAGCTGCCGGACCCCACTGACCATCGACCCTCCTACCTCCCGGACCCTCCCACCCCTCATACGGGTTCCTGGGTTCCTGGATCCACAGATGCACGTGGGATGACTGTGTTGTCAAGACAAAGGTTACACCTGTCATTGAAATCGCGGATTTTGGGATGATGCCAGCAGGCAGAGGGTGGGGTCGGGGAGAGGGGGGAGGGGTGCCTCACCCCAGCGGCTTCTCACCCTGTATCACCATGTCCAGATGTGGATATAATCAACTTGAACACCTCATGATCAGGTTGTTGACGATAAGCTTTTGTCCCCAGGAACACCAGTCGTCTATAAAATATTAATTTACTTTAGTAATTTTCGTCATATGGCGCATTGTTCTTCGTAGGAACACATTTGGTCGACAGCTTGCCCTGGTCGCCTCTGTTACCCCCGCCCCTCCCACGACGCTTTTCCTCTCCCGAGAACCGGGTACATGTCTGTCCTCAGGGCACAGTTTTGGGGTAGATTAACACGTTTTTTTGTTTTATCATTGACTTTTTACAGATTCTTGTTTCAATTTTGAATTACAATTATATTTTTAAAAATCAATCAAATTGAAAAGCTTTTTATTCCTTTGAGATGTCAGAACTACAAATGCATCATCTGTTGTAAAATTAAGTTAATGGTTTGAATACAGCATGAACAGACAGATTTAGTTTATTAGAGTTTCACATGCATGTGTGGCCATTTATACAAATATTCAGCACAAAGGCGTATGAGATACTGCACAAATAAATAGATATAAGGGTCCCAAAGGTATGGTATGTAGATGCATGACTAGCTTAAAACGAGTTATAAATATTAAGAAAATTCATCTTTCCTTTTAAGTACATGTATGCCTTTATCAAAGCTGTCAGAAAAGCTATATTAAACGGGTAGCTAAAAGAGATGAATAGCTATATAGAAGCATATATCGTTAACCTTTAATCAAGATGTTGAAAAACACAAATACCTTGAAAGTGTTAAATGTTATCTCATGAGGTAGAAAAGTCCATAAGTCACTCTTTGCTGTGAATGTTTGTGTTTTATGTTGAAATTTGCCTCAGTGACGCCCTAGGAAAGCTGCTATCAGAATTCTTAGTGACGTCATAACATTGATCCTGCTGTCGTCATGACAATTGACATAAACTTTAACGCGACTTTCGAAGGTTTATTTCACTGATAGTATCACACTCTGGATCGTATTATGAAACAAAGTGTCGACTGTATTTCAAAATGGTTAAGCTATTTCCATTTGAATTCAACGAGGATACAGGATCAAGTAAGGTACGTAAGGGATCCAAGCAAAAGCAAATAGACTTGTGCCTCGTCAAGTAAGTGTCTAGTAAATCACGTTAAGGGTCCAAGCAAAAGCATATATACGTGCTCCAGGTAAAAAATGAGAAGGTCCACGGGTCCAGTAAGGAACGTTAATTTAAGGATCCAATCAAAAACCTATAGACTTGCTCCTGGAAGAAAAGAATGGATCCATGGGTAAAGTAAGATAGGTTAAGGATCCAAGCAAAGGCCTATAGAATTGCGCCTTGTCAAGAAGTAAGATGTCCAGGGTTCAGTAAGGCACGTACAGGGTCAATATAGACTTATGGACTTGCAGCTGGAAATTTCTGACATAAAGTCGGAGTAAATACAATTATATTAAAACCTGTAACAGGAGAAAAACATTAAATGAATGCTCATTCTATGAACCGAGAAAGAACGTTGTTACGTGGAAGAATACATTTCAGGACATCGGTGATGGGATGACGAGTTTCGAGCTTAACGTTTCTTCAATCCACCTTCAATCCTTCTTCTTCCGATTACTTCTATCAAAACAGCAAGCATTGTTTTAGACAGCGTAACAGGTAAAAGCATGCAGTTTTATAAATTGTAGACTTTCATATCATGTTAATCCATAAAAATGTTTAGACGGGGAGCCTTAGTGCCAGTCTAGAAGGTCTCCACGTCTTAGATGGGGAGCCTTAGTGCCAGTCTAGAAGGTATCCACGTACACTAATGGCTGAAATATTTCCCATGCAGCACTAAACAGACAGACAGATATTGTTTAAACAATATACATTCAAATCAATGACTGGATTGGTATACAGTCTTTAAAACGCCTCTATCGATAACTTTTCGATCACAAAATTCATTGTATTGTTCAAAGTATATTTCAAAGTACAATGTTTTACTAATGACAAACACATTTCAACATACTATGAGAGTAAATTACAATAATTCTATGAAGTAAGAAATTATGTAATGAAAAGTTTGGTTTTGGTAAAACAACCAATGAATGACATTATTTTCATTAGAAAACGAATAATTTCCTAATAAAACAGTTTGAAGTCAGATGTTAAACAACGACTAACACACTGGTCGTCCCACTTTCTATCATAGACTTTATGAATAGAAGACAAGATAAGACTAAACGTCCATAGGTTCTAGTTCAATGTATTTACACTTAAACACTTGCTTTCTCATCTGCATAAGTTCTCCAAAAATGTATTATCTTAGGCACTCAGCTTAATATTCTAAAAACAATTAAAACCAAATGTTCAAGCATTAATCCCCAGTATCGGCCAAAAAGAGAACGTTTCAGGCATATGAGATGATGCTTTCGTTCAAACCCTTAAGCTTCTTACATTTTGAGAGCATTTGTAATTTGCGTATACTTCAAGAATATGCCAAAAGACTATTAAAAACGCTTTCATACCATGAAATAACATTTAGAAAGCTTAGTTGATGTTTTATGTTACTACAACCTCAAGAAATCGTTCCTTCTTATATGAAACAGTATTGTCTTTTAAATTAGAGTATTTAAAAAAACAAATTAGTGGTTTTTTACTTGTCACCATTGTCTGTGAAAACAACGCGATGATTATAAAAAAAACGGCGGGATTTTGTGTTGTTTGAGCAAAAATATATATAAATACGCATCACCGTTTGATGAAACTAATATGTATAGTTTCGGAGATTTGCTAATATCAGAACTGTTTTTTACGTTTTTTTTTATAAAGAAAGATAGATTTACATTCTAAGCATCATCAACAAGAAGGGATCTTTGTTGACGCGTTATTCAGTTTAAGGAGCCGGCCAACATGTGTAGTTTAGGACAAATCGTTAGGACGGGCGGATAAACAGATTAAACGTAACAAATCCCACGTGTCTTTGAAAAGTCCCCCTTGCCTTGAAGTATATGCATAACATCTTCTAGATATCATGTAGCATTTATTGTGGGTAGTGTGCGAATCCTTTTGACGGAACCCATGCCACATTGCCAGAGTTGTCTTGCCATGGAATAGCTCTCATGGAAAGTCAATACCATGCTTGCAATTATATCTTTAATTCTAGTTTCAGACACATGGAGCAAATTTTTTATTCGCTTCACAAGATAAAGCATGCAAATACACATGATTTAGTCGCATTATCAGGTACTAGCAGGAAATGCCAACTGTAGAGAGTTTAAAAATATAAGAAAATCTTTTAAAATAAACGGTTCTGACTGAAATTAAGTAATTCCATAAAAGTCAACTCTTAGAATAGTTGTAGCATTCTCATTCAGCTATAGGTTAATAAAAGTTTGATGCATTGCATAATTCCATGACCTATTCAAACATGACCGACAAAACAATATCAAGGAAACCAAGTCAAAAGTTTGCTATGCAATTGGCCATTTACGTAATCAAAGCGAGTTGTTCGCCACAGTGTCGCCAAATGGAATGTCTGTTTGACGTACGACTCTGTTTATGCCTGAAATCTTTGACAGTGACTATTGTGTTCATATAGTGACGACTGGTGACTTGTCTGTTCAATGTGACGAAAAGTGCCTATTCTATTCATCGTGTAGTCCTGCTTCATGAGTGTGTATATAAAGGAGCCTTTTATACAGTCTAGGTCCACGTTCAGCAAGTCTAGATCGTATTAATTAGGAGCCCAAAGAATAAATTATTATGGATGAAGGAACAGTAAATTATCAATATTTTTCATAGACTTACTTTTAGTATATTCATCGTGATGACTAAATGTTTTTTTATTTCGTTATGACGACTAGTTGCCAGTTCGTGACAACTGATTTGTATTTTTGTCAACAGTGACAAATGTGTCCTTCGTGACTATTGCGTCCATATAGTGACGACTAGCGACATGATGACAATTGGCTATTATGTATTCTTTGCGACGACTAGTGATCGAATATTCGTCGTGAAAACTTGTGTGGGTTTCAGCCCTCCTGACCACTAGAAAAATGTTATGTTCTTCGAATCAACTAGTGGCTATTCTTCTTAACGTGTACTGACTATAATATTCTTCATGACGACCAGAAACTATTTTCTTCTTTGTGACGACTAGCGCCTATTATGTTCTTTGATCACTGCAGTCTTGTACAATCTTTGATCCCAGTGAATATCGTTATCTTCCTGATCGTTAGTTACCATTTTGTGTCGACATGTACCGATGATTATCTTTCCTTTTATTATTTCTTTAAACTGTGATGGTTAACGGCGCTGTATTCTTTGAAGCAATTAATGACTGTTGTTTTGTTCCTTGTAACTGATGGCTGTTGTTGTTTATGGTTGTGGTTAATGTGACTGTCTGTGACAGTTGCAACAACAAGATTCCATTCTTACCATTCCCCCAACAGTTGGCCACCAGCCGACCCCGACACAGTTCCTTCCTCCTTTGAACAACTCGGCCAGCATACCTCTCTCAGTCGCTTATAGTCACAGTGTTTACGCAGGTGGCCCCACACAACAAATATATCTACTGGCGTAAACACGAGGCTCGTTAACGACAAACATTTGTCTCTGAGTCCGACTCGATAATAGGGCATTATTAACCACTCGATGCCGTCGGTACCACGTGCGTTACTCATTATGCATACTCGTGCTGTGAGGTGCGCGCGCATACATCATGCGGGTAAGACTTCCGCTTTCCAGGTGCATGATGATTGTGGCACTGGTTTGGTCTTGTAAGGCATAATGTGAAATTGTAGGGGTGGCATTGATGGATGGATATCTTCTTATGACGTCATTGATTATGACGTCATGTACGTGTTGCTGTATTTACTTGCTGTCCTCTCAATTGCAGATGCTTTGTCACGCTTTTAGACTCGGCATAAACATTTCTTTAAGTTAATTTTTTTAAAGATATACACTAGCATATACAATTTTTATTTTCTTGGAACGTTTTTCTGACTGATCAATATCCCGTTGCCAGGGAAAATGATGGCAAATATCCTTATGTCGAGATGTAAAAACGAAGTATATCTTCAAATTACTCGATTACTCTTCATGTTCCTGTAACTGACTCCATGGTTATATATTCTTACAATCAATCACGACTGCATACATTATTTTTTGGAAAAAAATACTATAAAGTAATTCAGATACAATATACGGAAACCAGTTCAATTTTATTAACAGAATGTAAGCAGTGTAAGCACAGCAAAGTCGGTATAGTAGAATTACAGTCAAATGTCACGTGATGTCATACTTAATGTCAGATCTATAACAGGACATGGTGACCTCTGCTAATTGGAACTACTTTTCACGGCGTGATTTTAATATCACTACTCGGCGGATGACCACCCGGTGATTTTCAAAATTGATGTACTTGAGCTAATCGTTCATTTGAATGTCATTTCGCTGCCACGTCCATCACTTGGATTGGGTCTTTAAAGGCTTACTCAAATTATCAGGATGGTTTACTTTTATAAAAGACTCCGTAATCGGGGCAATCTCATTGAAATCAGCCAGAAACTTATCGCTCGTACATCGCTGCGATTCTTGATCAAGAAACGCAGCGAGGTACGAGCGATTAGTTTCGGGTTGATTCCAATGAGATTGTAATCGGGGTATTTGTGTAGGTGCGAAAATCTAGGGGAACTACTGTTTCTTTAATTTGCTACTCACATGTTAAAAAGATGATTTTTTTAAAGGACACTCTGTGTTATTTCTGACATTCTATTTTGCTATAAAAACTGAGAAAAAAAATCAATTCATTGAATTAATTGCATTCACCTTACCTCGTTTGCATATTTATTCACAAATACTAAATACTTCCAAAATGCTAAATAGAACCACTATTGATCGATCAAGTAACACCATTTATGATCTGTTCTCTGATACGATTTACATATGTCCAATACTTCGAGTGCGGCAGTCGCTGTATATTGTCCGGTTTTCGATCAAAATTGCGACTTAGAGAGCATTCCGTAAGATGTTGAGGTCAAATTTGCAAAGTTCTATGCATGATGTTGGATCAAAAGGTACTGACTGTTGCTGAAACAATTTTAATTTTCATCGATGTAGTAGAGTGACAATATACAACTAAACAATGGAAATTCTGATCGAAAACCGGACAATGACGGAAATTTTGGAAAATTATCTATGAAATATAATCTTTTATTTGATAGCTATAGAAAGTATAAACTTTTATTCATAAAAATGGTAATGTGATTTCAGCCTAGGTTTATACCAGTCTTGTTCGATTTTCATTGGAAACTAATAATTATTATGTATTTGGCATTTTATACGAATATGTGAGATGTTTGTAATGAATATCATGATTCGTGTTTTGAGAAGATTTAAAGCCAAATAAAGTACCATGAAAATTACGGAATATCTTCTCAGAACATTTATATTAGTACTATTTCTAATACTATACTGTCGATGTGAAACGTTTGGTATATGAGTGACTGGGTTATTGTTTAATGCCGCATGGACAGTAATTCAGCAGCGGGTTTGGCATATGTTTGTTAGGGTTTCCATTAGCACGTTTTCGAAAATTGTGTTTCTTCAAATTTCCCTCAATAAACATTAGATTATGCCAGACGTACTGTCTTAAGAGGGTCAAACATATCAGTAGTACCGGTCATCCTTATTCGTAGAAGAAATTATCAAGTATCAAATAATTACCATGGAATCAAAAATACATGCAAACATCGTAATACATTATTTCAACAAATTCTAAAAAAACAACTTCTGCAAAATAGGTATTCGAATTACGTATCTTAGAATTTGTTTTATGTCAATGTATGATTTTCTCATGGTATTATTCAGAAGAAAACATTTCTATTCTTATCTTCTATAGATCAAAAGCATATTCAGAAATATATTTGACACCTGTCAATCATTCCAGTGGAACGCTGTTCGCATACACGTATATGAGGTCAAAATGATGAAATAGATCTCGTCTCAGATCAAAGGATTACCAATGGATTGTTACCTGACTACCGATTGATCACCTTTGTGACAGGTGATGTCATACACACTGCAATTGACATGCATAATTGATTGATGTTTGTGTGCACCTGCCGATCGAAAATATGTTATGTAAACTATGATATAGGTTATAATGAGGATTGAATTTGAAGCGGGTGTCTTTGGGATATGAATTATGATGTTAGCATATCTCTATGAATCGATGTTTTTCGATTCTCCATGCAAGAAAGACAGATCTATTAGAACTCACCTATCAAAATAAACATTGATTTATTCGTTAAGGACTACTTGCTAAAACTGGTCGTGGAAATTAGCACATGTTTAAGTATTCTGCACTGGTGAATTGTTGAGAACCGTTAAGAACTGCTAGTGAGTTTTGGCTTATCTACCAAGCGTAGATTTCTCTATGCATGCTCATTAAAATTTTCTTATATCAAGGCACGCTTATATTTGTCAACACAACGAATGCAGAGGTATTGTGTATCTCTCGATATTACAACCGATCCGCGCGATGCAACGCTGTATTAAACCTGCATGAACTATGACTTCGGAAATATATATATATTTTGCCCAAAACCAGAAAACCGAAAACGGCAGTCGCTTTGGTTAATTCAATAACAATGCTAATACTATGTTATCAAATCGGTTAATTTACAAGATGGCTTTCATAAACTTTATAAATCCCTTCAAATTTGCCGCTTTTCAAAAAACAACAAATGCACGTGTCAGCGTGGAACATGTGCATTTCCCTTCACATTGCCCATTTTAAAAAAAAAAACAAATGTGAAGGGAGGGCGCATCTTGAATGAGGCTTTTTACCTCGATCTGGGCACTTCCGTCTTACGATGATGCAATAAAACTCGCTTTTCACTAATTGAAGTAACGTAGCTCTTATTAAGAAGGTGACATACACGTAATTCCACTTTTAAATTGGAGGTTGGTCATTTATGAATACGTTACGAATGATACTTACCGATGCAACTTTATGAGTATGTTTATAACAGCACATATATCGGAGCCTGATATGTCTATGTGGATTGCCTTGTTATATATTGTATATGACCTGTATCGATGTCTCCCGTGCTTGTGATTATACAATGCTAAGATGTTGAAATTTGAAAGTTTGTGTATATGCGGTTACCTCCCTTTCCTCATTATAATAAGTTCCTTTCGAGCTTTTAAAGCGCCTCCTGAATTGAACATTCATGAAAATTAAAATAATCAAATAACAATAGATCATTAATGAAATTAAAAATTTATGGGAATTGAATATTTAATGACAAGTAAAGATTCATTTACAATCAAACATTTGATGACAATCAAAGATTCAATCAAAGAATGGACAGCTGCTCTTTCGTTTGAAATGTTTCCCCCGTCTAATCTTGTTATGGAAAAAGTAATCACCTCATATCTAATTTATTAACTTTTAAAGATGATTCAATAATTCAACGAAGCAATGAAGAAAAGTGTCTATATGAAGTTGAATATAGTTGTGTGGTACAGAAATAAAGATTGACTGAATCATTGGTAAGCTATTTGTTTTTTACATGAACAAAACGTTCCAAAACTCTTATATTTGTGAACTATTTCGTTCAAATTCGAAAATTGCACATATTTGCTACAATAGTACGCATGTTATTTCTTCCAAGCAATCGCGAAGTTATGTTCTTAGAGCTCCAAATTTGTGATATATTTTTACAAAATTAGGTTTAAAGTGTATTGATATCATACATCTAATTTATGCATTACGTACCATTTTTATTTTATTCATGCTTTTTTGTCATAAAATGACTTTCCGTGATAATTTTCTGATTGGTTCAAATTTTCACAATAAGAATATACCCCTGAACATCGTTTTCAGCAATATATTCCTAACTAATCGGGTATGATAAAAACAACTTCAAAATTTATTGACTCCAAATACACGAAAAATATTTCGTGTTGATGTTATCACCATAACCCTTTTCGTTTTGATACTAATAGCATATTTCATGTTTAACAATCTGTGTTTCGGGTAATTATAATATATAATTACCTGAAGGAATGTGGTTCGATTTTCTCACCTTCGTGTTCATTGTCGATTGAAGTTGTAGGTAGGATCATATTTCCCTTTGAACTTAACTGAACAGATTTTTAAGCTGGTTTTCTAATTTCTTCAAGAATACTAAAATGCCCTTGCTTTGGCTAGTTCATTTCAATCTAAAATATATGATGCTAAGTTCTTATTATCCTTAAGCCAGAATTATGAGTCATTCGAATACTCATATTGGTAAAAAAAACAATGCATGTTTATTGAAACATATATAAATTCAAGAGTAATATGTATAAATTCTTTTCAAAATTGCAAATTTTGTTTTGGCGGTCTTAAAAAAATAACTATAGGAGAATGTTTTGATATTGTTATAGTTCAACGCTTCTTTATTTCTAAGTTCTATGTTCTTTAGTTCTATGTTTTCGCAAATTTCGTGTGGCTATGTAATACATTTTGCATTTTCCATATTTTAGGCCTACTGTTCTATTAATGATGATATTATTTCATATATACAAAAGCAGAAGATAGTAAAAGGCTTCATATTAATCATGTTATAATAATCAGTACCTCCCTCACATGGATAATAAGTTGATATGACGTCATTGCAAGATATATGACGTAATAACATAAACCCTTCGACATGGTTTGGGATTATAAGTCACACTACTACAATGGAAAGTATTAAATATTGATATACAAAATATCAGTAAATTTCACATATCTCAACAAAATATTTTTACAATATACTATTTCCAGGGTTCAAAATCCTTGAAGGCTTAAAATTGCCTTCTTAAGATTAAACATGAGACTTTTGATTTCTATCACACCTCCGCCTCATTTCTCTTCTGTGGAATGTATGATCGTATGTGAGATATACCTACATACACAAGCCACGTGCTGTCCATTGTTTATGCGAACCTTGTAAGCTGTGATTGTGGTACGCGAGGGACGTACAAATAAAGTTGTTTATTGGTTCAAACACGCGAAGCACATGCGTAGCGTTATGATTCGTCATAAATTATCTTTTGACATGATATGAATACATTATGCGTATTTCGTGTGATATGAATACGCTTTGCGTATAATTTGTGTAGGTTTCACTGCATATTTTGGTTCAAAGTTTGACTGTATGGTATATAATATGAATGGCCATGAAAATCAAGCTGCGCTTCGTTGTGATGCATAAACATGTTTAATTATTCATTTTCTCTGTAGTGAAAACATTGCATTATATTAAGGGTAAGCTAGTTCTTAACATGCGATCTGAAAATGAAAAAATCGCTACATTTTAGTGGGTTTTTTCAAACTGAAATCCAGATTTTCATTTCAAAGAATGTGAATTAAGGTAGCTGAAAAATCCATTTCATTTTGATAATTTGAATTGTATGGGAAAGTTATGTTTAATATATAAGAAACTCAACTTCTTCTATACAATTGAATCTAAATGTCATAACAGTTCTGTGTGTCTTTAAAAACCTTCAAAAATTTTGATAAACGTAACTGTATGTAACTGTAGCATGAAATGTAAGCACAACAGTGATTGGTATTTTGCGGAGAACGAAAGAATGAAATAAGATTCTTCATAAAGTGAAAAATATCATATTTGACAATCTGTTAATTTTGCTAGAAAATCAAAAATATTTCCAAGAAGGATGTCGATTTCACAGGTGTTTATTTCATAAGTTATTTCAGTACCACAAAGTCTGAAATGGCCTTGCTAGTCGGCTACAGATTTACCTCGGCACGTTTATTGACTATTTCCGTGTTGTGTGTTCAGTTACATCATGGGAAGTCCTAGCAAGTCACGTTCAATACAGGCGAGCTTAGACCCCCATTGGATCTGTACCAGACTCGAGCTGAGATCTCACAATACAATATCTCTCTTGAAACATTTAATTTTCAATGCCCAGAACAGGTTGTATTCAATTTATCCCAAAAAATCAAGTTGTTATTCTATGTTCTTATGTGAAGTGTACCTTCCATATGTATTCACTATTTCTTTCAGACAAGGAAATGCAGCGAGCATCCAAACCTTAGGATCTGTACAAGACCCAAGCTGAGATCTTTCATTACAATATGTTTCTTGAAACATTTTCAATGAATGGAACACGTTGTATTTAAAAAAAATTTAACCAAGATTTTTGTATATTCTTCTGTGGGATGTATCTTTCATATGTGTTCGCTATTTCTTCCAGACAAGAAAATGCAGCGATCATCCAAACCTTAGGATCTGTACCAGACCCTACTTGAGATCTTTCATTACATTATGTTTCTTGAAACATTCAATTTTGTAATGAATGGAACACGTTGTATTTAATTTTTCTTTGAGGTTGTTTTTCTATAATCTTATGTGAGCTGTAGTTCAACATGTATTCACCATTTTCTTCAGACAAGGAAATGTATCGAGCATTCAGATCTTAGGATCTGTACCAGACCCAAGTTGAGATCTTTCATTCCATTATGTTTCTTGAAACATTCAATTTTTTAACGAATGGAACACGTTGTATTTAATTTTTCTTTGAGGTTGTTTTTCTATAATCTTATGTGAGCTGTAGTTCAATATGTATTCACCATTTTCTTCAGACAAGGAAATGTAGCGAGCATTCAGACCTTAGGATCTGTACCAGACCCAAGTTGAGATCTTTCATTCCATTATGTTTCTTGAAACATTCAATTTTTTAATGAATGGAACACGTTGTATTTAATTTTTCTTTGAGGTTGTTTTTCTATAATCTTATGTGAGCTGTAGTTCAATATGTATTCACCATTTTCTTCAGACAAGGAAATGTAGCGAGCATTCAGACCTTAGGATCTGTACCAGACCCTAGTTGAGATCTTTAATTACATTATGTTTCTTGAAACATTCAATTTTTCAATGAATGGAACACGTTGTATTTAATTTTTCTTTGAGGTTGTTTTTCTATAATCTTATGTGAGCTGTAGTTCAATATGTATTCACCATTTTCTTCAGACAAGGAAATGTAGCGAGCATTCAGACCTTAGGATCTGTACCAGACCCTAGTTGAGATCTTTAATTACATTATGTTTCTTGAAACATTCAATTTTTCAATGAATGGAACACGTTGTATTTAATTTTTCTTTGAGGTTGTTTTTCTATAATCTTATGTGAGCTGTAGTTCAATATGTATTCACCATTTTCTTCAGACAAGGAAATGTAGCGAGCATTCAGACCTTAGGATCTGTACCAGACCCAAGTTGAGATCTTTCATTACATTATGTTTCTTGAAACATTCAATTTTTTAATGAATGGAACACGTTGTATTTAATTTTTCTTTGAGGTTGTTTTTCTAGTATCTTATGTGAGCTGTAATTCAATATGTATTCATTGTTTTCTTCAGACAAGGAAATGCAGCGAGCATTCAGACCTTAGGATCTGTACCAGACCCGAGCTGAGATTTCACGCTACAATAAGTCGTTTGAAATATCCATTATTTCCAATGAAAGGCACACTTTTCTTGTGTCTCTAAAAATACATCTATTTATATTTCCAGTTAACGAAAACAGATTATTGTCTGTTCTTTGGTGAGCTGCATTTCAATTTGTATTCCAACCACCGTTTCCTTCACAACTTGAAATGAGAACAGTCATACCTTCACTCACAAAATTTATCTACACATATTAAGTATTTTATTAAAAGGGGAAATTACTCTTTTTCCTTATAAACTGGGCTGCTGCATTCAGATTTCTAAACCTTTCACATCATGCAATCCAGCGATCATTCAGATTTTATGGTAATGGTGCAGACGGTTAGGTCCCATTGTGCCTGCAGTCCCAATCTTCCTATATTCATTCTGCCTACACAAAATACTCAAACTCAAACTCCTTATTCTCTATTAAACTGCAGTTTGTGTTATTATTAATCTAGAATCTCTCGCTGCTATAAGTCTTCCAAATATTTCATCTGTGCCAAAGGAAACAGTTACTTCGTTCAGTTCATTATTTGAGTTCCATCAGTATTCAGATTGGTAGACCATTCAGATCATGCAATGTAGGAAATCTTCAGATCTAATGAATCTATACGAGACCCAAGTTTAGATCTCTCACTTTAAAAATTCTCTCCAATAACCCATATTCCAATAAACAGATATCTTAATCTTTCATGTAAATTATTTAGGCTGCATTTGTATTCAGACAGTCAGTCAGAACCGTCAGATGATGCAATGAAGCGAATCTTCAGATCTAATAGGTCGGTACCATTCCCTGCTGAACTATCTCACTGAAGCATGTCTCTCAATCATATAGTTTTACCAAGAAGTGAAAACAGTTTCTTTTTCTCGTATTCATACTGTGAGATGCCATGCATTCAGATGAACAAACACTTCAAGTTATTCAATAATGCAGAGAGCTTTGGGATCTTCATGATACTTTCTTTTCAGCTAAATTTCACTTTTTTCAAATGAGCGCAACATTTTGTCTTCGTTTGGTTTGAATTTTCATATTTATTTTCATATGAGCTCATCTTGGTCTGTAGTTTGTTATAATATTTCATTGAGAAAAACCATAAAGGGGCTTTAATGCGTTTTTAGGTAAACAACGTAAGCGAAAATAAATGTTACCAATTGCAAGACAATCAGTTTTAATCAGTAGAAGCAATTCTAAAACGAGTATAAGATGGTAATTATGCTACGCGAATCATTTCCATCACTGAAAGGTGTTCATACTAAAATGGACACCAGCAGTTTTCGTTATATAATTGAGACTTTCTTCTTTGACAACGGATAATCGGGTTGGGTAATGTTTGACCTTCTGAAGATAATGAATTTGGCAATACAATATTTATTGGTTGAAATATTGCAAATAATATCTATTATTTGAAATTTGAAGAAATACATTTTTAAAAAACGTGCTTCTGCCTCTGTAAACATATTACATTATATATATTACATGTTATATTAATTACAGGATGAAAATCTATATAAATCTTTGAATTAAGAGTTAGAAGGATAAAATCTGCTTTTTCTTCTTAAATCATGTATCAAAATCGCATATCCATTATCTAAGACTTAATTGTTTCTTTAACATGTTAGTTTATTGATTCGTCCTAACAAGTCTAGGCATATGCAGTGATGCACAAATCAGCGTCACGGGTCGTCAGCCATGAATACTGATATCAATTAAACAATACCCTTGGGTGGCGAGTTCTGATTGTCACCTGTCATCGATGTTTTCATTGTTGTCTATTTCAATAGAAATATACCACGCTTGGTGAACTAAATGACAAGACTTGACAGACACTAATTGACCTGTTTATGAAATATGATATCGTGTTATTACAATGTACAGGTGATATCTTTTTCATAACCATTAAATACCAAACAGTACCTTAGCATCATAGTGGTATTTGTTTTGATTTTGAAACATACATGTTTTCCTTTGCAGTTTTGAGAGAATATTTGTTTTTAACTTTTAAATGTTTATAATTGTATGAAATCGTGTCTTTAGAATATACAGATTGTATTTGTTTTAATTGAAGTGTACATATTGTCTTAACAACATACATGCACGAAGGGTAAATTGTTTTGAAGATGAAATGAATAAAAGATGGTCTTAGCAGTATTCAGATTTAATTTAGATTTATGCTGTTTTGATATTAAGAATGAGAAGGCTCTTATTTATTCAATATGATATTGTATTTTTTTTTTAAAAACACATTATAACTCGCCTATAAAAACAAATGTTTAATTACGTCAGCTTTTTTATTTTGAAATATCAGATAGCATATTTGTCAATGATATGTTTCTGATTTTGATATGTCAATAGAGTACTTAATTGATTACTAATTAATTTGTTTATGAACAATCATATCTAGAATAGATATCACGCAGAAGGATTTATTTTGTATCTGATACATGATTTCTATCACGTAGGGGATTGCCCGTCGCATAAAAATATCATTTGATTTGGTCGGTTTTTTTAAGTGAAACGTTATTTCGTTTCTGTTTAGGAGTTGATTTCTTAATTGACTATTTGGAAAACGGAACACGTTTTACATTTTACATGATTCCGTGTCTTAATAGAATTCAAAAACTCCAATTTCCTACCATTCCTATCATTTAATAAGTAAATCAAATCAAATTTGTTAGGGGTATGTTTTTGTTGTTTATCATCAAAACGTTGTTTTTGATACGATTTTGTGAGCCTCTCAAAGTATTGTTTTTTTAGATCAACATCACATTTTTGTTCTATTGTTATAAATGTGATATACAATTATTTCCATTTCATAACGCACCTTTAATAGGTTATGAAACGAAACTTCTGAAGAAACATATAATATCAATATTCAATATTCTATTCTGTTCTATTTTTAGAAGCTGAGATTTCTGCTCATGATATAGATTAATTTAAGTTAAAACAATAATCTATATACGATAGTATTCTATCAAGATTCATCTAATCCTTTCGCACCTATTTCCTTTGAAATACACACATTTTTCACACAATACATGTACAAATAAAGCATCTTTACAGTAGTCTGGTTGATTTGATATAATATTTATATATTTACATGTATATTGATATATCTAAACTGAGAAATTATTGCCAAATGTAAATATAACATAAAATAAACATGAATCCTTAGATCTCGTTTGAGCTTCTAGACGTGCTAAATGTTTTTCGAAAACATGCTTTGGAGTTAATTCAACATAAACATTAAACGACAGGCTAAATATACACAGAATCGGCTCTAATGTAGTAAAGGTTATTGAAACACGATCTCGCTCACAATGCACGGTATGCACAGGTTGTGAGAGCAGTGAAAACTCTCGTGTATTATTGATGACAAGTATTGATTTCTCCTTCACGACTTAATCTAGTGTGTTGGAATGGTGCTCTGATTTCAACGGCAATCGCCCTCAGCGTACGAGTCTGGAGATAATTGTCCCACGGTACAAGACTCTAGAATGCTTTTAGTCCAACAAAATAAGGATCTTTGACAATCTTAATGCCTTGTTTTTAGTCTAGATTACATAAAGGTGTTTTGCTGGATTCACAAATGTAAACCCTTGAATTTTGCTTATCATTAAAATTTAAATAGTTGAATATTTATTAACCTTATCATAAGGCTATGTTGCAATGGATATGTTCTGCTAGTACAAGAATTTAACCCTAAAGAATTTGTTTTCCTAAAAACAATTGTTGACTATTCCAAAGCCTTAATCAAAGTCTAGAGTTCAATGAACGAATCTAGCTGTGTACACAAATGCAAATCCTTGAATTTTTGTTATCCTGAAAAGACAATATTTAGTTGACATTTTAAAAACCTTATTCAAGGTCTATATTACGAGATATTTCACTAAATACAAAAAAGAAAACCCTATATTTTTTCCAACAGTTACGAACATTATTGAAGATCTAGATTTCAATGAAGGTCTTTAGTATAATTGCAAACCATAGAATTTTGGTTATCCTAAAATTGACGATGGTTATCAATTTAGAAGCCTTATTCAAAGTCTAAATTGTAGTGAGCAGATTTACCTGAACACAGACATGGAATCCATAGAATAGTCATCCTCATTCAAAATGACAATAGTTAAAAATTTAGGAGCCCTTTTAAAGTCTAGATTAACATTAGCATGTTTTGCTTTCTATATCGCAAAAGCAAACCATTGTTTATGATGAAAGGTTTACCAAAAAAACAATTGTAATATGTAGATTTGTATTATTACATGTATGTCGTCCTGCTAAATGACTATAGTAAACAGTTTAGGAGTCTCATATACAATCTAGAATGTCACAAGCAATCTTTGCTTTCTGAATACACAAATTCAAACCTAAGTTAATAAAATGGATTTTTTTATGTTAATTCCATTTCACTTACTTACTTTTTTTATGTAGTTTTAGAAACTGTTTTGGGGCCTTGCATCCAGTATAGATACTCTGGAGGAAGTCTAATCATCTGAATTTACGATTTCAAACCCACAAAAAGGATTTTCGTTGAAAATGGAATAATGAAAATTGTTTTACAGACTCAATCACTGAGATATTTTAACTAGAATATTAGCCATTGTTGTTATTTTAACAAAATATATGAAGAAAATATTCCTTTGGGAAATTCGAGTGAATAAATCTTTCAATTTGAAGTATACATTTGTAGGATCGAGTTTTGACATTTGAAGAGGAAAATGTTGTTGTAGTTTCTAATCATTTTGAGTTGCTGAAATGCTGAAACCCTTTCTTCATTTGCAGAATCATACATAAATACCTGCTCAAGAAAAATACTACATACTAAGGTTATGTCTTTTAGCTATATTCATACAGTTTTTCTCAATTCTATTGTTTTTGTTTTGCACTTTCATATCCATATCGCCTGTTAGACATTGGTATCGAAATTCATAGACTGGATACATGAGACCTTTTAGACATGATAAAATAATTTTGTTTTCAAAGAAGATTTCTTTAAATATCTGAAAAAAAAATCCAATATAAGTGGTGGGATAGTGTCAATCGGTGTTAAAGTAATGGTAGAAGGCTGGCTGGATTTTAAATGGCATTGGTATGCTATTGATCTCATGCTATCGTAATTATATAACATATTATATAATATAAATAATAATTGGCTGGTTATGTTCAACTATGTACGAGAGACGAAGTTTCATTGAAAAAATGAAGAAATTATTTCCCCATATATTCCTCTAAAAAAGAATTTAAAGCTGAGATTAAAAGTATATGCATATGCGATGTACGATAAACCAATTTCACATTGCAGCATATTTTCTGAGAAATATATTTGAAACAGTAGCTCATGAGGTCCAAAATGCATAAAAAAGATTGAATGCTGACGGGAAATTATCAACTAATTCAAAGATTTGATATATCTATGGATACCTATATACATTATATTGCTCTGCAAATGTTGAAAAATTCCAGCATATTTTCAGTTGGACATTTTTTAACAGAAATGTATTTAAAGGCCCATTCACATAAAATGTGAATGTGATTGTTATGTTGAACAATAGTTAAAATACTTATTCAGTAAAACCCGTCTGCTTATGTGTAATATTTCACTTCACATGTTCAAACATTCAATCATAATTTCACTTAGCCTGTTTTTGTATAGAGATGTATAAAGGCCAATTCAAATGTATATAAAAGAAACTATGATTTTTTAAATTAATTTTTGAGTTTTGAAATGTATTCAGTAAAATATGATTACATTTGATATTTCACATATTAAAACACAATCAAAGAGGGAAGAGGTACTTAAACTGGATGTCCGGTGTATGAGTTGACCCATTTGAACCCTCTACAACCCACGCTATACACTAAGACGTCCGCTGTTTAATTAATACATTTATGTAATTATTTGAAACAAACCCAATCTTCTATTTAAGAGCTCTTACAAATTTTGCAAAAACTTAGCCATATTTTTCTATCGTTGGAATAAAGTAATGTAATTTAATGTAATGAACATGATGTGTCACACGAGAGTCCAACAAATCTTATGTAATATGATTAAAAATTGTTGAAGTTGTTCGTGAGAATTGATGAAATTCAACGCTGCATGCTGTAAAGGGGGTGTTTTATTTCTCTAGTACATCATTACCAAGATTTTGTAACTTTTATTCGATATTAAATTTCTATTTTTTCTATTAGTGTATGTGATACTTATTCAATCATATCATTACAATTTCAATAAAACTTTTTTTACTATTTAGTGTTTTTGGGATGAACCGACATCAGTAAGATTCAGTTTTTTAGATTGAATTTCTGCTGTCCCTCCTCCATTTCTGTCAATTTCTTTGAAACTAATTTCAGGTCTAATATTCTGAATTGATCTTTTCATCTTTTGAAACCATGTTTTGATGTATTGTATTGGTGTGGTGCATATGAATGTTCGAAAAATTCTTTTAAAAAATGTAATTCAACATCTGCAGCAGAAATTTGTATTTATATTGATTATTGTGATATCATATCTTATCTTTACTTTAACCGATAAACCAAGTGTCTACTTAAACACAAAATTCCTGATTGTGAATAAATCCTGCGAATCGACGATTTTATTTTGCATTTTGTTTGTTAATGAATTATCATATCAGTTAATATAAGCTATATCCTACTGTTAGATATTCGTTGAGAATCAACTAATCAATTAACTCGCCAGTTATTTAAATGTATTTGTAAAAAGCATGTTACATCTATGCATTGATTTGATATCAGAATTTATGTATTTTCAATGCAATGAAATCAAATTAGATGTTTATACAAATGTTGATACGACATACATGTAGTTAGGGAGATGTTCACAAATGAGAATGAATAAACGAGTACCCCTTTTAAACAGATATGTGTTCATCTTAATTTGCTAATATAACTTCATTTCATTTAATAGTTAGACACAACACAATCGTGACGAAAATAGAGATGGAATGTAGTAGTGGTAAAAATTATCTCGCGATATTACATCACCATTTGTGTCACTTGAAAAAATCAACGTCATTATATGTAACTAAATTTGCTATATGAGATGCGATAAAATAAAAAGGGTAAGTATAAATAGCTTAGCAATCGCCTCCTTTATCATAGCGTTGCTGCCTGCATCGTCATTTTAGTTCCATTTCCATTTTGCAGAATTATTCGTTGCAGTCACCTCGAATGAATTATGACAAATTGGCGATGATGTATCTCTGATCAATGCAGTCGTTCTGTTTCATTTATGTTCTTATTCCACAGTTTATTGATTGAGTCTTCGTTATTCAGTTCATGTCAGGTTGTGGTTTGATACAGTCAGCATTGTATGTACGTTTTGAATATTAGAATTTCAATGTCATCTCCAAGCGAAGTTTACAAATAGATCTTGATTGAAAGTCAAGACGTCAAATAGTGAACAGTTGCTTTTGTTTCACGCAATAGCGTTGAAAGTAACCAAGGTAACCGGAAGTACCGAATATCGAATCTATGAGGACTTAAAGATCAGAAAGGCGGATTTAGCAAGTGTATGTATTTCGAGAACACGAATAATAGATCAGATTTTCTTCTTTGATAACATGTATGTTGTGGTAAAAGATTGTGGTCAGAACATTAATGAATAGGAAACATCCGGTAATTTCGGGGAGAGCGCTGGATGGAAAGTATTGTTGTAAAAGGTGTTGAACCTTATCGGACACCTGTAATCAACAGAGCGTCCCCTGCACACCTGTACTGTCACACCTGACAGTGATAGCTCAATTAATTAGCAGTGATGCTGTGTTTGAAGTAGCACGTTGAAAGCACACCTGGGTTATCACCCAACCACCATACCCCCACCCCTCGATACCGTCACGTGATATATCTGGCCTGTTTGAAATAGACAAGATACTCCATCATAAATCATATGAAGCTCATTCCTGTGAAAGAGCTCTATAACATATTGTATACTAAAAGTAGTACGTCATTTTGACAGTATGCAGTAATTGTGCTCACACTGTCATTTTAAAGACATAACTGCTTTCATGTTTTAATATAAATTTTCCTTACGATTTGATCTCGAGGGCCACGAGTGTTTTTCGAATGTACATATAACATTTGGGGAAAATAGAAATTTGGTTTCAATCTTTTTGACATAGAGTGTTATGGAATTATATGGGTTCGGAAGAATAAATTCCCATGAAGGAGGTCTTTCTTGTATGCGTTTTAAATACATGGTGATGTTCTAACATCTCGAGATTTCTTTACATCATTTCTAAACAGCATGTAATTATCACCCTGAACTGTGTATATAAATCTTGTTAATCCTGGCATCAACATATCAAATAAAGACAAACAGGTTTTCATAGTTTTCATTCTTTTCTATTCGAACGTATAAACGCATTTACAATCTGTAACAAAATATCAACAAAAACTCAACAAGAAGTGTCACAAGACGATGTCCGATAGAGAGAGTATCTCACAACAATCGTTGGTCAGTCCATAATCTCCGTAAAGGCGGTGGGGAATTTTTTCAACTCGTCTCGCCATTTTCTGAGGAAGACGTAGGTCCATCCATGGCGGCGAGTTTTCCGGGTAACTGACCGGTGCTCGGTGTGTTTGTCAGTTAGTTAGTGTCCGGTGGAGGTCAGTTACAATCACATGTGCATTCACTCAGTTCACACAGTATCTGCCCGCATATCGGGCCCGCACGTGCATGTAAGCCGATCTTCCTCCCTGCCCGTGTCTGTCTGTCCGTTTCGAAGAACAACGCATCACTTTGCGTACAGTGGGACTAGCAGCGACATAGACGGCTGAAGACCTTCGTAGATAAGTAATCCATGACAGGCCCATCAATCTGGAAAAATGAATAAAATAATGAATAACATGATCACATGACATATATTATTAAAAATTATCTAAAAAATATATAAAACATCATATCGATATAATCTTCTTACATATCCTATCATTTCATACATTTCTATATACAAACATAACTACATACAATATTACATAAATATCTATAGATTCACAAGTAAATATGTATAGTGGTCAAAATCTATTCATTATCAATGTTGGGTCGAAAGATTATCTCGTTTGTAAGTTAATCTGAGTATAATCTGCTAGTTAACGCCGGGGGGAGGGGGGACGAGGAGGGGGCATGCACCTGCTACACTGTGTAGACGCTCCCAGTCAGAGCGGCGCCAGTCAGTCGCCACAGCGGCTTGCCAAATATTTCAAGTATCTCGCACTGACTCTCGGCCGCTGCAGCTGTGCCAATGTTTCCGACTTTGTTTTAACAGAAAGAAAGGCATATGGCTTGATGTACATACCATTTGATTTGTCCTTAGTAAAGGCAATGACCGCTGTCCGTTTATTTGGAAGGGGGTCTCAGATCACAGACCGGAGCGGAGTCGACATCCATGATACAGCTCAACTGAAAACGAGGCAAAATAATCCATAAGATGCCAGTTATCAACATAAAATAATAATGAACTATGCGAAGCCATGTTACTTCTGGTCTTATTACAATACAAGATTTGAAGGTCTGGGCGAGAATCCATGAATAAAACAAGGAAGATCTAATTCATTCATTCAGTGATCAAAAATCTCTGACTTAGAAAGAATAATTAATTACCATGACAATCGATAGCGGAGTCATGAATTCATGGGATTGATTTTCCTCAACGCGAAGGCGCGCTGTGGGAGATTAATTCTTTCGAAATAAGGCACATACAGATTTAGTACAGGAATATAAGAAAATGTATTTACCTCCAGTTTTGTGTTAGGTTCCGATTTCTCTGAGAGAGGAGATCTACAGACGGCTGCGAGGGGTGGGGGGATGGCAGCCATGGCTGGGTGCTTGTCAAGGGTGATCTCAAGGTCCAAGATATAGTCGATGACGTGTTGGAGAAGAGCCACTTTGGAGATTTTCTTGTGCTGGGGTACCGATGGTACCAATTCCTTCAGCTTGTGGAAGCAGGCAGACATCTCCGATGTTGCGACGTCATCCATTTTTGGTCTGGCGATCTTTAGATCCCTGACACCGAAGTCAGTGGATCGGACACAGGTATCAACAACAGCCTTCATGATGTAGATAGGTAGGTAAGGTAAAGCCGGTATGTAAGTAAAGGTAGAGATCCAGTGAGGTACGTCCTTGCTGAGAGAGCGTAGCTGAGTGTATGACTGCCAACGGCCGAGCCAGCTTATATACGCTACGACTGTGTGAATCGCTCTTCATCACGGCGTGTTTGCACAGACAGGCCCCGCCCACCAAGCCATCCAATCAGCGACTGCTTGGGTCGGATTAGAGATTCCCGTCAAACCTCGTCCAATCAAATGACAGTATTGTGTAAGCTCATTAATGCAGGCCACGCCTCCTCCCATTTTTTCCCAGGCTCTATTTTCAACATAAAACTTATTTTTACGCTTTTAGACAGATAGATAATATGAATGATTATACAGAGTTGCATTTGGTAACTTTCTAAAGTCAGTTTTAGAACTTTGATGATTTTTCCCATCCCCAACTCGCAGCTGGGCTCTGAAAAGCGGTGTCGAGGTTGGCAGGTGATTAAGACTCGACCCGGTTACAATCAGCAGCGGCCGAACGCGACAGACTGGCGCCAGGCTTGTGACGTCACCCATTCACTGTGTGTATATTTGCTATCGTTGTAGGCGCCAGGCAGGCGGTCGCTAGAGCTACCACGCTGTCAATCAACACAAACATCAAAGAAGCCGCCCTCCCATGGCTGATAAATTGCATTAAAATCCGTCACCTTCGCCCCACGGATGTTTCACAGTCGCACACCTGCGAATCTGCATATATTCATGTGTATCTTGGAGTGGTGGACCCAGACTTTAGGCGCCGAACGGCTGTGAAGATTAGCAAAAATAAATAAGTGTTGTGTTGTGGTGTTTGACTGTTGAATTGTTGTGCGGTTGTAGCCCAGTCTAGGCATGTGACATAACATATCGTCACTCAACCGGCCCATTGGACTTTAAATCATAAGACTTCGATGCGATGGCATAATCAAAAGAACTTTTTGATAACAAAAAGTAAGAATTAATTATCTGTCTACTTCAAAATCAGAATAAATACCATCCAATTTTGAAGTATCTTTTCCCCCAAAAAATTGTAATCCATTAATTTTTTACATGATTACATCATGTTTTGTTTCGATCCGACATGCATTATCTTTCGTTGAAATCAGACTTGGATCTTGATTCTTGTATACATCTTGGAAACCAAAAACACATGCAATTTTGAAAAGTCTGTATGTTTTTGTACAATTTCTAAGCTCAGATTTCTGAACACAGACACCCCACAATGTTGATGTTAGTGTAACGCCATGTGACTTTCTCAGATAACACGCGAACAGCAGGGAGGAGACAGAGTTATCGTTCTTGGCTCCAGACTCGCCACAGACTCAACAAGACTTGGCATCTGATCTTGGATGTAGAACTTCCAACTGTCAATCTGTCTAGATATAGACTGCGCGGAGTCTCTGTGGGAGGGAGAAGATGACTATATCTCTGTAGCAGTCACACCTGTTAAGTATCCACTTGCAAAGGTCGGGGTTCGAATCCATGTCACTTCAAACCTTTGAAGATAGACTGAGAGAGAATTCTTTCGGCATATTCATTACCACTAAATAAAATTTCAACGTTAGCAACTCCGGTTTTAGGTAGGCAGATGTTGGCACGATTCAAGGGCGTAAAGGTCTGGGTTCGAATCCATGTCATGGAACCAGTCTTAAAAGTTAGATATAAAATAACAGTCTTTGGGATAAATTCATGAACGTTTAGTAACGTTTTTCATTTCCCCAAAGCATATCCTGGCTTTGGTAGTCAAATAGGCATTTTTGGGAAACAACACAAGGTTGTAAAGATCGGGGTTCGAGACCATGCTCAGAACCTAGACAGTTATTGTTGAACAGTCTTAAAGAAATTCACTTAGATAAATCACAAATTATCCAAAGTATATCCAGTTTTTAGGAGGCAGTGAGACAGATATGACAACCAATAGGCCTCAGTTTTTGTAAAGGTCGGGGTTCGAACCCATGTCACAGAACCATTTTTTAAAGATAGTTCTGATAGAACCATCGTAAAAGCTACTTCATAATTTAAACCAACACAATTTTATAAATATCCAAAGTATATCCAGATTTTCGTGGGCAGATGCGGGGAACAATCCAAGGTTGAAATTGAGTTGGGAACAGGGCTGATTTCATTATGTGAGTTGTCCACATGCTGTTCCCCATAGACTTCCACATGCAACGGTTCCAGATCTCAGTGCCAAGCGCTGATTAATCTCTGCCTTCTTTCTTCAGTGTTTCACAGCTGCCAAGTGATTAAACCAGGCTTGTTTCCCATACTGAAGCGTCTATACCGCCAGATGGACAGAACCAGATGAAGACGGGGGAATATTAGCTGATTCCCAACGGTGCCGGACAAACTCGTACACAGGTGGACCACTGTATCTCCATCTGTCCGACCAAGAACAAAGAACAGCTGAGAAGAATATTTCAACCATTTCCCACACGTATGGGACGTTTCCAGCTTTGGTGAAGGAACGTCCTGGCTGTCACTTCTCGCAGAAAGTCTTGTCCTACGGAGAATATATTTTGGACATACATTTTGTCTAATATATTTGATCCCTTTCGGAAGTAACTGGCTTCCGAAGCCATGCAGACGCGTGGCGGAGTGTGGGTTAGCGAGCCGGCGCGTGTACTATGTATAGAATATTGTTCGGGGGAGGGACTAGGCGACATGGGCCTATTGTTAAGTCTGATAACTTGATTACGGTGAATAAACAGAGGCGCGTGCCGCTACGATCAATGCACACCGACAGCCAATCAGAAGCCACTACGTCACTCGACAGGTAGCAGTATGCGCTATTTTTAGATCAGCGGCCCTCTGTCATTTTCGTCCAGGCGAGTCGAATCGTTTGAGCGATGTTTTACTTCACGTCTTACTATACTATAGTAATACGGCAATGGCTTCGCCGAATATGATAAAATCAACCCGTTTTATTCATTACAATAAATAATTAATACGTTTGGCAACTCAAAAACACCCACACATATTTGTTTGTCAATCAGTGACCAAAAATTAAGGCGAAAATGTTTTGGAATAATGAAACTAATTGTTAATATTTATATGTGTATAGTTGAAGGATGAAGGATGCCGTGGACTCATTTATTGCCTTCCTGTTATGTTTTGATACTATGTGGTATACTTATCTTCGTGTCGTTCTAATTTAATTTCACAATTATACTCGTATTTTACTTATATTGTTCAAGGCAGAAATGTACGATTATTAATAATTTCGTTATAGATATACAAATATGTACTGTGAATTTCACAGTAAGAAAGAAATGTATTTACACTACTTAGCAATTGTAAATTCATGTGTATTTTTGTATTTTCTTGAATAGGTATGTCTCTGTGTTCTTGAATGGTTCAATTTTATTTGTCATTCATCGTTTATATTGTACATATTCAGACGAAATTATACAGCGGTCCCTCTAACGGTTAGAACCCGTTCACTATAATGACAATGGAGGCGCATGAACATTCTTGTATTTGTAGAGTGATTAACGTATTAGTGTTCAACTTCCATTGTGTGTTCGTTATTCATGGGTTCCCATGAAAGATCAAAGTTGCGTCTCTTTCTTCCTCCTCTTTATCCCCTCCGAGAGGAGAAGCAAACGGTCAGCTCACACAGGTGCAGACAGATGGACAGTGGTCACTCTCGTTCCGGACACTCAAGTTTACAATGGACTACATTTCTGCATTCTTGCATATTATGCTAGAAACTGACCTTTACCTCTGGGCTAACATTGAAGTGACCGGAATGTCCGGCACCTGTTTAAAAAGTGACCACAAGCTCGCCAATCTAATGCACAGGTGCGCGTTGCCACTTAACTCTAACAGGTGCCCGATGACAATATACCTGCTTAAAAAGACAGGTAATTAAAATTCTCAACAGGTAGAGGCCAGTTTGAGATGCCGATGTCAATGTCTCCGTCAAATTGATTATACCTGGAGTAAATTGCTTATTCCCAAGTAGTCTGCGTGTTACCCTGATTGAAAAAATGTGGCATAGATTAGATAGAGAAGATGAAACTAATTGCATCAAGAATACAGCAGATCACGTTCAATATATCATATCATTCTTAGATTAACGTGACATGTTTTGAGGCAAATGATTTAAAATAAATAATTTCATATGGATGATATTATGTAAGAAGACGAAACTTGTCATGTTTTTTAAACTGAATTGTATGTTGTATTATTGAATGCACTATCGAGTAAATGTCCGCGGTTTTTATTAAAAATTTTGCACAACATATCACAACAAAGATATCGAAGCTAAGAAAATTGCTTTCAAAATTTGTCATGTTTAATCTATCGAAACGAAATTCAATATCTTACAAATCTTGTTTATCCTTTTTCCATTGCATTATTTCTAATTTATGTTTTATTCTCGAAATGAAATGCTGTTTAAATTCATATTGTATAGACTTTGCAAGTACTTGACTTCAATATTGAAGTTGTAAACTGCCTTTCCTGGTTTAAAGCATCTTTGAGTGAAATGAAAAATAATATAGTTTTATAAAATATATATTTTTCGTTTTACAACACATAAAAATGTGTTTTCAAATGAATAGGTAATAGTAGATTGTATGATGGGAGAATAGATAGTGAATGTTACAGCTAAGTTTTACACAACATCGCTTCATCTAAATTATTTAACTATAACAGGACGTAAAACATAAACACTCATTACCCCTTTCCAATACTTTTCTGAAGCAGGAATTAAAAAAACGCATCAAAATCGCTGAACTGGTAACGATTCCTCATGTTGGCGCTAGTTTTCATAGTTTCAACTCGAAATTATCAATTGTTTAGGAAATATAACTCATTCAACTATTCTCACTCCGATTTTAATGGATAGTCACTATTATTTTGCTATTGTTTGGAACTTCTTATAAATAACAGGTTTTCAAAATAACCATTATCATACGTTTATTACTCACAAACGATCCACCTTAGGTGGTACATGAGTAAAGAAATATAACATTTTTACATGTACAATAAGATAACTTTAAGAATCAAATATAACAGTTATCTTTTTGTGCATGTTAAAATGTCATATTATAACCATCTACAAATCACGCATCACTATACATTACTGTTATACAAGATTTCTAAACACCTAACAGCTATATAAGTCCTGATACATGATAAAAAATACGTTATGCACAAATGCCGCCTTAAAAAGAGAAACAAAATGAGATTAGGGAAATAAGTAAAATTGAAAAATGTAAACTCGACAATATTTGATTATTCATATTCCAGGATTGTTCTAAATAATTCAAATGTGAAATCAAATTAATTTTTTTTATTGAAATTATCTTAACAAAACTTCAAATCTAAAATCGCCAAAACACAAAATACCCTAGGGTTAACTTCTTTCAATAAAAACAGTAAAATTTTATTACCGGGATATCCAGCCGCGTTAATTATAAGACAACAATCCGTCTTTTAATCACGGACTTCTGTTTTATAATAAAACAATAGAACAAAAGCTAACTTGAGACATGTCTAAATATTATAACGTTTGACCGGAGGCTCTGGCCTGGCCATGTCAACTCGAGCCTATCTACAAAAAGCGCGACTCACTCACTAAATCTCCGTCTCACCCCAACCACTCAGACAGTTACGTGAAAAATCAAAATAAGTCGTATCGTTGGCGGCAGAGAGCTTAGCTTGTATTGTTAATGGGGTGGCCAGGCTGATCATAGCCCATTGTATAGGTATTTGTCGGGCTCACAGGTGTCTACCACTCAGCCGCCCGGCGCCAGTCTGTCTGGGGTAAGCCGTTCGGGCGTGTCACCAATCAGGCACTGCTTTTTTAGTTGACAACGACACTGCTTGCACGTGGGGGTGTTTATTGTTGTGTTACGCCGCTTTGAGCGTCCAAAGTACATGTGTATCTTCTAATTACTGTGGGAAAAGTAATACTCTTGTTCAAGTTGTGACGAGCGAAACCATGTGTAATTTGTGAAAGTTTGCAATTAAGAATCCGTTGCATGAATTAAGGGCACTTGTTGCGGCTTGGTACGATTAATTAATGCGACCGAACAGGAAACGATTGATTACACGCTTAACGAGGTTAGGAGTTTGTGCGACGATTAGCACGTTCTCAAACAGTTTTTGTTCCTAATTTAATTGGTTCCCTTTACAAAAAAACACAATACTGAATTCAAGGAATGGGTTTCGGAATTGAAGCCTTGGTAATGACTCATTAGGAAAGTATTCCTTTGAAAACCCATTCCTTATTCGTGAATAATAGAAAGATAATTTATACTATTTAATTTCTAAGCCTTTAATTTCCTGTGCATTTATGCAGTAAGACCCCAAAGTTGTGATTTGATATTCAACTTGAACCGCTTAAGACTTATAGCATTTAATTTTGATAATGTTTCTGATTTCGCAAATTGTGAAAGTGATGATCGTTTGAAAACTATACTGTGACTAAGATTTTATGATTCACACGAGGAAGAATAAACTAGTTTCCTTATTATGATATTAATGTCAAACAAACAAATTCATGAAGAAGAACGAATAAATTTCTTATCAAGATGTCACTTGCTTGATAACGGTGTTAGTATCTACACCGAAACGTCGCAATTTCTGCAATAAAGAAGTTGAAAATCCATAAGAAATTTATTCGTTCTTCTTCATCAATCCAGCTTCTAAAATACCACTTAAGGAAGGAAACAAATTCATCTTGGATTCTAAAATATGAGTAAGAAATGTTGAGTTATATCATCTGCATTTACTATGAAATTAGACATTTTAGCCACGTGTTAATTAGTTCTTTTTAATTTTTGGGCTTATCAATATGTTCATGTAGAATATCTTCTTATATGTTTTGAAAAATTGAAAAATATCGAGATGAATATTGTATTGCCTATTTCCTTCTTACATCTCCAAATATTGCAGAGTTAAATTTCAAACAAGATATGTCTAGATTTGCATGCTCAAATTTTATCTCAGGCTAACCTAACTTTTGAGTTTTCAGTATTTGAAATGTACTATGAGATGTTATTTCACATTAGAATGCTTTATGAATGTTATGACGTTATTAAAACTCATTTCGATAGGTGAATGCAAAATCAGAAAATAAAAAAATTCAATTTTAGTGATTATTTTTTATTTTTGTCGATTTGTCGCGTTTAAAAGTTAATCAAGACATGGTCAACAAATTGCTTAAACCAAATGTCATCGTTGCATGACAAATTCGTGATATGTTTTATTACAACAAGGCAATCATGTAATAAAATTTTAAAGATTCATTTCGAAAGGTAAGCTAAAATCAAAATCAGTAAATGTCAGTTTTTCAAATGGCCACATGGTTATTTCTATTTTAATATGTCTGAAATACAACAAATCACGTTTGTAAGATGTTGAACAGATTCTCAACAACATGCTCAATCCAAACATTTTAATCCAAACCATTACATGCTTCAATCAGAATATGTTTTATCAAACAAGAATAATTTGGTTATGGATGAAATCATGCTTGTCAAATAATGACGAGATGGAGAGTCATATATACTCACGAAAATAAATAAAGGACCACGCCACTATTCCAAATTTATGGACTATAGAATATATCAATAAAGAAAATCAGGGTTGACCGTTACTTATTTTGTTGAGTATATAAGCTACACATCGGAATGAAACTTATTATGGAAAACGATAATCTTGTATACTCTTTAGCTGCCTCAGTGTCACTCATGTTTAAGAGAAGAAAATGGTTACGTACATAAATAAATAATTATTCCACCCACTTATCAGGGTCAGGTCTTTATGAGTTGTTTTTATCAGAATTTGTATGTTATCAATATACTGATTTTATCGATTTTATGTGTCTCATAGGCCTGTATAGGCCGGGCAGATGTTGTTTTATGGTGCCAATTATGTATATAACATGTCAACATTTGCGTGACACAATAATAAAATAATTTCTCTCTCTCTCTCTCTCTCTCTCTCTCTCTCTCTCTCTCTCTCTCTCTCTCTCTCTCTCTCTCTCTCTCTCTCTCTCTCTCTCTCTCTCTCTCTCTCTCTCTCTCTCAAACACAAGTTCTATCTCTCGATGACTGTAGGAATGTTCTATCTGTAAACGAATTTTGATTGGAAATCATTGACTATATAAAACGTGTAGGTCACGGTAACCTCACCAGTGAAGATTTCGTTTCGCTCTCATAAGAATGTTAATTCTTTTCGAATACAATAATAATTGTAGCTCCATAATTTTAAATTACGCAGCAAATAACGTCTCAATGTTTTTAAATGTTGAAATAACAGGTTCTGTAAAAATCTTTAAGATTCAGGCAAATCTATTTCGATGTAATAACATGTGTATTGAGCAATGAACTCATATATGTTTACAGACCGCCATGAAAGATAAAATAAGCAACACAATAAACATACTTAATCATTTTAACATCAAACGCTTTTATTTTCGTACTAAGTTATTCTACATAATTTTGTTTCGTACCAAATTACCTTCCTTGAATATTCTAAATGTTAAAGTAAGTAAAGAAACATTTTGAACTTGATTATAAGTAAAACGTGTATGTTCTCAGTAAACCTCTGGTATCCTAGTACACAACATGTCGACGAGTGCTATGGAATGCAGGGCACAATTTCACCTATCACCGGCGCCGCTAGTCTGGTGTAGGACGGTCATGTGAGACCCGCGAACACCTGGATGACAGACCAGCATATTGCCCCTTTACGATTTAACTCCTCACAGCCACAGGTGTGCGCTAGTCTGTATGGCACCAGGGGCGGAGCTTAGACGACTGCGGGATAATTATGTTGTCGGCTCGTCGCTGATATACAGTCTGCGCTTACAGCAGTGGGATAGACTTGCCGCGGCGCGATTAGACAAAGAGTAAAATGGTTTGAGTTTGCTGTGGCTTCCTTCGTGATGTTTGAGATGGACTTGCCGTGCCTTAGAGAGTAATGTGGTTTAAGAGTTTAAAAGTTTCGTTTTTAGATAAACTTACCGCGGGAAGATCAGAGAGTATAGTTTTGACGTTCAGTGGCTTCATTTGTGATAATTTAGATAGACTTGCTGCGTCGTGTTTAAGAACAGATTAACGGCTCGAGTTGGTTTATAATGTTTGAGATAGACTTGCCGCGGCGCGATAAAAGAGTAACGTTATATCGTGTATTTAGTAGCTTCGTTGGTGATGGATTAGATAGACTTACCGCGGTACGTCAAGAGAGTACATTTTTAGGTTAAAAACTTCCTTTATGATGTTTTAGACAGACTTGCCGCGGCGCAGTTAGACAGAAAGTAACATTTATTGATTTTTATAGTCTGTCATCCAGACCTTACGGCAAAATATTAAAGGAGCCTTCTTAAGTCTAGAAAATGTTGGCAAGTCTAGTTGCCTCACCTGAAATTAAGAATTGTACAGGACTCCTGTTTTATATTATTTCATACCAAATATTGAAAAAATACGTTTTTGGTGAAACCTTTTTTTCAGGGACTATATGTTAGTCTATTGATTTTATAGTGGCTTCGTTTCTGTGTTTAGCTAGATTTGCCATTTGCCAATGCGTGATTTGATAGATGTTAATATTTCAGTTTATAGAAGCTTGGTTTGTGGTTTATTAGATATATTTGTCACTACGATATTGGAGATGTTTGTGGTTTATAAGGTTTAAGATTGAATGGTCGCGGCGCGATGAGATAGAAAGTAACAAGGGAATTTGTAGTTGCTCTTTGAGATTTCTGAGATAGACTCACCACGGCCATTTTGAAAGTTACATATTGAGTTTGGGGTTTCTTTGTAAATGATGTCGGAGATAGACTCACCATGGCCAGTTTGAGAGTAAATTATTAAGTTTGGGGTTTCTTTGTAAATGATGTCGCAGATAGACTTGGGTACCTAGAATTTAGCTAACGAAATTAGTTTGTCAAGGCTTCGCTTAGATACAGAGAAAGACGGGATGAGTTTTTAGTGGCTTCGTGGGCGATGTTTTAAGATAGAATGCAGCGGCGAGATGAGAGTAACAGCTAGGTACACAGATTTATTTTGCAATTGATTCATTTGTATGCCTGATATTGACTTTGTTGCTTCCTCTGTGAAGACACATGCAACTTAATTGCTCTTCTAAGTTAGTCAATGTGGTGGCTTCGTTTATTTCTGAAGACTAGACAAAGTAAGATTAGGTAGTGACTAGGCACGGTTGTGATTGCAGTTTTTTCAGAACATTCAGAATATTTAAAGTTTTAAGGGACTCTAGGTTCCGTCCCTTTATAGTACAGTAATAAGTCGGCTCCGTTTTTCAAATAAAGATAATCTTGTATAATCATTCAGCGTTTTTGTTATCTTTAGAATAATTCGGTTGGAGTTGAAAGAGAACATGAACATTGTTTGATTTTTCAGTTTTGAAAATGTTTCACCTTAGATAAAAGTAGGCAAAACCCAAGCTTATGGTGGCCATGATTTTTTAATCAGTTTTACAACAACAAATATTTCAACATGTCAGCCTGTCAGTTTAGTTAGGAGACTCAGTTCTCTTGTATAAGAAGTGCTGTTTCAGCGAAACGTATTTTAAAAGAGTCAAATTATATGTTATTAGCGATGATTATTGTGAAATTGTGAAAGCACGTATCTAGGTCAGTAGATTAGACAATAATAGATATAGTTAATTGTTCAAATTTTTTTTTTTGAATTAAACAAAACTGCCTGAAACGTTCACAAACCCATCTCTGTTTTTATCAGGAACACAGAGGCAAGGAGAGATCATGAGTCATTACAATTAGGACATTCCTTCAAATATATAAAGACTTATTGTTCAAGTTAAATTGTATAGTAATATATTTAACACAGCGAGCCCTTGTGTCAATGCTATGGGAATGGTTGGGCTTGAATACGTGTTTTGTATCGACGTATTTAATTACACAGACAAATATAGTTTATTTAAAATGTCACTTGTATGTACACATAAATACATAGGTACACAGGTAAAATTATACATACATCTAATCTATAAAGGAAAGCGAGTCGCATTAACGTGTGTGGCTTATAAAAAGGGGGAACATAGTTTTGTGTATACAGAAAAAAACCCAGACGTATAGTAATCTCTAATCCATTTAAGAAACAGAATTTCTCCTAAAACTGCCTAAAATGCCTTGAATAGGGGGACCTGGGGACATAAAAGATTTAAAAGTTGTACTTCGTTTTCAAAAGAGGCAATATCTAACGTGGATATACGTTTAAATCCCAAATAATTGTCAGTATTGATAGCATGTTTTCATCGCTATACGTCAATAACTTAATTAGCTTTTGTCGCTCGTTCATTTTATTTCTTCTCGAATTTTCGGGGTTTTATACGATTTGATGTCTTGTCACTCATATTCTGTATTTTGATATAAATATTATTATTCATAATGTTCGTTTGTGTAAATGCACCGATGGTATACATCATAACTTGTGAAGGGTCATCCGAATGTTTAATATTAAGGTAGTTTACGACATACAATGAGCTATAAAGTACTTCAATACTGAATGTCTTTGTGGTCCTTACGCATTTTTATATGTTTACGATGTTACGTGAGTTTAATTAAGTTTTGTGGTTGTGTATGTAAAATTTTACATGGTATGATATGTGTTTTTGATGGGTTTTTATCCGAACAACTATGAACTCGTATACATAACGTGACAACACGACACGACACAAGATACCATACCATACCATACCATACCATACCATACCATACCATACCATACCATACCATACCATACCATACCATACCATACCATACCATACCATACCATACCATACCATACCATGCCATGCCAATAGCAAAACTTTATCCAAATACCATATCATATGGTATAGCAAAACTTTATCCAAATTTCAACACTGTACAACCAAGGGTGAAATATCAGTTCACACCCTGAAAGCGTATGAGAAACTTTATCTTACAAACATTAAAGTCTATACAAAAACAATTTGAAATATGATAAAAGACTGCATCATTTGGTAGTATAACAATTTTGAATTGAAATATTTACAAAATCATATTAGATGATTATCAAACAATGGAATATGGAAAATATGTTTGTATAAATGGCAAATTTCAAAACTGGCAAAATTCACTGGTGCGTGTTAAAAAAATAATGGTCAAAGTTATGAATACGTATATAAACATGCATGCAATCTTTGTGCAATCTGGGAACGGTGGTTCTGTTTTGTTGCAATGCAAACGAGAAATAGGTTTGCACGTGGGTTTGATAAAGTAGGTTACTTTGTGCACAATTGAAGGTTAAATACCACCGCCCACCTTAATTGTATTCACAATGACACTCAAATTATCATCAATTATGTTTTTATTTTCACCAAGTTTTTTTCCCTGGTATATTGTTTGAATGTCACGGATGTTTTTTTCTCATGCGCATGTATACAGGTTGTCAAATGTCATAGTGACATTACAAGAGAGATAAACGAGAAACGAGCGGGGGAAATAACATGTCATAGGGGACCTTTTAATAAAGACCAAATTTCAAGTAGTAAGCAACCATTTATTTCGATTTGGACATGTTGGAAATTGGAAATAGAACCTGAAGCCAAATAAAGGGTTTCATGTCCTCGATGCGTTGAATGAAATCAATGTCACGATAATCACTCATCTTCTTTCTTTTTTTAAAAATATTCTTCAAATTCTCATGTTTTTGATGAAATATGACAACATTGTGTGAAAGTTTTCATTTGATTTCGTTCTTAAGTTTACATCAAATTTTACAAATTCATTTAAAAGGTATTCTATTTTTAAATAATGATCAAGAGGCCATTTTCAATTTTGCAAAGAAAAGGCTTCATAAATTATTTCTCTTTATTTTGCATGTAAAATATAGGCTTAAGTTGACTTAAAATTTAAGATCCTTGTTTAATGAAGAAAACAGCATGAATCTGAAATCACTTTCAATCTAAATTTGCCATTGTTATTATCCGATTAGTTAATCACAGGTAAGCAAGTAATTTGAATTCCGATTGAGTCAATGTCAGGTAGCCATGTAGACTATACTGTCTTATCTAACACCAGCGTTATCGAGGTCCTTAGGCAAGATTTCCACAATACATTCCCCGATCCATCTCCAACCCGACCTGATTACCTTCCTCTATGACGCAATGGCTATCTTGACGAAGAATACTATCATTATCTACCCATCACATGTCAATGGTGTCACTTCAATATGCTGACCACCCATTAGCAAGGCAGTAAACAATAAACACCGGACCTAAACCAATAAACAAAGATATATTGCAGGTATGGGTTACGACCCTCGGGATACAGGTGTGACGCTGACTTGAACAATGATAACCCAGTGTGCCATTATGACGTCATAACTACCGGCTACCGTACGATAAGGTATTGTTGTTATCAGTCTTTGAGAAAAGTGTCGTTAGGGTGTCATTATCACGTTTCCTGCAATTTGTCTTGCAATAGTTTCTCTGCTTGACATGACACAAGACTGTAATTACATACTTATATCACTGTAACACTGTGCATGTTATTTGAAAATGATGCACTTAAGGCACTTCTGCTCCAGGCGTTAATTGGCAATGCCTCTGAGTATTTTCAGAATACTAAACGAATTTTCAAGGCATATCGTTTTTATACAAGATTGAAATTTGTGAATACTGATCCATTCGAAACTTTTATCAAATGATAAGGTACGGGATCTACTTTGTGATATGTAGTTCTTACTCATCGATAATAATAAATTGTTTCATATTTCTTTGCTATGGTATACATATATCCCTTTTCATATTTCCCATATCTCACCTGGAGGAGTGAGCATATAGCATTCACAATAAAGATGTTGTTATACAAAAATCATGTCTTCCCTGACATTAATGAAGATGAATTTCTTGAGTATCACGGCATCTCTTCAGTTAATACGTATGAATGGATAACAGGTCATTGCTACCATTACGCTTACAGGAATGTGTCTCATTTTATCAATTATGATCCATCGAAAGGTCGCCTTTGTTCTTTTTATGTCGGAAAATGCAAATAGAAGGAAAATTTCATTAAAGTAGCCAGGAATCGGTGGCCTTGTTTTGACCCAAATGAATATAAAACATGGTCATGACAAAAGTAATATGCGTAAAGAATGATACTGCAAAACGATGGAAGATAAATTTATTCATGATATATTGTACATTTCATGAAAGCTAAGCGGAATTGAAAAGTCCATAAGCACCTATGTTCACATATTGTTAATAATATTGAAATACACGAAAATTGAAAAAAGTGTCTATTTGTAAAACCTTGCATTTGTAGTGAATAGAACCTATTTCCCGGCAAGCATTATACTTGAGTAGTTTCATTTGTCCTTCATTCGATTATGATTTTATGCTTTTAATTTGTTCTTATGTCTTTGTTTATGTGATGTTTACTGTTTGGGTTTTCATATAGACAGGCATACAGATAGTTTATTTGATTTTCACCTCTTATAAAAATATATTTATATACAATGTAAAAGGACATCAAAGTGAGCCGCCCTTTAAGGGTTATGAGAGACGAGAGTAAAAATGAAAATATATAAAATATATAAGCACATTTGTTTGGCAAATAAGGTACTCAGAGAATAAACTGTGTTCGAACTCATGATGAAAAAATGAACTGTCGTTAAAACACTGTTGGAGGAACTGTCGTTTATACACCTGTCATATGAAGTATCAACAACAATCTGATCTACCTGTACAAAGCACAGGTGTATGGAATCTACCTGAATACTTTGGTTGATCTCTCACAGCGATATCTTACAATCGCTGATATGTTCGGGCTTTAGATCAATTGATTTGTGAACACCTGTAAGAAACAATAACATCATTACCTGTACATATTACCTTTAATTAGGTCTACACAGGTGATGTATACTTATTGAACAGGTGGAGCAGGTATATTGCAATCATTAACTCTAACAATGTGGATTATGATTGTGTGATGGTTATAATCGTCTCCATGACGTAACTTTAATGCACAGAGTGACTTACCTGCTTGTTGTATGTATACTAGCATACAGGTAATCTCCGAGTTTATATATCTACATACTCACAGCTGCCCCAGATTTATCTGGCACTTACAAATGCCATTGCATCCTAACAGTGAAAACCTTTTGCTTTTGTTGATAATCCGCAATACATGGAGTCATTGGGCAACATTAAAGAGGGTCAAAACTTGGGTTAGATTTTGACGTTGAGATAAAATTTGTTCGGTTAACTACCTGCAAAGTTAAATGGACATCGTTCAGACTTATGGTTTGAAATCTGGATACAGACAAACAAAGACAGACAATAAACAAATGAACACAATAGAGAATTGTTTTTTAAATATATTTACAATACATAATACAATACAAAGGATATTTGGATATAAACTTTAATAACGTTTTCATAATTGGGAAGGTTTTTCAGCGAAATTAACATATCATTTCAGTTTATGATTTCACATAGAATGTGAAAGACACTGACTTCATAATATATAAGTTCATATGGATAGGAAGTAATAGTATGAACTGTTTGAGCGGCCTTCTAGAAGTTAAGTGGACGATTTTATACCTAATCTTCCCAATAATGTGAATAAAGAAGTTGGATATCCATAAATGCTTGATTTTATTATGTAACGAAATAGATAGTTAAATCACGGTCTGGACTTAGATTTTCGAAGCTCTCTTTGTGCTAAGTTAGTCGTAATCCAATGTTATTGTATTGTACATACGACACTCTTAGTGCTAAGAGAACTTCGAAAACCTAGACCTAGATTGCTATGTATGAACTTCACGAGGTTATTATACAAAGATATCTAAACTAAATCTAGAAGTAGATTGAAAGGACATGCTTTGACAAAGGTTTAGGTAAAGGAAAATCAAATTGAAGAAAATGATGATTAAGGCTTTCAAAATTATAAATCTTGGATTAGTTATTTAATGTTAAGATGGCAAAACTGGATATAATATGGTTTACTGTTAGGGATATGACTAAAATTAGAAATTGCTTAACATCACCTATATATTGAAATATTAGATATATCAACCATAAAAAAACTTAGTTTGTCCATTATGGTCCATTATTTTCCATTATTGTCCATGCACTGGGTATGTAGCTTAGTCGGTAGAGCGTCGGCTCGTCACTCAAGATCTTTCAAAAGTTGGGAGATGTTGCTTCCTTGCTTGGCGCTCAGGACTATAAAGATAGAAAATCTCTTGAACTGGCGCTACCCTGTGACTGCCGGGTGCCAGGGGCACAAAACGAATATCCAATTAACATTGTAAAAATTATTCGACAATAAAGACGTATTACTATTTATCTAGTGGCACACTAATAAGTTATCAGTAATAAAAGCTCATATATCCCATCTTATTTTGTTCAGTTTATTTAAAACCTTACTCCGTGAAGAAAAGTTCTCTACTGCAGACAAAGTTGCCGAGCCCCTGACGGGATTCAAACCATGGACCTAATCCAAACGAGCTAACATGAGTCCTAGAACTGAAATCTAAACAACAGTCTTTAAACTGTATCGACATAATTTCTTTGTATAGAAATATTTATTCAAGTTGTATATTTATTACCTCATTGACTAGAGGTAGTTATTAAGTCAATGTCCAATTATCCAGAGAACTTTTTGTCACGGTAGTTATTAGATTTTTATATACATACATCAGTTTTACAATGAAACGTGGATATTTCATTAAAACTGATTTGCTATCAAGCTTTCTTTCGCTCGTTGTTTACAAGCATATAGTGGTACAAGGACAATTATCACACGATATGTCGCTGAATATCGTTAGTCAATTAATGGTGAGAAATATCATTTAAAAATTGTAAAATACTTTTACAATTTCAATCTACTATTTCTTTGAGCCTCGTAAGATACGTTCCCACGTTGGCGGTCTCTTTGAAGACGGAATCGTTCAATTAAGGAGGCAAGAAATCTTTTCAACTTTTTTTTAAGTCTGTAGTAGACATCCTGGCCGATTACCCCCAGTGTAGTTAATAACGTAATCAGTTCAGAGATTATCACACATCCCCCATCACGAGACGACTCGGCAACTGTCCCCCAAATTTTCCCACAGCGGCATGGCTTTGATTTCCCCTCATCATTGGATTAACACAGATAGAGGTTTAATCTACTCATCCAAGCAAACAGTGATTGTTCAATTACTCTCGAATTAAACATCAACTATAGTTGATCTGAAACCTAAAATACACGAAATAAATCTAGAAACGCCTGCAGCTAATGAAGCTTAATTTTAGACTGAGCAAGGAAGTGCACCTGGGAATATCCTTGGCTGTAGGGAAAAGAGGTAGTAGGTCTTGATTGTTTTATTCTGATTGATCTGTCATGTCGGCGAGATCAAAGGCTGCAGGTGACTCATACCTGGCCGCACAGGTAAATAAGAGTTGTAGCGTTATTTAATGTCCGGAGGTTGGCGACAGTGCGGCGCCAGAATACCTATATACCTACCTGGAGGAACACGTGCAAAGAGCACCTAGTACTTACATACTAACTATGGCGCTCTCATGACATTATGTGACAGACATTATACTTGTACTTCAAAATCACATCAAAGTACATGTCGCCTTTTAAACGTCTACTAGTATACTGTAGATAGTCTATCAGGCAGGTCCTTTTAATCTTTTCTGTATCATCTAATGATATATATTTTTATAAGATGTATATTTATTAGCTATATATATATAGTATATATGGCGATATCTTTTCTTATACTAGGTAGGTTATCATAATCCTTTCTGTAACTTCAAACAATTTTGATGAGCACGTAAGAAATGTCTGAAAAAGTAAATATTCTGTAGATGTAGAAAACGTTTCATCTACTAATGTATTTTCTCAAGACGCATTTTAGTAGCAGAGTAGAATTGTAAGTTTTCATTTTACACCTTAATGAAATTAGCTTGCCAGAAATGTTGAATTAATTCTTATTTATCATCTAATAGCTTACTTTCTTTATCAACATTCTGAAGTGGAGCACATTAGAAACTAATTTTTTCAATAATATTCTGATGTGCGTTTTCAAGTAAAATATATAAATTCTGCATCATTATGATTATTAGTAAAAGGAGGAAAAAATCGTTTTCGATAGAATTTGCCTTCGTGCTGACGTTGGGGAAGACTTTAATTTGAAATGTCTTCAGAATTTTTAACTATGTGTTTTTCTTTCTTCAGAAATGATACGTTGAAGAATCATTGTGTGTCCTTTTTATAAATGCTTGGAAAGTCAATCGAAACTTTACACTTAAAATTGTTTAAATTCAGTTAGGAACAAAATTAACATTAAATTATTATGTTTGTATAGTTCTAACGCTTAGCTAGTCCATCATTAATACAGACACTAGCTTAGAGGAAAATGATCGTAATCTTGGGAAAGAGATGACTTTCTGAATAATCCTTTCACATGGAATAATACTGGAAGATGAGATTCAATCAATTATCCTTTGATTGATATCTGATTTGAAATAGTGTTAATGGATAAGAAAGATTGAATGTGACGATAAAAGTGTCAGAAGGACAAAGCCAATCCTTATATTTAAAGCAGCTTGTATATTTCATCTATAAGTACTTAAAAATAAAGCCATGTCAATATTTTCTAATCTCGTAGGCTCCCGAATAATAATTATTTTCTAATTCATATGTTTTTAAACGGGATTGCTGTACATTAGGTTACGATAAAGTCTCGTAATTTATCGAGAATTGAAAGCCACGTTTTTTTAAAGTTAGTGTAGATCCCACAAATGCTAGAAGGAACTATCTACAGGTGTGGTGATCATTAACACTCTTTGATTTATACCTGGATTATACCTGTCGCTCAGGTAGATGACGGAAAGTAATGGACCCTACAGCCAGTCGTGTAGCCTGTTTTTCAGACTCCTAATCGTCTTTTGACCTTTGCATACAAATTACGCGATATTTAATGCATCTGTATAACCTGTTCACTTATATTTTATAGAATCTTGATCCGTCGTTGAAACAGGTTGATACTCGTCTTGTCACATTCAAATTCTAAGGGGATCACTATCAAATGCAATTTAATCCATAATCCTTAAAAGTCCATTTTCTTAAATGTATATCAGTTAAAATTGAAAAAAATATCATATGTATAAAATTCACATTATGATACGGAAATCGCTGTATTAAAGGACATATTCAATATTTTTAAACTGCCAACCTCGGTAAAATAATCTTGAAAGACAGAAATATATTTCAATTACAAGGAGGTCGTTTCATGCTTCTAGGATGCTGATTCTAATTCTAAACTTTGACATCTAGAGTTTCTGTCAAGTTATACCCATTTTATATTATCGTTGCCCTACGACGTCATTACCAAACCTATTCAAGTCTCGTCTTTCTTCGCGAGATCATTGCTGAGTGACTATTAGTTCCGGTTCGTCTACCCACAATCCCAGCGTAACAAACAACACCCCAGGAGTTGTGTCAACTCAACGCCTTCAACCCTGCTTCATAGACCCCGTTTCAAACCACTCACCCCCTTCATTGCACAGCTCCCTCACACCCTACCAATCGATCGTTGTACCCCTCCCTCAACATATTCGCAACCCCAATTACCTGATTACCCCCTTGTAAACCACAACCTCTTTCATAAAACCCTAAAGACGCTATCTAAACCTGTTACACGGACCCCTTGCAAACCACTGACCCTTCATTGCAACCACCACTCACTGTAACACCGCACCTCTTCTTAGCACCCTGGGCCTGGATTTTCGAAGCTCTCTTAGTGCAAAGATAGTCGTAAGCCAATGTTAATGAATGGTACTTACGACTATCTTAGTGCTAAGAGAGCTTCGAAAATCTAGGCCCTGGTTAACAAAAATTATGACCGTTGTCGCCAAAAGTCCGGCTATGTACTAGTTACCATCTCCCCCCATTATTATTCACTGAGTATCCCTTCATCAACCTCATTTACCGCTAACGATGTCCATGTCACGGACCCCTTTTGAATCACTGACCCCTTACTGCACCGCCCACCCTCATATTACCACCCCTCACCCTCCGACTGAGCACTGATAATCAGGATGTTCACCCAGACAGAAAATACCCGACTCCCCACCGATATCATCTGTTCTGTACAATAGGGACATTCACTGCCGTCGTGTCGGTGACTTCTCTTCGCTTGGTCCTCGCACCTGAAGGTTGGTCCCGCTGTGCCGCTTCTCGCCTCACTGGATGCTAATCATTGGATCTGACTTCGGCAGCTAGCAGTCAAGTGACGTGTGAGATTGTCTGTTGTATTGTAAACCAACAATATGGCTTTTTTCGATGAAGAGATTGTACCAGAGTCTAGGGTGTATTGTCCGGAAGGTCGGGTTCGAACCCCTGTTGATTCAACGCAGAGGGTGTTCAGGCGCTTAGCATTGCTTTTTACCCGGTTCAGCATGGGAGACATTTCAGTGAATTTTATTTTTCTAGAGTTAAAGAGGAAGTTCTATTGGCCATGAGGGAAACTGCCATCTTTCAAATTAAGTGAATTGACAAGGAGACGTTGTATTTAAAATGAAATGGCACCTTTTTTAAATAAATAAAGTGATCTTTTGAGAACGAAAATAAATGTTCCCCATAGCAAGACGGTGTCGTGAAACCATAACATGCAGTACCATGTTCAGTTAACCTATGCAAATCCATTTCCCTATCTGAGATGATTAAAAGATGTTCACACAAAAATGGCCGCAAGTGGTTTTTGCTCGATATTTCACTATTTCGTCTACGACTACTGATGATCCGATTGATTACGAGATGTCCTGACCAATCGGAGATAACATATTAGGGATAAACTAGTGTTTATTGGGGAAAACTTTAAGAAATACCGCTTTTAAAATACGTTCTACTTCATCTTTAAAGGGGCAGTCCCATAAAAACCATTGTCTTGCAATTGTAAACAATTATTTTTTTCCATGCGATCACTTTATTTATCTAAAAAACTGCTTCTGCCCTAACCGTAAAGGTTAGTAATGATTTAGTACAACGTTGATAGAACATCAATAAATTTTAAATTTTGTCTTGCAGAGGAAAGTCTTTACAGTCATAGTGCCGATGGTAAACTTTACTTCTCATTGTTTTACATTTGGCATGAATGTGAGTTATTCTTCGTTGAATTGTCGAATGAAAAAAATTATATCCCTCGAGATCTAATTTCAAGTGGTATTTTACCAAGACATATTTCACTCATACAACAAGACAGGGAACATTCAAAGGCATTTCATTATTTCATTGACGAATTTTCAGTCATTCGCGCAAACGGAAAGAAGCATACGAATGTAAAAATGTCCGGCCTCCTTGAATTCAAGGGATACATCATGTTAATGTATGGAGTAGTCTTTCCAATGAATCTATCAGGAATCTGTATGTAGGCTGTCATACAGTGGTAGTGGGATACACATAAAGAGGGGCACATGTGGTATATGGTCTACTGAAGAATTGTCAAATAAGGCAAGAAAATTAGGAGCTTACAATTGGTCAGTAAATCATTCGGGGATGTATTCGGATGTTAATAACATATTTATATAATCAGGAATGCTACTTTCGTTTTAAGAGGAAATTCCCCAAAACCTGTTATTTCAGATGGATCCTTTCTTGATGTAAGCTTATAGGTATAAGAGTTGTAGGTAATTCATGGACCTTTAAGTTTGTCGTACCTGTGGATGACATATTGGCAACACACCTGGGCAGCGTGGGAGGTTCTTGCGCAACTGTCTTATCTGAAGTATTGCACACGTAAATAAACACGCGGTTAATTAACGCTGCACACCTTTCACAGGTACGGAAATTTTAGATAAATGCAACATTTTATAGAATTGATTGTTTATGTATTTGGTTGTATAGATATATAAAAGGTACCAATGGAGGTTGCGCCAAACTTTTTAATAATAATGGCAATCCCTTTATCAAATGTTTAATTTCCATATGCACCCATTCATTTTTTTTATAGAGCTGGAATATTGTATTAGCATTTTAAAGCCGAGTAATTTCTATTTTACGTGCAATGTGTTTATGTTATATCACTTATACGTTTTATCATACCATGTTTGTAAACCCTGTGATAGCACTTGGCATAGAAATAAATACTTTTCTCCCATGTTCCCTCCTTTTCTCAAATTCTTTATTTTTCCCCTACCGTCATAAAAGTGACGTCACTGCGGCAAAAAGTACATAAAACCATGATCAGACTAAATCTATGATAAAATTACTTAAATAAAACATCAACGTACATATAGAAAAAATAGCTCCTATGCTCTTTGCTATCTCCTTAAATTGCCGTTTAAGGAAAAAGAATGTACATGTATAGATAAGAAATCAAGATTAAAAGATACATTGGAAAAGGACGTTGAAAGTCGAACTTTTAAAAAATAACAACCCTTCGATACCCGACAACAAAATTGAAACTCTTTTCTTTAAGTGTGTCTAATTTCCCCCCATATGTCACACGAGTTAGAATTACAGTAATTCGAACCCGCAATATGTCAGCCTCTCTGTGCAGAAACCGCAAGTTCAAGTTGCAGAGAATCAAAGTTGATGTCCCTTAAAGACAACAATGCAAATGGGTGACTGAGAAACCATTGTTCACTTTGAAAGGGTGCCACCCCTTGGGTTTCCAGCACCGTTAGGACAAAAACCCCTTCACCTCTTCCGCTCCGTTGCTCCAAACAAATTTCTCGTTTTCAGAAACACCAAATTTGCGGCTTTTACTCCTGCATTTAGTTTTATAAACACGTGATGCCATTTGATCAACATCACTCTCACGTGCATACGAACCTCCATTTTGGTATGCACATGGGCTAATTATTTTGATAATCTTGCCCAGAGGCACTATTTATCCGCTCTACAGGGAGAGGAGCACGTCCGCTTGTTTGTTTGTTGTTGTCAAGGCGTCACGTGCATCTAGCATGCTTTGCACGTGCACCTCTGGGAACTCATGCTAAGGCTTGAAGGGTTCCTGTAGCGGAACTGCTCTTGGATCAAATGGGTCTGTTTCTATCTGTTCGCGACAGCTGCATATCATTTTTGTCAAATTACAAATTAGAGCAAATGTTTGCTTATCATTTTATAGTTTGACAAAGATAACAGACCTCACCACGTGTTGAGGGTAGGATATCCGCATGTCGGAGGAAACGAAAATCAGGTGCTGCCTCGCGAATCTACAGTCAGGTCTACATCTACAGTCAGGGTTTTATCGCTACTTACAAAACTGAAATAATACGTATGAAAGGTTTTAACGCAACACAAACACAACATTTCAACATGTTAAGTGAAGATGTAATGGGTTACTAAATGAGTTTTGTACAATATTGTAAACGAGTTAATCGGTGGGTATCATACAAGCGAATGAAAGATTTCTCGCCAGAACAAATCTACTACAGCAATAGAAGTACAAATCTATTACAGCAAAAACAAGTATATTTACTGGGAGGGAAAACGCTAGTTCATTTCAAATCAAATTAAAAATATGGTTGCCCGATTTTCAATTCACAAAGGAAAGTATAACCCTGATTGTACACCTGTCTTTTATTAAACGACATTAATACCCCACACCATTGGAAGTATCGTCTTCAACCCTTCTCGAATACCTACAAGATTAACAAGGAGGTCAATTCCTGCTAGACCGCTGGTCCACCTGTTGGCTGACCTCTCCATCCCCTCTTCCAGGCCATAAGGATGAAATATAAGTCCCTGCTTATCCAGTCGGGCAATAAACATGCCTCACCTGGTTTGCAACTTCCTTTGATGTCAGTTTAATACACCTGTGACATAACCCTGGACAGTGACCAATGCAGGGTAAAGGTCAAGTTATCCGCAGCATTTAAAGTCTTAGCTTATCTGACTGTGTGATGGATACGGTCAAGTCTGGAAATGTTTGATGGTAAAGAGTTGATATATCCGCATGTTGATCTTGTCTAGTCACACTGGGAGTTCATGCTAAGGCAATTAACTATGTTAGATGACTGCAACCTTGACAGATATTGGGACAAATATTTGAGACGGAGACATACCGACACATGCTAAGACGAACGTTGTGCTAAAATTACAAATATGGATGAACACGTCTTCTTAATTGTACGTCTAAAAGTAAAAAATATGAATTACACCCCATAATATTTTTCAATCATTTTAATAACAACTACAGGCAAATGAACAATCTGAACACTGTGGTGTAAGAAACAAAGGAAAACGGATATTATAATGATAAAAGATATAATTAGAATGTACATGTCATGGTACATAATGTTGTTTACTGATTGGATTTGTAGACTCTTTACATTAAGTTTTTGATGGATTCGACCATTATCAATGGTTTTATGTCATTAATAAGTGTTGGCTGTTGCTGAAATTACCATTTTGATGCCCGTGTTAAGTCATTGTTTTGATAACAAAAACTTAAAATTCACAGTGGCTTGTGTGTACCAAACAGTCAAACATTATTTTCAAAACTTTCTATGGCAATCAAAATGTGAAGTGTAATAGGTATGTTACCAGTATACAAGTAGCAGTGTAATCTCCGTTTTTGCTTCTCTGTAAGACTGATGCCCGATTTCAATTAAAAATAAGTACATATATTTTGCTGTTAAGGTTAATACGCAAGTTGAGAAATATGACTTGAACTTAACACGCATAATATACACGCGTAATAACCAAAGCCAAATGGAAATCTTAATGCCAATATAAGCCTTCTTTAACCCTTCTTTAACCCAGAACCTATTTCTTAAAACTTTCTGACAAATGACTGTCCGAAGTTCAACATTCAAAGACGCGGACAAAGGGAGAGGACAGAGCCATGGACAGACGGACATTGTGACGGACAGTTGGACTGACAGATAACATATATACGTGCAGGATTTCCTCTGTGCATTGCAGACAGACAGACAGACAGACAGACAGACAGACAGACAGATAGTTTATTTAAGTCTCACCTCATTACATAAAATACAAAATACAGAGAAAGTAAACAACATAAAATTTGTTTTACAAAAATGCAATGAGCCACTCTATAAAGAGTTATGAGAGACTATTAAGATATAAATATATATATATTAGATATATATATACACAGAATACAAAATTACATCTCTTTAAAATTAATTTTAAAAAAAAAAAAAAATAAATAAAGATATGTATATAATAATGTCGTAAAAAATACTGTAAACTGTTAGATATGATGCAAGTAAAATACACAGTATATATCACATAGAATTATAAAAATATATTTATTTGCCACAGTAGTCAGTTTAGCTTCATGTGTTTAGAACACCTATGCCCTGTCATCTCAACAATTCAGGACTTCAATACAGATTTTGTTACTGGTCAAAACAATGGTCAACTGTCCAGTTAAACTGACCAAACATTCCCAACTGGCTGCTGTCAAGAATCGGGATAAATTATGAATGACATTCTAAACTCATCACTACTGAAGACAATCGTTGAGATACAGTTAGGGTGAACTGAAAAAACATCCAAGATTCAAATATTGAATTATTTAAAGGATATTTTCATAGCTTTGTTTCTTTTCTTTGAGTGGAGATATTTATTTACCGCATGTAATTAGCAAAAAGCTAACAAGTGCTAACATTATGTGAAATAAGTCAACTAATTGTTTACTTTTTATGTAGATAAGTAGTTTTCAAATGTAATCAACATTTTGGTTTGTAATATGGTGTTACCTATCAGTACCACAACTGTCAAGGTTACCATTTTATATTGTCCTCGTCATTGTTTACACGACTGCAGAGATCATTATTATTGCAATATTTATACGTCGAATATACTACTATACCTATAAAAATGGACAAAACAGTTTATTTACGATCTGTTTTTAACTTTCTGATACTTCAAATACTTAGAAATACCCGTGAAAATACAAAATGAAATTTAAGTCATATACTTTAATGAAGTTGTTATGCTTTAGCTCCTTTGTTTCCTTGTTTACTGAGATTCCCAATAATTGAGGCCAAGCCTGATTTAATTCCTCTTCAAACGTTCTTCCCTCTCCAAACCAGGAAGCACAATCTTAGATCTTGGCCTGGACTTCAGTCCTCATGATACGCATAATGTACCAATGTATCAGGCGTACCTCTATGAATCGCCATTAACCTTCCTTATACAAATATGACATTCTTTTACTTAAAAGGCTTTAATTTAAAAATCCAAATCAATGAGGCTTTTTTAAAAGTCTTTCAAACAATTTCTATTCTCGAAACGTATTTCAAATACTGAGTCATTCCAATACTCTTTAAAGAAGAGTACATTACTCATTCGTTGACAAATAAAACACACATTTTCCTTGATACCATGGCTTTCAAAGTGCATTTACAAAGCACGGAGGCTTGTACACAGCTGTTGAAAACATGTAACACATTACATCCTGGTTAGGTTCGAACCTTTCTTATGTAAATACTCACACAAACGGGCTGCCAGTTCTTTTACTGACTCATTTACATACATTGTTTACCCGGAAACATGACACTATTCATAGATGACGTCATTGTAGACGTGTCAATACTATGACGTAATTTTCCCCGGTGCACATTCGAAGCCACAGCTCTCCGACCACAGGTGTGTAAAGGTGACCGCATATGAACGCTAGAGTGATTATCAATGAACACACCTCAGTATCATACCAGGTGAGAGAAACGCGGCCAGGTGAGAAACCGCAAGGTGGGGCATAAGCATAACGAACAGTGTCACTGTGACCAGCTGCGTACAGTTATGTACAGAAAAAGAAATGAACGGACAGAGAAAGACGGGGAGAAGGGCAGGGCGTGTGAGGAATGGGGTTCAGAGAGACACGGGAAGTAAGGGTAGGGACAGAGAGATAGGTAAAGGGTGAGGGGTAGTGAGAGACAAGAGAAACAAAAAACACAGAAACATGCTAGAGTGATGGAGGACAGAGACAGACATATAAGACAGTTTTGGACAGAGACGTACATGGACGAGAGTTTTTGACAGTTTCAAATCAGAGAAAGATTGTGGAAATAGAGACATTTGAGAAAGATTGTGACAAAGAGAGACATAGGTCAAAACAAATTCTCGAATCCAATTCCAAAGAGTAATATCATAGATAATAATGCAAAAGTTTTAGATTAACCATATAGTTAGCTTCATTCGAATTGCTATAATCATTTTACAAACATTTACGTAGGAGTTTTTCCTCATTGTAGATTTTCTTAATTCTCAATTGGGTATCATTACTTCCTTTCACGTTCTTTTCAGTCATGTCAATGTAGGTGACAATATACACCTGTACTTCACCTGTATTTCCTACATACCTGTCACTCATCAGTCAGGCGATGGCATGTTACCAAGGTGACAGGAGGAAGTGACTTCAGAGAGCTAAAAGTAGGTCATTGATACAGATTACCAGCTGAATGTGTGTCATCGCGTAGAATTGTCAACAACAGGTGTCAAAACAATTCCTCTACCACACCTGGACCGCAGAATTGAATCAAAAGAGATCAAATGAAATGGGGAAATAACGAGAGGTTTAAAACACAGATGTTTATCCCCATTTTCCTTTTTCGTCCTAAGTGTTGTTTTATAGTCTGAATAAAGCGAATCACCTGTTCAGAGACATAATTGTTTTGTATTCGTAGTGTTGTAAAGCGTTGTGCTGTAAAGCGTTGTGTTGAAATTGACATGGTACTTATACATTTCTCAGATACGATTTCGCTTGGCCAAATCCCTATATAAGAAGCATTTTACAGTATTTAAGTATATTAAGTATAAATGTTTTGCTCATAACTTCATAAAGAGGCACTCCGTGAATTGTTGGAGTCACATATGCCAAACTTTATTAATGGTACCATTTGATCGAGGAGTACTGACTGTTCCTGAAACGTGTCAATTTAAAACTAATGGTATAACTGGAGGTATAAATCGCGTTCATGATTTAAATCCGGACAATGACGTGCTTCAATTGTAATTTTTGAAATTTATCTAAAGCAGTCAGAAAAGCAGTTACGAGTGTTTGATTGGTTACATCACTAGTATTCATATAATCTGGAATTGTGAGTTCGCCTTCTGATTTTCATTAAAAACAAGTGTGTATCATATATTTGTCACTTGGTCATTATCTAGATTCAGTGATGTTCAATGCAAGGAACCAACATTTGACCAAAGCGTTTCTTTTTCTACAAAAAGTTTCAATATCTAGATTCAGTGATGTCAACTGCCTGATTGTTTTTTTGCAAGAACTGTTTGGTTTTAGATTGCGTCATTAGTGAAAAGACAATAATAAAATAAAAGTCTTTGATAAAAGGTATTTTCAAGAGAGTGCTATGCTAATGGTATTTAGATATCAACTAAACATTATCCATTAATCGTGTTAAGTATCTGTGAGTAACCTTATTGTCTCTGTGAGTGATATTTACAAAAGATTCTTGAAATGAATCTCGATTATGAAGTTAACAATTGTATTTATGGTACTTGGAGATGCGTCATAGATTTCTCCAAATCTTAACTGTTTAGTTTTTAACTATATATCTTATATTTCTTAACTTTACATTCATTGAATGAAGTTGCTATCTTCATAGTTTCTATCACCATTTTTTACAATCGTAATATGCATCGCGGACGATTGCTCATACATTCAACTGTTCATAAAAATACCTTTGCATTCCATTCCCATCGAATTATGATTATATTCAATGTGTTTATATGAACACCTGGTCTACTATTTGAAGTATATTTTTCAGTGGACACTTTTGTTCCCAGTATACGATATAAAGCCTAACGGTAAACCATATCATAAGAATGCGAGCTATTCTTTACACGCCAGGGTAACAATATGTAAGCTTGTTAATATCACGAACGTATATCACATATATGTCAAACGGCTAATAGTCGAAACCTTATCTTAAATTGTCTTTGTAAACATGACCACGCCAACATGTATGTATGGTGAGGATATTAAGTAAATCGTGGAAATTCGATCTTGTAATCGAAAGCAATCCCCGGCCCACCCTTCAAACTGTTTAGGACGGTGACAAACTTTTGACGGTATCGCACTTTACACAAGAACGGCCCGCCTTTTAGATGTGATGGCGCTTGATAATTTTCAGGTAGGGGTGTAGCGTTACAGGGGGTCCCCTTACACACCACACCTGTGAGAGAGCAGGTAACAAGGCCCCCTTGCAATGTCTGTCATCAAACCTGGATTCGAACCTGCAGATAGGTTGATTAAAGGGTATCAGCGTACCGCTGAATTAATAAAACACGCTATCTCTGGGAGGTCTTGTGTGCATATGTAGAACTTCACTTCGATAATACACCCTAAGATGAAGAAGTAGTTTATTGAAGGGCGCAGTAAGTCGATAAATAAACACGGAGGGATATCGTATTCTACCAAAGGACAATTTCTCCCTGTTTTCCTAAAGATTTGCGGCGTGTCTAAAGGATTTATACCGAAATGATACCCCGATAGTTATCAATTAAGGAACTTCTCTGTTACTTTTCCACGATAAACACAAGATATGACTTGATTCTCCTTCGCCTATAGGTTCACATCAAGGTGTGTAGGACATGAACAGTATTGGATGAACACACTCCGTGCACGTCAAGGAAGATTAAGCACATGCTTTCATCTTAAAGACACTTCGGCACTTTCTCATCGTGAATTAAAGTGATACGAGTTAAGGGAGCTAAAATTTACCACTTGCAAAACATTGATTTATAATAAATAAAAGGTGCTCTCAAACAAACCTGTCAAGTTCTGTTTAGCTATGCAAGCCATTTCCCTTTCTGATTAAACGGTGTTCACATAAAATTGGCCTCGTGCATTTCGCTCGATACGCGATATGTATTCTACTACTACATTGAGCTAAATGTGGTTTGATGTTTAACCGTCTCAAAGTAATTCCTTTTACACAAAGTTATACCTATCCGGGACAAATTAGGAAATAAATTTGTTTACATGTACATGTAAGAAATCTGATAATGGAAAAAATATGGAGCATTTGTCTTATGCCTATATTTGCATAGAGCCATAATTGTTTCGAAGATGCATTATTGAAATCCAACAAAGCTAAGTTTCTGACTTTTCTCAATCAAAACCTAGTCGTATTTTTCTTAAATGAAAACGTTTGCTTTGATTTTTAAACAATCAATTATCATTCTCTTTGGATTTTTTATTTCAAGAGAAAGACATTTCAATAAGTACTTTCAATAATGTTTGCTTAATCAATTAAATAAGTGTTGAACTAGAGTCGCCCAGACTCTATTACGTCAATAAGCTAAAGCAATGCTGTCATTTTACAAAGTTCAGAAAGAATATTGTGCATTGGCTTGTTATATCATTTTCATTCCTTGAATTAGGGCATTTGTCCTGCATATTTTCTTAGATTCCATTTACCTTCTGTTCCAGGCATCACAGATATTTGAAAAACCAGGGATCATATATACGATTCCTGGTTTAACATTAAATCACAACATACTTACATCAACCAATTTGAATGTTTGATTTCAGAGGTGAACAGAATTAATGTAGACAAAATTAATGTAGATGTAAAAGATTTCTTGGCATGACTTTTTAAAGCTTCCTGCTTTCTAAGTTGAGAAGATAAACAAAGCGAAAATGTTTATTCTGAAACTTGCTTTAAAAATCGATTTTTACATTCATGTCCATAGAACAAATGTGAATCATTTGATAAAACATTTAATGTATAAAACAACATTATATTCACTCACGGTCTTTAAAATTTTTCTTCAAAATTATTTAATGTTTATGTGCTTTCACATTATGTCGAAATAGTGAAACCGATTACAAAAAGGGCTTCTCGGTTCCTATGTGTGACGTCATATGGATGGATAATTGGGTTTTACATATCCTTGCTAGATTAAATGGTTTGACCAACTAACCTATACTTTTAACACCACAATGATAAGGATCTTCAAACACAATGTTAAATAAAGCCATTTCATCACACTTTACCAATATTACGCAAAACACATTAATTTGTGGATTTACCTCTAATCTCACCTGTTAATGACACCTTTTCATTGCTTATCAGGTGGGAAAAGTCAAAATAACAAAAACACGAAAGGTAAAGTGTTTTCTTTTAAGTTTGCCGCCAGGTAGAAAAGTCGTAGTATGATAGCACATTACAATGGAGGGTCATTGTTCAGGTATTTAACATATCTACATGACGCCCTGGGAACCTATCATGTCCGGTAATCCCACCTCGATGACCCTTGTCCGGAACATTACGTCATACTGGTCAAGCCATTACCTGTGTGCAGTTCGAAGTAACAGAGGGGGGTAAGAGACGCTAACGTCCCTGGTTTGTGATTATCAAATGATACGAGGGTCCAGAGGACTGATTAGTGATCCAAGGGGGATGGGGAAGAGGGGAAAAGGAGGGGGCGGAGGGAGGGATATTACACAATATCCACCTGTAGATATGTAGCGCAACTTTGTCGGCTCTTTATAGAACCACGGTCTTAATACTTCAAACCTCGTTAACTCGTTCCCTGGCAATTTGCGCCACATAACGAACTATCGGTGAATCTAAATGGACGCTTGAAACATTAAGGGTCATGCATGAGATGAATATGAGGCAAACACTGTACTTTAACCTTTAACACTTCATTGGGATTAAAGGATGTGCAAATGCTTTACTAATTGTTTGACAACCTTTATTAACTGGTCTTGGTTTATGAGACATCAAAATGAACTGTTGAAAATTATTGTAGTCTTTATCTAGCGATGGCAATAAACAACTGCCAATCCGTTACTTTTCCTACTTATTGTTTTAATGTAATCTTTCTTCAACAAAGTATATCACCAGCTGATTCCCTTTGACGTTGTTTCGGTGTTCAAGAGCATCCATGGGTCTGAAAAAGTAAGTTACGTAGACTCAGTCTGTATTTGTTGCTGTTTCTGTACTTATTTGTCTTTTAAAAATACACATCCAATTAACATGAATATTAGTTTTAAAACCTACCAACAATGCCAACTTCCAAGTGTCATTTGATAGGTTTCCAGAATGACTTGTATCCTTGATGCATGCAAGTGTCCTGTTTTCGATCAAAACGCAGTTTGATACCTCAATATACTATATCGTTTAGCTCTTAAATGATACTTTTAAGCAACAGGGAGAACTTCATTGAAAGTGACATCAATTATAGGGTTTATCGTATGAAATGAGTTGTTGTTGAGTCAAACTTGATCACATGATAATATTTTACCAAAAACTTGTGCCAATCATTACTATTTCAAAACTTATCGGTTCAGTATATTGAATAAACTAAATTTCAAGTAATGAATTTTAAACGAAAAAAACGTAATTTTGGAAAGTTTTCTGTTGCAGACATTTCATGTTACCACTTGGAAAAAGGAGACAGAATTCGGGTTCTGAACCTTTTAAAAACGATAACCATTCCAAAAACAGTATCCGCTTTAAGTAGATCTCGATAAAGAAAGTCAAAGGAATTGGTCTGGTCTTACATTCAGTCTTTGAAATTAAAATTTGTTCAATTCATCCCAAATTTGAAAACATATTAGATGAAATGAAAAGAAAGACTGAAATTCCTCATTTTCAGAGCCCTCAGGTCTTCTCACAGACTTGCTTAGGCTTTCATCTTATTTTAGGGTCTGGCTGACAGACTAGAATTGGTGGGACTCACGGGGAAGCAAATACAACTTGTAACACATGAATGTTATAAGTAAGAAACATGTGGCCACCTCATCACTTGTTATCACTCTTGTCAGTTAGACCCTATGGAACACAGACCACTAATGATGTTTTAATTAGCTCTCAATGATGCTTCAATTACAGACTGCATATGTCGGAACGTGGAGGAACCTTTGGAACAAGAACAAGTAAGCTGGAATCAGTTGTACATGCGTATCATACGACTGTGCCTTGATCCGTCCAATTTAAGACACCAGAAATAAATACGTTTACTGGCCTTTTTATACGCTGAAAAGGTTAAGGGGTAAATGTTGTTTTTCTTCTAGCGTAGGAAAGCTTATGGTTATTGATAGAAAGTATACTCAGAAACAGAAATACTCATATCATACGACCGGGGCTTAACCCGTCCAATCTAAGAAACCAGAAATAGATACGTTTACAGGCCTTTTTACAGGGTAAAGGGGGAAATCTTGTTTCTCTACTGTCGTAGGAAACATGATTGTTATTGACAGAAGGTATACTCAGAAACAGAAATACTCATATCATACGACTGGGGCTTACGTAACCCGTCCAATCGAAGACACCAGGAATATATACGTTTACTGGCCTTTTTTATAGGGTGAAGGAATAAATCTTGTTTCTCTACTGGCGTAGGAAACCTGATTGTAATTGACAGAAGGTATACTCAGAAACAGAAATACTCATATCATACGACCGGGGCTTACTTAACCCGTCAAATCTAAGAAACCAGAAATAAATACCTTTACTGGCCTTTTTACAGGCCTGTAGGGGTGAAGAGGTAAATGTTGTTTTTCTTCTAGCATACGAAACATGTCATGGTTATTGACAGAAGGTATACTCAGAAACACAAAAACTCATGTCATAAGACCTAAACTTTAATCTGATTTCTCTACTAGCGTACGGACCCTTATGGTTATGGCAAGAAAGATGAACTCAGTAACAGAAAAACATATCAAACGATCAAAACTTAATCTTGTTTCTCTACAAGTGTACGATCCTTATGGTTATTTGACAGAATGCTTTTGTCAGTCACAGCAAAATACATTTCATTAGACCTAAAACTGCTTTCTCTTCATGCGTACGAACCCTTAACAATCGACAGAAGGTTAAGCTCAGAAACATCAAAACCCATGTCAGAAGACCTAAAATTGCTTGCTCTTCATGCGTACGAACCCAGATGGTATTGACAGAATGTTAAACTCAGTAACAGTCAAAAACATGTCCTAAGATCTGAAACTGCTTTCTCTTCATGCGTACGAACGTAGTTGGTATTGACAGAATGCTAAACTCAGTAACAGTTAAATACATGTCATAAGATCTTAAACTGAGTTAAATACATGTCATAAGATCTAAAACTGGGTTTTTTTCATGCGTACGAACCTAGTAATGGTATTGACAGAATGCTAAACTCAGTCTTAAGATTTAAAACCTTTTTTCTCTTCATGCGTGAGAACCCAGATGGTATTGACAGAATGCTAAACTCAGTAAGAGTCAAATACATGGCTTAAGATTTAAAACTGGGTTTTCTTCAAGCGTGCGAACCCAGAATTGGTTATTAACCGAAGGTTTAACTCAGTCACAGCAAATGCATGTCATAAGACCTACACTGAATCTGGTTTCTCTTCAAAGGTACGTACCATAATGTTTATTTGACAGAAAACTAAACTCAGCAACAGCAAAACCCATGTCATAAGATCTACATTTACTCTGGTTCCTCTGCATACATGCTTATCCGGATGGTAATTTGTCGGAAAGCTACTCTCAGGAACAGAAAACTAATCAACAGAAACTATTGAATGTTATTTAATTGAAATGAAATAAGAGCACTGGCTGGGATTTTTTTTGAACTTGGAACACTGTGTGTGTCAGTTTAGATGTTCGTTTACTTTCATTTTGAGTCTTGCCAGTCGGCAACCACGGCAATATGAATCTTGTGGGATAACAAAAACTAACATTCCACATAATACTGAAAGAAAATTTGTATGTCTTTTCTGAAAACAAACATTTAGTCTCCGATTTGAGAATGTTGTTGAAAAAAATGAAAAAAGAGAACACAAGATCAATATCTAATGATAAATACACTTACAAAATATATGAATGACAACTTATTATACTGAAACGTTAATTTTCACGGCACACTAAGCATTAGGTAGAGTAAATTTCATAAGAAACCGGACATTAAAAGCAGTTTTTGCTCAGAAAAAACACGTTAGGAAATATGCATGAGATAAAAGTAATTACAAGGGCTAGGTAACATTGTTGAGTTCATATATAAAAACGTGATTTTGTTGTTGTTACTTTTTAAACTTTTGTTGTTGCTTCTATGATACAAGACAATGTTATGGATGACAACTTCTTTATTTATTTTCACGACGTTTCTGGGCTACTTCTTGTTCCTTTATCAGGTGGATAATGACTACTTAAATTATACTTTTATCCTGATAGTTTTTATTCGTACAACCCTCGGTAAATATGTACAGTTTGGCCATTTCCTTGACAGTATCCTTATGTTCCTTAGACACTGTTGTTTTAATGTCTCTGGTTCCCTTGAACTACTTCTGAAGTAGCAAGAAGGTGAAGTGAGGTTCCCAAAGGAAGAGATTGTTTTTTGTACCTTTTACTTGATTATTTGTTAAATACCTTTTCTTGTCACTTTTTTTCCCTACAACCCCAGGTCTTAGTTTGGTCAAATGTTTAATCTGCCAGGTTCCCTAACAGGCTGCTTGCGTTCCATAAAGACCGTCCAGCCAGAAAGTGCGGTGATGTTCTCAATGCCCGACAGAGGGACGTATGTTGGGAACAGACCTGGTGCACATGATACCGGCTTACTGCAGGCCTTGCAACATCTGTATCAAGGCTTTGTCGGAACTGGCGATAATTAATGCGCGTAATTCGTGCGTATTATATTAAAGATATTCAACTGAGGGACATTGAACAAAGAACAGGAACAACCAGGCAGATGTTCTTTACGTGACAAGAGGGATCATCTCTCTAATTAGTAACCTGTTTAATCATCTAAATTAAAGTTTTGTCTGGTGGGACGGTGCGCAAGTCAAGTGTTGCTTTGACGCGGTAAGACAAAGGGCCGAAGTTCACCTGGGATGCACACCTGAGATAATGCAGCAGTCTGCATCAATATTGCATACATGCATGCTCCCTCCTGCATCTGCCGTGTTGTTGCATCAGTTGTTTGAGCCTTTCACGCCATTTCAATTGTATTCTCCAATGATCTGGAAATGCCACTTCAAAAAGGATATTATTTGCGGGAGTTATGTTTAATGTTGTTTAATGATTCTTAAAAAAAATCTATTATTTTGATAGAATGACAATTTTATCAAATATTTGAAAGGATTCCGTCAGACTGATTGCAATTTCATTTTTGTCAACAGTATCAATACAATCACTCCAAAAGTAATTGGAAACATGAAATTAAGTTTTTTTTAGCATATTTCAGTTAGTGTGGTCCTAAATATGATAATTTTTAATTTCTTTAATGATGATATGTCCGATAATCCTCAGATTTCCATTAGCGGCATGACTAAAAGAATGATTAACGATCTGGTTGCCTTTGAACATACACAAAAGTGACGTTATGGTATGAAATCTTCTTTCAGTTGACTCTTTAATAAAACTTTAAAGGCACTATTGCACACTGAAGAAGTTACAAATACACAACAAACCTTCTTAGATAGATTATGATGAAATGCAAGGTTTAGTATTCGTATCAACATTTTTCTTTTAGTGTCTAAAACTTTATGAGGGAATTAAAAATGGTAAGAGTCGGTCATTCACAAAATCTAAATAATAGAAAACCGCTCAGTTGGTTATATGTATATATACTAAAAACTCTTTAATAGCATGGTAAGATGAACATTATATGTTAAAAAAAGCATTTGTCTGTAAAACGTTTTTGATCTTCAGTGTCTGAAAAATTCGGTTTCGCTTATTCAATCCACGTAACATTAATTCATATTTCCTTTTAATTTGATAGCATTAACATATTTAGTGATAACTGATATGAATCCTTATTATCATATATTGTTTTACAATTACCAAAATATAGTTACTATAGTCTACTACGTGAAAAAATGCTTTAAATAACTGGTACCAGCAGTTCACCAAATATAGTCGAACCATCTTTACCTCATTTGTACCAAGAAACCTAAACCTCCCCAGCTGACACGACTTTTTATACAAGAAACACGTTTCGTCATTTTTTTCTTTGCCACGACATAATAATCCGTGCCTTTGGCATGTTGAAGACAAATGTGAAACATGTCTGAGGCCGGACAACTACGAGGGACGGACACAGAGTAACGCGACAGATTAAAGCACTGCAAAGAGTTGTGTAGTGCAGTAGGTGCACATGTGCAATTTATAATCCTTATGCAGTGTTATTAATTACAACGTTAATAACAGAAGCATGTGGTGACGTGTGTGTACCTGAAAGATCTTTTCCACTTCTCCTTTCTGTAAACATCTCCATCACTATAAGACAACTTTATAACTAACATATACATCGTATTTATGAATTTCTATCTTCTTTGATATAGTCATTGGTACTAGTAGTTTGCTTTCACTTTATCAATCCCCCTTTGTTTACCTCTGTTTTTCTTTCTGTCTCTGTCTCTCTGTACTTGTACCTCTGTCTCTGTGTGTCCACATTTCTGTCTGTCTCCATGTCTGTCTCCATGTCTGTCTCCCTGTCTGTCTCCCTGCCTGTCTCACTGTCTGTCCCTGTCTGTATGTCTTCGTCTCTCTCTGTCTCTGTCTCTCTGTCTCTGCCTCTCTGTCTCTGCCTCTCTGTCTTTGTCTCTCTCTGTGCCTCTCTCAGTGTCTCTCTCTGTCTCTGCCTCTCTGTCTGTCTCTCTCTGTGCCTCTCTCAGTGTCTATCTCTCTCTCTGCCACTCTGTCTGTCTCTCTCTGTGTCTGTCTGTCTGTCTGTGTCTCCCTCTGTCTGTCTCTCTCTGTGTCTGTCTGTCTGTCTGTCTGTCTCTGTCTCCCTGTCTGTCCCCCTGCCTGTCTCACTGTCTGTCCCTGTCTGTATGTCTCTGCCTCTCTATCTTTGTCTCTCTCTGTGTCTGTCTGTCTGTCTGTCTCTGTCTGTCTGTCTGTCTCTGTCTCTGTCTCTGTCTCTCTCTCTCTCTCTCTGTCTCTCTCTCTCTCTCTCTCTCTCTCTCTCTCTCTCTCTCTCTCTCTCTCTCTCTCTCTCTCTGTAACTCTCATGCTGTCTGTCTATCTATTTCTGTCTCTATCTATGTCTCAATCTATGTCTCTTCCTTCATGACCCGATCTTGATGTAGTCTATGTCCATACAGACCACATCCTTTAAAGCAAGAATCAGTAATCAGAAGAATCAAATCTATTTAAAATTCTATGAAACATGACTTATGAAGTGATATGAAAGCAGAGTTTTTCAGACACAAAGCGACAGTCTACGTGTTATGGGAGATGCGGAAAGTCCGATATATCTTCTTCCTTGTTAGATAGAGCACGTGTTACAACAGCGGTACAACTCATTCACATATAAGTGTTGAGTTCCTCTTCTATTTCCGCTCTATAGTACAAGTACATCAGCCCCGATACATCATTCATGTGTTAAAACTCGACAAAATCGTTTATTTAATAGAAAAATGATTGCTCTGAGAGAACGATCTATTTCGCAGATGAACTCTGAAATTGGACTTTCTGATTGAAACCAGGGCCTTACGAGCCAGCCAATTGTTTATGAGGAAAAGAAAATAAGAAATCTTAAGCTATCAAGAATTTGTATTTATTCAGACAGAAGAGAAGGAAGTAGACATACATGGTTAAGTGAAAAAAATGTTATGTTGTTATAACTGGGATCAAACAATCTGCAGAAGTAGAAATTCTTGTATTTCGGTGGTCGAGTCCCCTCTGAAAGGAACCTATCCAACAATGCAAGATTTGAGAAAGTTATATTGTCTCAATCGAGTTCCAAAGTATAACTGCCACAGATGGAGTTACCACATAACAACAATGTTACATTTGTCTTCGTATGACATTTGCAAGGGAATCGGCAACATCTTGCGATATGACCACGCCCTCGGAATCTCCAAGAATCACCAAGCCCTTCTTTATCACCCACAGATACAGGGAACCTAAACCCTGACACCTGAAGTATCAAACTGTAGAAGTAAATACCCCCCTCCCTCCCCCCTCTTGTCTAGCTCTCCACAATCAGCTGGTCCAGTGAATACATGGGAAGCAACGAGCCGACTGTAGAGTGTGAGCTGGTGGTTTGTTTACCGGGTTCATGTTGTGTAAAGTCCTGACGCCAGTCAGTCTCGCGAACACCTGGCTCGATCGGCCGCCGTTTAACGCGCATTCTTTCACATCGCAGCCTAGCAAGCTAACCAGTCAGCCAGCCAACGGACGAGATTACTCCACTCCGCTCTTCTGCGTTGACGCTTACTACACGGGGCGTTAGGCAACCGGGTTTCTAATCATACGGATTCTTAACCTTTTCACTCTGTCTTTGTACGTCGTAATTGAAATACGTTTCATGGCTGACCTACGTATAATACACACTGAAGAATAGTATCATTTCAATACTCAATATGCTGAAATAACGTGGCAATCCGCCTTTAGGTTTGTTGAACGTCGTTTGTGTTATTCCATAGAATCAATATAACTTCATATTGGAATCAAATAAAATTTTCAACTGATTTAATAAGTGAGGATTCTTGTTTGAAATTGTGTGAAGAGAGAAAGAATTAGTCGTGTACATATAAAATTATTTCTTGTATATGATCAATAACAAACATGAATTTGTGGCGCGATTTTGTATGAAGTTTCGTTCAACTTAGTGAGTCAAGTACTAGAGGTTTAATGGTGTTCACAATAAAAATATTTTAGATCTGGGCTAAATATTGATATCTAGCAAGTTTTAGTTTAAGCGTTAAGTGAAATATGACACATATTTGTGGTATGATGGCAGATAACATGTGTGTCTGGGAGAGTACATCCAATATCTCATGAGTGATTTCGTCACTGTTGACTACCTGACTTCAGAGCTTCTACTTAAATACCTTTCTTTCGGTATCACACATCTAACTCTTCTTGAAATTTTTTAAATCAAATAATTTTTTTTATTAAGTATTTTAGATAATATTTTCTTGTATAACAATGTGTATGATACAAATGAAATACACGAAATAGCTTAACTAAGGAATAACTGACAGAAGAATGCTTAAAAGATGATCTTACATTATCAAATTTTAAACGAGTGAGAAAATTGATACATTTTTATATTTAGCATTATATTTAACACGAAGACTCTTAATGCAAAAAATTTGGAAACAAAGATATTAATTATGATTAAGAAAAGTGATAAAAGAGCAATTTTATAAGTGATTGAATAAAAAAAATAGCAAATACGTTGCATTAACGTTAAAATAACTTTAGGATTGCAAGAGAAATTGTAAATAAAGAAAGAAAGAATTGGTAGTCAATAGGAATTATTATATAGGGAAAACTAAATATTAAAAAAATAATATAAAAGTATGAAACTTTATGTTAAATGACAATGACTGATAAAAAGTTAGGTGGTTAGCAAATTTCAAATTCTTTTGAAACATATTTTACACATTTTACACATATATCAAATACCATGCGCATGGGAATTTTGTCGCCCACATAATGAAAACGTTTCTGAAATCGGCATATAATATTGCTGATAAAGATGAAAACAATGACAATAGGTCTTTCAGCCATTCTTCATGGAAGCCAAAATATAAACTTGGAATCAGGATGACACTGAGTGTGACAAATCAAATAAATCATCTGACATTCACGACAGAACCGCAGATGTTTATGGCCCTGTATACACAGTCTATGTGAATCACAATAGCTGTATTTTTTACCATAAGAAACACCTATAAAATTACCTGAGCGATAATACGCTTCTTGTTCACACCTGTGTAACACCTGCTAAATTTGATTTTAAATGATTATAATTATCATTACTCAATGGAAGTCACCTCTAGCTTTTACAGTGACACGATAATAATAAGTTAGCAGTATATGGACCACGCCACAGATTGACTTCTTTATTACTGTTATAAGTTAAACACACCTGGTGGGTAAATATAATTAGTACCTGTGTTGATCACCCTACCTGTCGTCACCTGTGGGTTATCGTCCCTCCCTCTCTATTTTGGCAACTGTAACATATTGTGAACTGAAAATGTGTACTTTATCTCCGGTTTTCTTTATCATCTCTTAAAAAGCAACTCCGTGACATATTATTTACCTTTAATACGAACCTAAATGTCATATCTGGTGATATAAAATCAAAACATCTTAACATGTCAAAAAAACATATGTATGACAAATGATGGTTCTCCACGAAAATCTAAAAACATCCTTATAAACGCACAGAGGTGTAGATATCACATCCAATATACATGGATACTAGTTAGATTTGCTAACAACACTATCGACTCCTAACTGCCCTTCTGCCTGTTTTAGATAAGTCTAAAAAAATTACGTTTGACTATTTGACGCGCGCCACTGTCCAGTTTTCGATCATAATTGCGACGTTCTACCTTCATATTGTCACTGTACAAAACAAATTAGCTTTAAAATGTTTCTGGTAACAGTCGATACTTCGCAATCAAATGACACCATTACTTAAGTTTGGCATATATGAATCCAACAACTCACGGAGTGGTTCTTTAACCTGTATCTCTTCATGATATACAGTTGACGATTAAACGTATTCTTTTATCCTATTACCTTTTGGGTTTGTTTTTTTCACATTTTCATTGAACAAGAGAAATGGAGTGGAAGTTAAGTCTGAATAAAACCAATGTATCACAATATTGGTCTATGTTTATAGTTTTGATTAAAAGTAGAAAACACAATAATGATAGCAAGTTTTTCATAATTAAAAAATATTCTGAATAAAAGCAATCGTTGAATCCAAGAGATTACCCGCGGTTTCATTCTTGGCTTAAGTTTTCTCACTGAGATTGTTTTGAATTACAAAACCATGGATTCTTGGTTTTTAAAAAACCTTTTCTTTTGATATGTTATCGCGAAACTGAAGAAAATACAAATAAACATCTCTAAGCCTTTACAATAAAGTAGATTTAACAACATTTCATCTCTAAGATAATATGTTGATACTTGTTTTAATTAGTTTTTGAGAGAAATATTTATTCTGAATGTCTGCCAGGGTTTAAGTTCTCTATCAAAAATGTTTTTTGTCTTTTTCATTTGAGAATTTTTAAAATTGTCCGCAGAAATGCCATTAATCCAGTTCTCCCGGGTATCCACTATGGATTGTTACCCCTGGGTAGAGTTCTCACGGTCAACACGACCCCCCTCACCCTCCTCTCCCCCTAGGGCCTAGGGTTATTGTTCAGAGGTTACATAATATAGACTGTGCAATCATCACTGCTATACACTGTAAATGTATTTTTATACGATTAGGGCATGCTTGATTTCAATTTACGTCTTTCTGTGTTGCGAAGTTTTGATAAAAACTCATTCGATCCTTTCAAAGTTCTTTGCCCCGGGCATTTGTTAGTTTTGTTTTATAGCATTAGTTTGATAGATTCGTAGGCCTCATTTAGAAGTAGAAAGGGGCTGTTGTGTCAAATGCAATAAAAGTGTATACTTCTAACATCAGAGACAACTTAAACTGCAATAATTAATTTCCATCAATCGTCGTTGTACCGACGAAATTAGGGGATATTGCGTAATTTAGTGGATATTCTGCAATTTTTTTTGGCTTTAAAAAAGATTCATAGGGTAGTTAGGGTTTTTATATGAAAACTTATGTGTACAGTCTCACGGTTATTCGTATTTAAAAAATAGGTGAAAGAGAAGACAGGTCGTATTTGTACATCGTGCATAGTGTATCGTACATCGTGTATAATATGTCGTATATGGTATATCGTACATTGTACATTGTTACAGGTATCATTTACTAATATCACATATCACATATCACATATCACATATCACATATCACATATCACATATCACATATCACATATCACATATCATATATCATATATCATATAGTGGAGAAGAAATTTGTTCATGGATCATGAACTTCCTATTTGCAATAGATGCTAAACTGCAGATACTAAAACTATCATTTAGCACGTGATACATACAATTTTCATAACGAGAATTCATTTATGTATATGTATGTAAATTTAAATGTATGTGTGTATATGCAAATGTATATGTGAATATGTGTATTTGTATACTAATATGTATATGTATACATATGTTTATGTTTATGTATGTGTATGTGTATGTGTATGTGTGGGTGTATGTGTATGTGTATGTATGTATATGTATATGTATATGTATATGTATATGTATATGTATATGTATATGTATATGTATATGTGTATGTGTATGTGTGTGTATGTGTATGTGTATATGTATATGTATATGTATATGTACATATATATATATGTATATGTATATGTATATGTATATGTATATGTATATGTATATGTATATGTATATGTGTATGTGAATGTATGTATATTTATATTTATATTCATATGTGTATGTGTATGTGAATGTATATATATGTATATTTATATGTGTATGTGGGTGTTTGTGTGTATGTGTGTGTATGTGTATGTGTATGTTTATGTGTATGTGTATGTGTGTGTGTATGTGTATGTGTATGTGTATGTGTATGTGTATGTGTATGTGTATGTGTATGTGTATGTGTATGTGTATGTACTGTAACATGACAAGCATCTAGAGAATTGGTCGTGTTTCCTCTGATCGCCTCCATATGTGGATGTTTGCTTTATCATCTCTCATTAACTCCTTCACGTTAATTGCTCTATTATACGTCAACATCTTGAACGTGTCAGTGGCGTCACTGACAACACAACAAACACACATGGCGCTGAAACAAGAACCTTTCTTATCTGTCTGCTTGCTTGTTAACATCAAGAAACATACTTGGTTGAAGGGTTGGGTGAGAGAGAGAAAGTGAGAGCGAGACAATGACAAATAGAGAGGAAGGGAGAGAGAAAGATGGAAACAGGAGATAGACAGAAACAATATGTGCAATATGTGTATGACACTTTTTTCAAAAGAAACAAAATAGTTTGCGACTAACTGATATGACATTGGGGTTTCTTAGAGAACTTCTTAGAATTGTCCTTTATTCTAAACTTCCGTCTACCTTTACATGATACTGAAATGGACTTATTTACATTCATGGTTCTTAAGAAATCGCATAATGAATGAATTCGTGGTGTTGCTATAGTTCCGGATCAGCTATCTCTAACCCAGCAATGCTATTTTAATTTACAATGTTAACATAAGAGTTTCGTACTTTGAGTAGCGCCTTATTTTGATTCTTTTACATGATTTGTCCATCCAAAACTTTAAACTCGGGCTTTAGTGTCACTTTCAAATATCAATGGATGGCAATCATCGTACATTGCATCGATGGTTTTGGTATGGCCTTTTGAATCTATCATACATCTCACACAACACTTAACATTTGAATAAGCTGCCATGAAGTTCTCAATCTCTCTTTAAATTGTAGCAAAATTTGGAAACAGATTTTAAGTTTATGTAGATATAAATACATTGAAAATTGACAAAAATACTAGAATTCGGTGCGTTCCCTGGTGTTATCAATTAGCCGTTCAACAGTCGTATCTATATTGAATTATTTCAATCTGAACTTAATCAAAGGTTGCAAATTACACAAGAGAGGAAGTAAGTTATAGATATAACAAACATTTCAAGTGCTCTTATTCCTGTTTGATATGTGAAGTTGAGAGCTTGCATGTGCACGCTGACATTGGCTAGCTCCTCGCAGGTGCTTCCTGCTGCGCATCCTCCGTGTGTCACGTGACATCCGGTCTTTGACGTCACATCATGTGCCAACACTTGATACCAGATTTTTCCTGTACTATCGTGAGGAAATTTAGTGGACATTTTCAGCATTGTGTTATTTCCTCCTTCCCTCTCAGTTTTATGAATCATTATCGTTTTCCTTATGAGTTGTAACAACTATTTCGATTGACATATTTGATAAATAGATAAGGGCTCATATGTGTGCTGATCCTAAGGAAATTCATTTGTGAATTGCAAAGACGCACAAGGAAATACATCATAAAAAGTATTTTGTACGAACAGGTGATGTTGTGACTTATTAAAACAAAAACAGAAAACATTTTACCTGATCAATTAATGTCTAACAAATTGATAAGGATGAGTGTGAGGATGAGTTTTTGGTTCACCTTCTAAGATAAGACATAACAAAACATCGTACTTTCAACAAGACTTCTGATAAGATAATGTAACATATTATGTACAATCACGCCTTCTTTACATTACAATTATCTTAAATATTACCTAACAGAGTGACAGTTGTGACATGCACAAGCTAAAATTTAAAACTATCACGAGGAATGTCAGTGGACATACAGACAGACAGATTTATTTCGTAGAGTGGCCATGAGGCCAATACTACAAATGACAGCATCAATATGAGCATCATACAATATGTAATTTGTTTACGAATATAGCTAGGCGTAGAATAATGTTAGCATTTTGGGTTTTAAGTAGCTGGACAAAATTTGTTAAACTTGGATTCACACAGTAATATTGAGGGATATATCTACTGCGTAGATCAGAATATAAAGGACATTGTAGTATTACATGGTATTCGTCTTCAATGGCGTTGACGCAATAAGAGCAAAAAGCTTGATCTGTATTGTCATCTTTCGATCTTCTATATGATTGAACTTATAATTTACTAGCTCCACATCTGAATTTAAAGAGAGATGCATTGAGGCTAATACTTTTTCATACTTTTCATAGACAATATCATTTTTAAATAACGAATTGGTATACAAATATTTAGAGCAGGATACTTCAGCTGACCATTCTTGAATATATATCTTTACAACGCTGTTTAAGAGCTTTAAGAGAATGTCAGAGGACATTTACAACATTGTGTTATTTCCTTCTTCCCCTCCTCAATGTTATTATTCTTTATCTTTTCCTTATGAGCACAACAACTATTTCTAATGACAAGGAGGACAAATAGATAAGGTTCTTTGTGTGCATTGGTCCTATGGAAATTCATTTGCGATTTCAAGAAAGAACGAGGAAATATATCGTAACCAAAAAAATTTATGAATAGGTGATTTTTGGGCTTATCAACAGCTACAAAGTCAACGTTTTACGTTTTGACATTTGATGTTTGTCAATGTGACAAATAAGATGATAGTTTTTAGATAAACCATATGTCATATCATTGTATTTTCATTAAAGTTAATCACAAGGTGATGTAACATATAATGAATAATTAAACATGGGCAGTTAAAACACAGAGAAAAGTTCATTTCATAGCAACCATCTCTCAGTTTTTCCGGGTACAAACTAAGCTTACACAATTTTCAACTGCCCTTTTCAATTAAAATTGAATACCACCGACATATGTAACAGTTCGCTTGCATTAGCATACACGCATTCTGGAAATGTTACTTTCATTTTAGAGTAAAACATGTCATTTAAATGAAAAAAAATTTAATGAAACAGGATGTGGCAAAAGGTTTTCCCGAATGAAATGTTGTAGGTTCGAAATTCCTCAGGAACGTTTAGAGAGCAACAGGTGTTGTTATTGCTGTAGAGGTCACTTCTGGTTGAAGGCAACCGGACACTGGTCAGTAGACTAATGTTTATCCTCTGAAATACGTTTTGGGAGTGCTGGAGAGGGGAGCTAAAAACAAAGTTTTGAACAAATAGAATAAAACAGTTTTTTCCCATATTGAGGCTTGCTAAAAGGTACATTTGGGTATTAAAGGAGTAACGTGTGTTCTCTTAAATAAGTTAAAGCGAAGGGTCAAAACATCCTTATGAAAGGTAATTAATTTTGTGTCGTTTTTTAGGTTTCTATGCTTGCTCCAATGTAAATTTTGTCTTCGAGGGTAATTAAGAAAAGGTAAGGTAACAGGGGTAACATTTCTTAACGACAATTTCTTTTTTGAGAAAGACGACGTTTCCTACAATATCTTCTCGCTTTTCGTTACAAACATGATGGAATGCTTTCTTGCTTTACTTCGGAAGGTCTGTAGAATAGATCATATGCACATCTTAATTATTGATGTGACTCTCATTGATAACTGTTTTTTACCATAAAGCACATATATCATGTTTTGTTCATTGAGAGTCGAGTATAATTTTGGTCACCATGCAGCTACAACAATTCAGGTCCATGTGTAGTTAAACCAATAACTGGTAAATGTTGTTTAAGGCAGAATATAAAATCTGCTAAATATTATATATAAATCCTGTAGAATACCAAAGTAAAAATTGCCATCGAAGTCGTTGTGTCCTTTCTACATAATACCACCCTTTCCAGTCCCGGTTTTAAAGAGGCTTCGGCTGTAGATGGTAACCACCCCCCCCCCCCCCCCCCCACTTCTCCTCACCGTCAATTTGTCCCCCCTAATTGTGGTGAGGTACCCGGGGTGTTCTGTTGATGTAGTTGACGTACTATAATAAACAGGTGTCCAATTGGTTTACTTGCCAAATAGCCATGGAATAAATCTGATACGTATTACGTAATTGAATAATCAAGCCCCAGTGAGAGTAATTACACGTGTCAGTCATACACACACCTGCAGACTGTAACGAGTGATGACATATAACACTTGGACTCGTAAACATTCATGTTGTTGGTCACACTGGTAAGTGTCGTGTTGTATGTTGCAAACTATTTTATAATGAGTTCTACATCATACGTCATCAGTGCCAGATGTGGACAGGAGTGTCCGTTTCAGCTAATGAGAAAGCGAGTGTTTATTCCGTATTCACAAACACATCGGGGAACGTTTGGACTCTTGAATAAAAGATTAATGCAAAATTAAATACAAAATTAAAGTCTTATTTTCGCTTTAACGAAATTTACTTCTAAAGATATCTTTATTAACCTTTATTGATAAAATCTAAGAATGAGAATTTATGATTTTCATTTCCTAATATAAGATTTGGCTGAAATCACGGTAGATGTACACCAGGGGTATGTTTACATCAATGAGATCCAAGTGTTTACTTCGTTTTCACAGACACATCGAGGTAACGTATTTACTCTTCCAACTTATACGCCTGCTAAATTATGTAAACATGAAAGATAGATAAATAAGAAATTTTGGTTTTCTAATATAAAATATTGCTGAAATCATGGTAGATGTACACCAGGGGTAAGTTTACATCAATGAGATGCAAGTGTTTATTTCGTTTCACAGACACATCGAGGTAACGTATTTACTCTTCCAACTTAAACGCCTGCTAAATTATGTTAACATGAAAGAGAAATAAAAAAAGAAGTTTTGATGTTTCCTCATTTTCTTGAAATTTTTTGAAACATTATGAAAACGGCAGATGCACTCTGGTTGTCTATTTCCTCATAAAGATAGGAGTGTTTCGTTTATTCTGGTTTCGTTTTCGAAAATTTATCAGAGTAAGGATTAAACTGTGAGATGTGAAGTTAATACAAACAAGTATAGTCATAGGAAATAAATAAAAATGAGCCTACAATGTTTATAGGTATGAATATGCATTTGTATGTTTATGTATGTTAGTATATATGTATGACTGTCAATATGTATGGATGTAGGTATCATGTACGTTATATCATAAATCTAAGTATGAACGTTTATTAGTTTGAAAGTTTGGTCGCCTTCTTTCGTTAAGTTTGATTTGTGCGGTTAAACTATTTAATAATCTCTATAGGCATTCATATCCTTACCGGTGGTACTTTTAATTCTAGTAAATAAGTTATTATAAGTAGTCATAATGACCATGTACTGCATACTCTGAACATACCTTCTCTCTCAGTCTGTTTGTCTTTGTCTCTCCTTCTCCCTCTCCCTCTCTCTTTGTGCCTCCCCCTCTCTCTCATTAATTGTCCTATCATACTTTTATCACCACAAATGCATGACAGCATGAAAAACTGTAGTTCAACACACCATTCCAGATCTTAACAGGTCTTGACAACATGACATTATAAATATCCTCATATTACTTCAGACCGTGACATAGTTTCAGATCTTGACATTATTTAAACTCTAAATCTTATCCCTTAACTGAAAATGTACACTTTATTTCAGATCTATACCTTCCTTCAACAAAACACGTCTAAACGTTATGTTTAGATCTATACCTCACTTCAGTTGACATGATTAAAAGTCTTGATACCAATTTAGTTTTTGGTATAATTTCAGACCTTGGTATAATTTCATGTATACCAATCTTGACATCATTTCAGATTTTAATCATCTCAGATCTTAAAACTTCTATAGTTTTATGGAAGATAATAAAATAAAGTACATCGGGGCCCATTTGAATATGTTATTATGGCCAATAGTGAAAACAATTACCTTGCACAAATCATAAATCAACATCATCAGACAAATTTATGCAAACCATTTCTGTGAATTTCATAAGATGAGGTAATCTCTTACGCATACGTACAATTAGCTATGGTTATGTGCGTGCATATCAACCTGTCATGTAAGTCATTAGAGATAAGGTGACCGTCAATTAGTAATGATGTAAGTAGATATATAGCACAGGTGCGAGTAGGTATACGGATAATGATGTTGCATTGTATGACAATTGATAATGTTGCTTCATATCTCTCCAAGGAATTCGAACAAGACGTCTACGCAGTGGTAAATGGAGATAACTACCACAGGACGTTTCTTATGACTTATAAGAAACGGGCGGGAACTTTGTATAACCTGAACGAGAGCGAGAGATTTTGTAAAAGTCGTATTGCACTCATCACGGCAAATAACTTCTTTATTACTGATTTTATTCCATTGGAATATATAAAATCCTTCGACACACATTGACTCGCTTCACTTATAATTGCAAAGAATCACTGGTCTATGACGTCACAGGCGACGAAAGACTGGAACTCGCCCTTAAAATCGCTGATTTACAAAAGTGATCTTTACACATGTGCTCATATGAAATATACGTCACAGCTTATGTTTCGTCGTATAAGTAATAACTAGGTAACGTGTAAATGTTCCATTATGAGACGATGAACGAGAAGATATTAAAGGCACGGTTCTTTTGTCTACGAGAGGGAGCCGTCTCGTTTCTAATATATTTTTGCATCGCGTTAAATCATTATTTTCATTAATGAACTAAGCAATGATATATGATGCCAGAGTTTCAACAAATGTGCAAATACGTCATCATCAGACTGATCAGCATTGCCTTGTTATGCACACAAACTTCAAGTCAAATTTATGTTTCATGTCGTAAAACCAAACATACTAAGTTTTACATGATAAGTTTTTAATGATACATAATTCCTGATATAATTTCTTTGACATAAATAATGAAGTTTACGGGCCAGTAGAACGTTTTCATGGATAAGTACAGTGGTCTCACGAAAGCAATCATCAATGTTACCAATTGGAAGGCAATGTTTTTTAATCAAAAAGAAGCTGGCCTAAAACGAACGTACCATGTTCTGTTGAGCAAATGGAATACATTTCTTAAGCCCTAATGATCAAAAGGTTTTCATACAAAAATGGCCGTCATGTGTTTTTGCTTGATACCTGATAATTTTTTCTAAGACTTCAGATGACAAGGTTTGATATATTTGATAAAAGCACATGTTTGTAAAGGGCAAAATAAAATCTTACAAAATCTTACTACCGCCTCTTTAATGAGCAACAGACTGTTGATATATTTTTTCATCTTTGTGTTATATCAAAACATATTTCACGCTCAATAGTTGCAGCCGGTGTGTTATATATACCTTCGTACATCAAAATTATCACGCCTTTTTTTCAAAGATTAAGCCATAAAAATATCTGAATGTGTACTATAAACTTGGTTATAATTCTAGTCGATGAAGATTTCTATCATTTTGAATCTCTACATTTAAATTAATTTGCATTTAAATGCAGTAGAAGAATGTCGAAAAACTAACTAAAAGATACATATTTCAGATATAATTCAAACATTTAATCTTATTCAATTTGTTACATTTTGTGGAACATTACTTTTAACCTTGGATTATCGACTGCATTTTTCAAATTTAAATTTTGCCTATCACCGTCGATCTAGTTTCAACGTTTACTGTGAGTAATGTGTGATAAAGAATAAAAGATACATAATTAAGATTGATTTCAAACCTTTATTCTCATGAAAATTGCTACATTTTGTAACGCCACGTGGTATCTTTTATCCATAGAAAGCATTTTCAAACTTGAATTTTCCCTACAGTTATCAACGGCAACATCAGACAGGAAGGGTACACTTTAACACATATTTGAAACACTTATAGCCCTAGTGTTAAACTTTATTTTTCGTTATTGATGGGATCTCTCATAGACAGAATTAAAGGCTAAATCGTTGAGAAGCGTCCCTCTGCACTGGTTTAGCATAGATTAACACTGATCGCGAGACGGAGGCCAGTAGACGTACTGTAGGACGATTACAGTTCACAGGTAAACAGTTGAACATGGGGAGCAATCAACGGGCTCAGGTGCGCGGCGTTTCACATACTTGAGTATCTGGCTGGCGCCAGTCTGTCTGGAGGAGAGGGGAGCAGGCACACAGGTGTGGGACTCAATAGCGGTACAGGTAACAATAGTCCGCTCACCTGCCCACCTGCAACCGACTTATATACATACATATATCCAGCAAATACTTACTTACCTACCATTATAACACAGCAACTTAAACCTACAAGTCTAGGTCTCTAACGTAAATATATGCTCAAACTGATTGGTTCTGGTTGAACCTAAACATTTTTTTCATGAATATGGTTGGGAAGAATGAAATACATATATCAAGCCAAAGTTTTATCAAACATTACAACACTTTAAACATACATTACTTTCATTTATATAACATACATGAACGTCATATCGATTGAGATTATGCATTTAACTCGTTTGATCAGGGATATATGAGCTAACTTTGGCCAAATACTTACTTACATACTAAAAATTACAGCATACAAACTAAATCATAACCAAAGCATATTTTTTTTCCTCTGACTTAAATAAAGTTAAAATTAAGTGACCAGGAATACATTTCGAACCTTTAGATTAGAGAAGAAGAAGAAGAAGAAGAACTTTTTATTTTTGTGTCCCGCCACAATTTAACATATACAAATACATTATATAAAATCATGTTTTTTAAGATTAAGGGCCCAGCCAATAAATGGCTTATGAGATACATGTATACATATTAAAACACTATTAGAATAATCTAGACGGTGTTAAATGTCTTAAACCAAATTAATTCATGAAAGTTTGTTGGATAGGTTTTTTTGACGTTTTATCGATACAAATCATTTCTTGTCGAGAGTAATGTGCTTTGTGAAGATGACGACTTAACGCTGAAATACGTCCATCAGAGATTTTGACATGTCCAATCACATCTTTTGATATGTCTTGAGCCAGTGAAATAATCAATACAGTAACATGATATTTGGTAACTTTCAAAGAACGGCATTCGATTATATAAATGTATACAAATATAACGCATTGCATTCTTTTGCAATCTAAACATTTGCAATGAACGGTAACTGTCAAACACATTGAAAGTACATTAATATATGCAGATTAGTACCGAAAACATTCTTATTAGCTTAGTTTAAAATATTTATAATTTTTCTTCAATTTGATATGATTATCAAGTCCTGCAGATGACAAAGAGAAAATTTTCTTTTATCACTTTATTTCTTTTCTGAGGGTACCGTACCTAGTCATTTTACATTCATTCTCTGTATTTACTTTGAATATTTTCAGATAGGCATGAGAGAAAGAGAAATCAACCCATACTTATGAGTAGATAAGGCCTCTTAATTTTCTATACACACAAGTTGCTTTCAAACCAGAATTTGCTTATATCATTTATATTTAAAGACATTGTGACAGTTTTTATGGACAAAAGTGATTTCTTCACGAAAAGGAAAACAAATGATGTCAACAACAAGAAAACCTTTTAACTCTCTACAAGGATTCGTTGTGGGTACGTTCACGGTTCGGTTATCATCATAAATGAATCATGAATCATAAAAAGATGTTCACACTAAAATGGTTACATGAAATATGGTTACGTAAAATGGTTATTACACCTATTACAAAAATATGATGCATAAAACTTATATTTGACAATATGACCAAATAAAATATCAATGAATTCAAACATTATCAATTTATTGATAAATAAATATATGCCATTTTTTCTAGAAAGAATTCTGTTTTGAGTACTGAATACATTTATGAGACTGATGATATACTACACGACTGTGGCTCTTAAAGAATAGATTATTCATCTTACAATCTCACATTAAAGATAAACTTTTGGAAAACATGTCCCGTAAACATATTTCATCTTTCTCATACATCGTCAATAAAATCGGCGCCAAGAGGTACAGAAATGAAAAACAATGAAAATCAAGACACATAAAGTCAAAAGTCAACTCGCATGGTATGCTGTGGGGTACATTTTTATTACACTTTTCATTGTTTCTGTTATTGTCGTTTTGAACTTTTATGTCACCATTCAATAGTTCAACAACACTCGAAACACGAATGAACTATTTCTGAGGATGAAAGTTAAGGTACTATAGTCAATCTCACTAAAATAAGATCATTTATTATTTTGATGAGATTTGTATTTTAGTTTACCAAAACGCCTTTCCTTGCAGAACTTGAATTCCAATCCTGCTGCATCAGCATATTTGTATCTGTGTAGCTTCTCAACATCCTGATAGGCTCAAACTACTCGCGTTGCTCTCCATGTAATCTACTAATTAAATGTGTTTCCCATTAGTGGCACTACCCGGATGACAGGATGCATAAGGACATTTCATTGGCTGAATAAAATAACAATCATAGTCATGAATAAGAAGCCAACTGTGATAAAAACATATCAGGGTGTTTGAGGATCTCTGCAGATCTACGCCAATAAAGCAGAAGCCAAATGTTAGAATGTCCAAACTGTATCGTAACAAACGTTCCAGCAAAGTATATATTCGTTAAGATGAAATTTTAAAAAAGAAATTTAGTATACATGGTAAAATCAAATAATGACTCATTAATCACTTTCAGGTGAGCGTAATAGCGAATGCAATCAACTGTATACACGAAAGGTACCTCAATCAGAACCCGTTAGGTTAAAATAATCATTTTAATAGAAATTCCAGTACCCGTATAGTTTTAGAATTTATCAGTATTATTCGACAAAGACAACGGTGATAATATTCATAATTTGTTAATGAAAACCATCATGAATCGAATGGTTGTAGCGTAAAGTGCTCTTATGGTTGATTTCTCGAGGAGTGTCATTACAAAAGGGTCACCCTGCTAATGTCAATAACATGTTTCAATAGTTCTTTAAAAAAGAGTCATTTTACCTTCATCTTGTTCAGAATTTTGATTTTACAAATCATATTTTTGCATAAATTAGGACAAGGTCCCTATTCAAATTATTTGTTTACTTTTGTGAATGGCAAATATCATAGAATGTGTATAGGAACTGCTGATAAAAATTCAATGTATTATAACTCACACCTTGATTATCATTATTTGGCAGTTGAAACGTACCCAAAAGCTTGACGATTGTAAGAACATGTGAAAAGAGAAAACTGGAAAAGGCTGAATAGTTGCCTACGAGGACATGCATATCGGGGTTCATATTTTTCATACGATGTCCTTAGGTAAAATATCACCATGTCATCGTGAAGTGACGTCATGAACAACGGCTAAAGCGGCTAACCAGCATATTGTGGAAAGTAGACTTTTTGTTATTTTAATGTGAGTGATACCCTCAAAATATCCTTTATTTATTAAATGAAGTTGAAGATCAAGTTTGAAGATTGAACCGTGACTAGGAAGGGTTGACATGTCCTATTCAACCGGAAGCGCCAACTTAGTCCGCGTTATGTACAGTATCTTAGTGATACACAGACTGAAAAATGATTAATTTCTGTTTTAAAGTTTCAAGCAAACTTTGTTTTATTCACTGTAATTTTTTTTAAACACCATGCGAGACATGACATCTCCTCTCCAAATTGACTAATAAAGGCAGTATTGTTTTGAATGAAATTTATTTTTAATATATGAGAGATACAAACAATCAATCTTAATCAGATGTAAATGGAGCGCTACGTTATACGGCGTTCTCTAAAGTACAATTCATGTCAAGATTAAATTTTCTGGTAAGGAGTATTGAAATAAGGTTATAACTTTTCATAAACAATGAACGTATAATAACTCTACTAAATGCCGGTCTTTCCTCCGCAGATACTTAATTTATTTACACACATACGAAATTATATACACACATACGAAATTATATACACACATACGAAATTATATACACACATACGAAATTATATACACACATAAATATATCATCTTTTTGAATTCTTATATGTCTGTTTAATGTCATCAGTCATTTTACACAAGATCATAACCTAATCAGAAGTGTCGGATATAATGTTACATAAGCAGTGGTGTTTTCACTCTATTTCAAATATATAACATAACGGTGTGATGCAACGGTGAAAAGAAATGTATACCAGAAATAGCGTTATTATTAGTAGATTTATTTTCTAGATTTACTTTTTATTTCATGTCGATAATCTTCTACAATACACTCTAAGCATGATTGTCTTCAAACAGTTTGGACTGACCACTGAAATACAGATTTAGAAAAAAATCGGTTAAGTGTCAAAATTGCAATTGTCTTAAAGTTTAACACAACCATCTCAAGGATATTTCTAATTTCATCCCAAGTTGTCCAAGAATTGGCCCATGTTTATATCTCTCTACTCAAAAAGGTTAATCTCCGCCAAGGTTTCGCCAAGCAAGTAATATTAGGCTGACGAGCGTCTGTCAAATGTAACGCTACACAAGAAAATCTCTCGGCTCTATCCGGAGTGCTAAAGGACTCTATAACAGTATAACAACATCCCTCGCCTCTCCGGATCTCGGGACATCGTGTCGCCTATGTGTATTCTACTGCTCTCGCTGCCCTTACGCGCTTGTTTAAACATAGTTGTAGAAAATCTGACCCAGTGACCCATGCACTTGAAATACCTCGTCTCTGACAATGCTTTCCGTGACGTGGCGCCATCTCATTGGCTGTTAGTTTGAAGCGGCGTGCCGGCACGTGCCAGTTTGGCTAAAAAAAACTATCGCAAAAGTTAATCCTTAAAATTAATTTTTGACATGTGATACAGGTATATATTTGTTTCAATTTTGATTAGAAAGTTCTGAATCAAACTGATTCATACACGATAAGCTCTTTTTACATTAAAATCTTTAATCTAACACAGTTTTATTCATAAATACACAGATATTTTAATGAGCAAAATGTAGTCCTGCTTCATGAGCGTGTATTATACAGGAGTCTTTAATACAGTCTAGGTATCCATTCAACAAGTCTAGATTGGATTGCATACACAAGAAATGAAGAGCCGGCTCGAAGGAAGGAATATCATGAAGGAAATGTGAATCATAGACTAAGGTTTAGTCTAAGCAAACCGCTGCAAATTAACTGCCTGAGGCCTCTATGGCAATGTTAATTCCTCTGTACCAACCTGCTACTTATCAGACTAAATTCTCTCGTGTAGAAATATGTGCGGTACGCACAGGTGATTAATTCCAGTCTTCTTCATGATAGCAGTACAGATCACATATCTATTTAAAACATGATTTAAAACAACGTTGCCGACTGCGCATCTAACTTTGAATGTGACTCTTAATTGTAACCAATTGGAATTGTTTTTAAGCCAAGAAAGGATACTACTTAGAAGAGAGACTGAAAAGGAGGAAAAACGTCGAATAACCTAGGTGGATAGCTCTTAACATTCTAAATAATAGACTAAAATTTAGTCTATGAAAAATTTTAATTATTAACTGTTCCTTCATCTATAATATTTTTTTCTTTGGGCTCTTAATTTCATATTCATGTGTATTCAGTCAATCTAGACTTGCTGAATGTTGACCTAGACTGTATTAAAGGATTCTTTATATACACAGTCATGAAGCAGGACTATCTAAATGAGAGACTCAATATGACCTGATGCACAGATTCAAGCTTATTATTGTTGACAAGTCAATAGATAGCGAGAATTCATGGTCTAGTCATTTGATTAATAATAATGAGTAAACATCAACAGATACATCAAGATAACGATAATATGATTCAACACGTGATTCAACATTAACATGAAGGAATGTCCCCTTCCGGCGGCGTCTTTCATCTTACTAATGATCATCCGTGCTCTATGACTCCTCCTTGTGACAAGTAGGAATCGCTTCGAGCAGTTTTACACGTAAACAACCCTGTTGCTGAGTACGTGGAGTTGACATCGTAAAGCCTTCAGGGAACATCAATCGGTGTCATCGTGACGTCACATACGTCATGTGACGTAATGTTTTGACAGAAGCGATATATCGACTTACTGACTGATAAGACTATTTGACCATCCCTGTCAAGCTATAAGGATAGCCCAAAATATATAACCTATTTAGACTAACTCCCTTAAAGGCACTGTCGCACGTTTTGGGGGAAATTTATTTCTTCAAAATTCCCCCCAAAAATATTAGTTTATGAAACATTTATCATCTTCAGAAGGTCAAACATCTCATCATTCAAACAGATAATAAGTAGACGTTAATGAATTTATCCTCTATCCGAAACTGCATGCGGTTATTCAAATTAAAGAACATTTAATCATTAGATTCAAGTACGTAAAATCGCGTAGCCTTGAACGAATCTTGTAGTTTGTTTAAGAACTCCTGTTACGGGTTTAAAAGATGGAGTTACATTTGGTAACATTTGTATATCTTTTCGTCAGATCACTTTTCTTCCCTTGGAAAAAGTTCTACAGTACCTTTAACTAAACTAAAAAGGAAAACAAATAAAATAGTAAATATTCAGGACCCAACTAAAAACTTTTCTCTTCTACGAGGCTCTCTCCTGCTAAGCGCACAGAGCATAGGAATGTGAATGGTGCTCCATAGAAATTCATGAATTACTTTCATCTATCGTTTTTAATATGATATATATCTAATTTAAACAAAATTAGTGTAGAAAAATATTTTAGGTGACCGAGGCGAAGATGTCAACATCGGTGTTAAGCAAATGATTCTCAAACAAATTATTTCCATCACAGTGCTCTTAATTATTCATTACAAATTACAGCGAATATATATATATAACGAAATAACTGATGTGCAATAAATATCCACACTTATCAACAAGGATATACAACAGCGGAAAACGTATATCAACCACCGCCTTTCCTACAAATGACAAATTCAGGAAATCGAAAATAACATCAAAAAAGCATCCTCTCCTCTATACCAGAAGGACTGACAACAGCTGTATTGTCAAAATTTATCAAGAACTCAAATTCGCCCAATGCTTTTTTATCTCAAATCTCGCTCACTGACATCTGCAATAATTTATTCTTTATTCGACTTCTTACTTCTAGGAAAATGTTTACGAAAAAGGTTCAAACCTTACATTGAATGGACCAAAAATGATACCCGAACGCGATTTCAAAGCACCATGAGATTTAAAATCATTACAACATGGTGAAATAGAGTATTACTTTGAGTTTTATTCTACTTTTGGGTATTTCTATTTTAATTTTCTGTGATCACAAATACAACATACATAAGTGATTAAGTGGTCGCCTAAGTGGCTATACCTCTCAGTTCCCCACTCGTGTCCTCTTTATCACTTTCTGTCAAGCACAACTTATCTTAGTTTAAATCCGTTTTTATAGTCCATGTCTCCAAACCCTGGTTGACACTGCTTGTGACTTAATGACGGCAACCCAAGTCGACTGGCGCCACTCTAAACCCGCTAAGCCTGCCCTCGAGCCTATCCAAGAGTTATCTGCCCATAGTCCCTGAAGCCAGCATTAAAATGTGCCATAAAACGTATCTTAGATTGAAAGAGCCTATCCAAGAGTTATCTGCCCATAGTCCCTGAAGCCAGTATTAAAACTGCGCTATAAAACGTATCTTAGTTCACGTGTACTCAAATTATTTTTGGAAATGTTTTTTTCGATTGAAACAGTAGTTATTTTCTTATTTAGCCAATAAGTCAGGATGATGAATTATCTTTAAATTGGTTTTCAGAACTGAATTCGAAATTCGTGTGTACTATTAAATTTTTTTGGAAAACATGATATCGATCGAAAGGGTGGTTGAGTTATCTGTCATAAGTCCCTCATGAAAGCATAACGATTGATCAACAGAACTTACTCAGATTGTAATTTTCAAAAACGAATTCGAAAGAGATATTGCAAAAGAAATCAGAATGAAGCCAGTATTTGAACTTCTTCATACACATATTCTAAATCTAAAAGATGTATAAAATTTCTGATATGTTTTACTGTATGTCTTTATTCTAGATCACACGTACTCGTTCTAAAACGACTAAATCGACAAAGATTTGTTTAAGGGATTTTTTCTTCGAATATGTACCGAGATATTTGGATTTCAGACAGTCAAACAAAGTTCGATCTCTAGTCTGAGATTGCCATAAATCAAACTCCAAGAGTATAAATCTTAAAATCTGAAATGAAACTTTGGTCAATATATCGAAATCATGAAAAAATATTGGATAACATGAAAAGGAGACTGAAATTTCCTCATTTACAGAAAAATATTTCTTAAAATCAGCTCTCAAGTTTTCTTATATATCTGGCTAGGTTTTATCTTATTTTAGGGTGTAACTAGCAGACTACATGTCCACCACAAAAAATCGAGTCTCATTTATACAATAGAACTGATGACAAAACAAATAATTTTATACATTTTAACCATTTAGTGACAAGATGCAAATATTTTTTCGAAAAAGACAATATCAAACTAAACTTCATACATAATGCCTTAGTAATCAGTTTCCCTCGACTCATAATTATACTCGAGTCATCATGACATCATCAATCAGGTCTGTTATGTAAATATCTATTATCTGGTGAAACGATGATTATAAATATTATGATAGAGACATCACAATGACTCGATGACAAAGAAAGATTAATTGTGCTAGTGACAACACTGGGTCCAAAGTTCGACAACTCTGTATTGTTTGAAGAGACCAGATGTTAGCCCATCATAACAATACGACACGTCATGTAGATTTGCCAAAGTCGCTTGTACATTTCATCCTAAAATTCCGATTATTGTAACCAAGAATGTTATCTATGCAAGCTAATCAAAGTTGACTGTAATCTTAAAAATAGAAGTTCAAAATATTTTATAACGGGATACGCACGGTACTCCATTCTGTGTACTTTTGAAACAGCAGAATCTGGAGTATGTAGGTCCATATTGATTGTTGGTTGATCTTACCAAAATTATAATTTACAGAAACTCCTCGCAACGTAGCTTCCTTATTGTTTGGACTTTTCTCACCGATTAAGGATGCGGAATGAATTTCCATTTCAATGAAACCAATCAAGGATCTGTATTTCTACCAAACAATCACCACTTTAAATAGATGATACGTGAAAAGAGAATGTGTAGAAGTAAATCTAATCATGATAGCATCGTTTGTTCTATATCCCGCAGGGGAGTGACTAAAGTAGACAGACGACGCCTTTACCAAGTCCTAAATGTTCTGTATTCTCTGAATGGTACGAAACCTGTGGATGTTAAAGAGCCACTCCGTGAGTCGTTGCCAAACTTAACCAATGGTGTCATTTGATCGCGAAGTATCGACTGTATCCAAAAGGATACATTTTAAAGCTTATTGTTCTTTTACAGTGACGATGTGAAGGTAGAACGTCGCAATTATGATCGAAAACCGGACAGTGGCGCGCGTCAAATAGTCAAACATAACGACATATCTAAAACAGCCAGGAGGGCAGTTAGGAGTTGATAGCGTTTGTTAGGTTATATAACTAGTATCCATGTATAATGGACGTGATATCTACACCTCTGTGCATTTATAAGGCTGTTTTTAAATTTCCATGGAAAACCATTATTTGCCATACATATGTCTTTTGGACATGCAAAGTTAAGATGTTTTGATTTTATATCACCAAATATGACATTTAGGTTCGTATCAAAGGTAGATAATATGTTATGAAAATCACGGAGCGGCTCTTTAAGTTAGAAAGAACACTCAAGAAGACTATACTTGGTCCAAGCGGATATTCTTTAAAAAATGTTGCGATGGTCAAAGAGGATAAATTTATAATAGAGTATTATCAGTGGCTTGAGAACAACATTGGAATCCAAACGTTGCTAAGGTTACAACATAGCTTTGTATTCATTGTTTATCAAATCAACTTCTAGAATGTCAATCAAAGAAACTATTGCATTGTGAAATGAATTATGCTTACTATGCAGATTGAGATATGCACTGCTTGCAGGTTAGGTCAACGTGTCTTCTGTGACGTCATCCCGCCGGTGTCCCTCGACGTGCACCTGGTGTGGCGCCGTACGCATCGACATCTGACAGTGACCCTTGATACCATGGGTCGAGAGGGGTCATTTTCGCACGTGGAACACATTCCTCGAACACCGGTGCAAACTCTTTCGGGTGATTTGGTACAGTGGACAGAAGAGTGTGGATCTTTCGATAAACAAATTTTAGTTTTTGATATCATCTTGCAGCTTTTGAAAAAAAAAACTATTGAAAAGATATCTGTTGTGATGAAGGTTTTCAATCTAGCAAAGGTATCAAATCAAATATTAAATAAATCAAACACTAGTAAATATTGCATTTATTGTTTATCATTAATAAATCAAAAACTAATAACATGGTCAGCTTATTTTATCAACCTGTGCCTTAGAACTCCTTGAACTATAAATGGATAAAGAAGATAAAATTTTACCGAAAAATATACGTATCACTTTCGTTTCAAGTTTTAATGGCAATTACAATCACACTTGCATGTCACAATATTGCAAAATCTTTCGTGGGTAATCAATTGTTTCTAAATATCGGTATCAGCTAGAAGCAGCTATGTCTTTTAGGCCGTTTAGTTCTTTTCAAGTTAGCATTGAAAACAATGGTTTGCTACGTTGGTCAAAAATGGTCTATTAAACTGAACATTATATCGTATGATATTGGCAAGACTTATAAAGTCAATGGATATGATAAATATAACAGTTGCTTTGTAAATGACTTTCTCAACACTTGGAGTTTAACATATTATCTGAGTTTGTCTCAAGATCTAGTTAAAAATTCGGTGCGCGGAAAAAAAGTCATTGGAAAAAAAGTCATGGTAAAAAATCATATGGATGACTTTTTTTCCTATGACTTCTATTCCTACATTCAAATTCTTTCCTACAGTAAGGATTATCAGGATAGGATTAATTAGACTTAAAACAGAGTTTTAACTCACAAAGTGATCATTGGAATGGCTGTAACATAAGGCTAAACAAGATACACTGAGACATTACAAAAACATTATTGATAGTGCTAGAATTGGCTGAAATGAGATGATATCAACTTTAGAAGTTCATTTGTTATATTTTACAACATTTGTAAGTTTACTTGAATAGATACATTTTTCGGCTTTGTGACCTTTTTTCCTATGACTTTTTATCCTACCCAAACCTATGACTTTCTTTCCATGACTTTTTTTCCTACATAAAAAAATTCAACCCTGTGGCAAGTTAACGTTTAGAACCTATTGATTTTAAGCAAATACATTACTTAAATTCTTTGACGACATTTTCATCAAATAAAACGTATAAGAATGTGTTGTAAATAAAAAAACAACACAGTTCTTCATGCCAAATACACGTGCATTCTGACACGAAAAATCCGGGTCAAATCTCCTGTCACAGGGAGATTACCCACATGCTTACAGGTGTGGCGTACCGCTAAATATACGTTTCAAGCGTAGTTGGCATATGATGTTCATATATCACGGGCTTAGTTTATGGACTCTGTATTGTAGGTTGATGCCTACGGATCAACCAAAAGAAGACATGCCAGGCTAAAGTGAGAACTTATCTATATCACCTTGATTTACAATTGGATTTCGGGCACAAAAAAGTTGAAAATTAATTTCAAAGTAGTATAGCAGTTATTTCAGGATGTAAATCAGTGTCACATTTTAACAGAGTACAGTGTAATTGCATAAGACTTACACTAGAAAGCCACTATATTAACTTGGATTGAAGGTTTATCTATCCTTCGTTGATGACGTTTTGACATATAGCAATACCGGTTATTCATAAAGTCATCAAATGTCATTCTGTGATGTTTGGGAACACGCTATCTACAAAAATTCTAAAACTACAAATTATAATACATTTTCGAGTGGAGTCTATGAGAGTCTGGTATTGAGAGGAGTCGACGTATTTTGCTTACTCTATTGATGTGGTTTCGAATCCCGCAAATAGTAGACCCGAAAAGGTATACGATTATTACTATTGGAGATAATGTGATCTCAGACATCTCACCTTTACATTTGACTAAATTTTAGTAATATCAATTTAATACTTATTCCCAATACACATTGCTCCTTATATATTAACTAATTGTGGCGTAAATTGCACAAACAAGGTGTTCATTCAGTAAAAATATGACATTTTTATATATGTTTTCTTGAGCATCACAACAGGAAGTGCCTTACAGGAGATAGCAACATGTTTAGCTTGTCGTGAATCAAAGAGATTTACTGGACAGGTAGAACATACATCAAAGAAGCCGCCGCTCGCAGGTGTAAGCGTGATGACAATAAGTATATATCTACCTATGACACGCACACCTGACACTGAGAAGGTCCACCTGGGCCCTGGTTGGAGGAAACAAGTTAGCTTCTACATCACGTGGGTGTAAATCAAACTTTTAAAAGTTAAAAATTAACCGCCAGATGGCGTGATACAGATCTGATGGATGCATTTTGAAATATCTAAATATCATTCATATTTTGCGTGTTCATAATCATCACATTAAATGTATTTTTTGAAAAAAGATGTAAACCGGAATTCAGTGTCAGGTAGCATGATACGGATATGATGGATGCATTTCAATGTCATGCAGAACTGCGTTGTAACTGTTGGCTTATTTTTCCCTGTAAAAAAATCTTGTTCATATCAGTTTGAATAGAATGTACATAATCATTACATTGGTGTAAATCTTGGTAAACCTATATATTGAAATTGATTGTCCGACGTCGTGATACGGAAGTTATTGATAGTATATTGACGACTCCTACACCGTCATAACTAGATAAACACATGTTTCGTATTATTTTTCGTATGCAAGGACACTCACTTAATATGTCACTGTCAGAAAAATCCGCTTTAATGATTAATAGTTGTAAAAGTAATAGAGATAGGTTCATTCTAAATTTTGATTTCAAATGTCTTTTTATATTTCTTTTCATATTAATCTTTCTTTTAATATTATTTGTCACATTGACATGATCATTACTATAGATATTAATCAATGAACTGATTGTTAAATTGAAGTTAACTGCCTGATGACGTCATTCGGAAATGATGGTACAATTACAAATTAACTGATTCTTAACTTAAAGTTAACTATCTGATGACATTATACGGAAATGACGGTTCAATTATGAACGAACTGAAGTTAACTGACTGGTGACGTTATAGGCAAGTTATGGTACAATTACAAATTAACTGATTCTCAACTTGAAGTTAACTGCCTGATGACGTCATATGGAAGTGACGGTACAATTATCCATTATCATTTCCATGCAGGAAGCATAATTTCGAACGTACATTTAAATCATTATCGATGTTGACCTAGTGGGTAAAACGGTATCTAGAAATTCACAGCCATGACGATTTGATGACGAAGCAGTAAGCATATCGTGATCGTGAAGTTGACATCCGAAAGAAGTACCATTCTTGCCGACGTTAAGGTTAGTCTGTTGGTTGCACGTAAAACGAAATACTTTCATTTCCGAGTAACAACATGGTTTTAGTACTCTTGTCATGGACACTTCATCATCAGTGACAATACCAATCAAAGAGCTGATTGTTAACGGGCTGATAAAGTCATCAGGAAGGTACAGTTGAAGTGTCGATGTCATGTCATCCTCATTGTAAGTTTAATTTGCTCTGTAAAAGCACTTTTATCAGTTTGAGATAAATGTACATCATTATCCCTTTCGGTGTATCCTAAGCAAAAAAGTGTATATTTTAATTAAATGCCACGTGATACGATAGGGTAATGATTGATGGCTTCTTGATGACAAATACACCTGCATTTTCAGTGGCGGATCCAGGATTTCTTAAAGGGGGGGGGGGGGGGGGGGGTCCGGATTCAGAAATTGTCAACGGGTGGGGGGGGGGGGGGGGCTATTGGTACGCTATATATAAAACCATTCATACTTTTCAAATTATTTTTATTGGCTTGAATCTATAATTGATTTTCAAAAGGGGGGGGGGGGGGGGGTGTCCGAACACCCTGAACCCCCAACACCCCCCACCACCCCTTGGATCCGCCACTGATTTTAAAGTTAGAAAACCCGAGTTTCCGTATTTCTGTCTTGTTCAGATTCAACCCTGTCTCAAAATCAAAGAACTGTTTCAGAGTTTGAAGTTAACAGCTAGGAGACAATATAGTGACAGTTGTAGATTGTAGAGCAACTTTTTGGCAAGATTTCTCAAAATGGCTGAAATTGAACTATGTTCACACAGGTATCATAAATGTACAAAGTTATTTGATCCTTTTTGGGTGTTCTCCCACTTTTCATACAGATGATACTTTTGATCTCATTTTACTTTTAGCAAAATATCATATCTATAAATGTAAGTTGAGGAAGATAAAAC